>BDMV01000002.1:41336973-41998350 GCA_008326285.1 Oryza officinalis | reverse complement strand
TTTTTTTTTCAAAACTAGGTATGTAGCTCTGATCGTATCAGAAATTCTTCAGACATCCAACCCAAATGGGTTGCTACTCTGGCTCTAGAAAAAGAGGGCATATATTGGTCAAGATAGGTTATCCTAACTACAAGCACCTTTGGATTCACCAGATAACTACATTTATAGGTACTATTCTTTATTTTTAACGTTATTATTTCTCATACCTATGAAGAGGGCCTAGAGCCTACTGGTTATAATGCTACTTCAGGTTCTGGTTCGACTTCTCATGAGAACGAACTTTTAGGTCTGATTAAAAAATCACTTATCGACCATTTGTAAAAACATGTGTTATGAAATTGAACTACGGAGGACGGACCCTTGTGTATGGGTCAATTTCTCAAAGCAAGGGTTATTGAGTTTTTTTTTATTTCTCATGCCTGTGATATTTATATAAGGTCTAACTCATCAGAGCAGTTGCAGGACAAGCTTCCTTTCCCAAAAGAGTTGGCCATTTTGTAAAAACACATGTTAAAAATTGACCATTGGAGGGTAAAACCCTCGTGTATGAGACTGGGTTCTCAAAGCACACATGTCAAGAATTAACCGAATAGGGTTCTCCCAGCATGGGTTATCGAGTTTTTTTTTATTTCTTATACATATGACATTTATATAAGATCTAACTCATTGGAACAGTTGCAGGACAAGCTTTTTTTCCTGAAAGACATATTGAAAATGTAAGCATCTGATGATCTGAACACTCACCTCTAATACACACGCTCGTTCTTTGATTGGAAAGACATAGCAGCTAAGAAATGGGAAAGTATTTTCTTCACAATCCATGTGAAATTTGGAAGCCTAGATGGTTGGGAGGTAGAGGAGGTGCTGGCAGGTGGGTCCCCCTGCCAGTCTTTTGTATTTTTTTTTTGGTGACACAAGTCCCCTCCACCACCATTCCTGTTACATAGCGTGGCTGCGTGGGCCACACGTCCGCAGAAATCCCATTCCCGGCCCATGAAACTCATGGTCACGTGGACCGGCCATAATCCCATTTTGGCCCATTAAAGGTTAAAACTGAACCGAATCATACGAAGAGTTTTTTGTATTTTTAGATTTTTTTTTTTAATATTTACAGAAATATTATAGCGCCCAAAAAATTTACAAAAGTAGACCCTGCCGCCCTTGCAAAGGGCGGCAAGCCGACGTGGCACACGCCGCGCTGGACGGCGCGGGACGGCCGTCCTCCTGCCCTCTTGCCGCCCTCCTGCCCTCTTGCCGCCCTGGCAAAGGGCGGCAGGACCCCCTTGCCGCCCTTACAGAGGGCGGCAGGCCTGGCCGCCTATAAAGCCCAGCCGGCTCCTTTGAGGAGCCCATTCCCTCCTAACCTCTCCACATAAAAAAAAAAGGAGAAGGGGAGGAGAAGAAAAGAAGAGGCGAAGCCCTGCCGGTTTCAAACTTCGATTTCAGGTAATATTCGTAGATTATATACGTGACTAAATATATGATGTTAACTAGGATATCACTTGTATTTTTGTAGAACTTTGGTTGGATAAATGCATTGTATGAAATAGGGTTTTACCTGTGGTACTATATAAATATATATTGTTAGATGTAGGCAGGGTTTAAAAAACCGCCGGGGGCCCGGTTACCGCCACCCGGCGGTACGGCGGTTACCGGCGGTAACCGCGGTAACCGCGCAAAACCGCGACAAATTTACAAATCGAAATTAGAATTCAAAAATTCGGGCAAACCGCGCGGTTTGGCGCGGTTACCGCGCGGTTTGACGCGGTAACCGCGCGGTTTGGCGCGGTTACCGCGCGATGTGTAATGGGTCGCACAGTAACGGGCCGGCCCATTTTTTTTTCTTTTTCCAATTTTCAAATTTATTCTCCGTTTTGCTCTCAAATTTGAATAAATATTACTCTTTTTTGAGAAATTTCTTCACCATAAAACACTATAAATCAAGCACTACCTTCACCATTTTTTTTGATTTTTTTCTTTTTTTTTTTAAATTTTTGAATTTGGACGAATTTTATTAAACCGTACCGCGCGGTACGGGTTACCGTACCCCCGCGGTACGGGCGGTAACCGCGGTAACCGCGCGGTTACCGGCGGTTTTAGTAACCCTGGATGTAGGTAACTTAGTAGATCTGTAGTATTTGTAGTTATTAGGTTTGTAGTTTTAAATGTTGTTGAGTAACATTGCAATAGAATATATAAAAATTTAGGTACGTTGCAAAGAAGATATTACACTGTAGTCGTTTATTATGTAAAATAACGGCCTAGTAATTAACTTTGCAGATATGTCCAGTAAACTTATATTTCAACTATACCATGGTCAAGGAAACGTCCGTTATGGGCCAACTGGGGTAGATCTGTCAGAATTTATTGTAACAGCAAGGGGAATTGATAGGCCAGCCGAGAGGAGTGTACCTTCTATAAAAAAATGGTTGATGCGGGGCTTGGGAGTTGATCCACAGACTAGTGACATTACAATCTATGTTGTAGTAAGTCGGGCAACAGAGGGTTTTTATTGGGAACTAATGCCGGTTCAAAACTCTGGGATGTGGAGATGGTATGTGGAGAATGCATTGCAACGTGGGTGGCCTCTAGCTATGGTTCCGTATGTTCATCCGAAGGATCCAAGTGTACAGATGAACATGGATGATGGCGAGGGGCCAAGTGCAGAAGTGAATGAGATTGAAGTGGATCAGGTCAATGCACCAGAGGAAGATGGAGTAGCTCCATGCCACGTCGGCTTGCCGCCCTTTCAAAGGGCGGCAGGGTCTAGTTTTGCAAATTTTTTCGGCGCTATAATATTTCTGTAAATATTAAAAAAAAAATCTAAAAACAAAAAAAATTCCCTAATGGGTGCGACCCATCTAAAAATACAATGCATCTCGATTCTTATCCCTTCCTTCCTCCTTCCTCCTCCCTCCCGGTTACGACGCGCACATCGACCCCGACGACCACCACCGGCCGCCCGCCGCCGCCGTCGGGACCCCCTCTCTGCCGACGCGGTCGTCCTCTCCGGTAAGCCCTCTTGCCCTCCTCGTATTCTTCCTCCTCCTCGCTGGTCAATCTCCGATTCGTGTTTCTTCTCCGCGCGCCACGATCCTTACCTGCCCCACCTCCGCGCGCCCGCCTAGACGCCCCCGCTGCCGCCACCACCGGCGGCTGTCCGGCATGCCGCCCCGGATTCCCTGAAAACCTCGGAACCCCCCCCTTCCTCACCCAGCCCAGCGTGGTTCCTGACTCCGGCCGGTGGTCGTCGTCGTCGCCGGGAAGGTTCCTGGTTTGTGCCTCTTTGTGGTGTAGGATGCGTTCGCCCGTTTTGGAATTGTGGAGCTCCACCTGATAGCGAGAGGAGAAGCTAGTTTGGTATTTCGATTCGCCTTCTCCTTGTCGTCCGCCTTCTTGGAAACCCCGCCTCGCCCGTCCACCCACCAACCTCCGCAGGCCGCCGCCATGATCCATCACCGCGGTGTTCGAGGTAACCTGCACCAGCCGCACGCTTTACTCTCCATGTGTATCCGGTTCTTTGGCGGTGCTTTCGTGGTGGACATAGATGCTTGCTTTGCGCTGTGGTTTACCCCCTCACGTTTGGTTCTTGACTCGGACATATTGCCTGGGGGAAAAAGGTGTGATTTTCCGTGTCCGTCTATTGTGTGAAATAGCAAGAAAGAAAGGTGCATTGTGCCGCCCATTCCAACACTCGAGTGAGTGCATGTAGTTCGGCATTCTGCTTATGATTCGTGACATAGTTTTGGTACCAATGAGGGTGATGAAGTTATGTGATTAGTATTGTAGTTTTGTGTCCTCATGTCCTGTAACTAGAGTTTTTCCCATGACATCATTCTATTGTAGAGTTATATTTACTCCTATAACGGTCTTATTTTCCATAAGACATGACATATTTTATGTGATTTCCATATTGGATGGTTGAGTACACAGGCTAGTTAGTATTTATGACTTGCCTGCAAATGTCACACTGGACGGTCTCCTTACTTCATTATATGGAAGAGGCTGTATATGATTAGACAGAAGGGTACAAATCCATCTGTTTTTCTAGAAAGCAGATACACTGCAATATTTGGTATATATAAGTAGATATTCATTGCTTAATGTTTTATAGAGGGAGTTGGTTTTCCCATCATTCCCTTTTTTGTATTATAAAATTCACTATGTTTCCACTTGACATGATTGAACTATGTTAGTTTTTCTATCTTCTGATAGATTGGCACTTTTCCGTAATCCATAAGAAGTTCTTATGCTTCCTGAAAATTTGCAGGCTAGGATCTGGTGCATTTAACTATTCAAGAAATAGAAAAGCATGAGCTACTTCACTTGCAAGCCGAACAGTGGGCTTATTGTGGATAGGCCCGTCGCTGGTCTTGGGAGGACCGGTAGATTACTACCTCATCCTCAATATTCCTTAACGACACATTCTGTTCGATTTCCCAAGCTTCAAAAGCAGGTGTACCCACGACTTGTTCTTGTTGCTGCTAGCCAGAAAAAACTTGCTCCTCTATGTGCCTCGAGTGGAAAGGTGAACCCAGAGGCAGAAAATGATGTAAGCCTCTGGCATGTCCTTTTATTCATGAATGCATGGTGGAACATGGAACATATGGTCTGATTTGATAATTGTAATGTTTGTAGTATCAATTTGCTCAAACTAATTTTTTATCCTTTTCTCTTTTTTTTTATATGTGCTCCATATTCTCCCAAAACAAACTTATGCCTGTCAAACTATTGTTTCCTTCTATTTTGTATCTCTTGATACTTGTATTGGTTAAACTCTCAATCTCTTGTCATCTTGTGAGACCTTAAGTGAAGTGCATGTGGTTGTGGGCCTTATGGCTCATATTTATGTGAGCATAATATTTTACTGAATGTGACAATTACTTACTTTATTACTGGACCCGAGCATCTGTTGGCCATCTTATTTATTTGAGAGGTTCTAGTTTGGTATTCATATTGAAACAATACTCTAGCATACTGAAATAAAATAAATAAGTTTATATGGAGAGATGGTTATGCATTTCCAATTTATGCACAAGAAAATTTTTTCATACATTTGATTTCCGTTAGCATTGCACTTGCTTTGCAGAATCTTCTGCTTAACATTAGCATGCATGTTGCCTTGTTGCAGCCCTTTATGGAATCTTTGAAGAAGGCCATGGATGATGCCAAAAAGCCACGGCCTATTCAAGACTTGCTGAAAGAACAGATAGCTAAGCTGAGAGAACAAGGATCTGGTGGAGGTGGAGGAAACCGAAATCGTCGTGGAGGCAATGGTGATTCTGGTGGCCCAGAAGATGAATCATTCAAGGAATCATTGGATGAACTAGTCCAAGTTATCTTAGCAACCGTTGCATTCATTCTTGTGGTAACTACCATTGCCTTCTTGTTTGTACTCTCTTTCCGAACGTTATTTCTTCTGACACTTTCACTTTTATTTACCTCAATTTGTAGCATAGTCCTGCTTTCCAAGTATCTTATCATGATTAGCTTAACTATTAACAACATACTGTGTAATGTTGAAACAATTTACCTGTAGATAGCTCCATGGCCAATGCACTAAAATACTTGTTTGCTTGTACATGCATAGAAACTAGAGACTGAAAGCTCCGTTTCACTGTTAATGGCAATATTTTCTGGGTATTCTATGAAAGTCTCGGTGTAGTTGCCAAAAAAAAGTCGGTGTAATGTATTTCTCCATAGCTTTAAAGTAAACAATAAGCACTAAATATCCAAAAAAAAATACTAACTTGCATTGTATAACATTGCAGTACATCCATATAATCAGAGGTGAGGAGCTGTATCGCCTCGCGAGGGACTACACCAGATATCTTGTTACTGGCAAGCGGACTGCCCGATTGAAACGTGCCATGCAAAAATGGCGCAGTTTCTCAGAGAGCTTTATGCAAAGTGAAGGCTCACAAGAAGACCAGTACGAAAGAGCTACTACCTCCAAACCAACTTGGTGGCAACAGCCTCAAAAGTTTGTTCAT
Source organism: Oryza officinalis (assembly GCA_008326285.1). Lineage (NCBI taxonomy): Eukaryota > Viridiplantae > Streptophyta > Magnoliopsida > Poales > Poaceae > Oryza > Oryza officinalis. Next base: position 41,992,357 of record BDMV01000002.1, on the reverse strand, counting down.
CTTATGGAGGAACTCTGCCGAGGAAATTGGCGCCCACATGCCCAGGAGTCTTAGTTCAGGTGTTCCCTTGTTCCTTTTTGGCCTTCTGAAGCACATGGATGTGGCGATGAGTAGTAACTGTTTTCATGGCTGGTGCAATGAGCTACCTGGAATCTGGATAGCGTTCCTTGCCCGGGGCAGTGATTTGTTCTTCTTTGTTCGTTAATGCGTATTTTCTACGTTTTGTTAAGCATTAACAAAGTGATTAACTTCCTGGCAATTTTGTAGTTGATGAGATCGCATATATAAGCTAGCCGGCGTCTCATATGCGGGTGACAAATTGTAGATTATGTTGAACCGGTGTAGCTTGTTGGTTTCACTGCATTTTGGTCGGTTTCCTTTGCATTGGGATGTAGTGGGTCACCCTTGTCATCGTGGCTCGAAATGTATCATCTTGAATGGAAAACGAGTACTAAGTACAGAAGTACATCTTCGCTGAAGACAACGTATGAACTCCTTGTCGCGTCAGACTACTAGGCATCGAAATGAGATATCAAATATGTGAGAAGATTCTTTTATGCAATTTTCACATGATCCGATACATAAACCAGTGGTATTGCTGTGTTCTCCAATTTTCACATTGTTATTAGTGAAAGGAGTAATGATAAACCAGGGGTATTAATAGACAAAAGTGAAAGGAGTAGCTTTGATGGTATCTTTTGGTATTCTTATACAAACCATCAGTTCAAACTTCAAAACTATCAAAATTTCTGGCCGTTCTTGTAACAAGAAACAACAGATCTAAGAAACAGGGTGGCGTTGATCGCGCACAAGCAATGACATTTTCCAGGCAAGTGTAACTTTGATGGCATATTCGCGTGATTACATTTCAAATGGCAAAATGCCATTTTTTTCCGAATTGAGTCGTCATGTCACGGAATAGCAGCGGATTAATTGTCATCAGCGGGAGCTCCGGATCCTTCACCAGCTTTCTTCTCCTTCTGTTTCTCTCTGCGCTTCTTATTTCTCAGTGCATTTTTGCTCATCTCCCCTCTGATCCAGTAGCAACGTTAGCGAGTCATGCACTCATGCATGGAGGTAGAAGAAATTTACACAAGAAAGACAAGAAAACAAACTAATTTCTTGATGAAAAAACTAACCCCGTAGAAGCAAGCCCACCAAAAAGCTGCAATCCACCAAACAAATGTGTCAACGCATAATATCAAACATTGAGTTCTTTAACAACTTGAAATAGAGCCAAGAAAACATTGCAAACAAAAAAAAAGGCAAATATAAGTGAGACCAACAAACAATATAATTTTCAGTGACAGCTACTAGATAGTTGTTGTTTCTGCACAAAACCTCAGTAGTTTGCTTGGATAGGCATTTTGCACCCTTGGACATGTATAAACTATAAAGCAGCAATTGAGCCAGCATAACCAAGGATCTAAACAGCACAACAACGCAAATAGTAAACAAGATCACTTCTTTTTGCTGCAATCCTAACACGGAGTTACTAATTGATCTTTGATATATACCTTATCTTGAACATCTGCAGAATTCTTCGCATGAGGTGGTCGATAAGCTGTAGGTTTTGCTGCTATATTTGCAGGGGCCTTGCTTGATGTTTGTGCTGATTTAGAGCCCTGTGCTGAAACTATACAGAAAGTGAAGTATGTAAATCAATTGACCAGAACTTACTAACATGGAATATAAGAGTAAAAAGAACCTTGTTTTTTTGTTTCTTCAATTTTTATGCTACCCAACGATGTTGTGAGGTCAGCAATGTCACCAAATCTTTCAGGTGCTTCTGGCTTCCAGTCAGCCTGTGTAACTCAAAAAGAAAAAAAATCATGGATGGAGTGTGTGTGATTATGGAATTGTTTGATCAATTCGTTACAGATTCTTTAGTAGTTAGCATTCAGAAGTCAGAACCAACATGGCATGCATGTGTACAACAAACTGGTCACGCTGAGGTGAATAGGTGATACCTGATACAGCTTTTCAAACATCTTCTTGAATTGCAGAGATCCATTATGGTCAAATATTTTAATCCTGTAACAGGAAAGATGAAGATCACAATGATGCTACCCATTTTCATTAATTAATACTCCAAAGGCTGCAAAAAAATGTACCCATTGTCTATTTGGAGCCTCGGAGCTGTTGTAGCAGTCATAAAATGGCGACCATCAGGGGACCATTCACTTGTAACAGAACATTCAGCCTTTGTTTTTCCTACCAATTTCTTTTCTGAATAATCCCAGAACGCCTAGGCAGAGAACACCCTGTCAGCTACACTTCAGCTATTTTGCAAATTGTCGACCATTAAATAAGGTTCTTTTTTGATTTTCTAGTTTGTTTTAGATTGTTTCCTAAAAGAACACATCAAGAAAACAAATGTATTTCCCGTATAAAGGTAATAGCCTCATATAAATATTGTAGCCGTGTAGTAACATACCATGTCACCAGGCAAATTACCAAACCCTGCTAAAACAATAACTGGTCGATAAAATGAGGTCAAGGATATCACCATGAAAAACATGACTAATTTGTAAAATTTTGCTCCCATCGTTTGGCCTAAAGCTTATTAGGAATCAAAAAATAATTTGTGCGTAAAACCTTAATATCTATGTCCTTAGTGATTTAAAAGCCAATGCTGGAAAAAAAAACTATGATGAAAAGAACCCCAAAACCAACTGCAAAATTAAGTTTTAAAATTCAAATTTTGGCAGCGGCTTATAGCTGTAGAGCAAACGATGGGAGGCTTTATATGGCTATACTTGAACAGTATATAAAGAGTGTGTTCCCTTCAAACCAGACCACACAGCAAGGCTAGTGGATCAAATTATTCCTAAGGATACATCGCCCTTTTGGATTCCATCTTATCGTATTGTAGGGACCTTCACCGAGCTCAAGAAGGGGGTTGCATTTTTTGTTGAATATTGTCGCTCTGGCCGGCATAACTGAAATTCTGTCAAGGAACACTCCAAGGAGACAGAAAGGGAGCACAAAGCATTTGAGATATTAAACCTGAATCATGTAAAAACTGAGGATACATCCATAGACCACAGCAAATTCTGAACCTGAGTAAGACCACTGCACATCATGCACCGGACCATCCTTTTCTGCCAATTAACGATTGGATTAGTGACCAGATATTAAGAGAAACAGTCATCAATATCTAAGAATTTAGTGCTTACTGAGAGGAACAATTCCTTCAAAGGCCCTATCAGTTGTTAAATAGTTCAACTTGGTTTCACCATAGTAACTCTGGTTGGTTTTATCCACATCAGCTTGAGCAAGAACTAGAAGCCCAGTGGACCCCTTATTCCAGTGAAATTGAACAGTAGAACAGCGAAAAAAACTCCTGCGCGCAACAGCTTGGCTCTGTGCATCCTTGTCACAAGAAAAGATCTGAACACTAGCTGGAATACCCTACTTAAAGAGAAAGAAGGAAACAACAATAAAAAAACAATCAGCTTGTAAGACTAGTTTCTTGTGAAAGAATGGTCAAAGTGGTTTATGATAAATCAGACCTTTGCCTCAGGAACAAATCCAGCAACATGAGAACCTGGTGCACTTGCTAGCTGCATAGCAGCTATACCAGGCATTCTTAGCTTGTACACAAACCCTTTTGTGAAATCTTTTGGATCAAAGAATTGTATCTCATTAGTCATCATGCGGCAAGCAACTGACTCATCAGCAGAAAATTGAACCATTGGCCTGTGAATCAACATGTCATGTTCCATCAAATTTAAATGTGTCAACCCATTGGCAATTGAGGTTTGGTTAAATTCATGAATACAAGTTCTCACAGGTTGCTGTAGGTCATATTTTTCACCTCAAGAGCACAGTTAATGTGTAAACCATTTAGAATAATAGTACAAGTAATACTAGACTCACAAATTCAGGATCAACAAATTTAACCAGTATCCAGTCAAAGCATCGGGTGCATAGGATAAATTTCTTTACTAGAATTATTTTCTTCAGAAGTTTTGTGTTATAAGCATAGGAGCATTTTTCTTTTTTGAAACTAATAGCATAGGAGCATTGATTGAATGGTATGTGTGCAGCTGCCTAAGATTCATTTACAAGTATAATTTCAAGCTGCTATTGCTATAGACAAAATGATAGCAACAACAAATGCACTGGGATGTAAGTAACTAAAGAAAATATACACTCCTTCGTACAAAGTTCTACAAGCATAATATGCGGAAAAAAATTATGACACAACCAGAAAACATGCACATATTAAAAACTCTCAAAGCAGGTTGCAATTTAAGAATGAAAGTTCAAGAAGCAAAGTTGCAGTAAAACGAACCACGTCGCCTTAGACATATTCTTCTGGTAGTGTTGGTAGAGCGCGGTGGCGGTGTCGACATGCCAAACAGTGATATTCTTCTCCTGCGGCGAGGACGACTTCTGGAACGTCTGCAGGAACGCCCCCGTGGGCGACAGCGCGGCGGCGAGGAGGCCCGGGAGCTCGAACGACCTGACGACGGAGAGCGTGCTGCAGTCGTAGACCGTGGCCGAGGCCGAGGCCACCGTGGCGAGGAGGCGGGACCCGTCGCTCGAGAAGTAGGTGGCGCTGCACGCCGTCTTCGGGAGCCTCACCGGCGGGGCGGAGCCCGTCGGGTAGGGCGGGCCTGACCACACGCTGAAGCCGTCCGGCTCGCGCACTGCCGTTGTCCCCGGTTGAGCATTTCGTCAAACGGGTGGTAGACTAGTTACCAGCCACCCCCCGGGGAGAGATCGGGAGGGCAAAACGAAGCGTGGGAGAGTAGGGGGGGGAAACAGTACCTAGGATATCGAGGGCGGGCGGCTGAGACGCCATCTCCGGCAAGCCGCGACGATCGATCTCCCGGCGCGCGGCGGGCGGGAGGACGACCACGGGCGGCGTCGGCGTCGGCGGGGGCGGCGGCGCGGTGGGGGGATTGGACGGAGAGGTTGGGGACGGGTGGGTTTTACCGGATGCGGGTTGTGGTCCCTCACGGCCACTGACATGTGGGGCCCCACTCGTTTTTTTGAGTCTGTCAGTCTCGCGTCAGGCGTTATGGGCTTCGAGCCCTTGGATAGTGCGGGCTGAAATGGCAATCACGCTATCGGTCCAACAGCTTTACAGCCCAATCATCTTTGTGCTTTCTGTGTGATTGGGCCGCGAAGATCAAAGCGCAGCCGCCGTGTGATGATCGAGTCCAATCGCAACCGCCATGCGACGGCCTGAGAATTTTTCTTGTTTGTACTTTTTTTATTAAAATATTTACAAAAGTAATTTTTCGTTTCAAAAAGTTTACAAATATAGACACCTCATGCCTTTCTAGAGAGCGTTTTCGGAAAATGTTCCAGAAAACGTTAAGGGGCCTGAATATAAATTTTCTAGTAAAGCTTGCTAACTTTATCATTTTGTAATTTTAACATATATCATATAAAGTCCAATAAAATCAAACTTTATATCAAAATTCTAAGAGATCTGTAATTTTGTAGTTCACAACTTTTTTTTTATTTAAGATCGTTTAGATGTTCAAATATTCGCTAGAAAATCTCAAACCTATTTTAACAAAATCTCATATGTATATTTCAAACGACATCGGATGGAAACAAACTTTATATAAAAGTTTTAGATCTTGATGATATCTACAACTTTTTAGTTTGTTATTTTTGTATTTAAAATCATTTGGAGTGTCGAATAAGCATCGCTAGTTTTTAAGCAATTAAAACCGACAAAAAAAAGGTTTGAATATAAATAAAAAATTTACATTTAGACCCCTTAATGCCTTTTGAAAGGGCTTTTTTTAAATGTCCTCCTAAAGGGCGTGAGGTATCTAGATTTGTAATTTTTCAAAACGAAAAATTATTTTTTAAATATTTTAATAAAAAATTTTAAAAATTAAAAAATCACGGTCTGATGGGTCAGCCAGGACGCTGAGCTGTTCGGGCTCTTTTATTTTTTCAAATATATTTTTCAAACTATTAAACGGTATATTTTATGTAAAACATTTTTTATATAAGATTCTTGTAAAAATCAAATAATTTATTTACTAAATTTTTAATAGTTAATACTCAATTAATCACACACTAATTGTCCATCTAGTTTTGTGTGCGGTTGATTAGCCAGCCTGGAAGCTTTATCGAACTTAGCCTTAATGTGGCGCTTCAAATTTACTTTTTTGGATGGCGTAAAATTTTATATGATTTCACTTAAATCATTGTAATTTCTTGGAAATTTCATCAAGAATCTCGCATTCAAGTGAGACCTTAGGCCTTAGGGGTTGTTTGGTTCACTCACAGTTTACCACGTCACATATTAGGTGCACCACACCTTGTTAACCTAGTGTTTAGTTGAATTGGTTCATTACTATAAGTATGGCAAGGCACAATTTAGTAAATTGTTGTCCCACATATCATATGCTAGTTTTGTAGTTAAATTTTGCTACACTTGTGGCCAATAATTTATTGGCACACTTTTAACTAATTAACTTGTGGTAAAGTCAATGTTCAACCAAACATATCTTAAATTTATCCTTAAAATTATTACGCCTCCTTTAAATCCCACCTAATCTATCGTACCCAATACCCGTGTAATTTTTGCCTAATTTTGTTCTACGTGATATTTTAGATGGTTTACCAAATACTTGGACAGTGGCAAGATAACACTCCAACCAAATATGAATATCTCTAATGTCTTTTCGATCGCTTAACGAGACATTCGAGGTGATGATAGTTTGACCATAGCTTACATCTAGATAGGTTATGTGTGCTCTTGCTTTTGAACCGTGTCTCAAGATGACACATACCCTAGAGAAATGATCTTAGAAATTGAGGGCATGTTTGGTAGAGTTTCAGACAGTTTCAACTTCACTCAAAATAAAGTGAAGCTGGCCGAAATACTCTCACAAAATAAAAAGACCTAGTTCTTAAAGCTATATTTAGTAGTTGAAGTCGACTCCCGCTAGGCTACACGCCTACACCTGATGGCTCACCTGACCTGCGCTAAATTTGTCATCCACGATTATCAACCGTGCTAAACATTGACATGCAACCCCGTCTAGGAACAGAAAAAAGTGATCGATTTATTGAGGGGGCCCGACCGATCAAGAAGAAAAGGGAGTCAGCATTCCACGCCAAAAATCAAACCACCCAATTCGCGCTGCACACAACAGCAAATGCCCCGGCACTTTTTCCATGGCCCCCGTTATCCATGCAGCCAAAAAAACCTAAGCCACAACACAAGCCATGTCGACATTGTCTTCACAACGTAACCCATGTCGGCCTCTGCCCATGAATGCGCTGCAAACGCCGCGAAAGCGGACTCGCCGAGCGGCCTCCGCCACGAGCCCACGAGCGAGCTGCCTGCCTGCCGCCTTGCCGGTTCAGGCGGATCGCGCGCGAGCAAATGGATGGTCGCGAGTCGCGACATGAGGCGTGCGTGTACCTGCTCAGGCCCAGCGCGCGAGGGGCAAACCCGGCGGCGGCGGCGGCGAGGGGGCGAGACGCGAGAGGGGATCGATCGAGCTAGTGGCGCACGGCGTTTCAGCGGTCGCGTCTCGTCGTCGTCGTCGGCAAATTGAATGCGGATCGAGCTCGTGACCGTGTCGTCTCCCCGGCCCGTCTCGCCCTTGCCAAGAGCGCTACTCCTGTTGCTACCACAGCAGCGAGCAGTGTCAGCTTGGTGCATGCACTGTACTACCAGGCAGTGTACGTGTGGCTGGCGTTGGCTCTCGATCTTTTCACATTTTTTTTCCTTTAATGATCTCTGAATGATTGGTGCTGTGCCTGGTTCTTTTTCCGAAACTTTAACAGGCCCTAATCCTGTTGGTGCTAGCTGGGTGATGCCGTGATGGGCTGATTTATGCTTGAAAAGACGACTGTACAGTAGTACAAGTCTACACACCGGTCGGATTTTTCACCACGGTCGTCTGCCAAGTTGAGCTGCCTGCCTCACATCACATGCAGAGATTTGCAAATAGAATAGGCGCAAACGACGGTGTGGCGTAGCCTTCCGTTTCAAAATATAAAAAAATTTGATTAAATATGATACATTACTATAAATATGAATATGTTTCATATTATAGTGGAAGTATAACTGGATCACTGACATGACATATTGACGGTCTTAACGAATTCTCTCTTGTTAAAGGGATTAGGAACTCCAAGGGATTATTATTCGATCTCGATCTCTCCCTCCCCGAAGGAACTCGATCATCCACAGCCACAAAGACCGCAACTTACTGAAAGCAACTTGGCGGCCGGCAGGGTTGATGTCTTGATGATGTGATTAGAGGGGCTTTTTGGCAGGAAAAACGGGGGCTTTTTTCGTGGTCACGGACGTGCTTTATATCTTAACAAGTTGCTGCGTTAGAGAACAGATGCGTGATAACTAGCCAAGCAATGATCCACTGGGAATTTGTAGTGTACAAGTACAGTGTTGCATACAGTAATACTACAGCGTCGGAGATCAGGAGAAGGATCGTGTCCACAGCCTAACAATACCAATTGTGGTTTGTGGAGCAGACTAACAGAATCCCATGTCAGCAAGAATGCAGAGTAGCTGTCAGAACTGATATATACACTTACACAAAATAAACAAATAAACAAGACAAAAAAGAAACAATCTCAGAAAGTTTTCAGCAGAGGCTTAAAAAGGCAGAAACTTTATCGTTTATCACGACAGGGACACGCCAATCTGACCGATAATCCTTGCAATAATGACCCAGCACCAACCTAAATCAACCCCAGCCTGGTTCACCACCCCAACTGCAATCCTCCTAAACGTATTTACTTCCAGACCAGTCCACCAACTCCAGTTGCATCATGCACTCGGTTCAAGTTGAAGGAATTTTCCCGTATATTCCACTACTTCTTCAGTCAGTCATAGCCGCCCAAATAAAAATATCAATCACGTACTAATTTAATCTCTACAATACGATACCTCCCATAGATTAAAAAACAATGCAAATACGTCGATCACAAAATTCACAACTAATTTAATCGCCACAGCACATTACTCCTAGATTAAAGAAACCGATGCAACATGCAAGCATGCACACCAACACCGAGTAGATCGTCGATTTGATTAATTTTGCATGCTCGCGAATGGGTGGCCATGCTTAGGCTGCGACCCCTGGGCGCCCTGCACGAGCTACAGCCAGCCATAAGCTTCCATTATTTTTATCGTTATCTCACTAATCTATAGTTGTATCGGCCGGTCGAGTCAGCAGATCGAGATCAAAATCTGCGCAGCCGCAGCTGCTGCCATCGCGGCAAAAAAAGCCGTTGCGCAGAGCAGTCGTAGTGAGTAGTCCACAAGTTTTTCTCCACCACAAGTTCGCGCGCTGCTCGCTCGCTCGGTTGGTTGGCTGGCTGGTTGATTGCTGGCGCCGCGGGCCGCGCGGTTGCGTGCTCCCTCGCGCCACGGGTTTATATGCGCCACTAGCCAAGCCGCGCTTCCGGATCCCCTTCTTCTGCCGTTCGTTTTCCATTCCCGACGCGCAGCTGGACAGCCACACCTTTGCGGGTGTCTTATCTTGTTCGTGTTCGTGTTCGTGTTCTTGGTTGGGTGGGAGAGGTGGAGGTTGTGGTGGAGGAGGGGATGAAGATCCAGTGCGACGCGTGCGAGAGCGCGGCGGCGGCGGTGGTGTGCTGCGCGGACGAGGCGGCGCTGTGCGCGGCGTGCGACGTGGAGGTGCACGCGGCGAACAAACTGGCCGGGAAGCACCAGCGGCTGCCGCTGGAGGCGCTCTCGGCGAGGCTCCCGCGCTGCGACGTGTGCCAGGAGAAGGCGGCGTTCATCTTCTGCGTGGAGGACCGGGCGCTCTTCTGCCGCGACTGCGACGAGCCCATCCACGTCCCCGGCACGCTCTCCGGCAACCACCAGCGCTACCTCGCCACCGGCATCCGCGTCGGCTTCGCCTCCGCCTCGCCCTGCGACGGCGGCGGCGGCGACGACCACGACACCGACCACCACGCCCCGCCCATGGGCTCCTCCGAGCATCACCATCATCATCATCATCATCATCAGCAGCAGCAGCAGCAGCAGCCGGCCCAGACCGCCGCCGTCGACACCCAGCAGGCGCCCTCGCCGCAGTTCCTGCCGCAGGGCTGGGCCGTCGACGAGCTCCTCCAGTTCTCCGACTACGAGTCCGGCGACAAGGCAAGCACCTACACAAGCTGAACCACCATGTCATTGCTTTGGATTCTCTCTTTCTCAATTCTCATGGCGCAACGCGTTGTGACTTATTGCAGCTGCAGAAGGAGTCGCCGCCGCTCGGGTTCAAGGAGCTGGAGTGGTTCGCCGACATCGACCTGTTCCACAACCAGGCGCCCAAGGGCGGCGCCGCCGCCGGCCGGACGACGGCGGAGGTCCCCGAGCTCTTCGCCTCGCAGGCGGCCAACGACGCGACGTACTACAGGCCACCGAACAGGACCGCCGCCGCCGCCTTCGCCGCAGTCACCGGCGTCCGCCAGAGCAAGAAGGCCCGTGTCGAGCTCCCCGACGACGAGGAGGATTACCTCATCGTCCCTGATCTTGGTTGAATCTTGAACAGTTCAAGATTCTCCTGTGCTTTTGCAGTGTCACTGTATAAGGGAGGAGTTTGTGTTTTCTGCTTGTACACAAAAGCTAGCTTTTGTTTCGTGTGATGTGTCTTTTAACGGTAGTCCTGCTCAACTGTGACATACTCCTAGTAAGCCACTTTGCTTCCATTCCATCAGTGATCAATCTGAGATAAGCTTCCCTGAAAATGAACTCCAGGCTTTGCTCTTATGTTTAATCTTTTTGAGATTACCAGTAGAGCACTGAGAGAGGAGAGTAATCGCAATTCGCAAAGCATCAGTCTGTATAATTAGCAACTCAGCAAAGGACACTAGCAAACGCAAACGAGTGAGATTAATGGAAACAGTAGGATTAATCTGAAATTAAAACACACAGAATAAATGGACAGTATAATTTGCGATAGTACTGTCCTTTCCCATTTTATACGAACAGGAAGTCACAAACCAGAAACTGGGAAGGCATTGGAATCGATAAGAGGCGCAGAATAGCGATGCTACCATCCTTTCCTGTTCATATAGAACAGGAACTCGCAAACTATATACTGGGAAGGCATTTGAATCGAGAAGAGGCACAGACATGAAAAGCCTTGCAACCAGATGTGCAAACCAACGGTAGCAGATTCCTGAATCAGATGGAGCTATACCGAATTGATTTCAACCATGAAAAGCACCTTCCTTTGTATAAAAGTATCCTATTAATTCCCCTTCAACAGTGATGCAATTCAGTTCAATCTTGGCAGAAGAGACCAAGGATTTTTAGGATGATCACCATTTCTTTAGAGAACCTCCAAAACTGCATGCAAAACTACAGCAGCTTCAGAAGTACTGTATGAAAGAGGCTAACAGTCAACTGATTGTATGTGATCTTCAGTTTCATCCTTGAGACATTCGCTAGGTAGCCGAAAACTTAAGCAGAACATAGCCTGCAAGAAATATCAAACACAATATATAGGTGTCACAAGAGCTAGCAACAAACATAAAAGATCTCCATTGCTTAGCTACTTTCCCAGATTTTGCAGGAAAATAGCAAAACTGTTACCATTCAGGAAAATATTATGGGTGTGGCAATGAGCCATACATTGTGCTCGAATTCTCAAACAAATGGGAAAAAAATCTGTACCCTAAGATCAATAAAACAAAATTGATCTGTGCATGTAATCTTGCAGACAATTAACATGAATCTTAGTATTATTATATGAGCAGATCTTACCTTGTTAGGTGCAACATCACGAACCCTATGGAATATGGGTTCTGCTATCTTGGCATTTAATTTATTTTGTGCTTCCTGAAATGGGAGGTGGGCCATTAAAACAAACTGGAAATGCGTCGCAAAATACATGAGAGCATATAAAAGCTATGGAAACTATTGCAACTTGCATGCTGTGGTATGATCAAGTGGAACGATTTATCTCGTACTGTAATACTGAGAAACAATCAAAGAGGAATGGACTTACGGATAATATCAATTCTTCAGATTCACTTGAACGGATGAAACAATAACAGTGGATCCAAGGTAATGATCCTGTCCAGTATTTCTTTTGGACAAGACAACTGAAACAATCTGCACAACAAATCTACAATTATGAACTAGAACAAAGAGATACTGTAACAGTTCAATACTTCAGTAACATGAGAATCAAATGCATCAAACAAATACAAGAGTGCAACTACATGTTTGGTACTTACAGACACATGTTATGGCTATGGGCCAGGCCCATGTGGCAAGTTAGGCAGAGTTCATATTAAGACACAACCCAAAGGTATTTATTTTATGTAGAGAAAACCCTCCCATCAGCTGACAAACCTTGAATTGCCAGTGGATTAAAATTAATGATGTATTTTGACACAGAACAATGACATTGAAGGCGAAAGTGAACAGCATGTTGAGAAATCAAGTACAGACATGCAAAATTTTGCAATTCAAAATGCTCGTTTGAGAATTTGGAGAAAGAGGAACATGGTTTTTAGTGGAAGAGTGTGGGCCGAAATTGGGGAGATGGCATTTGCACCATACCAATCAACAAATTCAGAACCAACAAAGAGGGTCTGAGAAGAACATATAGTCATGGTCTCATGGATGCACTAGAGAGTGATACTGCACGTAATTAAGCCACAAAATGCCATATCAATGCCACAAAATCAGCATTCCATGCAGACTCTGGAAATCCTAGGAACTAGGCAACTTCCAATACATGCATCCAAGTAATGATACTTGTCTATACTTATTCTATTGAATCTGAAATGGTCTTCACAAAAAGAAACCTTCCAGCCTCAATAGTGCTCTGCCACTGCATGGTTTATGAATGTCTGGTTTCTTAGAAAATTTCAACTCTATTTGCCCCTGCATTGGGTTGTCCATATATGTATGTATATGCATGTGACTCACTACAATGATTCTATGTGGCTTTTCATAGGATGTTAATTTTTGTGCCAAATTTAAAATTTTAAAGATGATTATTTGTGCATGACAGATCCCATATGCTTGTGCTCTGCTGCCACCTGCCTAGTATCTACAATTGCCTATCACTGGTTAATCTAAATCATTTTGGTATTGCAGCAATTTATTGCAAACAGATGAAGGATCTGTTGTTAAGTATTGGACATCATTGAGCAGCCAAAATGTATCTGTGAAGAAGATTCAGTTCTACTATTTTTAGCAAAAGAACAAAAAAAACAACACTGCTGTCTAGACTATAGAAATGCTATCATGGAATGTGAACTTGTCATGTAACCCGATCAAAGTGCCCACCACATAATGTGATTATTAGAATGGAACAGGAAAGCTTGATTGAGAGGATAAAAGTACAAAAACATTACCGAGAAACTGCAGAGCAGAAGCAGGTAAATTCATTACGACATGGTCAAAGTGTTCCCATGGTTTGACAGGTGGTGGTCCTGAGCCTTTTACTCTTTTGTTGTTCCTCTTCTTTGTATGACTAGCATCTCCTTGGCAGTAAGCATCACCTATAGGAGATGTAAAAGTGTAACTCTACTGTAATATAATAGGTAACGTCTTCATGCTTATCACAGTTGTTATTAATTTGATCAATACGCTGCCTTCACTTGTACAGCCGTTTCAGTGAGGGGGGAAAAGACTATCGGGAAAATAAAAAAGCTTAGTAGATTCAGACAGACATAGGAATTGCAAGATTCCTAGAGATATTATAAATGGCGTAATTACCTCCATTTGAGGTATCTTGACGCCTTTTGGTCGTAGTGCTTATCATTGATGAATCATTTGTATCCTTATGGCAGCTCTCTTGAACATCTACATGAGTTCAGGAAGTGGATAGCTTCATCATGTGTGTGAAGAACAAATCCGCAACAAAGCAATATGTAGGAGGGGAGCAAGAAAATACCATTATGATTTTCATTTGAAGTCGAACTTTCATTAGCAGGGTCACTGCGTTCACTAGAATAATTAGCAGCAACTTGAGACTCTGACTTATTTCCTGAACAAGGCACTTCCAATAAATTTTGCATGAACACTCTGGCATCCATGTTATATGTAAAGATATAATCGTCCACCTTGTTAATCTGTGCATTTGTTCTTAGATAACGAACACTGTCTGGATTTAAATCATTTGCATATACAACACATCCTTTCTGTGCAGCTGGGATCGAAAATGGACCAATACCAGCAAACATGTCACATATAACATCTCCTTTCTTGAAAAGGGAAACCAATCTGATATGTTCATGCTCAAGTCTCGAATTCCAATAGACTAATCCATAATCAAGTTTAAATGTAGCACCATATTGTTTTACTTCAGTTACCATATCATTTTTCCCTGCTAAGATTTCAAACTGTGGAACTCGAAACTCGTTTGTAATAGTCCCAACTTTATTTACCACAGTCTGAATCCTTGGATAATTTTTCTGCATATAACCATAGAAAAATATTTTAGCTGAATAATGGAAATAGGCATAGTATTCTTGCCAGTTATGAAAAATCCTGTTGCTTTAGCCAACAAACAGTGAATAGCTAGATGTGCCTATTATTTTTTACAGTGACTTTTGCTTACAGATCATGGGTTTCAATTCTATTGTAGCTATTTCCGTCTGACAGTTGAATGGTTCTCTGCTCACAGGATGAAAATAAAACAATCAAGACAGACATTTAGGAACATTATAAGAGTAAAATCATGGGCAGTCTTTCTTGTGTGCGCGAAACCACATGCTAAATAGAAATGTGTGGTTGCTCACTATTATCAAGAGTTGTTAAAGAATGCCTCACTGTTTTACATTCAGAAACAAATTATAGAAATGCTTCATGTTCAGAAACAAGTGCTTCGATCATACTAAGTGTACTTATAAAGGATGAATCAGGAATCGAGCAAGTTACTCGAGAAGATATCCTTACATCATAGATGACCTTTGCTATGACATCTTTGTATGGAAGCAAGTCATCAGGTATGTTCAGATGTGCAATATGGCCTGCACGTACCATACAAATTATTACTATTAGTAACAAGGTTCCGCCAAAAATGGAAAAAGACAACAGAAAGAAAGCACCATCAAAGTTAGTATACTTAACAATTGTTTCAAAAGAAGAGGGTACCTCCACTCCAGCAGGCAAGATTTGCTTCAGAATATGATCTGCAGGAATAAATGGGATGAAAACTCAAAAAATGAAATTCAGCACATTAACACACTAAAATAGTTTACCAATATGGAATCCTACACTCCTACAAATATGAAGAAGCGAATATTAGCATCATTCACAGCTACAAAAGCCGGAACATTTGAAAATAAGTGCTTGATTTGGAAGACCAATCTGCCATCTACTACTTTGACAAGAAATAACATGAAGAAAACATGGTTGATTGTGGCTAAGCAACACACTGCAACAAAAGAACAAAAATCAGATGACAGAGAAGTAAATGGAAAACTGACCTGCACTCCAGTAAGAATAACCAAGTGTCAAACTGTAAGGCACAACATCAATGTTGCATAGTTGCTTCAATGAATCATAAACCTTCTCCTCAATATCAGACAGGTCTGTATTCCAAAAACAAAGTGTAAGTGTTCTTTCAACAGAAGTGAAACAGATGAGAAACACTAAACAGAAAGTTTTCTTTCGACCACAAAGAAGCTAAGTAAGCATGGTAAACTATGGTACTCAAGACATGAGCAACCAAATGGGTGTAACTAGACTCAATCAAGTATCGGTGACGGTATTCAAAGATTTACAGCAACTCGCAATGTTTGCTTAGTTCTAAACTTCTAATTCACATTTCACAATTCCAGATAAGAATAGGCTAGCAAGTACAAACACAGCCTGCAAAACATACATACAGATACAGGAGGTCCAATTGACAAGCTCAACCTCACAAAGTCGAACGATTTGCTGTAAATTTTAGAGCAGAGGGAAAATCATACTGAGGTTCTGGATCTTCTCCGACAGTACGACGAGCCGGTTTTTGTCGCTCTCGGGGTCCTCCACTACAGGCTTGACCCGCGGCTTGTCCAGTAGGTACCTAGAAACAGGGGAAGACAAGCTCAGCTCAGCGCTACTCCTCTATCCTACTAGAGACACTAAGCAATGCTACACTATACTCTCTAGACTGCTTGTTGGATGGATTGGATCATGGATTCGTCGACCGGCGAGAGGAGTTTACCCGGAGCGGAGCAGGCGGGTGACGGCGGAGGCGACCTCGCGGGGGATGCGGAGCGCCCAGAGCTGCAGCCGCTGCTCGAACTTGGCCTCGTCCAGCTTCTCCATGGTGGACTCCCCCTCCTTTGCTGCTCTCCTCCTGAGGCTCCCTGTCTAGGGTTTTGGCGTTGCCGGGGAGGTGGACGAAAGTGGCGGCCGGCGTCCCGGGCTCGAGGGAGAGGGCAAACCGTCGAGGGTGTGAAATGGGCCAGGTGGGGAGGCTTCCCTACACGGCCTTGTGAGGCCCAAAACATCGGATTACACATGGAGTTTGAAAATAATTAACTCAGATTTTGAGAACGATTTTGCTATAGATTTGTCGGCTAATTTTCTCCTAAAATTTTGCTAGACTAGCAAAATGTCTGTGCGTTACAACAAACGAAAATAATTTTAATAATTTATTTATCACATGGTAAATCATCAGTTTCACCCATTGACGCTTAGCGCATAGTATGTGAAAATATTTATAAATACATCAATATCATTGTTTATTAATAATACTTTTCCTATTAATAATTTTAACTTGTATTTTATTATATTATCACTTATATATAAATTTATATTTTTTTCTTTAATTTCATTTATGGATTGTACATAAAATTTGTAAAAATATTGAATTTATATTGTTTCTAACATTTTATTGTTATTAGATTGTACTTGGCATATATCATTTTGCTTTTTTATTCTAAACTATAGTTGATTTGAACTTATTAATTACCTAATTTAAATATCTATATTATTAGTCTAATTTTTTTCGAATTAAAAATATTAAAATATTATAGATATATCACAATGTTCTAATTTTAGAGACGGGAAGACAAAGTACATTTGTTGGTTTTAATTTATAATCTGATAAAGAAAAAAAAAGTTAAATTAGATTCATGTCAAGTTGCACAGTATGTCCTTTAGAAAATTTTGTGAAGTGAAAAATTCTTATAAGAATATTCTTTGATAAAAAGATATTTATGTGACTATGAGTAGTTTGTGGACTAGACTCTTCTTAAGAAACTTATGTGAGTTTGGATGAGTTCAAATTATGTGAGCTTACATTTTTTTTCTAATGCAACTATTCTAAGGGTGTTTGGATGAGATTCAGTAACCAAATTACATCTGCTGAAAACAAAAATCAAAATTAACAACTTGGAAGTAGGTGGAGCAAAGCAGAGGCAGATCTGACCTTGTTTCGGTTGAACCCCCAAACTTTTTGAGGAATAACACAAAATACCTAATGAGGTGTGGGTAGGGAGGGATGCTCACCGGTGAGCGACGATGCGGCGGAAGCAGGAGGACGCCGGGCGCCACCTCTGCTCGTAGGATGGAGATTGGCACCGACGGCAGGCGAGGAGACGAGATGGATTGGGGAGGCGTCGTGCAGTGCTTTGCTGCCGCCTGCCTATGGGTCATATGCACAGGCCCATGATAAGGGGTGGTAATGGGTCAAGGCTCATGGCCCTTTCATAACCCATCTCAACCCTAAAATATTTTTAGCACAAAAAACTATTAAATTTCAGCCCAACTCTTTTTTAGGTCTAGCCCTCATATTTTGTAGGTCAAAATGCTGGGCCCATTACCACCTCTGGCCATGGGTCATCTCTCTTGTTGCTCTTTCTTTCAAGAATATACAAGCAAAATGCTTGTGCTTTGCAACGGGTAAAAGCAATTTTAGTCGTGAATTCATACTTGGTACCATTGGATAAGCAGCTGAACACGATGACACCTCGTAAAAAACAGACTATGAACATAATTGTGCATGAAACGTAATATATTATTGGATGACAGACAATTAAAAATACATGTGTACAATTAGAACAGTAACCCTAGTGTACAATTATGCTTCATTTCCCCTAGTTTTTCATTTTCTCCTTCATATGCACTCCTCTCTCATGTTCTCTCGTTGCTCCGCTCCCTTCCCCATTGGTCCTATCCGTCAATAGATAAAAGAAAAAGGTTACCAAAGTTAACTCCATTCTCTTTCACATTAGGGCAAATCACGAAATTACTAAATTACACTGGATAAGAAAAATCAAGGCTAAATCTTACAAATTATGCATGGACCATAAGGTATACTCCATACGCTTCTCGATTTGTGCTCAGAATGCTCTTTTTTTTTCCTACAACAAACTCCAACAAGCTTTTAAATTATCGGGGTTGGGGTCGTTGGAGAGAAAGAAGCTCTCGGGTTTACAGGGAGGCCGGGGCAGCAGCGGCTCAGTGGTGGGTAGTGGATATAGGGGGAGCGAGGTAGTGGTAGGCGTCACCGCCACAAGGTCATGGAGGAGGACAGTGGGTGGTGTCCAATAATTGGTTAGGTGATATGAAATAAAATAATTAGACATATACATTTCAGGAATAGAAAAAAAATAAATTACACATTGAGTAATAAAAAAAAATACAAATTGCCACTTGAACACTCCTATAAACCTGAGAAAGACAGTGGCATTGTGGCAAGGCCCCAAAGTTTTCGTGTCCTGTGATGACCAAACAACTGTCTAATTGATTGGAATACGCTCTAACCCTGATCGATCGAAACGATCAATGCCATATGTTGTGAATATATTCTCTCTGGGCAAATGCTCAGCGAGCGAACAAGGAATATTACCGCAGCCCACCCATAAGTGGGCAAATGCCGATCATGTGAATTGCCGCTAGCTAGCACATACGTACCTTGTTGCTGCAGCAGGCAACCCTGGCCATGGAGAGCTACATGCATGCATGATTCCCATGACCGGGCCGGAATACCCTGTCGTGGCCACCCTGTCGCCCTCGTCCAGGACCTTGCCGTGATGCTCGGCACCATCCTCGTCATTGTAGATCAATTGAACAATGCAGGTCGGGTGGTCGAATCAAGCCATGCATTGATAATCGATCACAAAGGGAAATCGAGTAATCAACAACTAATCGATCCATTGATGAGGGAACACTAAGAACAGTATAGTCAGTATACTCACGGTGCTGCCATGTGTTGCACCACAGGTCCTCGGCCTTCCTGGTCGCCTTGCTGACTCTCCGATCCACCCCCACCCCGATGACACGTTCTTCACCGCCTCACTCCTACTTGCATAATAGAAATTAATCCAATTGTAAGCAACGCAGTGGCCGATAGTGAGCCCTCTTTGATCTCTAGTGTCGCAAACATACTCGACGACAGCATCACATAGGGTTTGCCCTGCATTGCCATCTTAGCAACCAAGCATCGTTAAATCAGCGGAACACGTGTGACACGACGGTTCAAGCTCTTGAGGAGGTTGGGACGTTCCCTTCATATCTGTCGATTTGTCTCGTCCGTACGGAAGCCCAGGACTCTGTGTCGCATGGATGAAGCAAGACGAACATGAACAGAACACGGAGAGAGCAGCGCGCACACGAACATACAACGAACATCGCGGGTGTTGGAATCAGATGAACATCGAGTCGCACGCATCACGCGAGTTGTTCTCGAAAGAACAGATACAAATTAGGATGTGACGAACAGAAAATTATCAATTTTTTAAGTAGTTTAAATTTAGATTTGTAGAATCGATGGTGTTGAGGCATGGAAAAAAAATAAAGGACCAAAACATCCCTCCCACCTTGTTTATTTTAAGGGACACACGGATGTACGACCAGACAAATGTCAATTCAATAACCAAATGTACGGCCATACAATATGCATACTATTGCCATGCCGGCTTGGTAATAAGTCAAAATTTTCCACTGGAAGTTGCATAGCATCCTAACAATTATATATTGGTATTAACAGCCAATGACGACTGGTTTTGGTATAATATATATCATCTCGGTTTGACAAATTACAATTTGACGTTGACGTGTACGTCATAATATAATAATAATAATTGACTTAAATACCAAAGATACAAATGAAATATAGCACCAAAATGAATTGAACTGCGGTCAAATAGAATTGAAAACCCAACAGCTAAAAGATCAGTACTTGACGACGGCATCGGTATACATATATTTCACGCTATCAATGCACCTGATAATACCAGCTACGACACTGTGGCAGCCGGGAACAAGCTCTACTTCCTTCCTTGCATGTTGCCTGATACGTTTGAGCAGTCGCTGGAGCTGACCCGGCCAGAGCTAGAAGCCTTAGAACATGCTACGAGGAGGAGAAATCAGCGTGCGACAGCAGCAGCTATAACGAGGACGACAGATATGCATCGTATCGAAACGGATTGAACGAGAGCGGATGTTATGGAGGACTAGCCCTTCGCTGCCGCCCTTCTCTGGCGGCAGGGATGCCATAGTGATAGTGCACGCGTTTCATATCCTGACGGCCGCACCCATCTTCGTCTCCATGGTGAAGACTAAAAAGTGAAAACCCACGCCGACCATCCTGACAACCTTGTTCTATGACACCAAGCGCGCCGAGTGGATGCACCACGCGCGGTGATTGGCGCCTACCGTTCATCAAAGGGCAGGCGCACTACGACGTCGACCTGGACGCGTGGGACGGAGAATCGGTGCCTTCTCAGGCGGCCATCCCCGGACCCCGGCCGACTCGTCACCTACAGAGTCGTCCCACCGGACTGAACGGCATGCGAGGAGACCACGTCGGCGCAACAGTGGTCAGTCAAGCTAAGCGAAAGCCGCCCTTGCGCGGTAGCGGTGGTGCTGGCTCAGCGTGTGTCCTCAACCAGACCACAATCTCTCTCGTTGATCAACACCTCCCGCAGTCGCGCTACACACCACTCATATCATATGTCGTGCTCTCCTGCACCGGCTTGTACAACGAAGAAGCGACCCACAATCTGCACAAATGCCCACGGCGAACTCCGACGACGTCGGAGACAACGACACAGCTAGCTAGCGATGGGCTTCTGGCCTCTAGAGATGCTTGCGCTCGAGATCGCCGAAGGATCGATTAATCTACTTCACATTTTCTTTAATTTTTCATGATAAGATTTAGCGGCTCCCTTACGTGTGTATTTGTAGGAGCCGAGGCATGCACAAACCGAGTCCATGTCTTCATGTCAAGCTAGACGGAGTCCACACGCTAGTGTGCGTGTCGTGTCGTGTGTGTAGGATCCCGGATCAATTTGGACTTCCTCGGACGTACATTGCCGCGTTTGGATTGGATTGAGCGATATGGGTGGAAAGCCAAGCCTCATTGTTAACGTCACAATTTGGTAAGCCCCAAAATCATCAATGGCTTAGGAATCATATCGGCTTTAGAGTTCTGGAATTAGCCGATAGACATATCAAGCCGTCAGCAGTTGGATTCTTGATGGATTAATCAATTAAAGGAAACTTATCCAGAAGAGACCGAGTTCGAGGAGGATGCAGCATGGCAAATTATCTATTAATTAGACAGATTCAGTTAGTTTCCTTTTATTTTTAGGAAAGATTATTTAGAGTCCGATCAGAACTTGTATCTTTTACTTTATCTTTAGGAAAGTTTGTGTCTTGTTAAATAAGTACTAGTATCTACTCATGGGTATAAATATGTTCACTCGAGGTCTATGTAAGACATCTCTCGATCAATACAACACTCTCGGCGCATCGTCACTCTTTTTCCCAAGGTTTTTATTTATTAACCAGCGGAACTTTGCACCTGACGCGAGGCTGCATCGGCTTTCAATCTCCGACGAAGGGGTAAGTCATATGTTCTGCCGACCCTGGCAATTGTATCAGCTACATTGGTGTTGTTCAAGGATGCATCGTTTCGACCTCTTGGATCGCTCTAGTTCGGTTGATATATTTGCCTACCTATTAATCATATACCTGAATTAATCTAAGTCGATTATTCATTTACTTGTATCGGTTTGATCTTTTCTAGGGTTTTGCCGGTATCGGCTAAATTGTTTTGTTGATATAGATTAGCTAAAGTATCTACCATCCTGAAAATCAGTCAAAGTCTTGATTGTCTAGATATTATGTTTCTTTTCATACTTTGTGCTGCATCAACCCTAGTCATGCTTAAAACCATAATCTATAGCCTGATTTTTGATTGCCAATAAGGGTTTCATCGGGGATTCAGCCTGTCGGTGACATAGGACCGGGGGTATCATGACTAGAGGCTTGGGTAGCCGCGGTCCTCCGCGTGTCCCGACCCCCTCGGGGGGGTCGGGCCCGGGGGTGACGTGGCCACTCCTTCCTCTGTCTCCCCGAGGGGTCGGGCCGCTCCCGTTTCGGCCCCGAGGGCCGGGGCGCCCCGACCCCCCGTGATCTTGGCGCCGCGTGTGCGGGTTAGGTGAGCACAACAGGGCTCACCTAACCGCATTTATAGCGGATCAGGCGAGCGCACCACGCCGCATTTAATGCGGCGCAGCGCACGCTTATCCGGTCCGTGACCGGTCGCGGCGTGTGACCGGTCACAGACCGGTCAGATCGCGGGTTAGGTGGCGACAGGCGGCCGATGGCACGCCTCGCCCCGTCCCGTCGGAATGATGAGAGCCTCCTGGCTCTCGTCCCTAGCCGGAGCCGGCGTGCTAACTCCTGGAGTTGGTATGTCAGCCCCGGTCAGATCCAATCCAGATTTCAGCGCAGGCGTGGCAAGGAAGTCGCCGGCCATTGAATGAAGGTTGAAACGGGCGTCCACCGGGAGAGCTGGCGAGCGGGGCAGAAGGCGTGCACTATGCTTGTCAGAAGTCACTTCCGGCTGTAGACTAGCCCTGATTGTAAAAAGAATGTTTCTTTTCTTAGGCAGCTTGAGGCCCATGTGGTGACCCCTGATCAGATAAAAGGAGGCCCAGGCCTAGGAAAGGGGAGGAGGACTCCGGCGAATACGTTGGAGGGGAAGATTTCCCTTTGTATTGTTGGAGACCCTCAGATCCACCAGAACACAGGAGTAGGGTGTTACGCTTCTCAGCGGCCCGAACCTGTCTACGTCGCCCGCGTCTTGCGTGTTTCCACTCTCGCTGACATTCTTTATATCGAGGGCGAAGAACCTCACTTAGCGCCCCCGGCCGAACCGGCAAAGGAGGGCCCGCGCGGTCTCCCGGTGAGGAGTTTCACGCTCCGTCACAGCCGATGAGTTATCTAGACGTTGCATCGGCTCATAAAGATTACATACAAGTTGGATTTAGCCCATGACAACAAAGATTTCATTGATTATCTAATCGTTTGGATTTAATGACATCGGAGCTCCAGCCGATGTATGCTTTAACCTTCGGATCAACGTTTATTTTATCATATCACTATTAGCCGATTGGTTTCTATTGGATTATATTATTGTTTTATTGCATTATCATCAGCCGATTATCTTTATATCGTTATTTACATCAAGTATTAGAATCTACATTACATATATAGCCGATTGTTCAAAATCCTATCGACATCGGCTACTATCGGCATTGGCTGGAATTACTCCATTGGCTTGTCAGTCGATCGACTCTTTGATCTGCTGTTTATATATCTTGTTAGTTACAGGATCAAACTGACTAGCACATCCGTATCTCATCAAATTTAGGACCTGCACTGGAGCTAAGTAGATCTCCTAGGGCTTTGTGTGTTCGTCGACTTAGTTCGCGCCAACACAGATCGGGTACCATCGGTCGAGCGCAGATTTTTCGTCAACACTCATGCAATGGGATCGATGAACCCAATCATAATCGGGAACGAGCGAGACCGTGTTAGTGGACGATGCAGTCATGCGATGACAAACGTCGACGTATGAAGGTTTTGTGTGACGATCGGAAAATTAGTTTTTTTAAAGTAGGTAAGATATAAATGCAATACAATTGTAGTGTAACTATAATGTAATAAAGTACGTGTAACTATATTCTATATAACTTTCACATAATTTTAAACCGGTATATTTGCTTTAAGATTCGTACAAAGTGAGAAAGGAAAAAATTAAAACGCACGCACAACCGCACAGGTGAGGAATATTTGGTTCCGCAACATCCGCTTTGCAGAAATAACGTGTTAAGCGGGATTTAAAAGTTACATACAAGTTATATGCAAGTTAAAATATAGTTACACTACTATTATACTATATTTATTTTTGAAAATTTTTTGGAAGAAAATTTTCTGTATAGGTGGTCCCTTTTGAGAAATAGGTTTAAATTTGAAAATAATAAAGCCTGATTTTAAAACGCAGAGGAAATATGTAATACGCGAAAACTATTTTTCATGTGACCCGGATCATCATTTTTCTCTGCTATGAACATTATTCTTTCCATCGAGTATTGTTTTTCATGTACTAGTATACAGATCATCAATTTTCTGCCAGGAACATTATTTTTCCATTTTGGGGTAATGCGTGAAAATTATGCGCAATAAGCTTGCCGTTGATCAAATAACAATTAAAGATGCACATCAGGAAATCAAATTAAATTTCTTATAGAGGGTGCTTTATGATTTTACCACCTCCAAATTTTATCAGCTTATGATCACAATACATTTTCTGCGAAATTCGCGTGTGGGTCCATACACTCATACTGTCATGCACAAGCTATGTTTAACAAACAAACAAACGACCGTACGTACAGACGACATAACGCTCGCGTGGATGACGACGGATCGCCGTCGTCGATCACCGGAGCGTGGCGAACGCGCCGCCGCGCATCATCTGCTTGAACTCGAGGAAGTCGACGCGGCCGTCGCCGTCCCTGTCGACCTGGCCGATCATGCGGCCGCAGTCGTCCGGCGTCCGGCCCTGCTTGATCCCGAGCGACGCCAGCACGGCGCCCAGCTCGTCCACGGTGATGAACCCGTCGCCGTTCCGGTCGAACACGTCGAACGCCTCGCGCATGCTCGCCTCCTCCGCGTCGCCGGCGTCGGTGCCGCCGCTGCAGTCGACGCGCATGACGGTCTCGTACAGCTCAGCGAACTCGTCCATGTCGACGCACCCGTCGCCGTTGGCGTCTATGCGGGCGATGGTGGCGGCGAGCTCCTCCCCGTGCACGGGCATCCCCAGCCTCTCCAGCGATTCCGTCAGCTCCTCCCGGGTGATCCGGCCGTCGCCGTCACGGTCGAACAGCTCGAACACCCGCCGGAGCTCCGCCTGCTGGTCGCACGCCATCGTCGGTGGCGCCCCTCCTCGGCTCGCCGTACGTTTCCTGCCGCCGGCCGGCGCCGCCGCCGCTAGCTGGTGGTGCAGCCGGCTGCACGTACGGCCAGGTGAGCGTGTGGGAGGGAGGCGGAGGCCGCGTGGTGGTGGCGGAGGAAGGCGTGAAGGCCTCTCTTATATATGGGCATTGCAAGGTGAGGAGGGGAGGTGGTGGCTGCCCGCCATTGGGTGGTGCCGAGCGATTGGTGGAGGACCATGGCTTTGAGCTTTTCAAGATTGTCTTGCCAAAAAAAAAACACATGCCATTTTCATGCGATATTTCGCTGAAAATTGCTATGCATCGATCAAATCAACTTCGTGCTGGCGTCCAGCTTGTTCGTCTCTAGCTATAATTTGCTAGGCATCGTGTGTTATGTGCCACGAATTAACGATCAGCAGACTTCCTCGTAAGCCATAAGTAGGCGTGAATTCGGCCCCGCACGCTGGCACATTTGGGCCCACAAGTGGTATTCATTTTGGAATAGAAAAAGTACCTTATATTATTGCCGAATTACATGATTGTCAATCGTAAAACCGGATACAACGCATTCGTCAACTTATAAAACCAATACAAACAAGATCCATCGATGGTATTGTCCCCTGTTTTGGGTGATGTGATGTCTACGTGGCTTGTTTGACTAGGTCTTCGCCTTACGTGACATTGATGTGACACCTACGTGACTGTTAATGGCAAAATTTGATAAAGATATGCCAAAGATAGAGCTAGATCTGAAGCGGATTGGAAGAGATAAAGATGTTTCCAAAAACAGGGCAGCGCATCGGCTGGGAACCATATCGGTTGATATGGAATCGGGCTCGGTTAGCCGATACAGGTGGAATCGGACTCCGATAGCCAATACGGATAACCTGAGTTTGTGTCAGGTTCGGAGAAGAGCTTGAGGATATTGCCAAATAGAAATTGAGTTCAGAAGAGACAATTGTATCTATTAATTAGGAATAAGAGTTAGTTATTTCCTTTTACAATTTTGTGATAAGAGTCCACCTAGGACTTATTTGTTTAGGCAAGTTTTGAGTAGTGTCTGATATGCACAAGGTTGTATGTTTGGGTATAAATATATGCCCAGAGTTTTGTAAAAAAAACAGTTCAATAAGAGGTATGTCTCGGGGCATCGTCACAATTTTTCTTTTACTTTCGACGAGTTCTTGTTTCGAGTTGGGCTGCATCGGTTTTGATCTCTAATAAGAGGTATGGCTTATCAATAGCGACTTGTATCGGCCGATTAGTGCATCATTTTAGATGTTCTAATCTATCTTCTATAACTGCTAGTTATCATATATCTTAGCTAATCTAAGTTGATGGCTCAATTTATTTGTATTGGCCAAGTCTTACATAAGGTTTTGTTGGTATCGGCTAAATCGTTCAATCGGATTGGATTAGCTAAGGTATCCACCACCCTAAAAAACACTCAAATGCTTGATTGTCTAGATATTATGTTTCTTTTTATACTTTACGCTGCATCAGCCCTAGTCATGATTAGAATCATAATCTTTAGCCTGCTTCTTGAGTGGCGATAAGGGTAGAATCGGAGTTTTAGCCTGACGGAGCGTGAAACTCCTCACCGGGAGACCGTGCAGGTCCCCCTTTGCCAGTTCGGCCGGGGGCTGTCACACCCAGAAATTCACTACCAGAATTTTCAAAGCAAATTGTGTATTAAAATCCCTGTCCAGGACCAGCCAGGGTACACAAATGACAAAGTTGCCATACAGATCCACGTCTTACAAAACAATAAAAATCTCTTACAAAACTGCAGCGGAAAAAGGAAACAAACTATTCTAATAAACTAAACACTCGCAACGTAGCGACTCCACTCCACAGGCGTTCCTCAACGGTAGCAACAAGCCTACTCCTCTGAAAAGTCTTCCTCTGAAACATACTCCAACTCTGATGTGGGGAAAAAATAAAGCAAGACTGAGTACTACCCACTGTACTTAACAAGTCATACCGGAAAGGAAAATAATGATGCAAGTAATAACAAAGGAGAGCTGCAATGGTTATTTTGCATAAAATACGCATTTAAAAACAATAGTTGAAAGCAATAGTAAAACGTTGAATTAATTGATCAATATTAACCATCACTGTCCAACACTACACCACGTTGCGACAGGCCCAAACCACCATCTGAACTACACCAGTTCCATTAAGTCAAATTATTAGAAAGTTCAACTAATCACGGTGAATCTGGTTGATCGCCCATAACCGCGGGCACGGCTATTCGAATAGTTTTACTCTGATCAGAGGTGTACAACTGTACCCACTAGACACAGTCCCACAACACATTACTGTGCGCCAACATACCACCACGGTACACCGGAAAAGGAGCTGTGATAGGACCCTTCGCATAACCCTTCCTAACCAAGCGCACCACACCTCAGGTTTCGCCCCCGCTCCCTTACCCGGCAGCGGGCAGCCCCCCTCGTGCCTTGGTGAATCCGGCAGCCGATCAACGGGTACACCCCCGCCGACCCAACTCCATCATGCCCACCCTCGCCTGGGTACGTCGGCTAGGAAAAAGCTATACTACAAATCCAGCCATTACCCACGCTGGCTTGTGGAAAGCATGGTAATTCTTCCAGGGTTTCCCGCGAACCGGTCCTTAAATGTCATGAGCATGACCATCAAAACCATGTGCTCACAACCCTCCATTAATCAAGATTTTAGTTGAAATAATTATTAAATCGCCCACGATTAACCATCGTGAACCATCATGAGATAATCATTATCAAGTAATAGTGAAACTTTAGTTATCCCATTAGTGATCTAATGTTTCTAAGCAAGGCTAAGCAAATTCTATTGTAGCAACTAATCAAATTATTTTCCAAGCTATCAAAGGAATAAGGTAATTGCAATATAAGGCTGAGTACAATAGGTAAATTAACCCATAGATGACATTATAAAACAATGCAGTATTTAGAGAAAAATAAGACTGTTTCGCAATTTAGGTACAACATGATCAAATGAATAAGTATGACTTGCCTTGCTCCTGCGCTAGGTCGACCTCGGCAACGACCTCGAAATAAACCGGAGCGTCGGAATTACCGGAATCTACGCGACAAACAAAGCAAACAACAATACATGCTATAAGTCTACTAAAATAGAGAACAAAACTATTTTTAATGGATTCTAGACATTTTTATGAATTTTCTGAGACTTGAACGGACTAAAACGGAGTTTGGATGAATTAGTTATGAATTTTTAAAGTTATCTGTGTTTTTACTATAACAGAAAAATCCTTAATCAATTATTTATTGCGCAATAAACCCTTAGGGCTGACGTCATGCTGACGTCACGCTGACGTCATGCTGATGTCAGGGCTGGCAGCGGCTGGCTAGGGCTGACGTCAGCGGCTAGGGCTAACGTCAGCCGCGGCGGCGGCGGCTGCGCTCCACATGGCACACACGTGGCGCCGACGCGGCGGCCACGCGGCGGGGCGGCGCGGGTGACACGCGGCCACGCGGGCGAGCGCGGACGGCCCAGATCGGCCCGGGCGCCGATCGGGCGGCTGAGGCGCGCGGACGGCCGAGCGGCCGGGCTCGGGCTCGACCGAGCCGGCCATGGCGCGCGGCGGCGCTAGGGTTTTGGCGGCGCCGGGTGCGCGCGGCGGCACGGCGGCGGCGGAGCGGCGCGGTGGCCGGGAGGCACACGATGGGCGACGGCGCCGAGAGGGGAAGGAGAAAAAGGGAAGGCGGCGGTGCTCACCGGCGGCGAAGACGGCGGCGGAAGACGGCGACGGCGCGGCTTTAGGGTTAGGGTTAGGGGGAGAGGCAGCGGCGCTCGGAAAACGGGAGAGGGGTCGCGGCGCGGGGAAAACGAGGGAGAGGGAGTGCCTCGGGGTGGGGATAAATAGGGGCGGCGCGCGGGAATCCCGCCGAGAAACACGGCGGCGCGGGTGGCGCGGCGGCCGGCCGAGTCGGAGACGGACTCGGCCATGGGCCCCACCCGTCAGCGACTGAGCGGCGCGGAGGGAGGCGGAGCGGACTTCCCGGCGGCTCGGGCCGCGGCCTCGGACCGGCCCGGGAAGGGGAAACGGCGTGGGCGCGGCGCGGCGGCTGGGCTGGCCCGGGAGGGGAGGGGAGGCGCGCGCGGCGGCGTCCCGGGAAGGAGGAGGAATGGGCCGACGGCCCAATAAGAGGAAAAAGAATAAGAAAAAGAAAAAGAATTTTCCCAGGGATTTATTTATTGCGCTTGAGGGTTTTTAATTGGTTAAAATTATTTTTAGGGCTCTGAAAATTCCACTAAAAATCCTGTTAATGTATTTTGACATGGGGAACTCAAGAAAAATTCCATCTTGCCATTTCCACTTCTTTAATGCATTAATTAATTGGACTTTTCTGCCCCTCCTCAACCGCCATGGCCACACGACTGCCGCGTGCGCTGCAAGCGGGCGAGTGGGGTTAGTGAAGACGTGGACGCGAGAAACGAGGGGGCAAGGTAGTGGGCGCGGGAAACGAGGAGCCGGGCGCGACATAGGCAAGGGTATAAAAGGCGCCGAGGACGGGATTCGCTTCCTTCCTCTCGTCACTTTTTCCTTGCCTGTGCCATCCGTGCTCTAGCTCTTCGTTTCTCTCGCCCTACTCTCGCCACGCGCACTCGCTCTCAAGCTCCCCCTCCGCCGGCGCCATGGCGCGGAGCTTCGCACCGCTTGACGGCAGCGTGCTGCCGCCTTCTTGCATCACCAGCAAGAGGCAGGCCGGGCTGCCGCGCCGGTTTATGCCGGAATCTGCCACCCGGGAGGTGGTGACGCTGGGCGAGGGACGCCCGGCGCCGCACTACTCGGGGTGGTCTGTTTTCTTTCTTTCCTTCGCCATGGCGGGCCTGATCCCGCTATTCTCCACATTTTTTATGGACGTTCTGGAGTTCTACGACCTCCAGATGGCGCACCTCACCCCCAACACGGTGATGATGCTGGCCATCTTCGCACACCTGTGCGAGATGTTCATCGGGGTGCGCCCATCCCTTCGGCTGTTTCGGTGGTTCTTCACTGTGCAGCCGGTATCGCCGCCGATGGTGGTCGGTGGCTGCTACTTCCAGCCGCGGGGATAGGTGCTGAACCGCTACATCCCGTGCGTCCTTCGCAAGAAGTGGGACGACTGGAAGAGCGATTAGTTCTACACCCCCCTCGCCGACGAAGCGCGCCTCCGACTCCCGAGCCAGCCCCCAGCGCAGGCGCCTAGCTGGCGGGCGACGGTGGATCTGCGGGACGGCTACGACGCCGTCCTGGATCGCCTTGCGGGCCTGCGAACCCAGGGGCTCACGGGGGCCATGGTGTTCGGCGACTACCTCCGTCGCCGGATCGCGCCGCTCCAGCAACGCGCCCGGGGCGCCTGGGAGTACATCGGGACCGAGGACCTCCTGAGGACCCACCAGGGGCGCAAGTGGGACTGGGACCTCGAGGACTTCAGGATGGTGGTCCCACGGGTGCTAAACCTTAGCTCCATGGAATCATCCCTCATCCCTCAAGGGATCCTCCCCCTCTGCTACGACCCAGAGCGCACCAATATCCTGGCCATCATGCAGGTGGTCGGGGCGTCGGGGGACCGGGCTGCCCGAGGCCATGATGGCGCGGGCGGCAGCCGCAGAGGGGATCAATCTACCCCGGGAGGGGGCCATGCTTCTGGGCCCCGCGGTAGGGGCCCGGGGGGCAGCCGCCCTGCCGACGCCAAGGGGAAGAGGAAGCAGGAGGCGACCCCTCCTCCATCTCCTCCCCGAGGGGGCGGGGTGGTGCGCGTCAGCAGCAGGCACCCGGAGGGCGCCGTGCCGACGCCTCAGCCCGAGGGGGAGCAGAAGAAGAAGCGGCTCCGCAAGATGGGGGAGACCGAGCCGTGCAGGAGGAGCCTCATCACGCCCCCAAAATGGTCGTTCAGCCGGCCACCCCGCAGGTTCGATCCCCTACCCGCAGCGGCCACATTCTTACTCCAAAACTCCCAAGGCAAGTCTTTACTTACCTCTTTCTGTTTCTTGTTTTTCTTCTGCCTCAGCGGCCCCTTAGCTCGCTTTTGCCCTCGACTCCGACGAGGAGGAGGGCGGCGACGACGGCGCGGACGATAGCGACGGCGAGGCCGACGACCCGGGCACGTCGGAGTGAGCCCCTGGGCCCCGTGTATCTTAATAATTTTTCCTTCTTCTTCTGAGGCCTTCGAGCCCATGCTTGTACAGACTGGCTTTATTTTACCTGCAATCAAATAGGATTTTAATTTCTATGTCAGTTATATTTGCTATATGCATGTGATAAGGATGGTCTGTGTCGCGATCCTTCTGTGTCTTGGCTTGAGCGAGGGCTCGTGCCCGGGCCCCAGCCTCAAGCGGCGCGGGTCGGAGCTAGTGCCTGGAGAGATCCGCATGTCGAGACTGGCCAGGCCGGGAGCGCGGTGACCGAGGGTTAGGGGGACCCGATTGTGGGCCATTGCTGATTCCCCCTCGGAGTTCACCGCACCCCGGGGCACGGCTCGGTTCTGGGCCCCGTTTGGCGATTTTAGACGACCCGGGCCACCGAGGGCAAGGTCGAGCACGAGCAGACTGACTCAAGTCAAGACTTTTCAAAAGGAAACGATAACACAGACGCGGTCCTTAGGAAATTGAAAATGCTTATTATTGAAATGCTAGGAAATGAATTAAACAAGTATGTGTATGTGGGAGCCCCCGGCCAACCCTGCGCCCGAGGGGGGCGCGGGGTTGGCCTGAGCCCGAGGTACGACACCCGACCCCCTTATGGGTAGAAGCGGCGAAGATGCTCGATGTTCCACGGGGTAGGCAGCTCTGTGCCGTCGCCTGTGGCCAATCGAACCGAGCCCGGCCGGGGGACGCCGATCACTCGATACGGACCCTCCCACATTGGTGAGAGTTTGCTCAGTCCAGCACGCGTTTGGACGCGGCGTAGGACGAGATCGTCGACGCAGAGTGATTGGGCCCGGACATGGCGCTGATGGTAGCGCTGCAGGCTCTGCTGGTAGCGCGCCGCCTTCGCTCTTCCAGGTAGTCGAGGTCGTCTCGGCGAAGCTGATCTTGATCAGCCTCGCAATACATGGTGGCCCGAGGGGACCTCAGGGTGAGCTCGGATGGGAGGACCGCCTCGGCGCCGTAGACGAGGAAGAAAGACGTTTCCCCGGTCGCTCGGCTTGGAGTGGTTCGGTTCGCCCAGAGCACCGCTGGTAGCTCCTCGATCCACGAGTCGCCATCCTTCTTGAGGATGTTGAAGGTCTTGGTCTTGAGGCCCTTGAGGATTTCAGCATTGGCGCGCTCCACTTGGCTGTTGCTTTTGGGGTGGGCGGGCGAGGCGAAACAGAGCTTGATGCCCATGTCTTCGCAGTAGTCGCCGAAGAACTCACTAGTGAACTGGGTGCCGTTGTCCGTAATGATACGGTTAGGCACCCCAAACCGAGCAGTGATGCCCCTGATGAATTTTAGCGCCGAGTGCTTGTCGATCTTGATGACCAGATAAGCCTCGAGCCACTTAGTGAACTTGTCGATTGCGACATACAGATACTTGAACACGCCCGGGGCCTTCCTGAAGGGACCCAGGATGTCCAGCCCCCAGACAGCAAACGGCCATGAAAGAGGTATGGTCTGCAGGGCCTGAGCCGGCTGATGCGTTTGCTTGGCGTGAAACTGGCACGCCCTGCATTGTCGGACCAGGTCAAATGCATCGTGGAGCGCCGTCGGCCAATAGAAACCTTGGCGAAAGGCCTTGCCAACCAAGGTGCGCGAGGCGGAGTGGGCTCCGCACTTGCCTTCATGGACATCGACAAGAAGCTCGACGCCCTGTTCCCGAGGAATGCACTTCAGAAGGACTCCGTTGGCCCCGCGCCGGTAGAGGGTCCCTTCCACCAGCACGTAGCGCTTGGAGATGCGACTGACGTGTTCACTCCCTTTGCGGTCCTCGGGTAGAGTCTTATCTGTGAGGAACGCCTGGATCTCAGCCATCCAAGCGATCAATCTTGGGGGGCCGAGGTCGGCCCCCCCGGGTCCCGAGGCCTGGACTCGACGGGCCTCGAGGGCCGCTCAGGCGCGTCCGTCCCTCCTAGGGGGTCAGGTCGCGCCGACGGCTGAGCAAGCCTTTCTTCAAAGGCGCCCAGTGGGGTCAGGGCTCGCGATGAAGCGAGCCTTGAGAGCTCGTCGGCGACCGTGTTATCCCGTCTGGGCACGTGCCGGAGTTCTATCCCGTCGAAATGACGCTCCATACGCCGCACCTCGCAGACGTAGGCGTCCATCTGCGGGTCGGAGCACCGGTACTCGTTGGAGACCTGGTTAACGACCAACTGGGAGTCGCCTAGAACCAGGAGGCCGCGGATCCCCATTCCGGCCGCCACTCTGAGTCCCGCAAGGAGTCCCTCGTACTCCGCCATATTGTTGGTTGCTCGGAAATCTAGGCGAACCAGATATCTAAGGACGTCTCCGCTCTGCGAGGTCAAGGTGACCCCCGCGCGCGGCGCCCTGAAGGGCCAGGGAGTCGTCGAACTGCATCACCCAGTAAGCGGCGTGAGGCAGCTGCGAGGGGCTCGTGTTGGCCTCGGGGGCGGAGACGGGCTCGGGAGCCGGGGTCCACTCTGCCACAAAGTTGGCGAGGGCCTGGCTCTTGATCGCGTGGCATGGCTCAAAGCGCAAGTCGAACTCGGAAAGTTCGATTGCCCATTTTACCACCCGTCCGGTACCCTCTCGGTTGTGTAGGATTTGGCCGAGGGGGTAGGACGTGACCACCGTGACCTGATGCGCCTGGAAATAATGGCGCAGCTTCCTCGAGGCCATCAGAATTGTGTAGAGCATCTTCTGGGCCTGAGGGTATCAGGTCTTGGCGTCCCGCAGCGCCTCACTAACGAAGAAGACGGGCCGCTGCACCTTTCAGCGGGGCCTGTCCTCTTCGTTGAGGGCACCGTTCCTGGGGTGCTCATCGTCCGAGGGGCCTTGCCGGGCCCACTCGGCTTCTGTGCCGACGACCTCGGGGTCGGAAGGCGGCGGGTGCGGCCTTCTCGCAGTGGCCCGAGGGCCTTCCT
The DNA here is from genome assembly GCA_008326285.1 of Oryza officinalis. Taxonomy (NCBI): domain Eukaryota; kingdom Viridiplantae; phylum Streptophyta; class Magnoliopsida; order Poales; family Poaceae; genus Oryza; species Oryza officinalis. Next base: position 41,958,167 of record BDMV01000002.1, on the reverse strand, counting down.
GGGGGTCGGGGGCGTCCGGCGCCGTCGGACAAGCAGGCAGAGGGCCACATCCGGTCGTCAGGGGCCTTAGGCCACCGTCCGGCTTGGGGGCCTCTCCTCCCTGCTCTCTCCCGGGTCGGGTCGACACAGGGTGGGGGTGCGCGGGCCGAGGGCTGTCCTCGTCGCGCTCCACAACCAACGCCGCGCTGACTACCTGCGGGGTCGCCGCCAAGTAGAGCAGCAACGGCTCATCTGGCTCCGGGGCGACCAGGATCGGGGGAGAACTGAGGTATGCCTTCAACTGAGTGAGGGCCCACTCAGCCTCCTCCGTCCAGGTAAACGGCCCAGAGCGTTTGAGGAGCTTAAATAGGGGCATCGCCTTCTCTCCCAGCCTCGATATGAATCGGCTTAAGGTAGCCATGCATCCGGTGACACATTGCACATCCTTAAGCTTGCTGGAGGGGCGCATCCGCTCTATAGCTCGTATCTTCTCGGGGTTGGCCTCAATGCCTCGGGCAGAGATCAAGAACCCGAGAAGCTTGCCCGCGGGCACGCCGAACACACACTTTTCGGGGTTCAGCTTTATGCGGGCGGAGCGGAGACTTTTGAAAGTCTCCGCTAAATCTGAGAGCAAGGTCTCTTGGTTGCGTGTTTTCACAACCAAGTCATCGACATAGGCCTCAACATTGTGTCCTATCTGACTACCCAAAGAAATACGAGTAGTACGCTGAAAAGTAGGACTTGCATTCTTTAACCCGAAGGACATGGTTGTATAACAATAAGTTCCTACAGGGGTAATGAATGCAGTTTTTTCCTCATCCTCCCTAGCCATGCGAATCTGATAATAACCTGAGTATGCATCAAGAAAGCACAAAAGGTCGCACCCCGTGGTGGAGTCGACAATTGGATCTATGCGTGGCAGGGGATAAGGGTCCTTAGGACATGCCTTGTTGAGATCGGTGTAGTCGATGCACATCCGGAGCTTGCCGTTCGCCTTGGGGACGATGACCAGGTTCACGAGTCACTCCGGATGGATGACCTCACGGATGAATCCGGCCTCCAGAAGCCGCGCCACCTCCTCGCGGATGAAGGCTTAGCGTTCCGGGGCCTGTCGCCGCACTTTCTGCCGGACGGGCCTTGCGCCCGGAAGCACGGCGAGACGGTGCTCAATCACCCCCGTGGGGACCCCGGGCATGTCCACCGGTCTCCAAGCGAAAACGTCGACGTTTGCCCACAGTAAGGAGACGAGCGCGTCTTCCTATTTGTCGTCCAAGAAACTACTGATCCGGGTGGTCTTGGACGGGCCGTCGCGCAGGGCGACCTCCTTCACCGGGACCTCGTCGCCTGAGGCCATCCGTTGCCTCGGGGCGGGCGAGGTGGAGGCGCTGAGCCTCTCGTCGCCGCCCGCGGGCTTGGACACCGCGGCGAGGCGGTCCGCGCGCTGCTCCATACAAGCGAGCGCGACTTTGAGGTCGCCATGGACGGTGATGGGGCCACTGGGGCCCAGCATCTTCATCTGAAGATAGGCGTAGTGGGTGGCCGCCATGAACTACACCAACGTGGGCCATCCCAGGACCGCGTTGTAGGGCAGACTGAGGTCCGCCACATCGAAGTCCACCCGCTCGGTGCGGAAGTTGACGGGACCACCGAAGGTGACCGGGAGGTCGATGTGACCTAGCGGCTAGGTGTGCCCCGGCGTCACGCCGATGATCGGCTGGGACGACCGAAGCTCCATCCCCGGGGCCTTGATAGCATCAAAAGCCGCGGGGGAGAGAATGTTGAGGGCTGCGCCCCCGTCTATCAGGACGCGCCCCAACTTCACATTGCAGACGGTGGGGGAAACCACCATCGCGATCTGCCCTCCCCGGGCAACGCATGGCGGGTGGTCGGTCTGGTCAAAGGTGAGGGCGACCTCCGACCAACGCGCCCGCCGCGTCGCCTCATGGGTAGGGGCCGCGGCCAGAAGCTCTTGCTTCATGGCCTTGAGGCTCCGGCGAGAAGCGTGAGCGCACGCTCCCCCATCAACGGTGGCGACGGTGGCCTCGGGCTCCTGAAAGCCCAGGTCATCGTCGCCATCGTCGATGTCCTCGGCGGGGGCCTTCTGCCTGGCCTCACCTCGCCGGTTGCCGGTGGGAGTCGCCGGGGCCTTACCCTCACGGCGCTCCTGCCTCTTCTCCTCCTCCCACTTCCTCGTCCGCTCGGCCAAGCTTTTGACCGCGCGGCAATCTGCGAGGTCGTGGAGGGAGGTGTTGTGCACGGTGCACCATCTGCCGGCCGGGCGCTCCCTGCCGGGAGCGCCAGCCTCCTTCTTTTTGTCGCCCGCGGGCCTCCCCTTTCGGGGGGCCCGCGAAGCGCCCTCGACGGCGAGGACGTGACCCTCGTCGTCGGAACGGGCCGACCTCTTCTTCCTCCTCCTATCCCGCCGCCCTGAACGAGCGGCGGACTCGGGGGCAGCCGGAGCCGCCGCTCCAGAGCCGAAGGAGTTCCAGGTCCAGGCCTCCTCCTTGCGAGCCACTCGGTCCGCGAGCTCGAAAAGCTGCGCGGTGGTCTAGGGCTCCTTAGAGGCGATCTTCTCGAGCATGCGGTTGTGCCGCATGCCCTCCCTGAATGCGTAGATCACCGCATGTGCAGGGATGCATGGTATGGTATTGTGGACTTGGCAGAACCGTTGGATGTACGAGCGGAGAGACTCGTCGTCCCTCCGCTGTACCGCGTGCAAGTCTGCCTCTTCGCCTGGGCGCGGATATGTGCCCTGGAAGTTCGTGGTGAACTGCTGGCACAAATCCTCCCAGGAGTGGACCGACGCGGGCGACAGGTTCATTAGCCAACCCCGCGCCTGGCCCTTCAGGGCCATGGGAAAGAAATTCGCCATAACCCTGTCGTCACCCCCCGCGGCTTCTATCCCAGTCGTGTAGATCTGGAGAAACTCTGCGGGGTTGACGCTTCCGTCATATTTTTCGGTGATGGTGGGCCGGAACCTTGGGGGCTAACGGACATTCCGAAGGCTCGCCACGAAGGCTCGACAGCCGGCACCACCAACCGGGGACACGGGGGGCCGGCCCCCGTTACCGAGACGGAGCGGTGCCCCAGAGGAGGAGGTGCCTTCCGTTGCATGGGCAGCGCGACGAGCGTCGCGCCGGCGCTCGATATCGAGCTGGGCGTCTGGCCCCCCATGCATATCTTCTTGAGTCGGAGGCGTTGATGAGGGAACCGCGGACGAACAGCGTGTGTCGGCCGTCGTCCGCCGTGCCCTCCGCCTCGACGACATAGAGCCGGCGGCGGCGGCGCCAGAGGTCCCGGTGGCAGAAGACCGCCTGCCGGTGCCTAGGCGCTGCTGCGCCGTCATGACCAGGTTGACCATGTCATCCAGCCAACGCTGGGCTGGGGTCTCTGGATCGGGGAGAACGGGCGGGTGACGCAAGAGCGCGCCCGCAGCTTGGTGCGCGCCCTGGGGCATGCCGCCATCGCCGTAGGTGAGGCGACGACGCACTCCGCCTCGCCGTCCTCCTCCATCGCCTGCGAGCGGCGAGGTCACGGATCCCTCGACCTCCTCAGGCACCTTCCCCCGCCCAAGATTCCGGCGGGAGGGGGACGACAGAGCGCGAGCCCGATGGCGCGGGTTCTGCTCCTCGCCATCACCGCTGGCGCTCAAAGAAGGGTTGTACGCCACTGCTTCTTCAGCCATAGGGCTGACCTGGCAAAGCTTGGCGCACTCAAAAGGAGATGTGGGCTCAGAAAAACACGCTGGCTCCCCCTACCTGGCGTGCCAGATGACGGAGCGTGAAACTCCTCACCGGGAGACCGTGCAGGTCCCCCTTTGCCGGTTCGGCCGGGGGCACAAGGTGAGATTCTTAGCCCCTATTCTGAGGGATCTCAGCGAGCAAGAACGCGTGGACACAGGCGGTTTAAACAGGTTCGGGCCGCTGAGAAGCGTAATACCCTACTCCTGTGTTCTGGTAGATCTGGGAGTGTGTAAGAATCCAGAGAGAGTCCAGCCACTAAAGCGAGTCGGCCAGAGTCTGATCGAGTCCTTTTCTTTTCTCTTTCCTAGGCCTGGGCCTCCTTTTATATGGCAAGGGGCTACCACATGGGCCACGAGCTGCCTAAGAAAGAAAACAAACTTTTACAATTAGGGCTATCCTACTGCCGGAAGCAGCCTCTGACAGATGCCGCAGCACGCCTCTGCTCCGCCAGCCGACCCATCCGGAGGATGCCCGTTTCAACCCTCATTAAATGGCGGGCGACTTTCTCGTCTCGCCTGCGCCGGAATCTAGAATGCATCTGATCGGGACTGACGTACCAACTCCGGGAGTTGGCACGCCAGCTCCGGCTTAGAGACGAGAGACAGAGGGCTCTCATCATTCTGACGGGACGGGGCGAGGCGTGTTGCAGGCCGCCTGGCGCCACCTAACCCGTGATCTGACCGGTCTGTGATCGGTCACTCGCCGTGACCGGTCACAGACCGGATAGGCATGCGCCATGCCGCATTAAATGCGGCGTAGTGCGCTCGTCTGAACCGCCATAAATGCGGTTAGGTGAGCTCTGCCACGCTCACCTAACCTGCACACGTGGCACCAAAACCACAGGGGGTCGGGGCGCCCTAGCCCTCGAGGCAGAATCGGGAGCGGCCCGACCCCAGGGGGAGACCGGGAGGGCAGCCGCCACGTCACCCTCGGGCCCGACCCCTCCGGGGGAATGGGCCACGTGGATCACTGTGGTCGCCCTTCCCTTTGGTCTCGACACCCCCGGTCCCATGTCACCCACACAGCCGATCTTGCTTGATATAATTATCTAGCTTTGTTTAATTTCGTTTAATCATGTTTTCATATTATATCTGCCCCTTATACAAGGATATCATGCTATTTAAATATATCAAGTTTATCTCAATATATTTACTTAGATTGATATTCTTGTTTAAGATTGTATCTGAGTATTAGCTGATACGATATCTATTTTTAACCTAAGTATGGTGTTATCGGCTATGACTTAATCAGATATATTCTTCGTCCATAGATTACATGTTTGATTACATCTACAGCCGATGAGACATAATTTAGGATTGTTTAATATCATTTATCTTATACCTCACAACCGATTCGGTCAGATCGCATCGGCTAGATTTATGTGATACGTCATCGGCCTATCGTCCGATCGGCTATCGTAAGTTTAACTTGTTTTATTGTATATCTTATTGGTTGCAGGATCAAACCAACTGGTATACCCTGAACCTGAACGTAAGATTTGGACCTACACTGGAGATAAACAAAGCTCATAGGCCGTTGTGTTTTCGCATCAACAATGACAATTCGATCCCAAAAAAACATGAGATCCACATGTTAGTTACACCAGAAAATAAAAAAAAAGATGGGACCCATATGTCATCTTCATTTTCTTCTCTCTCCTTCCTTTCTTCTGTTATCCCTTCCTCACTCCTCTCTCACTCCTCTCAAGCACTTCACCGGAAAGGCTGTCGGTGCTCGACATGGACTACCTCGCCTCTGAGTGCATCATCGGCATCAACCTAAAGCGCACATCATCGCTAGAGGAAACCACCTACGTACTGCTCCCCAACGTGGCCGACTTCGAGTTCATCCTGTTCGACATGGATGTCGGTCGTCGCGCCGCCACAGCAGAGCCGGTGGACATCACCGGCGTCGAGGTTGGCAAAACGTATGAGGTGGTCGCCACCACGTTCCGTGGGCTGTACTTCTACTGAATCAACGATGTCGTGAAAGTCGCCGGCCTCCACCACTCCTCCCCTTGGCTACAGTTCATGAGCCGCGTGCCGCCGCTGCAAGAAAACTTTGATGTTCGCACTGAGAGGGACGTGCGGAGGGAGGGGTCGGAGCCGCCCTAGCCATAGGAGGAGCACGACGCCTGCCATGGAGACTTGTTGCCACCCCATCCACATCCTCTCCGATCTGCTGCCTCCGTCTCGGTCGAGCCGTTGAGCTCCCAAGTTTCCATACCCTCCTCTCCGTCGCCTTCGTATCCATCTCTCTCTCTTACCATCGACACAAACTGCTTGTTGGAACGGTGCAACTTCTTGTGCACTGAGCCACCATCATCCTTGTCGCTGGCACGGGAGCACGATGAATCCATCTAGGGCACGACTCTGTTCGCGTCGGGGGCAACGCCGCTCGTCAACCATTGCCCGCATCGTACGCCGTAAAGAAAGGGGAAGGGGAGAGAGAAACAGAGGGATGAGTAGAGTTTGTGTCATTGATGTATAGGGTCCACTGCTTTTTAGTTTTTGGGTTTAGATTGAAATGCCCTGCCATGTGGGTCCCATGTTGACTCAGCCACAACATCAACCAAAATTGGAAGCAATACTGCCTTAATACCCAAAGTGACCTGCTTTTGTAAGTTTAGAGATGCATTATATCTGATTTTTGGGTTAAGTTTAGGGATGTGTTATATCTGATTTTTCGGTTCACAACGATTTGTACAAATTGAGGGACCTCAGGTGAACTTTTTCCTTTTGGCATATCAGTTCGAGCAATTCCAGAGGCCATAATTTAGGCCCATAGGTGAATGTAAATTGGCCCGTGAAGGCCAGTGAATTCATCCCGTGGGTGAATTTAGCCCGTAGGTGCGTCTCAATTCAGCCCGAAGATGCGCATAATTTAGGCCTGCCTCTGTGAGTAATTTCAGCCTGGGAGTTCCTGAAGCCCCTCAATTTATCGTCAAATCTGATTTCGTCCTTGACCCAAAAAAAACAGATAAAATAGTTCCTGAAGCCCCTCAATTTATCGTCAAATCTGATTTCGTCCTTAACCCAAAAAAAACAGATAAAATCCGTCCACCAACTAAAAACAGATAAAATGCGTTCGGCATCACCAACTCTCTTTTTTACTTTGTGATGAATAAAAATAGATTTTGCGTTACGAATAAAAATAGATTTTGTGTTAGTGAATATTAGTTATTGTTACAGCTAGGCTCATGGAATAAGAGAAATCATTTGTTATTCCTTATTACTGGATAGTAAATATATTACAATACTTTTGGGAATGAAAGAAATCATTTATTTATTTTTTATAGTTGGGTAATAAACATATTACGTATTATTTGTTATTTACTATACTACATCCTGATAGTAGTTACCATCTAAGTCCACTTTTGTACTTTGGATGCACATTGTGGATGCACATTATAAAGAGTATATAATGGGATCTTTTTATGTTCCGTTTTTCATATAATAATGTTCTGTTGCGGTTTAATCAAAATTTTGGGTTTATTGGACCGATCAGATAACAGTTCTTTGACATTCTCAAGTTAATCCGAACAAATGCAGCAAATTTGGCCGGAAAAAAAGAGAAAGAAGTAAAAACAGCTTTCCGCGTTTAATGTCTCCAAAAAACCTCCGCGAGATCAAGGGAAACCTCACCGGCGGACGAGATTTCCGGAACATCCTTCTCGCAAACGAAGAAATTGCCACAAAACACCGACGAGCCTTGGGACAGAGTGCGTTTGCTTTTGCTTTCGAGAAGCATAAACCCACAACCAAAATTTCAAAACTAAATCTTTCGAAGACGAATGTCATGTGCCAGCCGAAAGGGCCCAGAAAATCACCGAGGGTCAGATCCAGGTGAGTTTAAAGCTGGCTCGATTTCAATCTCGCAAGATGGCAGACCATATGCCGATTGCCTGGACCGTGTGCGTGTGCTCGAGACCCAAACAAGAAGCTGATCTTGCAAATCCGCACAAATAAACAAATTTCCAGATCGAAAGAAACGAGCGAACACAAAACCTCCCCCTAAAATTCAACGAATCAAACCAACCATACACAAACTACGAAGATAAAACGCACACGACTACAAACCACGATGACAATTCTAAAAAAAAAAGCACAAACGAAAGAGACGAAAGCCGCCATGGATAAACCGGTGTAGAGAAGGAGATGAGCGGAGCGGCGGCCGGCGATGCTTCTCTTTGGGCGGAGCAAGTCTGCAAGTATGGATATATATAGAGCCAGTCGCAGTGGCTGCCTGGTTAGGGTTTAGGTGAGCCATCTTGGGCCGGTGAAGCCCATGTAGATGGGCCGGATGAGCCCATCTCGATGGGCCGTGTGTCACAACGGTAAAGTCGGCGGCCCATCCAGAATCCGACCGTTGCACCGCCCGCCTTGCCTTTTACTTCGTCTTCGTCTTCCCCAACGCCTCTCTCCCCACCTCCCACGCGCAAAGCAAAATTTCCCCTTTCCTCTCCACGCCAAGAGACGCAAAACCCCACGCCGACCAAGGCGAGAGGCGCCGCTGCCGAATCGACCCGCGACCGCCGCCGCCGCCGCCGACGCCACCGCCCGCGCGCTCTCTTCTCCTTCCTCCTCGACGCCGCTGGGCCGGAGTTTGGGCGGAGATCGATCCGGAGCTCTCTTCTCCCGGGTAGGGTGAGCACTGGGCCTTCTCTTGGATTGGTCACGCGTTGTCTTGAATTTTTTTTCGGCCATCGAGGAAAATTTTTCCCTAGCCTTCTCGTTTCTTGGTTGTTGGCGTCCGAATCCAAACCCTAGTTTATCCGCGACATTCCGGTCCAATTCGTGCAGACTAGCATGTTATTGTGGGGTAATAGCGTTCCGATTTGTTTGGTCCTGCTAATTTCATCAAAAACGTATGGCTCGGGTCCCTTGAAGATTTTACGTGCGCCGTCTAATCTGTTAGGTTAGAACCCTCGGAGCAGAATATTTCTGATCTTTCGCTGCAAATCTGTTGGAGAAATGACTCGGTCCCTTGAAGACTCTAGATGCGCTGTTAATCTGTTAGTTTAGAGCGCAAAGCAAAATATTTCTGATCTTTTGCTGCAAATCTGTTGGAGAAATGGGGACTCATGCAGAATGTATGTGAAATCCTGGTTTCCTTCAGCAACCATATGTTGTTATGCTACAAGTTGAACTAATATTATTCAGACCTTGTGCAAAATTTGTGGAACAGAATAGTCTTAGGTAATATACTGTTTATTGTTTCTTTTTTTCTAGCAATTTTGTTGTTTTCCCCCTTTGCTCAATACCTAGAATTTTTCAGGCTTTGAAGGTTGAGGAAGAAAGGCTTGCTGTTTTGTGATGGCTGCCCCAACTGCAACAGCTGTTTTCCTTGATGAGAACCTGCATATCCATAGGGGTAAGGCTGCTTTGTTCTGACTAATTCATCACAAGGAGGATTTCCTGTGGTAAATGACTGACATGTTCGGTCCATATGTGCAGGGCCTGCTGGCAAGAGGGCTGATGGATTGAAGGCCAAGCCACTGAAGCCATTAGCAGCAAAGCAAGGGCTTCAAGAGAAGAAGGCCCTGAGGGATGTATCCAACATTGGCAAGCCCCCGGTGTCTGCGCGGAAGCCCCTGCAGGATGTGTCCAACACCGCCAAGCTCCGAGGGCGCAACATTTCTGATGGCACTACCTTGAAGAAGACTGTTCTTCGCAGCCATGAGGTCACCAAGAACCCTGTGAAGAAGACTGTAATCTTTTCTGATGAGACTGCAAAATGTCATGAATGGGCTAAGGATGGGATAGAGGGCACCCACTTCACTGGGAATGATTCTCAGAAGTTGGAAAAGGACAATCAAGACAAACGTAAGAGTTCACTTCCTGCAGTTCAATATGCCATAGAACCCTTTTGCTTTCAGTAAAACCCTTTTGCTCAGATAATGAGATAACTTATTATGTTATTGTTTACGCTACACAGGTGTCAAGAAGAAGGTGGAGAAAATAATGTCAGCATTGCATGACTGGCCAGATGTGGTATTTGATCATGTGGTTTTTCCATCTGAGGTATGTATTTCAAAGAGCACAGTGTTCAGACTTTTTCAGATTGCTTTTACTTTTGAAATATTTCTGTGGATTTGAATTTCGAGTCGAAGAAGAAATTTTTTGACATTTTCTATGTACAAATACACTACCTAACTAGCTTGGCAGATAATTTATTGAATCTAGAAGAGCCTCAAGTATTGCTCGATCTCTACATACCTTTTGCGTGAACAGTAGCTGGTGCTGGTGGTATCATTTGACACAAAAAGATAACTAATGAGTACATAGTGAATTAGTGACTAGGCTAGCATTTCATGTTTTCTGTCACAAAACAATAGTGGTGGTATCGTTTGACAAGCTTGTTCTTGTTATTTTATCTGTCATTTGACAAGCTTAATTGGGATATTTCCCTGTAATATTCTCTTATATTAAGAGAAAAAAGTCTATTCTGAATTATACTATTCCCTGAATGAAATTGGTATCCTGATATTGATTGATTCCCTTTTGCTACCAGTAGTGCTTGTCTTTATTTATTTCCAAGCTGGCTGACTAATTTCATTGTGGTTCATCTATTTATATTTATGCTTGATAATAGTATTCACTGATCATCAGAAGAAGCCAGAAAGGGGACTTTTATGATTCGATATGACATTGGTTTTGCCTAAAAGTTAACTCATGGATGAGAAAACCTTACATGTATTTTAGTAGCTAACAACCGAGAACATCCATGATACTGTCATGGGTCAGTAACAGTTAAAATGTTTGTTGGTACATGGTTGTGTTTAATGAACTGCTCGGTCATTCATTCATGCCCTAAAGCAACATATTAGGGATAAATTATGTCTTGCTCTATGTCGATAACATTTCTTGCTTTCTTGTATCTTTTCTTCTTGATCTCCAATATGTTATGTAATTATCTCAAGCACCACAGATGCAATGCTAATTGTTTTTCAATGTATAATAGGTGGTTGCAGCGTTTTTTGAAGAAGTAAAAGAGATGGAGCTGGAACCTGAGATTCTTCCAGAAAACAATAGGCGTCGCTCAAGTTCAGGTCTCTTTCTTCTTCCTTGCACACATTCATGCCGTTCTCTCATCTCTGGTTTCCCGTGCTTCCATCAACATCCTTTCGATTTCTTCCTTATAATCTGTATGGACGTTTGCCCCTCCAGGTGAAGATCCTTTCGCGGAAGACGACCTTGACGACTACCCATTTCTTGAGAACAATCCCGTTGAGTTTCAACTGAGAGATGAGCTACCACTCCTGGAGCCTGGAATGAACTGAGGAATGCCAATCTGCCGACTTGAAAAGACCTCAGAACAGTGCTATTGTCATCATCCTCTTTGCAATTCTACTTGCTCGGGAACAGTTTATTTGTAGTAACTAGTATCCTAGATGTTCTGCTGTATGTGGTTGGTGTGATAATCATTCACACTTTAGGAAGAATCCAAGTAGCGGAAGCAACTTTAGCTTCCATTCTGTTCTGTTTCGGCTGAAATACCCACCATTAAGCCATGTGTAAATGGTAGTAGCAGTAGTGTAAGGATTCTGTAGAAATATGCGTGTGCCACTTCCTCTATTATGTTGCGATGATATGATGCGTGCATGTGTTTGATTTCCTGTTCATATTTTGTTCAGAGTTTCAGCTTGGTCAATACCTGCATTCTTTGGTCTCGTTCGAATCTTCTCAGCATGAAATTAAAAGTGGGCACGTAAAACGAGAAAATCATTAACACGTAATTAATTAAGTTTTAATTATTACAAACTTGAAAAATAGATATATTTGATATTTTAAAGTAATTTTCTTATATAAAGTTTTTGCATAAAACGTATCGTTTAATAGTTTGAAAAACGTGCTAACGAAAATCGAAGTAAAATCTTAATTTTAATGAGAAAATAACACCATTTTTATCCAATGACTGGTGCGTGTGCACAATGTTTAGGTTCATCTGAAAAAACCAAGTGGATGCTCCACCCGACCACCTTGCATCGATTCCCAGTTCACGTCAGATTGGATGAATTTGCCCGTTCTCTGTTCAAAATTTGACGTTCCCTGTTCAAATCGGATGATGGATTTGCCCGGTCCGTTCTTTCTCCGCGGCTGGCTTCCCGGGCCCACATGTCATCCACTAAGGGGAAGGTGGGAGGAAAGCCAAGGTTGATCGTGACGACTGACCGTCTCTGGGATTATATAAATATTGATCGGTCGCGAGAGACTCACCGGCGGCTTCCCGTGCCATAGCTCGAGCTCTCGAGGTCAACGATCAACCACGCACGCGCCGTGCAATGGGGTCGGACGCCACCAGCTCCGCCGCCGCCGACGCGATGGGGGTGCTCCGGGCGGCGGTGCCCCTCCAGAGGGACGCCGACCTCGTCCTGGCTCCCGGCGGCGGCGGCGGCGGCGAGCGGGGGCAGGTGGGGCTCGTCCTCGTCGACGTCTCCAACGGGTTCTGCACCGTCGGCGCCGGGAACCTCGTGAGCTCCTCCCCCCGCCTCTCTCTCTTCCCCCACCGTGTTCTCCTTCGCCGTCATGCTTGTTCCGTGCCGTGCCTTCCCGCGCGCGACGCCGACGCCGCCGACGCGGATTGGATTCCTCAAAGGAGGCGTTCGAACGAACGCATGGCCACTGCTGCTGGCGTGGGCAAAATTGGATCCCTTTCTCTACTGCGTTTTTGCGCTGGGATTGGGACACGAGTGAATACGCCACTGGATTAATACTGGGAATATCCTCCTCCTGGCTTCATGCTCTTCCTGCCTTGTTTTTAACTCCTGTTGTTTTGTTCTTGCTTGTCCTACTCTCTTTTTGCAACCACCTAGCGTAGTGTTCATGTGCTGCTCAGGTTGGTCATGTAAGTTTTGGTCTTGCTCGTATATGTGAATCGTCAGTCAGCTTAAGATTAACACGCTGCAGGAATGCTCAATCTGCATTAGTTTACTTGTTTTTTTTTTGGGCTCATTCACCATGCTAGTACTACTAAGGATTTGTTTGCTTATGTTATTAGTGACTGGTTGGCTTGTTAAATTAGTGTTATTAATTGTTGTTTTTAGAACTGATATTAGTGAGTATTGAGGTTCTTGTTCTTGGCATTTTTAGGCCCCTGTCACGCCAAACAAACAGATAGAAAAGATGGTGGAGGAGGCTGCTAGGCTCGCCAAGGTGTTCTGCGAGAGGAACTGGCCGGTCTTTGCGTTTCTCGACACCCACTACCCTGATAAGCCTGAGCCGCCTTTCCCGCCACACTGTATAATTGGTTCTGGCGAGGAAAATTTCGTCCCAGGTTGATACTAAACTTCACACTTCAATTTGTTATTTCAACTTTAAGCTCAGCCTACATGTGTTAGTCTTTCCTGATGGGTTTAGATGATTATGATGGTTTGGCCAAGCTGACATGAGAATGGCAACACGTTATGATCCACTTTTAGTGCCTGACGAAATTTAATCTGTCATTTGCAGCTCTGGAGTGGCTGGAAAAGGATCCAAATGTAACGATCAGGAGGAAGGATTGTATTGACGGTTATCTTGGCGCATTTGAGAAAGATGGCTCAAATGTTTTTTCGGATTGGGTTGCGAAGTTTCAGATCAAATCCGTGAGTGATTGGTTCTGGTACTCTTCAAGTACTTCGGAAGAAAATTAGTATGGTTGTATATGAACTGTGATTTGCCTTGATGCAGGTATTGGTTTTAGGAATATGTACAGACTTATGTGTTTTGGATTTTGCAAGTTCAGCTTTGGCTGCCAGGAACATTGGCCGAGTTCCTCCACTGGAAGATGTTGTTATTTATTCAGAGGGTTGTGCTACATATAACCTCCCGGTTGAAGTAGCCATGAGTCTGCAAGGAACTTTGGCTCATCCACAGGTATTGGATCACTGCAAACCAATTAACGAGGCTGTATAGTTTACATAACGAATGAAACCTTTTCTCTTACATCTGTAGCATGTTGGGAACTCTTTGCCACAGGATATCTATTAGATTTTGTTCTCTGGACTATCAGGCATAGGACACTTTGCAGTTTGCACATCCATGCTATAGAGTTTCTTGCAAAACCGTGTCTCACCAATCATGAGAACACTTCTTTCATTCCTTTGCAGACTTGATCTTAATGTGATTGTCGTATATTTAACAGGGTAAAGAACTAAAGATATCATCTTGTTGTCAACCTCACAAGGGCTTCATAAACCACAGATGCACAAAACACCATGCATGGATATCTAATTAGTGAAATTAACCCGGATAAAATTCATTTATTTCCCTTTTACTTATAGTTACTCCATGGACATAATGATATCAATTTTTCCTTAAATAAAATAAACATCAATGAGTATTCCATAAATCCATACTTTATGATTAGCCTACTTAACCTTCTAATGCTGCAGGATCTAATGCACCACATGGGACTTTACATGGCAAAAAGCAGGGGTGCAAAGGTTGTTGACAGAATCATTCTTTAAGATTAGAGGTGTAAAACTAGTACAAGACTGTAATAGTGACCTGGATCGATTATCTAGTTTGGTTTTTATTGCTGGGATGATGATCCTAGTGTTTTCTTTACTTCTTCCTTTTATCTCTTCAATGTACAACAATCTGATATGTATTTGCGGTTGGACAGAATACTGATAATTTGCTAATGTTTCGTGCACGGTTGTGTGTAATTAATCTAAGGAATTTGGTATGGATGAGCTGGGATCACTTATTTCTGAGCCAAAAGCAGTTGAATTCCCAAATTGGATGTGTCCCTGGGCTTGGAGTTTCATCTGAAACTTTTTTTAATGATGATATACTTATCGAGCACATATGAAAGACTAGCCATATAATCGAAAAAAAACACAAACTGTTATATAACACGATTCATATCATGTCATATGCAATACAGAACACGCATTACGGCTTAGAAGCAACCGTCAGCACAAAGTTGGCAGCAAATTAAGCAACAAATTCTAAGTACATCGCATTAGTTTGTTCAAGGCTCGTAGCAACTGGACAAGAGGAACAGATGAGATCATCATCAGTACAAGTTTCCAATGTGACCTGAGCATCATCAGTACAAGGTTCCATTGATGAAATATGAATCCTACCTTCGTCTGCTTTCAGGAAGAAGCCGAGTTGCTGAAGCAGGTTGACCGGAGTTTCCTGCTGCAGTTCAAGGCCTTGACAGTGTCAAACCAACGGTCCAATCCAATCAGATCATGTTGGATTTTATAAACATATAATTAGGTATGGGAGATACATCATAGCATATATATCACATAGCTAGCATAGCATGCAGTCATGCACATAGTTAGAGAAGTTATAAAAGGTGGTGAGCATTTGTGAAATGAGTATTACTACATCGACTAAAACCTTCAGTAATCCAGAGTACAATGATAAAGGTGCGTTAAACGAATCCAAGTGACTCTCAGGCAAAAATGTAATGGACTGTCTCCTATGCTAATGGACTAATGGCATCATCCTACCTTTAGTGGCATCCCATCGACGTCGCCTTGGACAAAAATAGGACTGTCTGGACCTTTCTTTTCCTGATCTAACCTCAAAACTCCCTGCAGCTAGCTAAGATTCTTGCAAGAACTAAGGTGGACTAAATTGGAGGGCCAGTGATTAGTCATTGTCGTTGTTGATGTCGAGTTGCTCATCACTGCCCTCGACGTTGTGTTGATGTTCGTCCCTGGCACTGGCAACTTCGTCGGGGTCCTCCTCAATGGGCTTGAACTTAACCAGTATGGCAGTCGCGTTGTCATGCGAGTGCAAGCAATGACCAACAAGCTTCTCACAAGTCCCGCGTAGATTTTCCTCCCCCTGTGTTGGTTAACATGCATACGTCAAGGCAAAGGCCAAAGTGCATAATAACAATTCTAGCAACAAATGAATGAACAGCGAAAAACATCCAACAATCTTCATATGTAGACTTTAGATTTCAATCGCCTGATAACAAAACAGCCAAGCAGATCCATGCACATGTGTTCAGAACTGGAGTAAACTTTCATTGATTTAATTTAAGAGTGCGTGTATGAAAGGACCTTCTAGAGAGGATGTGTTTTTTTTTAGACAAATGGATCATATTAACCCATTTTTTGGTGGAGTCCAAGATAACAAGGTTCTTACAACCAACTGAATAAACATAGCAAAGAGCAAAATATAACAAGACACTGGTGGTTCCTAGTTTTCTAACTGCACTTCGTGTTCTCATCACAGAACCAGCCTGCCAACATAATTTCAAAGCAAAAACCATATTACACAACAAAAGGATGTGATTTTTAATGCGTTACTTCATGTCATGTAGAGAAAATGAGGAAGGACTCACCGGACGTAATTCCTGACGCACAAACTGAACCACATTGTTATTTCTCATGCCATCCCTGAAAGAGAAAAAAATGGATTTAAGTTTACTATGTGAATATGAATAAAACTGTAGAAGAAACAAAAGGAAGAGAAATAACATTGCCGATGGGAAACGTGTATCAGATTGTGATAATATATGGTAGATTGCTGTCATTTATCAATATTAACACTGATACATCTTAGCACAATTCCTACAGGTGTAAATGTTTCATTTAGTGAGATGGTTCTTGAAGAATGATCTTGCAGTATAAGTCAGATATATAAGGGGACCAGTTGTCATTTCCAAATTATTAAGCCTATCAGATACCAAGCCATCAAGTTAAATAATTGTCTGAATACTATAAAACCCCAGCTAGTGCAGGGAATGGCAGATGTCTCTCTTTTCAGTAGATTCAACCTCTCCAAGGACATAACATTTAACTCAAAAAAGAATTAAAAAATCTTCACCACGTAAAAACATTCATAACTACACATGGTGGTGAACTAGATAAATACCAGTCCAGGTCACATCCAATTTTAATTAAAGCAAATGCACAAACCCTTATGGAAAAACAATTCTTAGAAGCAAGTTAATTGTCACTGGAGTGGATATATTCTGCATGAGATTTATTTAATCAGGAGCTAGCATAAAAAACAAATAACCTTTACTACTTTTATAGCAAAGGACCTACCAGACGCCGTCACTTGCTATGACAAGAAATTCAGTATCATCAGTTATGTTTTCCTAACAAAAACAAGGACAGATCAGACCAAGAAAACAAATTTATAGTCATCTAAAATTACATAGTTACACTTACGACGCGAATGTCAGGAACACATGTCACCATTTGCTGTGAAGGAGGCATATTTCTGTTCTGCTTATATGCAAAATCACCTGCAATGGTAGTAACAAAAATGTCAATTACAATGCAATAGATTTTGTACAAACAGCCAAAAGAAAATAAGATAAAACTATACCAATCGCTCTGGACGTGGCTAACATTCCTTGAATTCTTCGCAAAAATATATGTCCTCCTGCTCTCTGAATTCTTTCATGTTCAGCTTCATGGTGTGGTTTGTGATCAAAGGATAAACTAATTGCCTATGGACACAACAGAAACACAAAAGGATAATAATTAGGCACCAATTTAATGCATTTGGCAAGAGAGAAGATCCAGGCAATGAGACATTTGACAAGAAACAAGTCACGCACCTGACCATTCTTTGAAAGCACGCAACGAGAATCACCAACATTTCCAACAATGATCTGATTTCCTCTAATGATTACCACACATGCTGTGCTACCTTCGTATAACGGCGGAACGTAATCCTGAGGGCAACAATCCAGCTGAAGTGTAAAACTAACAATTCAACAGTTCCATGAAATAAAAAATCTAAAAAGGTGTGAAATGCCACCAGAGAAAAAATGATGTCCATAAAAGAAGGGAACAAATGTAAGAAAGACATGATGAGTCCAACAAAGTGACATATCAAACAATACCGTAGTTTGGGCAGTTGGATAACAACTAAAGTACAACAAGAAATTAACAAGCTTTTGGATCCTGATTCTGTAAGCATTAAACAAGTGCCTGATATGATGAGTGTATGTGTGAAATATATCACTCGGAACTCCACATCATATCTTGAGAAAAAAACATGGAATCCATATCACACATTCCTTCAAGATACTTCTTACAAATAAGAATATGCACACTAGATAACTAGAAATAAGACCATGATTAACTTTAATGCAGTTGGATGTGTAAAGAACAACCACAAAGTTTATATATCACCTCTGCGGAATGGCGGAGATTAGCACAAATGCTAGTGAGTAACTGGAAACAATTGCGATTAGCATGGGGATTAAGTGACTCCCTCCATTCATTTGATCGTTGCAAATCATCATCAAGTCTGCAATTAAGAAGGAAGGTGATTACATATTTTCATGTTTGCTAATCCAGCAAATGGTACTAGATTTTCAAGAAATGATTGCAATTATGAACAGAATGGGTGTAACACTTGTCCTTTCATTTTCCACTATTGAGAAACATGAGTGCACAAAATATGTAGAGTACATGAAATAATTATGTACAAAATAACCTGGCGCATACAGACGTAATTGCACTGGGCAGATTGTTGATATAGTCTACATCCTCGAGAAGCATAGTATGAAATCGTTTTGCACAGTACATTGCTACTTCAGCTCCTGAATAGAAAAAGGTAAAAAACTCAGCATGACCGTACAAATAGAGAATGAAGGACGAATCAACCGTTATTATGTTCCTAATAGGAAACACCATCCTTTCTTTTTAGAGGATTGTGACCTGGAGCATACAGACGTAATTGCACTGGGCAGATTGTTGATATTTTAACCAATGCGTGAAGTGGTCTAACAGATGAGTTGTTTTACATTTGTTGGAAAAGGATGAGAATGAAGATCAAACCTCCATGGCCATCATAAACACCAAAGAATGACGTGGTCGCATCTAGATCTAGTTCAACTGCAAGCTAGATAATAAGAAAGGTACAAATCAAGCTTCTTGTTTGACCATAATTACTTACAGGTAAACACCTTATGGCCATAAAATTGGTTAAAAGAGTGCAAGATTACTCACTGCATCTTCCATGTGCGGGCGAAATCCTTGCGTAGTATATGAGGCATACTTAACTCTGTGATTCTCTCCTTCATTAGATGATGGTGATGGTTCTAATGGATGGCTGGGAGATGCACCCATGGCAGAAGTCTCTTTCCTGTAAGGACCAATGTGAACACAATATTGTACTATCTGTTGAACCAAACATTGTTCAATACTGATCCGGGTCACTAAGACTTAAAAAGAAGACCATGAAAAATGGCTTCAACATTTCAGAACACAAAAAAACTCCAAAGTTTGTGCCAAGAACAAATGCAGCAGCCTGCAGTGCACATGATCATTGAAAGGGGACAATAATCACAGGCTAAGATTTCCCACTCAAATTTCAATAACACCTGGTGCCGGGTAACAAACTACTTAACAGAATCGCACTTCACACCATACCAGGAAAGTGAAACATCATTAAGTGTTAGACCATTTAATGTGAGCTGCAAATAAGAAGCAAGAACTAGATTGCTCGATAAATAAGAACTAAAAGAGAGAATACATCTATGGATGGAAATATGTGCTGAATGAAAAGTACTTCCATGAAAGACAGAGTAACACCGCTCGCTGGCACTCAACAGCAAGAACGGACAGGTAGCGCTGTTGTCTTGCTGAGTAAAGAGAAGGTTATAAATCAAGATAACCGAGTTTCCGCGTGCACAGCATCATCAAGAATCAACAAGAATAAGAGGAATCAAGAGAACGTCAAAACTCAGTGTGGGGGAAAAAAAAGGAAAGCACACCTACACGCAGAAAGAATCTGGAAAAACATACCAAAAGAAGTGAACGGAATAAGTGAGAGATAGAGACGAGCAGATATAGATCATCGAGCAGCCATGTTTACATCAATAACGCCAGGAAAAGAAACATCAAGAAAATGCATAGGTAGAAACGGATGCTACGATGAAGGATGAACTCATGAACTAATGAACACTATCCAGTTGCAAGAAGAGGGACAGATACAGATTACCACCTCCTGCAACAGAGACCATGCCAACTGCAACAGCTGCGACACGGAAGCAGCAGCAGAAGCAACAACAGGAAACAAGGTGGAGAAGGATGGTAATTAAGATCGAAAATAAAAGGAGATAACAAAGATCACCAAGGTTGGTGCTCGTCATCTCCATCTCCTCCAAGAAAACTGCCACCATCTTCGAAAGCAGCAGGAACAGCAACAACAAGAGCAAGCAAGAAAACCACCACCAACTTCAAAACCAACCGCAACAACATCAACACACACCAATGCAAGAACACAGGCCGCAGCATCACACAGACCAGAGTAAATTCTCACAGAATCGTCTCAAGATCGAAGACAACAGAACACCCAATGGTCTCGATCAAGTACTCCACAGGACCACGGCAACGAACGAAACAGCAAGAACGAGAAGAGCAGCGGCTAGCTAGCAACAGCGCCACCAACACAAACACATGGACATGGCCATTGAAGAAGAGAAGGAATCTTACGGTTGCCTTGGAGCAGAGGAAAGCAGAGGGAAGGAGGAGGAGGAGGAGAGAATGGGAGAGAGATCAAATCAAGTCCTCACCTCTCCGCAATTCCGCTGCCCTTGTGACTTGTGAGTTGTGGTTGCGAAGTAAAAGTGGGTGAGCCAAGCCTTGCATGCAAGAGGAGGTGGAGCACAAAAAGGTAAAACCAACCAGCCTCCCGTCTTCTGCCCGGGCGCATCACGTCCGTTGGATTGGCCCAACGTGGCTGCTGCGCCTGGTCCGACGGCCCAGGTGCACCCGCCGTCGTGCTGCCCGTGACCTTGGGCCCACTCGCGCGCTGCCTTGGCCTTCGACGATGGATTCCTCCCCCTCCGCCGCCGCCGCCGCCGCAGCCGCCGCCGTTGCTCTCGATTCCGAGCGGTTTCTCTTCGCCGTAGACGCCACCGTTCCGCTCGGCAGTACAGGCGGGGGAGCCCCAAGGGGTCTGCATTGAGATCCACGAGCCGCCGCGCTCGCCGTCGTCGGCCGCTAGCTCCACCCCCTTCGTCTTCTGCTCCGGCCGCACAACCACAGACTCACCCCTCCTCCGGCTCTAGGATAGCGCCTCCTCGCGCTCGCCGGCTCCCACGCCACAAGGGCAGCAGACGTAGGCAGCGGCGGGAGAAGGAATCCGGGTCGGCCATGGCGGCGAGGCGACGGCGGCCCATGCGGGAGGTGGAGCGGCAGCGGCGGAGGTTGCAGGGCGTGCTCGTGTGTCCTCTCAAGGCAGCACGCGGGCGGGGAGCATAGAGATGTGCGAGGGTGCGTGGAGTAGGATGAGGAGGAGCCATTGGCGCCCCAGCCATGGCGGCGCGGCGCAGCGGCAGCAGCAGGCGGCGGTGGGATGGGAATGGGGAATTTCCAGCTCTGGTGGACTCGGCTGCGCTACTCGTGCCAGGCCCACCAATAATCAGAAAACAGAGGCTTCGTTGGAATAAGTCCACTTTGGCTCCCATAACTAGTGGTCTAATCTGATTCGTATCCCTGAATCATAATACCGAATATCTTGATCCCCAACTATTAAAACCGATGCAATTTAACTCTCTCGATGGTTTTAGAGGACGGTTTCATTGACATGACGCTTTAACTCGGTCCAACCGGTTGACTCAACATGTGGGACCCACATGTCAGTGTCACATTTTCTTCTCTCCTCCCTTTTTTTATTCTTCTTTTTTCTTTCTTCCTTCTTTTTCCCACACTGTCCCACAACAACCCGAAGTGGATGCGGATCGGCGGTGGCCGTGGTGTGGCCCAAGGAGGAGGGTGGCTGGGCCGTAACGCGTCAGGGCGGCAAAGCGAAGGCTGCGGCGGCCAGCGTCGTCCCTACTTGCTACCACCGGCCGTCGTCTTGCTCTTGCCACCACACCTACAAGTACGGCGACGCACACACCTTCGAGAAGAGGGAGCCTCGCCAAGTAGCCCAGCCGAGGCCCTGGAATTAGCAATTGGCGACGGAGGTATGCGACAGGATAGTGGCGTCGTGAACTGGCGGTGACATTGTGCTGCTCCCCACCCCGCTCCTCGACCGTATCCCGCCGCCACCATGGGAGGAAGCGAATGAATCGAGCTGTTCCACCTCCACGCTTCGTCGCCTCGATATGCCCCACCTTTGGCGAGAGGATTGAGAAGGAGCAAACCGCAGCAAGCGGCATGAGGAGGTCTAGTTTCGCGGAGGAGGCCGACGGCTTTGTTGATTGGGCAACCGCTTGACCTCCTCCCCCTCGTCATCGCCAAGACTCCCCACTTCCTCTCCTGCACTCTTTTCCTCCGTCGTCAGCCCCACTGGCTTCCTGGCGGTGGGGCAACGAGATCAGGGCTAGTGGGCCGATGAGATTGGGACGGATGACCTCCCAACGGCGCCGTCTGATTCAAATCTCTCCTCCGCGCACATGTCTGCCTCGCCTCCGTGCTTGATGCCGAGGCCCTCTTTGCTACCCTCGTCGAGCGGTCCTGAGCGGGATCTTGCTTCGCGTAATGCCCGCCACTGCTAGCAGCTTGGATAGCGCTCCGGGGAAGGGCTGTAAATCACGGATTCACGGAGACGACCGCTGCTTTTGCTTTGCCACCACCTCCTCTCCCCTCTTCCCTACACGAAGACGAGTAGCGGCGCTAGCGGGAGGGGAGGCCAACATAGCGTCGCCTCGAGGTTGTGTCGTTGCTAGCGCGCTAGCCTTGACGGCGATGTGGAGGTGCTCCACCGACTCAACGGTCGCTCGCATAGGCTAGAAAGAGGAGAAAAAGAGAGAAGAAAGAGGAAAGGAAAAAAATGTGACACCGAAAGATGAGTTTCACATGCTGAGTCAGCCGGTTGGACCGGAACAAAGTGCCATGTCAACGAAATTGTCCTTCAAAACCGTCGAGGGAGTCAAATTGTATCAGTTTTAATAGTTAGGGGGTCGAGATATCTGGTATTGCGATTTATGTATACGAATCAAATTGGGCCACTAGTTAGGGGGTGTCAATGTGGACGTATTCCGGCTTCGTTTTAGTCCACGGAAGCAAACTTTGTGGGCCTAAATTTGGCCCGTTTATAATGAGTAGGACTGAAGTGAAATCCAGCTCCCTGTACAGCTTATGTGGTTTACTAGTATTCATCATGTACTAAAACAAGTTATGAGTCACGCACTATTGTTTATTAGTGCTGGAATGTTGGTTCAATGCTAATTATTATGCAACGAAATTGTGATTAATGAACTATGAGTAGTTAATTCCCTCTTTCGATTTTTTGTCTATAGAATCTTGCATCAAGATTCGTGTTCCTGTAAATTTAATTTGCAATTACACTCAATTATAATTATATAGCAGTTACACTCAGTTGCAATACACTTAGAGCTATACTCAGTTACAGTGCATTAAAATTATATTTTATAACTGTTTTTATCTATAGATTTATGATTTTTAACATGTTTGTATTTTTATTTTTGTTGTTTCATTCAAAATAAGTTGTATCCATTGGTTAGACATTCTATAAGATTTGAAGCTTCAAACTAATCTGTCGATCAATAGATAGTCCCTTCACTCTTATCATTTTGAACTTTTGCTAAGAGCATAACAATACGAAGTTTCGTTCCACATGATGCACTAATTTTTCCAGTTAAGATGTTACATGAAAAGTAGAGCTAAGAGAAACCTCCTAGAAAAAAATAAACAGGGATAAACACACCATTATCTTGCTCCCGCCATGACAGATGTTTGAATTTTATCCCCCGAATAAAATGCAACTTAGACTAAATAATGGTGTATGTTGCCACTTGCTAGCGAAAACGAACTACAGTAAATTGAAACGATGCAAGTTTACAAAGAATGTGTAACATCTGTGTACATCAGGACGCCATAAAACCTCAAGTTTCAAATATGGATGTACACTCGATCGAGGAATGGACAACCACTTCATGTGCTCCTTCCTTCTGTGCGCAAGAGAAAGATGGCTAATCATATTTTCATTGACTGCGTCTTCGTAAGACAAGTGTGATGCAAACTGTTAGCCTCGACCGGACTTTCTAAATTTATGGCAAACCTCACGGCGTCGTCTGCACAAAAAGACAGAAGTGCTTCAACTCCATTGTCCTCCTGGTTACCTGACACTTACAGAAGAAAAGAAACGCCCATATCTTCGATGGCGTTCTACCACAGGTGCCGAGTGCCGACGGTGATGGAACGGGTTGTGCAAGAAGGGCGACAAATGGGCAGAGGCTGTTGGGCACATAGCTTACATTAGTCTCGCTTCTTTCGCCTTCCGCTTAGGAGTCACACTTTGTCCTAAGAAGCCCTTGCGCTCCATGCTGTACCCACCTATCCCCACTAATTGTCTCGACGTGTTACCGATGCATACGCTACTCTTTTTTTAACATATTGATGTGTAAGACTTTTACGCGCTCAAGAAAGAAAAAGATGTACACAATCTCCCGGTCATATTTACAAAGATTCTCTAGGATCTTACTGAGGGGGCCAAAAAACCTCAAGTTGCATTGCATGGCAACCATGAACTAATTAACGCAACATGTTTACAAGGGATCTCTGCTCCTACCGGTGTCCTCATCGATCATCACTGCGTTCTACATGGCGAGGATGCAGCTGACGAGGTCCTCGGAGCTGTACCCCGTCAGCTCCTGCAGGCTGCAGCTCCGTGCTCCAGAGCAGCGCGTCGGCCCGGTTCAGCGAACACCTCGCGATGAAGATCGACGCCGCCGGCCGCGGCCTCCATGGACGGCAGGTAGCCCGGGCAGCCGTAGTTCATCAGTGACTGGTCGGAGACGTCGCGTGCCAGCCGCTGCACCCGCAGCTCTTCCTCTCCCCGGCTGTTGTACCGGGTGAGTGCTCCACGAACGTGTCCGCGGTTGGGCCATATGTAGAGAGATCAGAGTACCAAAAGCTAGTAAATTTGAATTGATGAATCACATATATACTCCAACCACACAAAATTTTGAGTTTACAGATCAATGTACAGGCAACAGTGCAAAATTTAAGTCATCATATCCATGCATTTCATATTTGTGCTTTTACAGACTCTCATGTTCTTCCTATACATTGGCTATGGATCATAGAAGAATTACTCTTGGAAGAGAGCAAAGCGAGGACATGCAACTTGACTGTACATGTCGCACACGCAGCCCATCAAGTCGATGGCCTTGTACCCTGTGAGCTCCGCGAGATCCTTGCTCCACGGCTCACGCGCCAGCACGTGCAGCCTCGCCAGGAAGATCGCCGACGCCGCCACCACGGACGGCAGGTAGCGGTGGAAACCGTAGGTCAGCAGCGTCCTGTCGGCGAACCGATGCGCCGCCTGCTTCAACAGCTTCTCTTCTTTCCCCTCGCCGTAGTACCTCGTGAAGTGCTCCACGAACGTGTACGCCGTCGGGCCGCCGAGGTTGTAGTCCAGCGCGGCGAGGATCTCGGTCTCCATGATCGACACCATCTTGTGCCTGGTCTCGCCGGTGTAGCCGCACCGGGCGGCCACCATGCTGGCGTAGATCTTCCTCAGGGTGTACTGGTCCTCGTACTTGGCCGCGAGGAACACGGCCGTGGCCCCGACGAGGAGGAGCTGCAGCGCGTCGTCCGACTCGGGCGTCACCGACAGGTAGCGGTCCAGGAAGTAGGCGGCGCGGTGGAGCGTGCCGGCGGCGAGCTTGTGGAACCAGCTGAAGTTGCCCATGAAGGCGATCATCGAGGCGCGCACCAGAGCGGTCATCCGCCCACCCTGCGTCGTCTCCAAGAAGTACGGCGAGGGCCGCTCCGCAGGGTTCGTCTCCATGGCACGGAGGGTGGCCTCGATGTCGTCGTCGTAGGGCGCGCACAGCTGCGGCCGTGTATTCTTCGCTGAGTTGTTGGTGACCACCGGCTGATCGGCGCGCTCTGGCAGCGGCAGTTCGACGACTTGGGTCGTCTTCTTGGGTGGCGCCGGTGGCAGCGGTTTGGTCTCCTCGGGTGGCAGTGGCACCGGCAAGGGCTCCTGGAGGACGGCGCCGGAGAGCGGTGGAAGATCACCGTAGAAAGGGAGGAAGCCGCCATAGGCGTCAGGGGTACGTGGGGAGTCCGGTGGCGTTTCAAGAGGAGCTGACGGTGGCGGTGCAAGCGGAGGCAGGGCGGCGATGGTGCGGACGTAGGTGTCAGCGTCCATCTGCGGAACGCCGCCGCCGCCGGAGAAAGGGCCGAACATTGCTGGGAGCGTTGCGTGATCAGCAGCAAGAAGTCTGGCGAGGTCTCGCCGGAAGTGAAGAGGGAGAGCGAGAGGCGGCTGGAAGAAAGTTTGCACGTACGACGCGCTCGCTCGTGGTGACGCGGGGGATGGTGTCTCTCGCCTTTTATCCTGCTTGTCATGGGGCGTGGTTAATCCGATTCCGATTTGATTAGAGCTAAGCGCGCGTGCTAAGCAAGCCGATAATTTTAACTAAGCGCGTACTTAGGTCGGAATCCGCATGCAACGCGGGAATTTCGTCCCAGGTTGGTAACGAACTGAACGTCGCCTTTTAACGTGTTGCCTTGTTTTAATTTTTTTTTTCCGAGGAACGTGTTGCCTTAATTTTAGTGCTGATAAAATTTAACTTGCCATTTATAGCTCTCGAGTGGCTGCAAAAGGATCCAAATGTTACAATCGAAAGGGGGGATTGAAACTGTTGAGTGTTTCGGCCAATTGGTTTGAAAATTTTCAGATCAAAACCGTTAGTGATATGTTGGTTCTAGCACTCTTGAAATAATTCAGAGGACATATTGACTTGCATATGAACTGTGCATTGGTTTGCTGCAGGCATGCAGGGTTCGGTTTTAGAACTATCGTGCCAATTTTGGATTTTGCAAGTTCAGCTTTGGCTGGCACTAGAAACATTGGCATGATGCAGGTTTTTGGTTTTAGGAAGATCTTGCTACTTATTCAGAGGCCTGTGCCAAATATAATTAACCTCCCTGTTGATCTGTTGATGTTGACATGGATTTTGCATGTTCAGATTTGATTGCTTTTTTTTAAAAAAAAAACCATGCTCAGATTTAAATATTTTTTATGATTACATGACAGATACACTTGACACCATACTCTGATGCCCGTGTTTTGATTTATGCAGGCTTTGATTCGAGTACTGCTTAAGTGCCGACGTTTCACGCACTGCTCTGGGATCCCCCAAATTGTATCAGTCCTGGAGCTTGGAGTCTCATCTGAAGATTTTCTGTGACCATATTCTTGTCGAGCACATACGAATGACTAGCCATATGATTGAGACAAAGAAAAAAAATTGTTCGACACAATTCATATGATAGCATGCAAACACAGTACACGCATAACACGTTACGACGCCATTTCTAGCACATCGATTTGGTGGGAATGGATTCTATCTCTCGAAGGAGATGTCCACTTGAGTATATTTTTCTCTTAAATTCAATTAAATTGTTATGAGAAAATCTAAAATAATTTAACCATGTAGAGTATAGTAATATGTATCACTTCACTAAAAAAGATACTTTCTTCGGTGCTTGGAAATCGAGACAGCTGTTGATCCAACATAATCTAATGGTTCACAATACAAGGTGCCTAAGAAAAGGTACTTACAAAAATGGGCTAGGTATTAGCTTAGAGATTAGTTAAAAGGTTAGATAGGTAATTTTGTCATGGTATCATATTACAATATCGGTCATTGATAAATCTGATGTTTCGAATCATGGGCAGCCGAACCTATTATGAAGTTCCCAACTTCGATTACAGGGAAGAAACATGTGTTTGGATGTGGAACTGTGGAAGCGAAGACTGATAGCACATACTGAACAAGCTATGCAATTGATCAATGACCCATTAATCCCAAACTGTGTAAATGACAATAGATCTAGGTAATTGATCAATACTTACGGCCATGTCACCGATGATTGTAAAAGAAAGCATGATTAAATTAAAATATCTCTTCCTTTTGCACAAATGGGTTATAAAAGAATGATTAGAAGTTAAATTTTAGATAACAACCATTAGAGACAAAAAGAAATTGGATTTGGTTTAGTGATAGAAACCTGCGTAGGTGGCAGCGATACAGTAGATGAATACATAGCGTTGGGAGCAAAAGATGGAAATGAGAATTAGTTAGGATGAGAACTAGGAGCGCGGGGAGCTGCCAGTTTGTCAATCCGGCTAAAAGTTTGGTTGTAGCAGCAAACAATCAGGAAGGAGTTTGAGATATTGTTACGACTGAAAGTCTGAAACAATTATTATTGTGGTGCTTTTTTATTCCTATGTAACCCTTAAGCGAATCTACGGTGGATACTAAGGCTGTATTTGGCAGTCTGTGTTGAAAAGTAATTCCCTCCGTACAGAAAACGAAGTGGTTCATTAGCACATAATTAATTATCTGCTAATTTTTTTGAAAATAGATTAATACGATTTTTTAAAACAACTTTCGTATATAAACTTTTTACAAAAAAACGTACCGTTTAGCAATTTGAAAAACGTGCACGCGGAACACGAGGGGGTGAGTTGAGAAAACAGTGTACCGAACACAGCCTAAGTAGTTTGGGAGATGCCCTCGATACCTCCCAAGCAACTTAAAAGCACTTTAAACTCGACCTACACATCGAGAAATAATAAAGACAAATTTGAGTATGAATAGTATTGTATTGTTCATATGTTTTTTCTTTTTAATTTTTTGAGGTGTGTGTTGAGTTTAGGCTTAAGATTTTGTGAAGTGGTGTATGTATGTTGTATAAATGTTATCAAATATTTTGAGCATAATTATTTGTGTGGTGTTTGAGCAAACAAGAGATTAGGAGGAAACTATCTTGATCCCTTGAGGGATGTTCCTTTTGTTTTAAAACTATCCAAATAGTTATGAAAAATCCTTTTAAAAATTTGATAATATTTATGCAACATACAAATATTGCTTTACAAAATTTTAGTCCCAAACTCAACTCACACGTTGAGAAATTTGAATTGATTTTTAGTGGAGTGATAAATGTCTTATGTCACTATTTTTTTTAAAAAAAATTATAACTATTTGCATTGAATTTGAAAGACAAAGAGAGACAGATTAGAATCCTTGTCTCAAATTAAGCAATATTAATGTTGAAACGCACCATGATCAGTATTCAGTACAAAGTTTCCAATGTGCCTCAAGCTCGGAGCCTACGGTTGCAGAGTATAAAGTTGTTTGGTTCAGTTTTAAATTTTCAATGCACAAATCTCCCTGCGGTCAACGTGGTTGTTCCTCGCGCGCCTTCTTCCTCTCGGCGTCTCGGCGGAGCTGCTGCTTCTCTCTGGGTCAGCAGCTTCTCCTCGATCTTGTAAGCTTGTTCGGCGACGTGCGGCTGCTCCGATGGTTTCGCCACAGCTTCGACGACGACGGGGAGATGGTTTGCTGTTTTCGGGCTGCTGCTCGCGGTGTCGCCGTCGTCTTCGTCGGAGGAGTCGCTTCCAGAGCCGCTTTCTGAAGAAGAGGAGGATGTCTGGCTGCATGATGAGCCAGAGGAGTTGCCACTGCTCGAACTGCTGCTTGAGCTAGGATTTCCAGCTACAGGGGTGGCGTCGCCTTCAATGTCGACGAACTCGTCGGCTTCTGGCTTGACGAGCGGCGACGCGTCGAGGAGATCCTCGTGGGCCGGTAGAGGAGAGACGCCGTCAAAGATGTCGGTGAGGTCTTCTTGCTCTGCGACTGCAGGTGGTGGTGATAAGACAAGAGGCGGCTTGTGCGCAGGCAGGGGAGAGACGCCGCCGCATATGTCCATGTCATCGGCGACCTCACCGTCCTCGATTTCGCAGGGCGACGAGCGGCGAACGGCGGCGGACGCGTTCGCCGCCTCGTCGTCGAGCATCTTCCTCAGCTCGAACAGCGCGGCGTCTTCCATGGAGCCCAGATCGACCTCCAGCTCGTCGCCGCCGTCAACGTCAGGGACCGTGCGCCAGCTGCACCGGCGCCGCATGAAACCGACGACGTGCGAGGGGAGGATCCCCGCCGACAGCGACGACAGGAGGGCGACCAGCTGCTCCTTCTGGGCCATTGTCATGGCCTCCTTCTCCTTGACGCGGCGAGGGAGCGGGCGGCGGACCTTGGGGTGCGCCGCCGCCGCCGCCGCCTTGCGCACCAACGCCTCCGCCTTCTCGAGGAGGCCCTGCACTGCCTCCATCTCCGACCGGCACCGCTTCTTGAGGATGGAGCCGCCGCCGTGGCCGCACGGGGAGTCCACCGCGAGCGGCGGGGAGGAGCGGCCGATGATCTCCATCACCGGGGACGGTGGTGACGAAGTTCTCGAGAGGTCTCGCTCTCGCCTGGTGGTGGCGGAGCAAGAACGTGGCGGGAATGCAGGATCGAGACAGGACAAGGGCGCGCGACGATCGTTCCCGCCCTTTTATGGCCGGTCGACTGACACCGTCTCCGAGTAGGATTCGAATCAGAGTTCGGAACCAGAGAGCTGAGAACTCATCCCATCACATGAAACGACTCATTAATACATGATTAATTAAGTATTAGTTAATTTTTTTAAAAAATAAATTAATATAATTTTTTAAAACAACTTTTCTATCGAAAATTTTTTGTAAAAAAATACAACGTTTAACAGTTTGCAAAACGTGCGCGCGAAAAAGATAGAGATAAGTTGGGAAATATGGCTGTCCAAACACAGCTCTCCCAAAAATACGAGTAGGATTCGAAATCCGACTTAGGATTGGTTCGATTCGGACTGGACACCAACCTCGCGCGCTTGCGTAGCTACGCGAGGAAATCGCACGCTAACTCTTCCCTATAGACCTCCAAATGGGCCAGGGGCACGTGGGTCGGCCTGGCACGTCGGTACTGTAGCCGGCCCAGGCACAGCACGGCCCGTTAGCCGGCGTGCCGGGCCGGCACGGCTCGTGGAGGCCGGCCGTGCCTGGGCCAGGGCACGTGGCGCGCTGTGGTTGGTTGCTCAGTTGGAATTTTGCAACGGTTACCCCGCAACGGCTACTTCAACAGCTAAAATTTAAAAATAGCCGTTGGAGGTCAAAAAAAATTCAAAACAATACAAAAAAAATCTCAAAAATTATGAAATTTTTTCCTATAAATAGGGTAGACAACCCAAACATTCTGGCTCACCCAAACATTCTATCTTATGCTCTCTTGTGGTATTTTGTGTGTGGTAGGTTAAGACTTTACGGTATTCCGAATTTTTGGCAAAATTTCTCTAAATTTTGCCAAAAATAAAAATAACTCGGGGAAGACATATATTCCTATTTGTAAGCTGCAAACAAAGAGTTGAAGGAGGTAAGAAATTATTATTATTATTGTTGTTGTTGTTGTTGTTGTTGTTGTTATTATTGTTATTATTATTATTATTATTATTATTATTATTATTATTATTATTATTATTATTTACGTATATGTTATTTTTGAAATTTCAGCATGGACGATCCGAATTACCCGATGTTCGACATGAGCGAGTATGACCCAAATTTCGGTATGGAGCAAGGTGGCAGCAGCTCTGCACCAATGCCGGAAGAGCCTGCGACCACACAGGTGGCTTCAGAAGGATCAGGAACTATGGCCGCGAGTGCGTCAACGGCCACGTCCTCGAAGAGATCGAGAACTTCCACCGTATGGCAAAATTTTGATGAGATCAAGGAGACCGGCCCTGACGGTAAAGAGGTAACGTGGGCTAGATGTAAAATATGCAGAACTAAATTATCTAGAAAATCTTCAAGTGGAACAGGACATTTAGGTCGGCATGCGGCGTCGTGTGCAAAGAAACAAGGCATCCAACTGCGACAACAACAGCTGATATTGAATCCTGACGGTACGGTACGTTCATGGGAGTACGATCCTCAGGTTGCACGAGAATCTCTTACTCGATTAACTGCTAGACAAGATTTACCCTTGAACTTTGGTGAGTCAACTGCATTTGAAAAATATATTCAAACTGCTCATAACCCTAGGTTTAAATCTGTTAGTTCTCAAACCACGACCCATGATTTAAGAAAGTTCTATAAACAAGGTCGTGATACACTGAAGGAATTATTTAACACTTGCACATTTTCTGTTAGTATCACATCTGATATTTGGAGTGGTAAGGCCAAGGAAGACTACATAAGTGTAGTTGCTCACTTTGTTGATAATAATTGAGAAATTCAGAAAAGAATCATTGCTTTAAAATTAATAGATGTTGCACATACCGCTGATAATATCGCGGAAAGAATTTCCATGGTTGTTCAAGAGTTTGACCTTACAAATAAAATTTTTGCTATAACACTAGATAATGCAGCTGCTAACTCTAGGGCCATGGAAATTCTACAACCCGTATTCTCTGTCTATGGTCAATCATTTCTTTTACATCAACGTTGTGCATGTCATATCATTAATCTTATAGTTAAAACTGGTTTTAAGAGGGTATCTACACATATTGATTCTGTGTGTGAGGCAATCTCATGGTTATTTGCCTCAAACCCACGGGTTGCAAAATGGAAAAGATTTTGCGATGCATCGGGTATGAAGCCCCGTAAGTTCCGCACAAATACAGATCATCGATGGAATACCACCTACCTAATGTTGAGGCATGTGTTGCCTTATAAGGATTTACTAACTGTTTTTTTGCAGTCTAATAATGCTACAAACAGTGATGGGCAACTAATAATGTCTGAGCCAACTTGGTATGTAGTAGAAAAGTTTGCTGCATTTCTTGAGATATTTTACGATGCCACTGTTGCTTTATCTGGAGTTTATTATTCAACTGCTAATTTAATGTTGCACAAAATCCTTGAAATTGCTACTTTATTACGAGAAAATGAGAATGACCACCTACTATCTGCTGCAGTCTTTCATATGAAACAAAAATATCTTAAATATTGGAAGGAAATCCCTGTACTGTATGCTTTTGCATTTATTTTTGATCCTAAGGGTAAATTACGAGGATTGGTTAATATGTTGAATATTCTTGGAGAGATAATGAACATAGATTATACTAACTATTATTCTGATGTTAAGACTAAATTATACGAGACATTTGCCAAGTATGAGAATAAGTTTCACGGACTTCGCCTACAAAGACCCCCACCTGTCCCTGTCGCTGGTAAGAAGAAAATACAATGGGGACGGAGTTGGGGTGGTAGTTCCTCTTCCACTCCTGCTAGGAGTTCCGCTGTAGGAACAACTGGTACTTTTCAAGGCACCCAAGAATTGTCCTCCTACTTAGACAGTGACTGTACCAGCACTGAAGATCTCAACGTCCTTAGATGGTGGAATGATCACAAGACTCAATATCCCGTGCTCTCAAAACTAGCACGGGATGTGTTCACGGTGCCCGTTTCTACCGTATCCTCTGAATCGACCTTCAGTACATGTGGAAGAATTATTGAGGACTGACGAAGAAATCTAAGCAGCGATATGGTGGAAATGCTGCTCATCGTCAAAGACTGGGAGCTAGCTAATGAACGTGCCCAACACTCCGCAGAGAACTTGGAATTGGTTGCTCAGTTCGAAGATCTCTACATCGATATATATGCACAAGATTAGCTAGTTTTTTTAATAATTTTCGACCTATAGGTTGTACTCTTTTCTCTTTGTCATGGTTTTCTCAAATATGAGTTTTTACATGACAAAGTTTTTAACGAGGCAGCCATGTAATATCAAAATTAATAAATATCATTATTCCATTTTTCTCATATTCTTTATATTTATTTATCTTTTTCCTATTTTTTATAATCATCTTTTTTATATTTATTTCCCTAATTTCCTATTTTTTTATAAATTATAATCATATTTTTTATTTTCCCTTTTTTCTTTCTTTTAATTTTTCCCCTATTTTTCCTTTTTTTAATTTTTCCCCTACTTTCCTCACTGCTTTTTCATATTTTTTTTATTTTTTTTCCTATTTTTCCATATTTTCCTTTTTTTCTCTATTTTCCTCCCGGGCTGCGACCGGCCCACGTGCCCCCGCCGGCCCGCGTGCTGAGTCGTGCCCGTGCCGGCTTGGCACGGCACGGCAGCGTGGTGGGCTGTGCTTGGGCCACGCACGCGGCACACAGGCCGGCACGGCACGGCCCGCTACAGGACACGGGCCGTAACGAGTCGTGCCCAGTCGTGCCATGGGCCGTGCCAGCCCGGCCGGCCCACCTGGCTGTCTATACTCTTCCCTTCTGTGCTTCGATCACAAGCTAGCTGGCATGGCGAGTTGGCGCAATGGATAGAGTACAAAATGCAGAGGCTTGCGCTCGGAGAAATCTGCAACATCCACTCACAAAGTCACAATCTTAGGCCTATGATCAATATCCACAGTACGAATGTGATCAACGCAATGTGCCCGGGAAAATGGTCCGGGCAACCAAGGACGAGAAAATTTCAGATGTGACGACTGATGAATAGCAAGCCCCAGATAAGTTTATTGAGCATAAATTAGACGGAAAAGTCCTCGCTTGTATGCAAATGCTTGTTCGATCTCCATTATATTCAATCCTTATCCAGCTTTCCAGGCAGAGCAGGAACAAAAGACAAACCATGCAATGGTGAAGGGGATGGCGCAAGGCCATTCGTCGCAACCATGATACTATGGTAAGTCTAGAACCGACTAGTTTCAACAAGTAACACTAGTGTGATAGTACAAAAGTTCCATATAACAACAGTAACTCATTGATACATTTGAGTATACATATCCAGGGAAAAAATTGCTTTCTACTAGTATCGTATCTGGGGATTCATGTAGAATTGCCTATTCAAAAAATGTTGTGCCACACTCGTTAGGCCACAGCTGACAACCCTCCCTATCACAAAAGAGAATAAAAATGACAAAGGGGGAAAATACATCGATGTTTCTTTCTTTGCCTTTACAGTGTACAATAGTTTATTTCACTCGCCACGCTATATAAACTCTGCTGCCTCCAAGTTGGACGACAAAAAGAATTGTCTTCTACACTACCTGCAGAAACAAAAGAACACACATTTTCAGAAACTTAGTTCTGGACAGGTGAATTAGATAAAGTATCACACCCACAAGGTATCTGACTATTTCATGATTTCCTTCCATTTTAGGAACAAAAAGCTAATTCCGGAACCCATATCAGACTAACTAACAGGTAAAATTTACCAGGTCACTTCGGCCTTAAAACTTGTGTCCCAATTCCCAAACAATGGGAGCTTCGGTTTTATATCAGATATTCAGGTGACACATTTGATGCCGCTATTAATCTATACAGAGAGTCTGTCTGCCTAATTCCCGCAAATCAATCTAGTTATTCTATCCAGCAGTTTGTGGGCATAAGCACGTCTCTGTTTACTTGTCCATAATTTCATATCTTAGTTTGTGGCATACTACTATAGTCACTAAAGCAAACAAGCCACATCAAACAAACTAAAAGTTCTGGCTAAAGAAGTCATGGGTACCTCAAAAAATTACTTCATGTTGGCAATAGTGGTTGCCTCTCATCAGTTCCAATCCTATGGCTGGCCTGAAATGATAATATGCAACTAATAATGTAATTGTTCTAACACAAAATAATCTTTTTATTTCTTTAGAAGTAAATGAGTCACATACATCTTCAGCAGCGCCAGCAGTCATATTTACAAAAGAAGATTCAGATGACCTGCGACATAATAAGTATCTTATGAGGTAATGCAACAAGAAATATTTGGAAACAAGCACATATCTAGATGCACAGTACATATTAAAGTCGTTATAACCTTGTTTATCATTGGTTGAATAGAACGAAGGTGAAAACCGAAAAAATATGACAAGTATCATGATCCAACCAATGATAAACAAGGTAGAAACTTACCGATGATTTTGTGTATCTTCCAACTCTAACAATTCAGCTGGTTTGTCATCTTTGGCTTTAGCGAGTGGAGAGAAGAACTGAGAACAAATAGCAGTTATGTATATGGAAGACAAAAAATGTCATCTCAATGAAATTTAGTTAAGCAGGCAAACTCACCTGGTGCATTGAAATAAACACAACTGATATGCCCAGTAGAAAATTAATGGTCAGGGTATGCCCCAAAAAGGCAGCAGAAGCTAGACCAGTAAAAATTGTTGCGACAGTTGACGAATACTTCTTCAAAATTGTGTCTGCAACATGATTAACATTAACAATTTAAAGATATAAATTTATAGAATAATATAGGCGGAAGAACAAATGATAGTGTTTACACAGGAAAGTAAAAAAGAAAAGCACGGACGGCATTTACCTGCATACTTGAAGAAGAATGAAGAAAGAATGCCTTGCGCAGCATTATTACATATGAGAAACATCGTAGCCCTTGAATGTCCTCGAAGAATATTGAAACTCTCTGGCCCTGCAAATAGACAGGAGATGATTATGTCAAATAAATGGTGCTTTGATTGTCAAAACAATAGACAACATAGCATTCACTAAAGATTTATATGAATATGACCACATAAGACAGTTCATGGCTGTCTTATTGTAGAAACTGACGCTGATCACTGATAAAAATATTGATCATGCATGATAGCACTCCCAAAAAAAACATTGTACCTTGGAATAAGGCAGTCCCAAGAATGCCAAGGAAGTTGAATATTGCACCATATCCATATAAAAATAAATTCTGCAAAGTATATAAAAAGAACAGTGAAGCAAACAAAAGACAAGAATAATGCGGATAAAAAAAAAGAATCATCATATGCCTTATACTACAAAATACAAACTTGGAAAACTAAACAAAATAGCTAATACGAAATACATAGATAGTTGGATAGAAGAATGAAGATCATTACTCAATAAATTTCCAATACAATAGAGAATTTTTTATATAATTTACCTGAAGGTATATACTAGTATCGTATTGGCTTTTCAAGGCATATTCATTGTAGACAGAAGCCAATGATGGAACAGTTACCTACAACTCACAGTTGCAAATGAATATAAATAACTTTAAAGCCTATTGTCTGTTGACAGATCTGAGAAAATGAAGTGAAAGAACATGGAAATATTAAGAGGTCAAATGGCGTGGAAGCTACTTACAAAAATCAGTGTGTATATGTACGCAATAGCAGTGACAGGAAGGCCAAATGCGGTATTGCCCGCTGGTACAGTGCGAAGTTGATTGATACTAATTCCAATAAGCAGTAGAGCAAGAGCTTCCCACTGACAAAATTAAGGGGGCAAGAGAGCAGGAGAAAATCAGCATGACTGCCAATGCTAGAATGTTGCATAAGAGCATATGCAAAAGGCACTTTGTCATGTAATATATCTCAGTAACATAGCTAGTTAAAAGTAATCCAGATTGAAGATAAAGGTCATCAACAATAGCTGAGAGAGCATGGCAATTCTAGTAAAGTACAGGTTGAACCTAGCATTGTCATGCAAACTTATTTGAAACATACCATAAGACCAGTGGAAACTGACGCAAAGACAATAGACAGACAAGCATTAAGTATCACTGCTAGCTTTATTGAGACTCAGCTTTACTATGCAAAATCATTCAAAAAATTCTCTCACACATGATTTTATTTAAGAGTTTACTAATACTCCTATAAACCATCTCTATGTTCAAAGTATTCATGCTGCTACCGAACACTGGCAATATGATCCTATAGAGGATATGTAACAAAAAAACAGTGAACACATGACCCAGTAATCTTTAACTTGCACTATAGTGGTATAGAAGACTAAAATATAGTATATAGCATAAAATTTGGTTATATTTACCCCCAAAACGCAACCTATATGTATAAAATCAGAAATAACTGCAATACAACCTCAAGCTTACCTGAATTACAGAGAATCTCCTTTTCATTATAAATTTCAGAAGAACAGCAATGACCAGCACCTAGAGAAGTTTGGATTACAAAAGATATGATATATGCGTGCACACACTAATCAGAAAAGCACAACAACTGAGTAATGCATAAAATATGTACCTTTAGGTTGCTTAGCATTTTCACAGTTGACGGATTGAAGTACAACTGCATAATCAGCCAAAAAATGTCAGACAATTTAAAAATATATACTCATGGCTGATGACAATAGAGGGGTATATAGAAGGGCAACAACTACGGCTCCAGATTCAGCAAGCTCACCTGCATGATAAATTTTAGGTAATTGTTGATGGCATACAGAAGGGCGGGAACTGCTAGTAGTGCATTATTACGGGCTGCCTATACATGAAATGATGGAGTCAGATTATCAGACAATGTGACAAAAAGACATGCAACGAGCAGTATTATGTTAGAACATGGGTAGCAGAAACGAATTATTGGGAAAGAAAAAAGGTACTTAAAAATGAATATGCAAAAAAGGCCTACTGGCAGTTCATATAAGTTGTGAGAGCAGAAAACAAATCACCTGGATGAAGGTTGAACGTGCCAAAAGTGGTTTTTCACCAACCTTTTGCTTTCTAGACTGCCACATAGAACAGCAACATCAAGAAGGTAAACAAGAGGTAGGATCATAATGGAAAGTATAAAGGCATAAAATGCACATATGTTTGCAGCATAACAGAATCTGTAGAACTTCGAAGTTTCAAGGAATAGTGAACATGCTTCCAAGCTAAATTGCGCATACAGATAATGAAGTGCAGGTAGCACATATAATATCAACCGAAACTGCTTTCACATCTTGAAAGGCTGTTGTTGTGATTAGACTGATCTTTAGTTCTGCATTAGGTGAGCTTATCAATTTGGAAGATTATCAACAAATTTGCTGCTCCTACCCTTTTTTTTAAAAAAAAAAGTGCAATCACTTCTGATACACAAATTTACTATCAGAAAATTGGAGGCAACAGAATTGTACCAGAAGAATTCAGTAGGCTGCTCATGTAAGAGTAGAAGTGATATATCTAATGAACTAACAGAGCATTTTTGCCAATCCAAAGCCATCAAGACAAACTATAAAGTGTGCTCTACATATCATTTTAGGGGTTAAATTACTCATCATCAGAATGCAAGCACACCAAGAAACATCAGCAAAAGTACATACCTGGATTATTAGCATCACGATAGCAAAGACAACTTTTGTAACCTCCGTCAAAAAGTTAACGCTGATGGGACTGAACTGAAACTTCCCATCAACCTTTGACATGAACACTAGGATGGGCTGCAGATACAAAGCAAATCATTAGTACAGCTCTCCAGGCTCAGGGTGATTATTAAATATAAACCAGAACTCGTCAGACCATTTCACCAAACTACCGAGTATTTGGGATTGGTTAAACATGTAACACCGACACCTAGCGATTGGATACTTGAATTATATAGCTACTAAGGATGGTGAAGCCACACCTGGAGGCCGACAAGGATGCAGTCCCCGACGACGAGCAGGACGTTGAGCGCGCGGAACTTGGACGATATCTTGCTGCGGTGCTTGTCGTACGCCCTGGACACGCTCCGCGGGCTCGGCACCACCAGCCGCGACCGGCACACGCTGCATTCCACCACCCCGTTCCGCTGCATCTTCCCCCCGACCACCTCTCCACAGCACCTCACGCCGCCGCTGACGAGGTTTGCCTCCCTCCCACTACCCGCGGCGGCGACCGAGTCCGAGGATCACGGACTCACCTAAGCATACCTACAGCAGCAGCAGCAGCAACACCACCATTCCAGATCTGGGGGATCTGGCGAGTCGTCTCGTCTGCGACTCGAGGGAGGCGAGGAGGGGGGGAGGCGTCGGTGCGGATTTCTCAGATCTGGCGCGGCGTCGGCGCCGCCCCCCACGTGCGCGCGGCGACCCGGGGCTCGGCCTGGGCGCTGGGCGGGTGGGGTTTAGCTCGGCGGCGACTCCGGCGAGCGCGCAGGGGCTGGATCCGGCGGCGGGGGGAGGAGGCGCGTGCGAGACGCTGTCACCGGGATCTCGGATTCCGGCAAGGGGTGTGTAGGTGGAGGCGAAAGGTACGAGGGGGAAGAGGAGAGAAGGGGGAAGGTGGGGTGGGAGAGGGAGAGGAGGAGGGGAGTAGCACGCGCAAGGAAAGGAAGGCGGGTGTTTCTGTCTATTTATATTTGCTCGAATCCCACATTATTTGCTCGTTTTGTTCAAAATAGAGCAAATTTCATAAACCATGCTCTTTTATTTTACGAAGGAAGTTGTATAAAACCAGGTATTATAACCAGTGACACATAATACTAATTATTATAGTTATAAAGTTTTTTAAAAAACCATCCCTACATCTAGTTGGCAAGTATTTACTTAAAATTTAAAACATAGAATATATATACGAAACTTCTAGTTGTTCATTGCTTGATTAAGGTTGTCGGTTTAACTCTTTACTAGTTTAAAAAATATTGTTTTAGATACGCTGAATTCCATTAAAATTTGAATAAAGATGAGGTTTTATGAAACATTTAGACCATAAAATATGTGGTTATGTGACACAAGTCATAATATCTGTAGTTTTCTTCAATTTTGATAGTAAAACATAGGGTTTTATGAAATCATTAAAAAAATAAATCGTTCACATGCATAGTATATCCCTCGCAAGGGGGAATGTCTATGCCGCTTTTGTGGTTTCGTTCGTGAACTAGCATGAGAAAAATGATGATTTGTCATTTTTAGATTGTCGTTTGTCATCTTATTATAATGATACATGAGATTCTCTTGATTCATAATGTATGGGTTAGGATGACATATTCTCATTTTAAAAAGTGCTAAACCATCAACTAGCATCATGGAGAAACAAGGTCGGTTTTAAGCATTTTAGGTGGGCCGACATGATGCTCATGTATTCGATGATTTGTCAGTCTTTAGATTAAGCATATGTCATGTAAACTGCAAACTGCAAAGTTTGGACTGTTGACTTCAAGCATTTTTTGTGGGTGAGATTGGATCTCAATCCCAACACTTCCAAACGAGAAAATGGGCATTGTTTATTGCCTAGGACAGCAATAATGTAGCCCCATGCCAAGTGGTCGTAACTAGTATCGCGGACATTACAATATGTACGTGTAGAGTGAAGAAAATAAGGTGTGACTCACCATAAAAAAACATCCATCCTCACCCTCAACCTTCCGTGAGCCCTTCTTTGCCAGCATTTCTATATGTCATAGTAGTTTCTTGCATGGTCAAGCTCATCATCAACGTGTTCCTTTTTCTCTTCCTCCTCCTCAAGCTCTATCATGGTCCTTCACTTCCTCCATAAGCTATGGTGAGGTCCTCCGCTTCCTATTAGTGTGTCTCTCTTCCTCATCACGACCTCGTAAAGCTCTATCATAGTCCTCTTCCTCCATGCTCTACCCTCAACGGGCGAGCCCACGACTACTCAACTATTATGCTTAGTCCCCTTTTGAATGGGTCGTCCACGTCGCCACGTAGGCCTATGCCGACGAGTGCCGTTGCCACCACCATCGTTTCCTCCATCCCAAGCCCCTTGCTTTGTCACTTCTTCCTCATGCTCGGATGGTGCGCTCATGATGGCTACTCGTCAATCGTCATCGTACTGTGTGGACCAGGGCGTGTTGTGCAGGCTCGCTATAGGCCCATCAGCATGATCTACGAGACTAGGACCAAACGGGCCATGTCATGTTTGGGTTGTAAACAGTAGATGTGTGTCTAGACTGGCACGGAAAGGGGCGGGCCATTTGGCACCTACAGTAGTAAAAAGGAATAAGTCCACTTTAACTCCCTTAACTAGTGACCTGCAGGCCCCCCTCAAGCGGAGCGTCCATCTTCTTCGTGCTTGGGAATGGCGTGTCGGTTCGTTTCTGGACTGATCAATGGATCGAGGGTCACTTGGTGGCCTCCTTGGCGCCGGACCTTCTCCTCACCATGCCCTCGTGTCTCCGAGCTTCGTGTACAGTTGCCTCTGTCCTCGCCGACAACTCGTGGGTGAAGGACATCCGTGACGTGCTCATTGTCCAGTCATCTCTCAGTTCTTGCTAAATTGGGACGCGGTGCTTCCCGTCCAGCTTTCCCTGGGCGCTGAAGACCGGTCTGGCGCTGGACGAGCGATCAGCACTACTCGGCTCGCTCGGCCTACCAGGCCTTCTTCCTCGGCTAACACTCTTTTGCTTTGCGCTGATCCACTCTGGTTGGCCAAAGACCCTACGAAGTGCAAGCTTTTTCTTTGGCTTGCGTTCTAACAATGCTGCTAGACGGCTGACCTCTTGCAAAAGTGCAGGATTGACAACCACTCGGCATGTCACTTCTGCGCCCAAGAGCTAGAGACGGCGAACCACATCCTTCTTGACTGTGTGTTAGCTCGCCAGGTCTGGCACCATGTGTTGTCTCCTCCTAGCTGGCCAGGCCTCGCCCCTTACCGTGGCTCCTCACTTCAGGTCTGGTGGTCGTCTGCTTGAGCCTGCCTGCTAGAGCATCTTCGCAAGGGTTTCGACTCCTTTGTCCTTCTGGTCTCTTGGCAACTCTGAAAGGAACGGAACTCCAAGGTGTTTGACTACTCTCTCTCTTCGATTTCAGTAGTTCTGGAGTCAGGAAGGCTGTATGTGGTCCGCTGCTGGCGCTACTACTTTTGGGGGTTTGTTGGGGGTGTAGTTGGTTCCCACCCCCACCCTCCCGTGTGATTGGAGTTTTTACCCTTTTAGCAGTTAATCTTTCTACAAGTTTTGTTTTTTGTTTTTTCCTTGTCCTCTTGCAACGGCTTTTTGACCGGCTGCGTTGTGTAACTAAACTCCACTTTTTTTAATATATTGACGTGCAATCCTTTTGCGCTTTCACGAAAAAAACTAGTGGCCAAATCTGATTAATATCCTTGAACTACAATACCAGATATCTCGACCCCCAACTATTAAAACCGGTACAATTTGACCCCTTGACAGTTTTG
The DNA here is from genome assembly GCA_008326285.1 of Oryza officinalis. Classification (NCBI taxonomy): domain Eukaryota; kingdom Viridiplantae; phylum Streptophyta; class Magnoliopsida; order Poales; family Poaceae; genus Oryza; species Oryza officinalis. The sequence goes on along the minus strand of BDMV01000002.1, from coordinate 41,915,862 downwards.
GAGGACGGTCTTGCCTACGTGGCGGTGCAAGACGTTACATTGGATGAAAACCAGATCAACACTGCCACACAAGCATCATGTCAACAAAAATCATCCTCCAAAATTATCGAGAGAGTCAAATTGCATCGGTTTTAATAGTCAGGGGTGGAGATATCCGGTTGACTTATTCCTAGTAAAAATTGTGAATGAGCAAAATGACCCTAAAAGGCCCAACAAGCCCAATAGACATATGCAGAACAATAATGAAATAAAGAAACCTAACTCCCGTTCGCTTCCCTTTCGTCTTCGGATCCGGCGCACCGCACCGTCCCCGCACGCGAGTACGCGAGGAGTCCTTGCGCATCACACGCGTCGGCGCCGCGCTGCCACTCCCCGTCCCCCTCCCCCCTCATATCAGATCGTCTCCGGTGACCGCCGGCGTGATCCTCGGTCTCTCGGCGTCGGCTTCCCTCGAGTCTGCGCTTCCTCACCTCCCTCATTCAACTCGGAGGTGGAGGTGCGTACATGTGACCTAACCTTTTCGTTTCCCGATTCAGATTCGAGTTAGTGCAGTAGGATGGGAGGAGGTAATAGGATTGATCGAATTGCAGGGACGGAGGATTGATATACGTAGGAGGTTTGTGATCGTCACTAGGACGGAGAGAAGGATCAGATTCAGAGGTGAAAAGACGAAAAGAGGATCAGACAACAAGGAGTAATTTAGATATGCCGAAGCGGCCGGCCGACGAGCATGGCGGTGGCCATTCACCCAAGCTCCCTACACGGCGGCGGCGGTGGCGGCACCACCTTTACCTTGTCCTCGATGACTGGGAGCTGGGATACAGCATCCGCAAGGTAGACCTGTCGTCGGGCTCTGATTCCGACGACGATGCCGCCGCCGCCGGCAGGCCCGAGCAATGCCTGCCACGGGATGTCTTCCGCCTTGAGGCCCCGCGAGGGAGCTCCGGCCAATTCGTGCCCTTCGGCACCAGGATCATGTTTATGGGGACAAGCGACAACCCCTGGGGCACCGTCCCTATGTACGATGTCCGCGCGCGGGCTCTCACCTCCGCCCCTCGGCGTGACTCGGAGACCAACCCATTCTGCTGTGCCTACGTGCAGGTGGATGGGAAGCTCTTCATCGTCGATGAAGGCAGCTTCGAGATGCTTCGTCCGCCACCACCACCGCTAGACAATGGCCCAGTCGCAGGCATCAAGGTCAAGTTCGACTGGTCGTGGTGCGCGCTTCCATCGCCACCATACCACAATGTGATCTCTCACGCCATGCACCCTGACCAACGGACAATGGTCTTCAGCATGACGAAGTATTCCATGAAGAAGCGCACCAGACTTCTTGCCACCTTCTCCCTTGACTTGGAGAGCTCCCGGTGGACACGGCATGGTGAGTGGGCGTTGCCGTTCAAAGGCCGTGGCTACTTTGACCGCGACCTGGATGCTTGGGTTGGGCTGTCCTGCGACCCGGACACCCTTGGCCACCTCTGTGCTTGTGATGTTTTATCAGCAGAAGGCAAAGATGACGGGCAGCCCCCAGCTTGTAAGCTCAGTAAGGAGAGGCTGTTTTGTGTGGACACGGCGGAGAAGCACATTGGCGCAACCCTTGTGTATGTGGGTGGTGACAGGAGTATGTTCTGTCTCGTGCAGTATCTATCTGTTGATGATCACCAAGGGAACATTTGGAAGGAGTCCCTGCCTGAATGCCTTCGTTATCTGCTTTGGATAACTACTTTTTGTCCCAAGTATGACAAGCACGGATATCTGCGTATTGCAAAATGCCGCCACGTTGGATCCTATCAACTGCCTGAAATTGCAACGGTTTACGATGATCATCTAAAGAGTCCTGTGGCGTTCTGGATGTAAGCCGTAATATAGCTACCATTTTATCATGTGGTTGCATGGGTGTGATCTTTCTGACTTGATATTACAAAATGAACTCTACAATGATCTTGCTCCTGTGTAGTCAGATTTTCACTAATCAACAAGTTCCATGAGCAGCTTAGGATGCAGAGGGTAGCTGAACTGCAGGTGGAAGTCAATAAAAGGCTTCAATCTCAAAGGGAGCGTTCTATGCCTGTGATATAAGATACTATCTCCCTTCGTGCTGGGCATACATACTTGGTGTACATGTTCTTTTATTTGATTTGATAGAGTTAGGGCATGTTTGGATTGCCACCTAAAGTTGGCACAACGAAACCTGTGGCCACCACAGTTATATTAGTAAGGGCCTGCCAAAGTTAGACAATAATGAGTAAAAAGGAGTTTTCTCTTTTGTTAATTTACATGCGTAATTTACTGCTAGACAACCTTTTGCACTGAATTATCATTTCTACTTGTATGCCATCTTTCATGTCCTTGAATCTTCTACTTCTTGTAGAACGTGTGATTGCAAAGGCTTTTTACAACCTTGTGGGATTGCGGATCTATCATTTTCACAATGGAATAATTTCAAATGCTGTGGCATTTTGTTATTTCGGTCTATGAACTTGAGATACTTCATGCATAGAATCTGGAATTAGTGCTAGGTTTTTTCTAATTTTGTAGGGCTTTGGAATCTGAACATCAGTCAGCTACTCCATAAGAAAATCTAATGGCAAAAGGTATATTCTTTGTTAGCTTAGCAACACTATCTTTCAGTAAATCCTCCCTTGTAGAAAATGTAAAGTCGCTCGCATGTGCTATACATGTTAGTACATCATTCTTAATCCAGCCTAAAGCTTAGTGGCTCGTGAGTACTGAATAATGTGGTGTCCTTTTTGTCTTGCTTAACACTATCAAGATATTATTATGTCAACCCTGTCCACTGCAACTGCAACTGAATTAGTGGATGGAGATCAATGAAATAGTTTCTGTTTGCATTGAAGGATGAATATGACAGAGTTATCCATTTGTTTTTCTTCAGCCATTGTTGCAGCTGTTAGATCGTGTTTGGGCACCAATTCCAGTATCTGCAGTTGATAAGGTTGAACAGATGATTGGTTATGTTAGTATTGCCCTGTTGAGTACCCATAATGTGGTCTGATGTCCTCAATCTTACTCAGCAGGCATCATGATGGTTATGTAGCCATACTCAAGTCTATGAAACCAAAGATATTTTCATCATGGAAAGATGGTATCACTAGTGTCAAACAAGTGCAAAACAAGCAAGTCAGCAGCTCGACGGGTTTGATACACACTTGATTAAAGAAGGTGCCCTCATCCATTTGGAGGCCCTGCTTTTGATGCCCACATGCTATGTATCTTCTTGTTAATTTCATCAAATCCTTGCCTTAATAGCATTACCTGATAACTGTGACTGTAAGCAAGTTTGGAAAAACTGTAGTGATGAACAGACATGGTATTTGAAATTTTGAACAGTGACTTCATGAAAGTATTTTGTGTCCGTTGTTTTTGAAACGTTGTGCACTGTCTGTTGCAATATAATGTAATAATCTGATATTTTTAAAACCGAAACCGGTGTACTCTGACTTTGAAACGGTATGCTTTGTAGAAAGATCTAATTTCCATCATGTCACAGTTTCCCTGCCAAAATGCCTATCAGCAGTCACTATCTTTACAAATGCAGATTTTTGTACTGATTCTATGAAAACCGATCAAAGCACTTGACATGTGTCCGGCCTGTCAGGTTTGCATCTGTTGCTTTGAAATCTGAAACCGTCCATAACATGAAATATTCTGTCATAGATTATACTATTGTCTTTTCCTGATGTGTCCCATTGTTTCCGAGCTAGTCGAGCTAGTGAGAGGTGTACGCAACTACTCATACTAGTAATTTGCCCATGCTAATGCTACGGCTATATTTGTTGATGCAAATCAAACCAAAATGCGATATATGTTTTGTTAATGGAGTAGGATAGATTTAAGCTTCACACAAATAAGACCTCTGCTATGCTTTGTAGGGATCATGCATGAGTTTTCAAGCTTCATGTACAAAAAGTCACAAGCAGAGATCAAAATATGGTAGATCATTATCTACCATATTAGTGTCAGTATCCTTTCCATAGATTTGGTCAATAATTAAGAGTCAACAATGGCATACAGGACTGAGAAGCCACAAAATTTCTATCCGTTGTATTTGTACATAAGTTATTGAAGAAAAACCATTCGAGAGGCCACAAAGATTTCCAACTGTAGTATTTCTAGAGAAGTAATTAAGAATCAAAATCAGCCCTTTGTGTACATCCCAATTTATACAGGTCATTTTGATAATATTATCACTTAGAGGTCATGATGTTCCCTGACTTCCTGTTATTATTATAAATAGAACAATCAAAATGAGCCGACATCAGTATTTTACTGCGATCCTGCTATTCTGCAATGTACATTCGCCTCATCCCTCTTATTGCTCTCGTCGACAGCAGCAGCAATAAGCCTGTTTCAACTTTTGCTAGTAATTAGATTATTTGGTTGGTTCGTCTTAAACTTAAGATTATGGCATATGGAGATGAATGAGAAATTACTGATCTCTTTTTTGATGATTCATCTGATTGAAGTGATATTTTCAAGTGATCCTGTGATCCTGTCAATGTTTCTGCAGTGGACTTGTACCTGAATTGGGGAATTGGGGGATACATAGCCATTTTTACTTTCAGAGAAACAACTTTACATGTACTTGATAGTTCTGGATTCATAGGATTTTCTTTACTTGTACACTGTTAGTTCCAAAAGTCCACTTTATATGGAGGCCAATTGCATGTGAACGATATCTGCTGTTTTCACTGTTCTTGTCTAGCAGGCAACCGAGGGGGTGCCCAGTGCAGTCCCAAGCTGTTCAGACCATCACACAAGGTTAGATACTTTTTCAGTACATAATTGATTACTCAAACCTTGTTTCTTTTTATATTAAATCATGGAGTTGATGTCCTGACCGTGTCCTTTGACAAAACGGTGATACTAAAGATGATTCACCACTGATATTGTCATTGTGTTATTTTAAACACCAGAGAATCATTGACCAAATCTGGTCGATTAATGATTGACCATAACTGCAACGACTTCAAATTTTTCTATGTTAAAAGTTCAGCTGTTGTGAATATACCAGTTTGTTGAAATCAGAACCATCCTTTGATGGTTCTGGCATTAATGAGTATATTTTCACCAATTTTAGGTTTCCAAGAAGAGGATTGGAGTTCATTGAATTACATGTCCAAGGAGCGGCCAAACCTAGTGGAATTGGGGGAAAGTCATTAGAAGGTAACTACATCTACAAATTTGCTACTATTGTTAATTTCTGAATTAAAAAGGCACACTTTAATAAATGTTCTTACGATCAAGAACATAATCAATGTTCCATCTGTCATTATAACAGTGTAGTTTTACGAGTTCACAAAAGAAATCTAATACTTTATTTTAAAAAAATATAACAGTGTACTGCTGACACTTAGAAATTTGTTGAAACAGAGATTATCCCCTATTCCATTTTAACCATACATTATAGCTTCATGACTCATGACCGAGTTTTGGGTATTTGGATCTCTTCATAGCATTGCAATGTGATTAAAGATGACTAAGTACACTTAACACGAGAATACCAGCTAATGTGCAACATCAGCTTTAGCTAACAAAAAGCAGAACTTCAGCAAAAAGAAGCAGACAGATGCTGAAGGTATCATATATTTCCACACTAAGTAGATAATGTATGCGTGATGAATATCATCTGTTCTCATTGTTCCACGTCAAAAAAATTGTTCTCATTAAGTTTTTCCCTAGGGAGTTTGTTCACATAAGTTATATATCTTTTGCACACCATGAAGTCACCAATTATTGTAAAGAGAAGCTGACCATTTCTCATTTTAGTGATTGATTTTATTTTTTTTTGCAATTGCGTTGGTGACATTGGGCATTTCACTCATTCAGTACCAGTGGATCCACAAGAACAGGAAAAAATGGACATGGAGGCATTACCGGAACTTTGTATCCATACTGAAGACAACTACCCAGGATTCAGGAAGTTTGATTTCTTTCAGATTGGTGACACTACAGATGGTTTTTCAGAGAAGAGAAATGTCGGAAGGGGTGGTTTCGGTACTGTTTACAGAGTGATGAGTGCATATCGTCCTTGTATAACCAAAACATGATCTATTATAAGAGAATGCCATGTTCACTCTATTGGTAACTCCATTGCAGGGCCAGTTACCTGATGGACTTGCAGTTGCTATTAAAAGACTTGATGTGGATGCAGAAATGTTTGACTTCAAAAGTGAAGTACAACTTGTAAGGCTCCAGCATACCAATCTAATTAGGTTATTGGGGTGGTGCATCCATGAAAAAGAAAGGATTCTTGTCTATGAGTTCATGCAGAAAGGCAGTTTGAACAATATCATCTTCCGTAAGTTATGCATAAGTCCTTTTTTTACTTGATTTTTGCAAGAAGGGCTTAATCCAGTTCCTAATAAATGTACTTGATGAATATAAAACAGCTCTTACCAAAAGGGAGCTAGAACTACTCTGATATCACTTGATTATTCTCTAAAGCACATTTCTTTTGCAACTACTATTTCTCTAAAGCACTTTTTTTTTGCAACCATTCCACAGATAAAACGAACGGGGCATTGCTAAATTGGTCTAAGCGACTTCAGATAATTAAAGGGCTAGCTGAGGGGCTTCTTTACCTGCATAAGCACTCTTGCATTGTACATAGGGACTTGAAACCAAGTAACATCCTCTTAGATCATGACATGAACCCAAAGATTGCTGATTTTGGATCTGCGGTAATATTGGTTTCAGATGTAACAGAAGAGCGTACGTAGAGAGTCGTGGGAACCAGGTATGAGGCTATGAGCTGTACAAGGTATAAAGAATAGTGCAGTGCAACATATTTCCCTTACCTCTGATATTTTTTTTTTGGAGAAGTTTACCTCTGATATTTATTCCAGAGGTTACATAGCTCCGGAGTATGCATCTCAAGGCCTGTATTCTCTCAAGACAGATGTGTTCAGCTTCGGTGTCTTGGTTCTAGCGATCATCAGTGGACGAAAGAATGTCATAATGGAGCAAGAAGGAGGGGATACCGTTGGCAATCTAGTTTGAGATGTGAGTGAAGATACAGACATACAGTTCAATGATAGTACAAATTTTGTCATGGTCTTCTTCTATTAGCATACAATATTTGTGTTGGATACAGTAACTAATTGCAACACGTTTCAGGCATGGTAAATGTGGAAAGACGGAAGACTGCATGAGCTTGTGGATCCAGCACTATGTGATGGATATGAAAGCACCGTGATAATGCGATGCACGCTCTTCTTTGTGCTCATGAAGATCCGGTAGATCGACCCATAATGACAGATGTTACTGCATTGCTTAACTCTGAAAGCATATTGCTATCAGATCCAAAGGAGCCAAGCGAGCTTACTAATGGAGTTGCGGTCATCGACATGTATTGGTCACTCAACCAAGACGATAGACATAACCATCACAAGTTCAGCTCCAGTGTCAACCAGAGTTCGCATCATTGTTAACCCAAAGATTTGATTTGAGAAAAAACAACCACCAGCTGTAGATATAGATCGTGGTAAAAAAAGGGTTGTTTTGTTGAGCCATTAGTGTTGGCGTGACTAGGTGATGCAAGTTATGTAGATTGTGCAGCTAAGTGATTAAGCTATAAACTATGCTGCGTGACGCTGCCTTGAAAGATAAGCACTACTGCCTTTTAAGTCAAACCATTTTAAGTTTTATCAAGTTTATAAAAAAACATAGTAATATTTTCAATACAAAACAAACATATTATCAAAATATATTCAATGTTAAATTTAATGAAAACTAATTTGATGTTATAAATATTGCTAATTTTTGTTATAAATTTAATCAAACATAAAAAATTTTTTGGGATGCGCTAATCGCTGTAGCCTTCCGACTTGTCGGGGTCATTCCATGGGCTCTGTGCTCTTTTGTTGATCTTAAGGTCGGGATAATCAGGAGCAGTTTAACTAGAAGTTGCAATGTGAGGCTACGCTTACAGTTGCTTTCACTGACACTTTGCATTTTTTGTAGAAAGTAGTTCATGTGCTTGTGCCAAAATTCTTACTTATTTGTAATGCTGATTTGTTGTTTGAAAGTTGGAACCATAAGATTGGGATTGCAGTATGTGTCAAGCACATTCTCAGGATTTTTGTCGATCACAGAAGCTTATGGAATACATTTCATGAAATTGAGTTTTATTATTTGAAATTTTACTCTAAGATGTGCATGGCAAGTTCATGTTAACTTGGTACTCCTGAGGTGCCTGTTCAAGTTCAAGATGATAAAATCAACCAATATCGATTTTCACCAAAAGCTTCTGCTATGAGACCTGTGTTACTTTTGTACTAGTTTGTACTATGAGTGTGGTATCTCGTCAACCACCTATGCTGAGTATAGCATTAGAACAACCTAATAAATACTTCGAAAATTCAAATTAAATACTGAGAAATTTATGCCAGTTGTATATTTAGTGAGGGCAGGAAACACTGCTATGTTTGTGTTCTGACTGAGAACTACTGAACAATTTATTATTTTTAGATGGAATACCTGTGTGACACTTTTGCTGTTTGGTTTGTAGGTTTCTGCAGCACTTGATGCTCTTGTAAATATTGCTGATGGAAAAATGAACATCCATGTCCTCATGGCCCTGGCAGCATTTGCTTCTATATTCATGGGAAACTCATTGGAGGGCGGTCTGCTTCTTGCAATGTTCAACTTAGCTCATATTGGTATGTGTTTGACAGACTTTGAAACATCTTCTTTCATCTTTCTCTGAGCAATCAACGGAAGGCTGAGCCAGCCCGCTTTAACCTTATATTACATCAACAAAACATTGCACAACACATAATGTTGTAGAGATAGGGGTGACAAACTTTGAAACTTCTGCATGTTAGCATCTGTTTGTAACTTTATGTGCTCATCGAAAGTTTTCTATTCTTATTGCTTACAGCTGAAGAGCACTTTACAAGCAAGTCAATGATAGATGTGAGGGAGTTGAAGGAAAACCATCCAGAATTTGCACTGTTGCTAGAAACATGACATCTAATCAGGAGAAAAGGAACACTGGAATAGCAAGCATTTCATGTCCCTAAAATCCAGCTTCACAAGTAGTATCACAAACCAAGTAGCAGTTCCAGGCGAGAACAGAGAGGGAAAAATATTTGGGATTTATAGGCGACCGAGCGAGAAGGTACTGGTGAGAGGAGAGGTCGGCGACGGTGAAGATGGATGCGGCGGTTACGTTGTTGGTCAGCACAGGCCACGCCTCGGTCGCACCGAGGTAACCACGCGACCATCCCGGTGCCAACCCCAACCTTGCCGCTCCTCCTGCCCCCGGGCGACACGAAGGCGGCGTCCAGACGCGGCACCGACCTGTTACAGATTCCAAAACCTGCATTACAAAATCGAGGAAACATCAAACACACAGCCATAGGGCCCCTGATTCCACATACAGAAAGGGGAAGTCCTAATAATACCTTTGAGTTGGAGGTTGGGGGAGCTTGGGTGTGAGGAAGGCAGATCACGTGCTGTCAGCGAGCGACGCGGCGGCCGACTCTCTGTTAAATGGAATCAGGAACTTCAGTCCATAGGAACCATTAGTGTGTCCAGCTTAATGGTTCACCAAAAACAAGCTTTACTAAACCATCACGCAGGTGTAAAATAAATTCTTTATACTCCATCTACCAAAAGCATTGGATGGCGGAAACACGAACGTTCATTCAGTTCATCCATCTTTGATGACTAAATCGTGTCCTTGAGAGCAACAAGTTATTTTATGTAATAACAAGGACAAGTTATTTGGTTAATAAAATCCAAAAATGTAGTCTATTCGACAAAGGAAAACAAGCAGACATGTATATGACCCTTCCATTTTCTAGTAATCTTATTTTTCAAGGACATTTTCTGATAATCTTGAAAAACCTAAGGCTTGATGACATATTGTATATCCACGGATAGTTTAACCTGTCATATCTCATTATCTTGGCCCTAGCTTATTTGTATTCCACAAATTTATAAAGTAGAAGAAGTATATCTGCATATCTCACCTCATAGTTCTGAATACACATAGGTAAAAGAGAATGCATTTCGTTAGGCTTGGTGATACAAAATGAACAGTTAAGAATACACTACAGGAGATCGACATCTAAAACCACTCACACTTTGTTGTGGCTTGGATTAAGAATTTAATCTGAAATTATAGTGGAATGTTCAAGAAAATTACAAGCACAACTGGTTTTGCCTAGTATACCATAAAAATGGCCAAAAGGAAAGCGATAAACTATTTCCTCTCTATTTTCTAAAAATCAATGTGCAAGTAAGTATTACAAAAGTCTGAATATTTGAGACAAAACATGTTGACCTAGCCAACAATTAAGGAACACTTTTATGCATGAGTATGTAATCAGTTTATGAACAAACGCTTTAGAGGCCGTCCCGTGAGGTTAGGTTGGCTGCCAAGTGCTAAATAACTATCAAAGCCGGTAAGGTCAGCAGGCACAAATGTCTGGCTGCCTGCCTGCCTGCCTGCCGCAACACGCATGATGGACAGTGGACACGGTGGCTCCCCATCTGGGGCAATGGTGGCGCTCGCTTCCCTGCTTCTGCTGCAACCACCAAGGCTGCTCGAGGGTAGACACGAAGTCTAATGCCCATCGCAATCTGTCAATTTCTTCACCTACAAAATTTCCTCGCTTCACCTACAAGCCTGATATAGAACAAATAAATTCACATACTTTTAGTAAAAGAACTATAGCAGCCACATCACATTGATTTTGCTAGACAACTCTAGATCCTGCAACACATCACGAGCTTGCAAATAAGCAGAGTGGCAGCCAAAGCGATAACCCATAAGAAAGATCAATGTTGCAGTGTTGATCAATTTATTTTCACTCCTCGCTGCAAATCATCCAAAACCATCATATTACCTGGAGATGAATTATTGCGAGCTTAAGAACATGGAAATTCTGGTATGCAATCCAAAGGTGTCAAACCTGACATGAAAAAGGAAAATGATCAGATCACCAGAGGCTCATCATACCACACCATCCTGAATTTTAAGTCCACCAAACACATATTATTTGCGATTGACTGAAACCTATGCATGAATTCATTATTTTTTATCTCTCTTTTCTTTATGGCTATCAAGCAACCATCAGTGACCCACTGCAGTCCCATTTTAAGTATTTAACATTTAAGAAAACAGATGGTATAACTTCAGTAGAGTAAAATGAAAGATTGAGACAACATCTTCTGAATAATAGTGCCAAATATAAGCCCATCCTCGTACCAGTTGTACTAAAAAAATTTGACTGCCAATTAACAAAATTCTAGCTACTAAAAAATTCATCCAATATGTGAAGCTTCTAATTTTTTTTTCTTATACTACCCTGTAAAACTATAGTACAGAGTTTCTGGCAAGAAAATTAGTTCCCCAGTCGTGAACTCATGATGGATGAGCAAGCAATATCACTGCGGTCCTATATCTTCAAACTCCCATTTTCTAGAAAAAAAATATAGTGTGCAGGGAACTCATACAGTTGATTTTGTAAGATGCACAGATTAACTTATCAGATGGTTTTGGATCGTCTGATTTGTCCAATGATAAATGAGTATGAGTAAGATGAGTTGGTAAATTATTGGGTAGACTTGCGAATGAGGATGAATGAAGAGCTGAGATGCACACAACCCTGTGAATACGTGCACAGAATAACCCAATTTAGTTGAGCTGACTGAATACGTGCAGAATGTATCAGACACTCGAAAATTTAGTTGCTGACTGAAAGCATGTACAGAACTACATCAAAACAAAGCGTTGGAAGAGAAGATAGAAATAACCCAGTTAAGGACGGGAATCCTTAACCCAGGGTAATCGAAAGAAATAATACGATTCCAATTAAGTGCAGGCCGGGATCTGGTAGTGTAAGGTCTCAGGACACAGGATTCACACTTTAATACAGCCATTCGCCACGATACCTGAAGTGGGCTTTGTTTGTATCAAATCACTGTATAGTAAAGTAGAAACTAGCAAACAGTATCCACACCATGCAGTATTGTCACAACCTGTATAGTTGCTGATCATGAGAGCATATCACACCACCAATTGGTACTCAAAGATTAGTAGCCAAACTACAGGCTGCATAGTTTTTGCAGATGTACAAAAACCAACAATAAGTACAAGGTAGTTCGCAAATACAGAACAGTAACAGAAGAAATAAAGATCATAGTTAAAAGAGGCTGTATCAGGACAAGCAAACAAGTTTGCCATTAATCCGGCTGGTTCTAATCCGAACCCTTGAGTAAAGACTAAAGACCATCCTGTTGCTAAGCAAAAAATGACTACCAAAATGATTAGCTCAATGTCAAAGCAATTTTCTTGTAACCTGTATTTCTATGTACATATCACTACTGTAAACGAATAATGTTCTCTTTCAACCGTATAATCATTCTTTCTACAGAGTTAAGCTGGCAAAAGGTAGTACGGAAAATCCGAGTGTGCTGTCAATTACTCAATTGAACCCTTGTCTATGAGCTTCATTCTTTCATCAAAAGATGCTCCCCAGAGCTGACTCTTTGTGCAGCTCCATCATCAATTGAACTATGAGCCCCGGGAGAATGGTGCCCAACATGTGTTCCATCTGTTTGTGAACAAAAAGCACCACAGTTATACCTCCTTGGACTTGCGTAGAGTGATACCTTATCAGATGCTGAAAGCAGTTGCTGTACAGATATAGAGCCCCTTCAGCAGAATCATCATAGTTGCTCATGCGGTTTTTGAATGTGTAAACTCCCTTAACATGCTTGTTGCAGTAGGCGTAAGGTTTCCAGTAACCATTTCCATACAGCGAAGCCAAAGCAGAGATGATGCGCTGATACTTCTCAGGATCTGTTACCATTAGAGCTTCAAGTTCAGAGAACATTCTGTTGAATGCAGAAATCTTGTTATCTTCATTCATCAACCCCGGGTAATGAGCAATTAATAACTCGTCACCAGCCTTATAGTCTTAAAGAAGTTCCAGGAGCAATTTGACATCATTTGGGAGGTCAGTTTCACATTGGATTCCAATGATGTCATGCTTGTTAATTTGCCTTACTCTTTTGAAGTCCTTCCTTTTATTCTTTGTAGTTGCTTTCTTAAGAAGCACTCTCTTTGTGCCTGAACACTTAACTCTGCTGCAGGGATCGACACTCAGATCAGAGGCCTGAAATTTTCCATTAAGAGAACAGACAACACTGTGCAGCTGCAGTGCCCATTTTATTGCAGCATCTGAGTTTATTCTTGATTCCTCAGAAAGAACTTTCTGGACCTTTGAAACATTCAGATTTTTTCCCGACACCCTTTTCTTCTTGGACAGGTACCCTGGCACTTGGACATCGATAACTGTTGGTGTTGAAGTTGGGTTGATTGGCTTGCAATCATAAGTCTCTTCACCGCAAACAAATAGATGATGGAATTTCATTTTAAGACCAAGCTGAAATGATTCAAGCTTATCAGAGCAAATTCAAACAATGATTCAAGCTGAAAACATTTATAATTCTCGTGGATCCTTTTGTAATAACGAAAAAGCTCATGGCTATAAAAATGGAACTCGGATTCGGGATAAACCAAAACGTGGAATCCGAGAGCATGAATGAAACAGAGCTTCTGCATTTGTTTTTTTTTTTAAAAAAAAGGTAAAATCCGAGAGAACTCACAGGTTGTGCAGAGTGTGATATCACAGGCTCAGTATCGAGGTTACTTAATCAGAGAAAGATATTTGGGGAAGATCTCTGCACAATCACAAAAACACCAATTAATGAGATCCACATATTATCCAAATCGATTAAATGGCTACTAGAGGAAACAAAATAGTTCGATCGATAGTAGGAAATAAAATTGTGATCAAACAATAAGATAAAAGAAATTTGGAATATGAATTATGAAACAGCTCACAAGCTCAGCAGGGAAAGCAGGAGACAGACAGGAGAATGAGCGACATCGGTATCAGCATAGCAAGACCGATTAATTAATTGCAGATGCACGGGGATAGCATGAAACTTGCACGGATGATCACAGCACGAAGCGGTAAATAATCCAGAAACCTAACTTCCCCACTATTCCTCTTCTGTACAAATGTAAATTTATCCACCTATAGCTCGGGAGAGATATAATTCACCACCTATAAGTTGCAACAATCATTTGTGCACGGATCAACATTTCTAAATCGCGTCATTGCTTCATGTTTCTAGACCCGATCAAATCGGAAAAGTCTCAAGCCGATTCGGTAATTAGAATTCAGAAGAGAGATACCGGCCAAATACCTGGCACATCGGGGATGGCCTTGAAGACAGGAAGCGGAGAGGACTTGTGATGAGTTGCTGGCGAGGCTGGTGGCTGATTCTTCGATCCTCTCGTAGTTGACTGGTAGACCGCGCTAGGGTTAGGGTTTTGCAGCAAGGTGAAGTGCGGTAGAGGCATAGGCGCGGGACGGCCCATACCTGGGTGGCGGCGGCTGCGATGGCGAGGCGAGGAAGCGGAGAGGGCTCGCGAGTTGCTGGCGCGCGCGGCTGGTCGCCGATCCGTACGCAGCTGGTTGGCGGCGCTAGGATTAGGGTTTTGCGGCGGGATGAAGTGAGGTAGAGGCATAGGCGTGAGACGGCCCATACCTGCGCGGCGCGGCGGCGATGGCGGGGAACCGGGACGACGACGGAGGCAGGAGGCGAAGGCGTCGCTACACGCGTCGCCGCAATTTCCCCGCCACGGTGGCGGCGCCGGCGGTGGGTGGGGGTGGGGGAGGAACGCGGATCGGTGGTGATTAATTTGGGGGAGGCGGCGAGCAATGTGTTCGGAAAATGCGTTAGACCGTTGGGAAGGCGGGAGCGCGTATCTGTTTGAGGGCCCACAAGTCAGCCACACGCGTCTTGTGCTACCGGATCGTGGAAAGTTCTTAACGGGCTTCCTCTGGACCAGCCCACCTAGGCTTAATAGCTACTTCCCTTTCCTTTTTCTTTCTTTTTTTTTCTGTCCCTTATATAATTTGTTCCAACCTTATTATATTATATCTAACAAATATTGAAAAACTTCTGCAGTTGCATAGGCAGGGAAAACGAGCTGAATGTTTCAGCTTCCAATCAGTATCGTAGGTTTGTAACAGTTGAGACTTCAGAGCATATACTGTGCCACCAAATTCTGCTTGAAGAATGAAACGGAGGGAGTAGTAATTACTGGAGGCGAAAATGTAATAACTGGAATATAACGAGCTGGCCCCTGCTGCCTGCTGGTGCGAGTCAGGAAGTGCAGACAGGATGTCACGACCAAATACGCAGAAACCATGCAAATCAGGCTCTCATACAACGATTCCAAAAACCATGCATTTAACCACTCAGGTCTTGATCATCGTGTTTAGTAGGATACATTGACTAGAAAGCTAAACTAGATTGTACTAAACATTAAGACAGTACAGAAGTTTTGATAGCTCATCGTATTTCCAATCCTTGCGGATCCCTTCAACAATGTAGAAGATGAGAGAGCAGTGTCATCAACCGCAACCAGTCATTCCACCATGGCGTCAACTTTGACCTTTGTTGGCGGCTTTGCATTCCTGGCTTTCTTTCTACCTGAAGAATGAAACAACAAAGCTTTAATGGATCTTCCAACGGGACAAAAGCTGAATTGATGTAAACAGCGTGATCGACTCCTATGAAGAACATCTAAAGAAACTCCTATGAAGAAAATATCAGGTCACTCAAACGCAAATAACTCACCTTTGCCTTTTAATCTTTTGATCTGTATTCTTGAGTTCTTTTTCACATTAAACTTCAGTTGCGACTTGTCCTTTGCAGCTTCTGAAGAGCCTGTTCAAAAAACACAAAAGCAGGTGTCACAGTTAGCCCCAGATATTTATAGAAAATAACATGTGGTTGCCTAAACAGAGGACAAGGCAACGAAATCATTATGTAAACGGCACATCCAGATAACATGGCAGTAGTACTGAAGAAACACATGGTAACAGAATACCCTGCATAACAAGGTCAACTTAGGACTAACTCTAGTCATGCTGACTCACACTTGCTTCCTAGTATGGAACAACCTGAGAACCCCATCATAACTTTGCCTTGTATCAATGCAGAACAATGGATACGCATGTAGCAGTAGCAGACAGCTAGCTAGACTAAGTTGTTAAGTGTGAGTGTACAATTGTATTGCCATCCTAGAATAAAAAAGTACCAACACCAAGAGCAACATGCTAGTATCTCATCTCAAATCACCAGTACAATATAATCCAGAGAAAATAAACTTCGGAACCCAAACACATAAAAAAGGTCTAACAAATCTCAAGAAAAAAGGCAAACCAAACTACATATAAAACAGTGATTTGAAATTTATTCCAGCCATCTGCCTTTAGGATTAACTATCAAGAATCCTAGATGGTTGGCTTACCATCACTAAGTCATCCTCAAACATATATCCCATATTTTTTTCTTATAGCTCACTAAATATAAACAAGAGGGGTATAACAATTGACCAAAATTCATGCAAACAAGAAAATGTTAATGCACATTTCCTTTTTTATTCAAACACTAGTTTAACCACGTGAGGTACAATGATAAATTCCCTGTGTAAACAACAGACGTTCAACCAAATAGCAGTCAGTACTTATACAGCCAAATAAAATTTACTACTACTACACAGCTAGCATGGCCTGGTAAGTTAGCTCACTAAGCAACAATAATTCATAACATTACAACTTAGAGCACCTAGACAACAGTAAAATTCATTCACTGTAACAGAACAGAATAGTGTTGCTTGATATACTGAATCAACACATACAAAAACAACCATCCATCATCATGAAAACCGAGTGAATAAACCATATTCACTCACGCAACAACCTGACTTTCCTTATCTTCATCATCTGCAATGCTATATTTAAGTGGAAAACAACTGTTCCAACCACTGTAACTACAAGCATAAAGCTTTTGTGCCTACATTAGTTGTCGGTCTTCCACCAACAAGAGGTGGAAATTATGACTACAAATGGTGCCATATTGCAACTGGGCCCAAAATAATCAAAATGAACATAAAAGAAGATATCACTGCAACCATGACCAACGTAACCAATATTACTGTAAAATTGCATGGAATCACTGCACAACAATAGAGCTAATTCCCAATTGTACCACAAGCATCCCAATTCAGTGTAATAGAGGTACAGAACGTAGAGTAAAATTCACAATCACTTGCAAATTTCAAACGAATTAAATCAACAATTACCATCGCAAACGCACCTTCCGCAGATACCATCACGACGTCGCCCATGTTGTTCTCCAGCGCCTTGGCCATCACAGCCTCCTTCTGCTCCTGCAACACCAGATCCCACCAAACAAGCGGAAGAAATTCCCACGAGTTACCACCACCAAACACGCCGCAAGAAGGGCACAGGGGCGACGAGGAAGGCCAGGGAAGGGGGCGGAAAGAACCAAGCGTACCCGGCTGAGGCGGCGCAGGAGCTTGCGCTGGCGCTTGCCGGAGACGGAGACGGGCGCGGTGCGCTGCTTGAGCTTGCCGGTCTTGGGGTCGCCATGGGCCAGGCGCTTGCGGTCCTGGTTCCACTCGCGCCTGTTCTTCTGCACCACGTTGAACTTGGCCATGGCGACGGCGGCAGCGGCGGCGGCGGCGGCGGCGGGTGAATGCTCGGCTGCTTCGCTCGGGGGCGGCGCCGCAAAAACGAGAGGAAGACGAGCGAACCCTTCCGCCCCTGCCCTTAACCCTCGCCGACTGCCTGGAGATTCCCGCCGATAGATACACGTGGCAGCGCCTAACGCGTAACCCCTCCCTCGCTTGGAGATTCGTGCAGGTAACACGTGGTGACTCGTGCTGTCTTGCACGGTAGAAACGGCACCCGAACATTAATGCTGTCGCGAACGAGTTTCGTAGCGAAAAAACGGCCATATTTCGCATCAAGCCTATGGTTTAAAAGTTGCGGCCTGTGGCAACCTAGCGTGGCCAAGGTTCTTGTTCCGCTCGTGATGATGCTCCTGCTCTCGCCGGTTCATGCCACGGAACGCCGGCGGCGGCATCGGCGTCCACGGCGACACATACGGTCGACGGCATTACGGCCGTCTACAACTTCGGCGACTCGTTGTCGGATACCGGCAACCTCGCCAGGCAAGGCGTCACCGGACTGCTCCGGTACACCATGAGGCTTCCCTACGGCGTTACCGTCGGCCGCGTCACCGGCCGGTGCTCCGATGGCTACCTCATCATCGACTTTCTTGGTACATATCTATCTCTTTTTCTCAAAAAAAAATTATTATTTGACACGGTTTTGTCATATTTAATTGTGAATGTGCAGCTAGAGATCTTGGGCTCCCTCTGCTCAACCTGTACCTCGGCAAGGGCGTGGATTTCACCCACGGCGTCAACTTCGTCGTCGCCGGCGCCACCGCGCTCAACACGACGGCGCTCGCCGCTAGGGGGATCACCGTCGCCCACACCAACAGCTCACTCGATGTGCAGCTTAGATGGTTCAAGGAGTTCATGAACTCCACCACTAATTCTCCTCAAGGTATACTAAAATTTTATCTTAATTCTCGACGAGTATCTGATCGGTGTTGTCTCTGAACAGCAATGAGTTAATACAAAATCACATCGAAAATTTGAAATACTCGGCAAATCACGTCTTATACTTTTATAAAAGAAATATTTAAAAAAAAATCGTGAGCATTGCATTGCAGAGAATAGATATAGTCTCTCTTTACCATATTATGAAAGCATTTTAGTCCATGTGAAAATATAGTACACAAAAAAGATATAAACGTGATTCGGGCGTAGAAAGTGGCACGAAAGCTGTTTAACCCTAATTTGTAATGGCATCTTTATGAACAGTGAAATAGTAATGACATTTTTAGAAACCTGTAAATTTTTAATGGCATATGTATCCAATTAACCCAATAAAGAAACCCTAATCCCGTTCGCTTCCCTTTCGTCTTCGGATCCGGCGCACCGCACCGTCCCCGCACGCGAGTACGCGAGGAGTCCTCGCGCATCACACGCGTCGGCGCCGCGCTGCCACTCCCCCTCCCCCTCCCCCACTCAGATCAGATCGTCTCCGGTGACCTCCGGCGAGATCCTCGGTTTCTCGACGTCGGCTTCCCTCGCGTCCGCGCTTCCTCACCTCCCTGATTGAACTCGGAAGTGGAGGTGCGTACATGTGACCTAACCTTTTCGTTTCCCGATTCAGATTCGAGTTAGTACAGTAGGATGGGAGGAGGTAATAGGATTGATCGAATTGCAGGGACGGAGGATTGATATACGTAGGAGGTTTGTGATTGTCACTAGGACGGAGAGAAGGATCAGATTCAGAGGCGAAAAGACGAAAAGAGGATCAGACAACAAGGAGTAATTTAGATATGCCAAAGCGGCCGGCCGACGAGCATGGCGGGGGCCGTTCACCCAAGCTCCCTACACGGCGGCGGCGGCGGCGGCACCACCTTTACCTTGTCCTGGATGACTGGGAGTTGGGATACAGCATCGATCCGCAAGGTAGACTTGTCGTCGGGCTCTGATTCCGACGACGATGCCGCCGCCGCCGGCAGGCCCGAGCAATGCCTGCCACGGGCTGTCTTCCGCCTTGAGGCCCCGCGAGGGAGCTCCGGCCAATTCGTGCCCTTCGGCACCAGGATCATGTTTATGGGGACAAGCGACAACCCCTGGGGCACCGTCCCTATGTACGATGTCCGCGCGCGGGCTCTCACCTCCGCCCCTCGGCGTGACTCGGAGACCAACCCATTCTGCTGTGCCTACGTGCAGGTGGATGGGAAGCTCTTCATCGTCGATGAAGGCAGCTTCGAGATGCTTCGCCCGCCACCACCACCGCTAGACAATGGCCCAGCCGCAGGCATCAAGGTCAAGTTCGACTGGTCGTGGTGCGCGCTTCCATCGCCACCATACCACAATGTGATCTCTCACGCCATCCATGCACCCTGACCAACGGACAATGGTCTTCAGCATGACGAAGTATTCTATGAAGAAGGGCACCAGACTTCTTGCCACCTTCTCCTTTGACCTGGAGAGCTCCCGGATCTGCGTATTGCAAAATGCCGCCACGTTGGATCCTATCAACTGCCTGAAATTGCAACGGTTTACGATGATCATCTAAAGAGTCCTGTGGCGTTCTGGATGTAAGCCGTAATATAGCTACCATTTTATCATGTGGTTGCATGGGTGTGATCTTTCTGACTTGATATTACAAAATGAACTCTACAATGATCTTGCTCCTGTGTTGTCAGATTTTCACTAATCAACAAGTTCCATGAGCAGCTTAGGATGCACAGGGTAGCTGAACTGCATATGGGAGTCAATAAAAGGCTTCAATCTCAAAGGGAGCGTTCTCTGCCTGTGATATAAGACACTATTCCCTTCGTGCTGGGCATACATATTTTCTGCCTGTACATGCTCTTTTATTTGATTTGATAGAGTTAGGGCATGTTTGGATTGCCACCTAAAGTTGGCACAACGAAACCTGAGGCCACCACAGTTATATTAGTAAGGGCCTGCCAAAGTTAGACAATAATGAGTAAAAAGGAGTTTTCTCTTTTGTTAATTTACATGCGTAATTTACTGCTAGACAACCTTTTGCAGTGAATTATCAGTTCTACTTGTATGCCATCTTTCATGTCCTTGAATCTTCTATTTCTTGTGGAATGTGTGATTGCAAAGACTTTTTACAGCCTTGTGGGATTGTGGATCTATCATTTTCACAATGGAATACTTTCAAATGCTGTGGCATTTTGTTATTTCGGTCTATGAAAATAGAGTCAAATAAACAATTGTCCAAAAAAAATATAGTACAATGAAAAATTAAGGCGAACAAGAACGTTCAAGATAGTACCTTTCATTTTAAAATAAAACAATAATTTTTGTGTCATATATAATTCATCATGCATCAAAAGATAATAAGTAGAGATGTTAATTTGCAAAAAAAAGAGTCAATTTATATCTTTAAAAAATGGTTAATAATGAGAAGAGGTACCGCTAGTAAATTGCTAATCGCTAAGCCTATACAGGGACTCAGGAGGCTTATATAAATCTATTCTCTCATCACCCATAGACTTGGAAAAAGGGAACCCACGTGTTAGCACTATTTTCTTTTCAAAAAGCTACCAAAATCTACAAAATCAAAAAATCAAAGGAGAGAAACAACCGGTCACTTGTTACTCATCGAAATTCCACCACAAGTCTATAGGACCTTGATTTTTGAAATTCTTGCCGATAGATGATATATACCTTTTCCATCGGGCATGGCATCCAGACTCAATGGCCTTCCTCGCCCTCGCCCAATGCCGGCGATGTTCGTCCTCGCCCTCGGCCAACCACGGCCAAGTCCACCTGCAACACCAGTTCCTTCAGCTTCAAACTGTCCCTTTATCTCTTTAGGATGCGTCTTGCGGAGACACATGATTTGGCTCTTCGAAACTTTGGTGTTGTCGGCCGCGATGCCACCTACGGCCTACCAGTAGGCTGTACCAGGATGCCAGGCCTCAGGTGCTGGCCGCTTGGGCTTGGCTAGGCAGAGCCGCCTAGCCCTAGCCGGCTGCAGCAGCCTGGCACAGCGGCGCGGACGCACGACACCGGTCAACATGGGCGCGTCCGTGCGTATGGCGGCACGCCGGCACGACGTGTAGATGGACGTCGGGTGTCAGCGTCGACGGCATGCTGAGTTGGCGCTTGCGGCTAGACGAGCGTTGAAGTCGAACCATCGCCAATCAGAAGACAAGAAGTCGATCGTTCATGCGGCGTGATTGTGTGACCAGCGTCCAGCTTGATGCATGATGGGCTGACTTCTTGTGCTTGTTTCCTTGATGGGATGATGAGTTGTGGCCTCGTGGGTGGATAGGAGGATGGCCCAATATGCTGGAGGGGGCAAGGAGGTCTGGGGGGTGTGGGGCAACACGGGCTGTAGCTAGGCCGGTCGACCCACCCTGTCCAATGGGTAGATCCGCCTCTGTATATGAGCACCTACAACTGCCTTTTACATCATTAGTTAAAACATACTTTCAAGAAAATTGGTGGGATAACGTGAAGTGGCACCATGACGGTGTGGCTTCTTTGACAACATCTCTAAGAGTGTTCACTACATATATGCACAATTTGAGGAAAACTATAGGGCTGCAAAGAAAGAAACATAAAACTACCACTCTTGTTTTTTTCTTGTTGATATCTCTCATGTACGTACGCACATAGGGAGGGATGAGTTGTTTTTAGGAGTGAGGATTACTTAAGTAGATCTAATCTAATGGTTAAAAATAATTAATAGTTTAAGTGTAAATCGATGACGATGTTTTGCTCTTTTCTTATAATTTTTCTTAGATTTTTTTATTTGTTAGAGCATTACGTGGTGGTATTTTAGGAGTGTAAGAACACTATTACTAATACTCACAATCTACTTGTAGTTAACAATTGTTTATTGTGGCATGGTGATATCCTCTATGGCATTTGTTGATAGTTGCCCACTTAGTAACTTTTTTATCTTCGATGCTTGATGACACATGTGCTCATTGGATGTCAGCTAATTATTAGGTGCAGTGTACATGGATGCCTCGTAAAAAATATGACTTGCGATTGATGGATAAAGGTTTGCGTATAGAGCATATACACATAGGGATTAGCAAGGACATACGATTGATATATTAAGCTATTCTTGATTTTATTATATACTACATACATATTAAGCGTTTTAGTACATAAATAATAAATCGAATGTTAAGTTCTAAAATGGTTATTGGATTGGCTACTCCCTTATTTATCGTGAGCACGTCTTTTAAACTGTTAAATGGTGTATATATTTAAGTTTAGAATATTTAACACTTAATTAATATATATAAAAGTTTCATATGATCTATTTTCGATATAAAAGTTCTTTTAAACATCAAATAAATCAATTTTTAAGTTTATAATATTTCATACTTAATTTATTTTGCACTAATGACCTGTGTCGTTTCGCGTGCCCTAGATAAGCTCGGCTAGTGAATTAGATCCAACGAAGCCTAAGTAAGTAAGAGATAAAGGACATCGACACACGGTATCAAAAGAATATATGAATAGAGAAAACACATAATACATAAAAATACATTCATGATAAATTTAGTAATGTCATTTTGATATATCAATATTCTTTTATAGGAGAAAGTGAGTTATTTTTGAGAATGCTACTCATAACTGGATTGCAAGTTGTTTTTATTTTTAAAATACAAGCCTAGTTTAAATATAATATATATGTTTTATTTATTTATATTTTTCATGGATGTTTCGATGACATATGCCTATTTATAATATAACTCAAAATAACATATATTTTTATAACTTAAAACATAGTTAATGTGGTCTTAAATTATTATTTGGTTTTTGATCTACTCTAAGTGATAAAGAAAAAAAGGACGTGCGGGCCCGGAGTGCATACGCACTTATTTTTTGGGAGGAATCCTATTCACGTGCATGTATTGTGAGGCTTTTTAGAGATAAATTTGATTGGTATTTTTTTAAGATAATCTAATGGTTGAAAATAATAGATCTCCTGGTCTAAAGAAAAATCGATGGCTAGATGTTTTGCTTTTTTCTTAGAATTTGTAAGATATATTAGAGCGTCATATGACAGACTAAGAGTATTTGTACGGATGTTACGTGACGGCTTAAAAACGATTATATGTACGGACGTTACGTGATGCTTAAAAACGATTATAAAAAAATTAATGGATTTTTAGTAATAGATAACCAACAAGTCATTAGTCATCCCGTGCTATTTCCCTGTGTAGGCATGGTCAACAGCTAGCTCCCCAAGTTCCCATGCCCCAAAACATGTGTGCGAGAACTTTCTCCCACATGGAGCACTTGGCCTAGGAAACGTGACATATGCTTTTGCTTCAGGGTCAATACATGTGGTGTGACTGAACTTTGGTCATCTACCCGTCGTACTCGTGCTACCGTGCCACCCGGCGGCTGCGCCTCGCGCGGATGCTGTTCTCCACAGTCCACACTAAGGTCATTAGGTCAGTCGCTCAAAGCACATTCCCCTTTGGCATTGAACATGAGGTTTGACGATGATATGTGTGACTATGTGAGTTCGGAGACAGGTCCATCGATACTTTGTTTCAAGCTGCACTAGCTAATTAATTAACCGGATCTCAACCGGATCTCCTTATCAAAGTCACGAGCAAACATCGAAAGTACATGCATGGAAGAGATGTTGAAATATAATGAACCCAAAGTTGTCCTTTTCCCGTTATGAAAATTAAAGCATCAAGTTACTTTTATTTCTCAAAGCTTTTGCCTAAAAAATGTAATACATTCGGGTTTTTTTTCTTCCAATAAATCCTATCGGCCATGAACTGTGACACACGACTATTTTTTTTTCTTTTTTCCTTTGCAATGGCATGTTATTTTCTTCAATGACAATATTGTTTCGCAACCTGCACCTGATCAACTGCCGTGAAAAAGAAAACTTTGGATCTTAATCTTAAATAAGTCCAAATTTATCTTTTATTTTTTTAAAAAAAACATTTGAAACAAACAAATCTAGAAAAACCATCCCTCGACATCTCATGAATATTGCTGAAACCAGTAACAAAGAAGCAACAATCACACTATTTTATCTGGCTCATGCACCATCTCTCGATCGCACCAGATTATTTGTTTTTGTCACGGTACAATCCCATGCCGGCCACGAAAAACAAATGGCAGAAATAATAAACGAACAAAAAAGCCTCTCTCCATCGTGAACTAATGAAAAATAAAAGAAAATAATGGAATTACGAAGCGCATGCGAAAACGACGGGCACGATTAAATCATGGCGGGGAGCGCCCAGAACCCCACTTCCACACCTCCAACCCCACGCCGTCAGCCTCCCCCTGAACCGGGTCCACCAACACCGTGACATCGGGGCCCCACACGCAGCGACCGCCCGCGGTAACCGGTGCTCGTGCGCCGGGTCCACGAGGGCGTCTTCTCGGCGCGGCGCTGGCCTTGGGGATAAATGGGCTAATCCGGTAGAAAGCCCACCACTCGCTCGTGCTCGCGCTCCACGAGTCAGTTCGTCCTCTTCGTCGAGGAGCTAGCACTCTGTCTCCATCCCGCGTCGCCGGTGCTACCCAGTTGCTGCTCCTGCTCGCGGTCGCCGGAGGAGAGGCGCAGCTGCAGCTGCGAGGTTTGTGGGGCCTTATCTCGATTCCCTGTGGTTTCCGGTAGCTTCGTGTATGCGTGTGCATGTGTGTGCGCGGCCGATCGGGGGATCTTGTGGTGGTTTGGGGCGGAATTCGTGCTTGGTTTTTGCTGGATTTATAGCGGGATTCTGGCCGTGTTGGTTCTGGTTGCTTCCGGAGTCATCACCTGTGGTGTTTGGTTACATTTCTGTTTGGAAATTAGAAGGTTTGGATAATTGGATGTCATGATTTTGAGGATTGCAGAGCCAGGGAGCTACTCTGTAATTAGTTTTGCAAGTATGTTCGATTCCAAGTGGAGATGCTATTTTTTTTAAATTTCATGATTTTTTTTCCATCTGCTGTAGTTTGATTTGCCTTGGAATTGGAGTAGCAGTAACAGTCAGCTTCATCCCACCCTATCAACTTTCTTTTTTATTGACAAAGTTATTAGACTTGCTAATATGCCCATGTTTTGTAGGAATTGTGAAATTAGTTAATTCTCTTAGTAACTACACACCATGGTTGTCTTGTTGTTGGATAGGGAGCAATAAGGGAATATTCCATTTCTGTCCATTAAAAGCCACAAGGATGACCCTGTGCTCACCTCTACCATTGCCCCGCATCTGTTTGTAGGATTGCCTAACCCAGAAGTTGGTGCTTGGAGATAGCCATGGCCACCGGAGTGGCACCAGCGCCGCTCCCACATGTCAGGGTCCGTGATGGTGGCATCGGCTTCACGAGGAGCGTCGACTTTGCTAAGATCTTGTCAGTTCCTGCTACTCTAAGGGTGGGCTCATCAAGAGGCAGGGTGCTTGTGGCCAAGAGCTCAAGTACAGGTTCTGATACCATGGAGCTCGAGCCATCTTCAGAAGGAAGCCCACTTTTAGGTATAACTCGCCGGCTGTTGTTCACCTTGTATGTATATTCGTGTTAGTTGTTCTTTGTGCTTTTATCTGAATGAACATTTTTTCTATAAAGAATCTGACAGCATGTTTTTCCCCTTTTGTTGTTCTTTAGTTCCCAGGCAAAAGTATTGTGAATCTATATATGAGACAAGGAGGAGAAAAACTCGCACTGTGATGGTTGGGAATGTGCCACTTGGCAGTGATCATCCCATTAGGATTCAGACTATGACCACCTCGGATACCAAGGATGTTGCTAAAACCGTAGAAGAGGTACACTCCTATTTGAAGTTCTATGTTTTAGTTGTTAATTCTATGCTTGAATAGTTGAATGCTGGGCATGCATTAATCATGTGTTCTTTTAGATGTTCTATGCTTCATGATTAGTGAAATAACGAAGTATACCAATTGCACTGGTCCAGGTTATGAGGATAGCAGATAAAGGGGCTGATTTTGTTAGAATAACAGTCCAGGGTAGAAAGGAAGCTGATGCCTGCTTTGAGATTAAGAACACTCTTGTTCAGAAGAAGTAAGAGTCATCATTTTCCCAGATTCAGTGAGTTTTCATGAATGAATTCTCATCTTGCTTTTGCATTTCAACAGTTACAACATCCCCCTAGTGGCTGATATTCATTTTGCCCCGACAGTTGCTTTAAGAGTGGCTGAATGCTTTGACAAAATTCGTGTCAACCCAGGGAATTTTGGTGAGTGAAACCATGATGTGTATGATTTTAGTGTCAATACCTTATCAACTCTGTGCATATGCTGAGAACTCTACTTGCAGCTGATCGCCGTGCCCAATTTGAGCAGCTTGAATATACTGAAGATGATTATCAAAAAGAGCTCGAGCATATCGAGAAGGTTGCCAAATATCTCACTCTTTAGCGTTAATTTAATCAGTAAGAATGTGCAGTATGTCACCTTACTTGCATAGCCACTTCCATATCATTTCAGGTCTTCTCCCCGTTGGTTGAGAAATGCAAGCAGTATGGAAGAGCAATGCGTATAGGAACAAATCATGGAAGTCTTTCTGACCGCATAATGAGTTACTATGGTGATTCTCCACGCGGAATGGTATTATTTCCTTTCTGGGGATTTCGTTCAAAAAACTTTTCCTTTTATGGATATCTTCAATTAATGATCATTTTGATAGATGAATGACATGTTCTACAAATAATTTCAGGTTGAGTCTGCTTTGGAATTTGCCAGGATCTGTCGGAAGCTGGACTTCCATAACTTTGTATTTTCAATGAAAGCAAGTAACCCTGTTATCATGGTCCAAGCATATCGCTTGCTTGTAGCAGAAATGTATAACCTAGGGTGGGATTATCCTTTGCACTTGGGAGTTACAGAAGCTGGAGAGGGTGAAGATGGGAGGATGAAGTCTGCCATTGGCATTGGAACACTTCTGATGGTAATTGCATTTTTACTTTGTGTGTTATATTGCATGTATCACATCTTTCCATCTGCAAAAGGTAAGCATGCCTTATTTCCTTTTGTTGTCTTACAGGATGGCTTGGGTGATACAATCCGTGTCTCCCTCACGGAACCACCTGAAGAAGAGATTGATCCTTGCCGGAAATTGGCAAATCTTGGCACACATGCCGCAGACCTTCAAATAGGAGTGGTAACGATTTATTACCTTTCTCTAGTTTTACACTTTTCTCTTGTTTAGCTGCCAATGCCACACATTATATTTCGACTCTTTTTAGTAGTGTTTTGTTGTGTTTGTTTTTTAAGCATTTCTATTAATATACATTATATGTTCTCAGGCTCCTTTTGAAGAAAAGCACAGGCGCTATTTTGATTTCCAGCGTAGAAGTGGTCAGTTGCCTTTACAAAAGGAGGTTAGTTCAAAATAACTCCTATAATCCATAGTTATCATAAAAACAATAGTGCTAGATTCCTTATTAGTTGCACTTATGACAGGGTGAGGAAGTAGACTACAGAGGTGTCCTGCACCGCGATGGCTCTGTTCTGATGTCAGTTTCCTTGGATCAGTTGAAGGTAACTCACATCTTTGTTATCCTTTTGTGCAATGTGTTGATCTTGTGTAACTTTACCAAAATATATTTCAACATAATAGTCTATTTTGTAATCTACAATTCTACACCAGGATATTTTCAATAGCCCTGTTCCATGCATTCTATGCATAGTTCATAGTACATAGTGAGAATAGCAATAGCCAAAAAAGTTATTGATTTTTTTCTATCTGAATCAAATCAATTGAGGCATTTTGTAATGACGGAAGGCTCTCTTATTTTTCAGGCTCCTGAGCTCCTTTATAGGTCTCTTGCTGCAAAGCTTGTGGTTGGCATGCCTTTCAAGGTCTGATCCTTATAGCTGTACATTCTAGCAAACAACCAAACTTTATTGGTACTTCAGTCTAAATTGATGTTAATTTTTCTATGAATATCAGGATCTGGCAACTGTAGATTCTATTATTTTGAGGGAGCTCCCACCTGTAGAAGATGCTCAAGCTGTGAGTTCCTTCAACATTATTTGTTCTTCTCACAAATCACAAGCTTATACTAACATTCTATTCCTTTAAAATTTTTGTGTTGAAATCTGTAAAATGGTACAGAGGCTTGCACTCAAAAGATTAGTTGACATCAGCATGGGTGTGTTGACTCCCTTATCAGAGCAACTGACAAAGCCACTCCCACATGCAATTGCTCTTGTCAATGTGGATGAACTGTCAAGCGGTGCACACAAACTTTTGCCAGAAGGTAGCAATTTGAATTTGATAATGATCTTTATTGTTTTTTGAATTGTGTTTATGCCATTTTCTGTATTTTAACATTTTGCTTAGTCTGTTTTATTGATGAATTTTTTTTATGTAGGCACTAGATTGGCTGTCACTCTTCGTGGAGATGAATCATATGAACAGCTAGATCTTCTCAAGGGTGTTGATGATATAACAATGTTACTGCACAGTGTTCCTTATGGTGAAGAGAAGACTGGCAGAGTACACGCTGCTAGGAGGTAAGTGAACACGGTAGGCCAGTTAATACCACTCCCTCCATTATTACCATTTGATGGATGAACCAACAGTCAATTCTAAGTTACACTTTAAGCATGAAAAATGAAAATGGATTTGACTCTGCAGAAAACTGACATACAGACCAATGTTTCGACCTGGTTTTCCATTGTTCTGTACTTCTCTTTACCTAACATTTTATTTTTTTTATAATGTTTTGCAGGTTATTTGAGTACTTAGAAACAAACGGTTTGAACTTCCCTGTAATCCATCACATAGAATTCCCCAAAAGCATGAACAGGTACTATGAAGTGCTTATTAAGATGCATTGACCGCCCATCCTTACCCCTTGAAATTACTGTACCTTTATTCTCTTGTGCTTATTTGAGTTAAATTAAACGCAGAGATGACCTTGTTATTGGTGCTGGGGCAAATGTTGGTGCTCTTCTAGTTGATGGTCTTGGTGATGGTGTACTTCTTGAAGCTGCTGACCAGGAATTTGAGTTTTTGAGGGACACATCCTTCAACTTGTTACAGGGCTGCAGGATGCGCAACACAAAAACGGTAAAGCTGATGAATTCTTCTCTGGTATATTCTGTAGATCCCATGAACAACGTCTACCTTTAACTTGTGAGATATCATGAAGAAGTGCAAAACTGCACTTTCAACAGTAAAAGAACCTTATAGCCTTATAGGCCAACCGAAGAGGATAAATAACTTTAGGCAATTATCTCTTGTGAAGCAGAACGTTCTTTTGGCGATTTCTGACCGTTAATTAATGCTGCAGGAATATGTCTCTTGTCCTTCTTGTGGGCGGACACTCTTTGACCTCCAAGAAGTCAGTGCTCAGATTAGAGAGAAGACCTCTCACCTGCCAGGCGTCTCTGTAAACTCTCTTACAAACTTGCTGCCTCCCTTGTTTTCAATTACATATTAGCTAGCCTGATGGCTAACCATATCTATATCTGCCTGGCAGATTGCTATCATGGGTTGCATTGTCAATGGGCCAGGGGAGATGGCCGATGCTGATTTCGGATACGTCGGAGGTGCCCCTGGAAAGATCGACCTTTATGTTGGCAAGGTAACCTTTTCCTATACTTGTGGAAGTTGAATCATATCGAATGAAAATCAATGCATATCGTTGAGCGTAGCTGCGAGTTAATATTTGGTCATGATCATGCAAACACAATCAACAATAGTTATGTTAACTGCATGACATATATGCTCTTTGACCTGAAACCAAAACATAGAGCTGCCATTTTCATTCCGTTAACACGAGTACTTGTTTTGGGTGCAGACCGTCGTGCAACGGGGCATTGCAATGGAGGGGGCCACTGACGCCTTGATTCAGTTGATCAAGGACCATGGCCGTTGGGTGGATCCTCCTGTTGAGGAGTAGGCCGTAGCATTGTAGTTCATATCTGTACTCCTCCATAAACAATGTTGTAGCTGAGATAAATTGTATTGTATCCACGGAGTACATACTTACACGTTCTGTACATCAGTTTAGAAATAAAGTAGAAATAGGGGTGGCTGCAACTGTGCAACACCCTCATGAAGCATCGGGAAATCCAAATTAGAAGTATCCTGAAATCAATGAAAAAGAATTGATACTGCTATTTTTGATACCAATTGAAAAAAAAAAGAACACATGATATCAATAAATCATGGGTTACATCTTCGTCAAAAATGTCACAGCTTACATTATTTTCACTACTTGTAAATACAGACGATCTACTGGCGCGGGAACTTGACGGGTGCAGGGGACGCGAAGCCCTTGTGGTAGAGAAGCTCGGCCATGACGCTGTACGCGCGCTGCGTCAGGTGGACGCCGTCCCAGCTGATCCGCTCCTCGGGCCTCGCGCACACCGCCGTCCCGCCCGCCCCGCACATCCGCTCCATCTCGAAGTTGTACTTGCCGCCGCCCGCGCCGCAGCACGCCTTGGTCAGCGACGCGCCGTCGAACCCCATCTCGCGCACGCCCTCCAGCATCCGCACGTACGCGCCGAAGTAGTCGGCGTACGCGATCGTCGCCTCCGGGTACGACCGACGCAGCTCCCGGATCCCCTGCTGCAGCAGCACGTTGTGCATCTGCGCGAACAGGTTGAGCCCCACGAGGCACCCGTTCCCGTCGTACGTCGCGGCCTCCGTCTCGTCCATCGCCGCCAGGTAGCTCGGCACGCACCCCAGCGGGAAGTTGCCCGGGATCACGAGCACTTCCCACGCCGCGCTTATCACGGACCGCACCACCTCCGGGACGAGCACCACCGACTCCACCACGCCGGTCATCATGCGCTCGACGTCCGCGGCGCTACGCCCTCCTGATCCGTCCGAGCCTGACCGCGAACGCGTAGTTGTAGTCGTTCCCGCCGATATCGCCCACCATCACCAGCGAGCTCGCCAGCTTCTCGCGCACCTCGGCGGGTGACTTGGTGGTGGCGCTCATGAAGTCCTTGAACCACTGGAGCTGGACGCTCAGGGAGCTGTGTTGGTGTGCAGCGCGGTGACACCGATCCTCGCGAGGGCCGCCGCGTCGAGCGCGGTGGCGCCGGTGACGGCGAAGTTGACACCGTGGGTGAAGTCGGCGCCCTTGTCGAGGTACGGGTTGAGCAGCGGCAGCCCTAGGTCCTTGGCGAGGTAGTCGATCATGAGGTATCCGTCGGAGCACCGCCCCGCGCCGCCGATGGCCGCGCCGTAGGGAGGCGCCACGGTGTGCTCCATCATGGCGCCGGGCGCCGCTCCTTCTCGGAGGAAGTTGCTGGTGTCCGAGATGGAGTCCCCGAAGTTGTAGATGGCCGTGATGCCGTCCACCACCGCCCCCCTTCACCGCCGATGACGACGACGACGCTGCCTTCCCCGGAGCCGGCCTTGCCTGGCAAGTGCCGACGAGGAGCAGCGCCAAGAACGCGACGAGGAGCGGATGAACCCTACTCGCCATGGCGCTCGGTGTACGTACGTGTTGGCTAACGATGTGACGACGCAGTTGACAGTTGTACGTTGTTGTTGTTGTGGATGGTCCGTGGCATGGCGCGCGCGCGCGTCTATTTATTCCGCAGGTTATTCGGACCCGTGTTGAATTCGGAAACGACTCGACAGACAAGGGGCAACTCATAACCATACATACAGGTGAATCCACTGAGATGATCATGCATGCACACGCCACACGCCTATACTCCATTAAGCTGCAATAACTGAAAAAAGGTGTTTTTTACTGCATCAACACACCACATTAGTATTTAACTCCTACATTGCGAGCACAAATTAAAACAGTAAGTTGCAACTTGAGACACAACGAGATCGATCGATCAAGACGAAGTTATAAACAGCTGCAGCACCCCCAAATTGCACGAATTAATAATAGAGTTCTTTCTGCATGCTGACCAAAATTTCATTTTCTTTTTCTCTCCCCTCGTCATTAAAAAAACGTTTTTAAGACAGAATTACAAGCTAATTAATTAATCATCAGCGGATCGAGAATTAATTAAGGGATCACAACGGCTGCACCCCGCTATTTCGGAGTAGCTAGCTCCATGCATTCACTCATGCATGCAGGCATGCATGCATATACATGTCCCTTGCCATGTCCTATCTAACAATTTACACATTTCGACAAAATGCTCACGGTCGATTTGGATTGTGTCACTGACATTAATTGGTTCTCATGCATCCACGCATGCATTACTCTCAAGGAAATATGAAAGTATCATCCTTAATCAGGGTTCCAAATTAAGGATAGATACCTTACAGTTTCGCCGTCTCACTGCTTCATCAATCAAGGCCTGCTGCAGCAAGTGCACTTCTCCTGTTCATGCTTCAGAGCCTGCACGCAGAAAGACGACACAAAGTTCAAACTTTATATCGTTTCTGTTTTGGAGCCTCAGCTCAAAAATGAAAATATGTACAACCAAAAAGGCCAACGCGACTTCTAACCAAGTAGTAGTAACTATTGTAATGGCATATGTATTTATACTTTTGTAAAAAAAGACAATTATATTAATGATAGTGGCAGTGAATATGTTATATACTTTTACCAACTACTTATTCATGTGCTTCAGCACTACAAACTAGTTCTTCTGTATATTTCTTCTATCTTATTTCATCTCTAAAATACAAGTTTGTAGTGTAAAGAGATCCCCAAGGATGAACCTTCTAAAGCCTCGCAGTTAATTTGTTTCAAACAATACTAGCATGTGTATAATTTGTATTTATCTGTAGCAAAACACAGGTATTTCACTAGTAAACCTAAATAAAAAATATGTTTTCTCTCAGCCTTGAGATTGAGAGGTATATAAATACCAGCCCATAAATCACTTGAGAGGCAAAAGATTTAAATCAGATAAACTGATTAGAACAAAAGGGAATGATTGACAATGTCGACCTTTTTCCAGTCCTTAGGAGTTAAGTATATATATAACTCAATGCTAATTAATCAGAAGGGTGAAACTTAGGAGCATATGTAAATGTGAATTTTCAATCTTATCATCCCCTACTCGTGGGATTAGTCCTTGTGGAGAAATCATCAAATATGGAGGAAAACCTCAAATAATATGCGTACCTGCAGCTGGCTTTGCAAACCCTTGATATGCTCAACCGCAAGGTCCAGCATGTCCGCGGTGCTTGTTTGCTGTAGCAACAAGACAAACAGAATCACTCAATTAGTTGCATTATTCATGCGCACAAAATGTTACCACTAATTAATATAAGGTAGAACTAGCTAGGAGTGACCCCTTTCATCTATACAATAATCATGAATTTATTGAGAAAGCATGTTTGGTATGGTGTTGGAGTTGTGGCTGTCATGCACCAAAGCTCTAACCTCAGTGCCTAGAACTTGACACAAATGTGGATATGCTTTTTCTAGAAATTCTATTAGGTTATGATTTTACGCCTGGCGTCCATGAATTTGTTGAGCATGTGGTAAGGGCCGGGGGTACTGCACACAGCACACTCATGCATGGGTGAGTGCGTGTGCATTTTCCATGTATTCTAGAAAAGAAACATGAATCTCTTTATGACACAAGAAATGTGGAAAGTTTTGTTTTTTTTAAAAAATACTTTGCTATAGATGTTCCTTCTTCCTCAAATATATATCATGCAAATAGGGATGAAAAATGCAAAGTTAAATCGTAATGGTCACCTTGTCCATGTTGGGCACCAGCTCCTGCAGCTTCCTGAGCTTCTCGCTAATTCTCGTCCTCCGTTCCTACGCGTGTCGATCACACGGACGTGCTCATGTGTCAAAAGACCTGAAGAGAGCAAAAGCAAAATATAGAGGCGTTTTGATCATAATATTGCGTACCCTCTCGGCGATGCTCCTGGGGTGCGTCGCGCAGCCGCGCTTGGCCCGCACTTTGAACGGCACCTGGTCATGCTGCAGCTGCAGATACCTGTCCATGCCGGCCATCTCCAGCGCCGACGTGCTCGCCATGCCGCCGAACTGCCGTATTTCGCACGCCCAAGAAATAAAAAACCCATCGATATATCACATCACACATCACACAAACAGCGAGCTAGCTAGCTAGATTCTAATTACCTGGGACTCGTAGCCGAGTGTGGAGATGATGTCCCTGGACTCCTCCCACGGCCCGACGATGGAGAACCCGCCGCCGCCGCCGCTGCCGCCGGCGGAGAAGGTGCGGGGCACGGAGGCCTCGGCGCCGGCGCGGTCGGGGAAGGCGCCGTCCTCCGCGATGTGCGAGAGGTGCGGTGGCCCGGCCGTGAAGCTCAGCTGGGACTTCATCTTCCTCCCGCCGCTGCTGCTGCCGCTGCCGCTGCCGGCCATGGATGGGTGGTGATGGTGGTGGTGGGCTTCGGCTCCGCTGCCTCCCCCGCCTTTTGAGCCTGGAAAGCCTGCTTAGTTTATGCCAAGTAGCAAGCACGGAAATTAACTAATGAACGTTAATTAAATTAACTGTGTGAGAGAGAGCTATACTGTTACCCAGACGCTAGTTGAAAACTGCCAAGTGCCAAGTAAACAATAGTTTACGGTATTAGCATACCGTTAGAGCTAGCTCTAGGTACACGTGTTGAGCAATAAGTTTAACCTAGATGTGATGGGATGTTCAAACTTGCTTCTCCAAGGTTGAATGGAGTATTTGAATATATAGAGTGTGTATTTGATTCTACAGTACTTTTCTGTAGTAGGTTGCACGTAATTACGGTTAGATTTGATTCTCATGTTCAAATGTGTTTAACTGCATGTGTAATGTTATATATGCATAGTGGTTCCATAAATATTCTCATAATTGAATACTACCAAATTTCTGTTAGAAATCCATATACAAATTAAACTTTACTAATCACCGGTTATTATAGTTAAACATAACTTTAACCACAACAATGACCATTAATCAGCACTATATATACACTACTAACTAATTAAAAAAATTACAAGCTAGTACTATGAAAGGTGGCCCGGCCGAGTTGCCCCAGCACAAAATAGCACGATAGATACAGGATATATATGAGGAATATTCTCATGACTAGAATCATGTACCAGAAAGTGCTCCATCTATTTTAAAATGTAAGGTCTATTTTGAGTGGTCACAAGTATTAAGAATATATGAGTTCAAACGACCACCTTAATTAGAAACAGGAGTAGATCGTTAGTGAGACGAATATATGAAAGAGACAAAAACAATAGAAATTAATGTTGCATTTGCGTTCAACTTTACTAGCTATTACTAGTTACTTAAGCACATCTTCAAAGTTCAAACATGTTGCAACTTAATTTCTACTCCCTCCAATTCACAAATACTTATCGTTTTGAACAAAAATAAAATCAAACTTAGCAATCCGAAATCAAATTTCAAACCTTCTATGCCCAATAGTTACATCGCTATTCAAATCAAAGGTTTAAAAATTCGGATTATTATTGGGTCCCAATAGAAACCCAAAAAGTATTTGAACTTTTTAACTTAGCAAAAAGGCTGGTCATCAATTTTTAAAATATGTTGACAACGTCTGTGATGACTTCATAGCGGTCTAGTCCTTAAAGGCGTTTATAGCAATAGGGTGTGCGTATACATTCATAACGATGAGTATGCATGCGTATGTTTATAGCGATGAGTATGCATGCGTATGTTCGTGTCTGTACTGTGTTAAAAAAATCCTAGGATCTCGTCTAAAATTTTCATTTAAAAAAATTGATATTTTGGCCCCCACAATTTTTTATATTCCAGAATGTAAATCTCTTGTCAAATATTCAGTCCAATTGCTACGAATGACGTGAAAATTATTATCTGGCCCGCGGACTGGCGTGCATACATTGCACTACTTCCTCCGTCCCAAGAAAAGTTTAATCCTAAAGATATATCTAAGCGGACTGGCGTGCATACATTGCACTACTTCCTCCGTCCCAAGAAAAGTTTAATTCTAAAGATATATCTAAACATACACATGTTTACCACGTTTATCCAGATACATCCCCAGAATTGGATTTTTTGGGACAGAGGAGTATATATTGAATGTACCTACAACAACTACAAAGGATCGATCTTATTCATTCTCCTCGAATTAATTACTGTACAACAGATAAAAATAAGTACTTTTACTGTTCTAAAATACAGAAACTAAAACTAAATTGTATTATGATGTGTCACAAATAGTCTTAGATTGTTATATTTTAAAACGAAGGGACACCGGTAGAGCCTACCCGGCACGCTAGCACCTGCATGCCGCGTGCCGGCCCGTGCATACGAGCCTCGCACGCTGACACAGGCGCAGCCAAGAAAGCAACGCCAAATCAAGTAGCCGAGCAATCCCGCGTGCCATCTCAACGCTGCGTAGGTTACTATCTTTAGCGAGGCAAGACCGTGACGTCACCGTCAGGCCATCAGCAGAGGAACTGAACCTGGACACACCGGAGGGCCCACCCCAGCCCAAGTTGCGGCGACGCACACGTGGTCCCCGCCTTACATTAAGGCAAGTGGCGCCCTAATTAATTCATTGATCAATAATTAAATCCATTAATCAAACACCCTCATCTTTGCCTTGGCTAGGGTTCGAGGCACTAAGATCCACTGGTAATATAATTGTGCTTGCTGTCTTGATACTAATTAATTGATCATATATGCGCAAGTGGTCTATCTAGAGCAGAATCTAGAGTCCAACTGGCTGCCCCCCTTCAAAGAAATGCTGCTATGTGGGCTCCACAGGAAAACATTTGACTCTTTTAAACTTTGCTCGAGGCTATTCCTACCTCGATCAAAGTTTAATTACTAAATTTAGTACTAGTACTTATCTGCGAATTTCGACATTTCTATTAGTACTGTTTTTATCTTTACCTGTTGTTGTATACATGTTGCTCGGTCAAAAAGCCAATTTAGATGTTGGTATGTGGTTTGAAAATTAATTATAACGCAAATACTCTATGTTCATATTGATGTGCATTTCAAAAAGATATTGACACTTAAAGTTGTGAAAGTTTGCACAAGAATGAAATCCTTCAATAACACTTCTTCCTTATTTGTGAAGAAATGATATATTGAAGTTCTCATTCAAGGGTTATTAGCTCTGTATGCTCCAAAACGTTGAATATTTGTGACGTGGAATTAATTTAATACTTGTGGAATAAATAGCGATGATGCATATTTTAGCATTGATTTTCATCAAATGAGGTGCATATAGGTAGCCTATATATGAATTGAGAATACTTGACAACATTATTTTTAAAAAAGAGCTATTTTTAACTAGGTTGGTGATTGGTGAATGGTGAATACTAATCAAATGTACATATTTGTGCAAATCCAGGAAGATGAATAGTTTTCTAGTCTTATTATGAACAGATTAAATTAGGAAAAAGATCATCTCTGTCTTTGCTCTCTCCACTATAGCTTCAATTTTTTTTCATTTCTACTATTGTAGTGAAGGATGGATTGTCATGCATAATGACTTTGCAACTGAAAATAAAGGATCAAATGAGAGAGGGACACCAGATGCAAGTGGCAAAAAAACTAAGCCATTTATAGCAAGTTGCAATAGAAAATGAGACAATCTAGAGACACCCGATTATAAAAAGTGTACGTAAAAAGAATAAAAGTGGTGTATTCAAAACCCTAGACCCCACATTTCACTATCGAGGATACCCTACTTGAGAAAACCCACCTCTATGTAGCCCATAGTTTTTCATTCGTCCGAGCCAAATTTGTACACTCCCGTAATAGCATATGCCTTAAATTTGAACTCATATACATTATCAAAAAAACAATTAAGCCGCATAATCTCATGGATAAAATCTCATGGTGGATCCTTAATTAACAACTTATATATATGTGTATTAACCCTAACTGGCAAGATGCATTATTATCAGACAAAAGTTACTAACTACATATAGGAGCCTATGGCTAATGGCTGAGTAGAAAAATGGGCGCAGAGGATCTCCATGATACTATTTATGGCAACTCACGTAGCAAAAAGCCGCAGACACATCCATGGATATCCACACGCATACTGATAGTAGTCTGATACACTAGCTCCTCCCATGATGGCCCTAGCGAAAATCGCTTTTCAACCAAAAAACCAGCAGGACCGGTGAAAAGTCGTACGCGATCGATCAATTCACGCGCGCGCCGCAGCAGCAACTTGCAAAAGGGATCGAGCTAGCTAGCACGAGCTCATCAGCATCGCGTCATCGCCGAGCGAGCTAGTGGCTTGGCAGTGATGGGAGTTGCATCGAATTTAAAAAGCAGGTA
The DNA here is from genome assembly GCA_008326285.1 of Oryza officinalis. Taxonomy (NCBI): domain Eukaryota; kingdom Viridiplantae; phylum Streptophyta; class Magnoliopsida; order Poales; family Poaceae; genus Oryza; species Oryza officinalis. The sequence goes on along the minus strand of BDMV01000002.1, from coordinate 41,877,159 downwards.
GACAGATCGATCGATTGATCAAACTCGTTCTTTGTTTCAGATAAGTACGTAGGAAGAATCTGAAACAGTGGAGGAAACACTGAGAGAGAAAGAACCATTAACAATATCGATCGAATTCGTTTTTGGTGGTTGTAGAACAGCAATTCATGTGTGATCGATCGAAATAATTGTTACTTCGCGATCGTGTCCCACTTGCGCATCTAGCCATTGCCATTCTCTCTTAACAGAATTAAGGTAGAAAAGATCCGTGACTCGAGTACTCCTAATTAACCAACTAGCTATACACGATGGGCTACATATGTGATATATATGCTACGCACGTAAGCACGCACGCGACGCCAAATTGAACACGGATGAACAAAAGAAAAAAAAAGGTTAATCGAACAATGGGTGGCTAGCTAGGTAGCTAGCGCAATCGATCGATCGATCTTACCGTTGCTGGCCATGAGGTTGGAGAAGAATCCGGCCGGCGAGCTGCTGTGCCGCGCCAGCAAGTCCACGCTCCCGTCCTTCAGCTGATGCTGCCCTCCGCCCCCGCCGCCGCCTCCGCCGTGCGGGCCAGCGAGATGTCCCCCCGCCGAACCGCAGCCCCGCCGCCTCCGCCTCCCCTCTCTGCCCGCCCCCGTCGTCGTCGTCGACGACGAAGGCTCCACCCCTCCTCCCCCACCGGCAGAAACCTCCTCATCATGCGCCCCCCTCGGATCGATCAACTCTGCTCCCGCGCGAGCTCCTCCCGCCCGACCGAGACGCGGCCTCTCGTCGATCTGCTGCTCGCTCCGCTCCTCGCGCAGGCGGCGCGTGTGGAAATTTCGGCGTGAAACAAAACGACGGGGCTTGCCTAGCTATGGGAGAAGAGGGGAAGGGAGGGGAGGGGAGGGGGGAGGTGGTGGGGCAGGGCGCAAGTGGGAGGAGGTGGTGGGATTTTAAAGGGAAGCGAGGCCCCGTGATTGGTTCTCGGGGCGTGTGGCGCCGTGGGGACCAGCAGACCGTGCCCGGGCAAGTGGATGTCGCGGAGTGGAGGCGAGCCGGCTACAGCTTCTGCCCTGCCCAGCAGTAGCAGTAGGTCGCGTCGCCCCGGCTGGCATCCCTCTCGGCTTTTTGCTGCATCTTTGGTGCTATTGCTATAGATTTTTGTGTTGGATCTTGGATGATGCTGATCGAGAAAGGGAAACAAAATAAAAGGATTTTTGGGTGCCTTAGATTTTTGGATGCTTTCTTTTCTCTGCTGCAGCCTGCGGCTGCGGGGACTAGAGGATGAACTCGTTAATTATAATGGTGATGGTGGTGGTGGTGGCAAATGTTTACGCCGGTTGTGACGTTGTGTAGTCGACAGTCGTAGGAGGGGATTCAGTTGATGGCAAAGAACGATCATGCAAGTTGATTGGGTCGAACCGAACTATGTTCGCCCATTTTCGATGCTTTTCTCATCTAGACCTTTTTCACGATTATTGGATAGATCGACGTGGTCTGGCATATGAAGCTGTTCGATAAACTGGTTAAGTTCAAACAAATTCAAGCTAAATTTTATTTTGAGGAAAAATGTTTCAATTTCACTTGTTTTCAACAGTTACCGCTGTTAGTGGCCTTGTTGTTAGGGAGCAGTTTTTCGTGTCCCGGTATATCTGTAAACTCTTTTGCAAGGGAAGCATGCGTACGTCTAACAGGAGTATAATTTTATCACAATGATTTGTCTCTTACCCTTCTAAAAAAACAATGATTTGTCTCTTTACGAGTTGTATTATAAACTCCCGGAATGTGTAATTGGAATTATGGAATCAGGCCAACATTTAGGAATGAAATGAATAATCAATTGGGTGTGAATTGGTCAATGCACTAAACCATGTGGCTCTCTAGATATGGCAAGGATAAACCGAACCATCAATAACATTGGAAACCATGTTTTTGTGGTGATACTTAGTTAACTCATAGAGTACATCAGTTATAATCTTTTCTCTATCCAATTCCACTTTTGGTCTATTTTGTCTATTTGAAATCATGTTTCAGCTATCTTCCAAGTAAAGCAAACTTGAAAACCTAGTACATCTAACCTAGCTCCACTATTGTGGTCCAAAAGCAGTAATATCATAAGAGGAAGACAACAAAAAAATAGGACAGGGATAGTCTTAGCTTAAGCCACAGTAATTAATTCGATAGGTTATTGGTTAAACTTCGTGTGAAAAAGATGTGAAAATGATGAAATGATTCGGTCATATATAAACGATGAATGGTGGTTGTGAAGTCATAGCTACGATGTGTGGCATCGAAGACATTAGTCGATGGACTTTGGTTTTGGTGATTTGGTCTAGGTAAAGTTGTGTTCCTTGGTTTTTCCTATCAAATTTGAGTCGCCTGATCATGAGTGTGGTGGTGTGATGACGAATGACAATGAGTTTTTACCAATATACAGTGAACCGCATTTTGTTTTAAGGTTGTTAGTTTGTTGTCGTGGTTAGGCTTTGCTAGTTAGTGTGTTTCTGGTGTATGAGGGTCTTAGCTAGGTTTTTCTAAATCAACTGAATATTAATTTGCTCTCTTTTTAAAACGATTCATCTTTTCTTTAATATAGCACTAAATTGACCATGATCTTTCAAAGAAAAAAGAGAGGTGTGACACTGTTCTTTGTTTTTTTTATGGTCCAAAATGTGAACTTTAATTACCTATCTGCAAGCTGCAAGATCCACTGGACACCCTCAATTAGTTGTTTGTCACGTGACTAAAAGTCCATTTGAGCACTTAAGAGTTTGAAATTAATGGATAAGGCTCCAGCTGAGTTGGCGGGAAAAGATCAAACGTGTTCAGTGGATTTACCCAATGTGGTCCGTGCAACATGTTGGTCCATAAAAGGGCATAGGAAAGTTTCGTTTCAGCTAATTAAAGCCGGTGTCAAATACTTCTACAGTATAGTTTTCGAAATATGTTTTACTTCTGCAATACAGGGACAAATCCAACGTAGGTATTGAGGGACTCAAATCCTCCTACTCCGTTGGATTTTTAAGAAAATAAGGTGAGAGGAAAGGAAGAAAAAGAGGAAGATGAAAAAATATAGAGGGGCTGAAAGGTGAAAGAAGAGGATGAGATTTTCCTTCAAACAGATCCAGAATCCACCCCTAGTACAATGTACTACGTTCATCCATTCATGGATGAAAAAGCTGTGTGCCCAACAGCTATAGCTACACAACTATATCTGTATGTTAATTAAGAGGACCATATCTTGGGCACACAAACTTTTGAATTTTTCATCTTTTAATTCTTTTAGAAAACTTATTCTACAAATAGATTCATAAAAAAACTTATTTCAAAAATATCTTTTTCACAGCGCCAACGCCATTGACGTTGTGATTCAACATGACGGTGTCGCACCATCCCCCTAGCCTTCGGTGAAAGCTAAGTCACTAATGTGAAAGGAGACGGTGTCAATGTCATTAGCGTCAAGGACCTATTTGCTTTTTTGAAAAATGACCTATTTGTAATAAAAAATGATCTATTTGTAATAAAAAATATTTATAAATAGGTCCTCTCATATAGGACCTATTTGTAAATATTTTTTATTACAATTAGGTTTTTCTGCTACAAATAGGTCTTTTTAATATTTTTTTATAAATAGGTCCTCGCGCCAATGATATTGGCACTGTCCCCCTTCACATTAATGACTTAACTTTCATCGGGAGACGAGGGGGACGGTGCTAACGTCATTGGCATCGTCATGTTGGACCACAACACCAATGACGTTAACGCTCTATTCGTAGAATAAGTTTTTTTAGGGATTTATACGTAAAATAAATTTTTTAAAAAGACCAAAAGGTAAAAAATCCAAACACAAACTTCACGTGCACACTCCGTACGTACCAACTACTAAATATTACTAAAACTTTTTTAAAAAAAATTATACATATACTTTTAATAGTACTATACATATGCGTAAAGTCTTATCCTCAAATATATTATATTTTATTTTATACGTAACAACAAAATTATAATAGCTTTATATTCATGAATATAAGTATATCAGACTTTTGTTTTTTACTCTATATATATAATGAATTTAAAGATGAAACTTTACGCTTAGATATAATACTATTGAAAGCATATATATATTCTGAACTTTTCAATGATATTTATTAATTGGTATACACAGTAGGTACATGTGAAGGCTCACGTGCACGTGCATAAGATATGTTTAGATCTTTGACAATATCAATCTGTTCACTATTCATATGAGCATTTGGATCCTATTAGTACAACTGAAAACATAGAAGTACAAATTTATGTACTACTTTCTCGAAAGAAATTTAATCTTAGCTACGAACTTAAATTTGAGATTTACAGCTAGAATTAGTTTTTCTAGCTATGAACTTAAATTTAAGATTTATAGTTAGAATTAGTTTTTTTATGGGACGGGAGTTACTCCAAATCGTGGGTGAAATTCAACCGCTGGGAAATGAACTGTTACTACATTGTCGTCTACTCCGGCTAGGGCGTTGTGTCAGTTAATTTCGTAGTACCACGAGACAGGTAGACAGACACGTCAGGTCACGGTGCAGCACTGCAGCAGGGCTGTAGCCCGTACGGGAGGCGCAGGCGAAACATCTCCAAATTTTTGTTCCGGAGCAAAAGCCAGCCGCGGTTTTTCTCCCCGGGTCTGCATGGATTGCACAGGCGTTCCTCTCCGGATTCCGGAACGAAAAACAAGATGTCCGTTCCCTGGCTGGTGCATGCACCTCGCTCGCTACCGCGGTAGCGCCCACACGAACCACGCTGGCTTTCGGCCAACTTGCCCGATTCTTTAATCCCCTCATGACGTACGTAGCTGTCCAATAAAAAGTTCAACACCAACTACAGTAACCAGCTTAATTTTTTTAATCTTTATTTTTTTCTTTTCTTTTCTTTATATATATATATATATATACACACACACTGTAACATCCTTAAAAAAATCGAAGACGTAAAATTCAAAATCTAAAATTCGGAGCTTGCAAAAACCTTTGAATTATGGCACCGTATCGTAGTTATTTGCCTCTTATTTGCTAGTCAAGTTATAAATGAAATAATAAATACTTAAAAAGGAAATCGACAAGGATTTAAAAACCCTAAATGAAAAGGGAAAATAGAAAATTGCAAAATATATAATAGAAATAAAATTATAAAAATAAAAGTTGGGCAAAATTAGTAGTAAATAAAATATTTTACATAAATGCCATAAATTTATTTAGATAGTATAAATTTAAATAGGAAATTATATATATATATATATATATATATATATATTTATCTACATACATAAATATATAATGTATATAGATATAATTAATGGATAATATAAAATCTTGGGCAAATTTTTAGGGTGGAATGATACAAATATTGAGCAAAGTTCATTTGGGTGGAAATTTGAATTTTTGAACGAATTTTAAATAGGGAATCAATCAAAATTTGCAAAAAAATCAGAAAAAACACTATTCATTGCCTCCCTAAGTGTTCGACCGGGACCCTAGCCGTCTCATCATTGCTGCCGCGCCGCGCCCTGGCGCCCCGCGCCCGCGCGCGTTGCCATCGCTGCCCGATGCCGCTACCGCCCTCTGCCGCGTCTCGTGCCCCGCGCGCCGCGCGTGTCGCCGTCGCCGTTTCTCCCCCGCCCTTGCGCCCTACGCTGCCGCGCGCTGGTCGCATCGCCGTTTCCGCGTCTCTGCCGTCGCTGCCGCACATCGCCATCGCCCGTCGCCGTCACCCCTCTCCTCTGCCGTTGAGCCGCATCCCTTCGCGTCCCGCGCCGCTACCGCGTCGCGTCGCCGCACCGCCCAGCCGCCTCGAGCCCCGCGCGTCACGCGCTGGCCNCCCCCTCCCCGCCCCTATAAGAACCCCTCGGCTCCTCCCCTTCCTCCCCGCACCGCTACAAACCCTCCTCCTCTTCCTCCCCCGTTTTCTCCCTTCTCCTCCTCCCTCTCCACTGGGCTCAGCGCCGGTCGCCACACCTTAACCGCCGCCGCGTCGTCGCCCTTCGTCGCCCCCGCCACCGGTAAGCCTTCTCCCCTCCTCCTCCTTCCGTCGGCCGCCGCCTGCGCTGAGAGAGGGAGAGAGCCAGAGAGAAAGAGAGATAGACAGAGAGGAGAGAAGAGAGGAAGGAAGAAGAGAGCCGAGAGAGAGGAAGAAACAGAAAAGAAAAGAAAGGGAAAAAGAAAAGAGGAGAAAAGAAAAAAGGAGAGAAAAAAGAGGAAAAAGGAAAAGAAAAGGAAAAAAAGAGAAAAGAAAATAAAAGAAAAGTGAAAGTTTAGGAAAATCGGAAAAAATTAATTTATATATATATATAATAGTTGGAGAATTAATCGTCGATTATTTTTGAAATTTTCTAGAAAATAAATCGAGATTATTTAATAATGGGGATTAATCATTTAATTGGTCACTTGTTTAAGTTATTTATTTAGTTATTTATGTATTAATTTATTTACTACATGAATGATTGAAATGTGGTAGAAATTAGGGTTAATTTTTATTGGAATCTAATTATAGTGCGGGCTAATTATTATAAGAGTCTAAATTAGAGAGAGGATCTATTCGAAATCGCATAAATTAAAATGAGTTAATACTTTAATCGATTAACGCAAATATTTTAGGACAAAATGGATTAAAATCGGAATTTTACTATTTCATAAATAATAGAATCGACAACGAAATTCGATGCTCGTGCTCGATCTTTTTTTATTGGATTTTATTTGAATTCTAATTGAATTCAAATCAATTTCTTTCGCACGTAATTCTAGATTCGAAGGGAGTTGCGACTCCGAACGAGGATCAAGACCCACAGGACTTCGAGCAAGGCAAGTCATCACTAAACCTTGAACATGTTAAACCAATTTGCTAACTTATTTTAAATTTAAAATAAAGTTTGCATGCTATATGAATATATGTAAATGCCCTACCTTGCTATATGCCATGCCTTTGATATTGATTATCCATGCAAATTTTTGTCATCCACAATATCGTATATTTTTAGTCGATACTTGTCAATACTTAGCCATGCTACTGTAGAATCATGCATATTCATATTTATCAAAATGCTTTATGCTCGGGCAACTACCTTTGGAAAGATGGTTGAGATGCGGCATGTGGAGACATGAGCGCCACATTGCCATGACATTGATGACATAATTTGCGGAAGGAAAAATTAAAACTAATCAACTGTTTTCGACTGGGGCGGTTGGAGGACTTGGGTGGTGTCCGGTAAAGGCAAGTGCCGACCCTGGTCAGTTAAGGACCGAGCCATGAAGTTAAGCATGAAACGACCCCCGTACAACCATACTTCTCGAATGGGTGTAGACCTAGCGGAGTAAATAGCTGAGCGAAGGCAGTATCCATGCATAGTGGTCTTCTTGATGTGTATGAGAGGCGGGGGCCTACGGTGGGGTCGCCACCGGTAGGACCGTCATGTGTAAACCTAACTTAATTATAACTTAATGCATGTGTAAGTCTTTCCCCCCGGGAGCGCCAGAACTCCTCTCACCGCTAGAAACTCGTAACACCTAGAGTGTATGAGGATGCAAGTTCATGGAGCGGGTACTAACAATGTGAGGTTATTGAAATGCTTTGCCATGACGCATCTCATGTGTTGGGACGAGGCTCATGCGTTGGGCAGTTGCGGAGTACAGGTAAAGTGTACATCCACTGCAGTGTGAGTAAATCAAATCTATTCGAATAGTCGTGCTCGCGGTTATTGAACACTGGGACGTGTATTACACTTAGCTAGACTCTAAAATTCTTAAACTGATTGGGATGGGATATTGCATGATGATTTTTATGCTGATGGATCCACTTCTCGAGAGACGAGAAGGGGTAGACCCCAGAAAACCATGACGACCCAATGGTGGGAAGCCATTCTTGGGATCACAACGAATGGTGGACAGAACTGTCATTGATTAATGAACTATGGTATTAAAATTTGATCAGTCTATGCTAGGTCTTAGGCTTGCGAAAGGATTTACAAAACTTGCTTTACGCAAAAGAACCTGAAGCCATTTCTTGAAATACTCTCTATCATATGCATTGTTGTTGTGGTGGCTTGCTGAGTACGGTTGGTACTCACCCTTGCAATTTACAACTCAACCAGAAGTCGGAGATGACGCTTCGGAGGATCCCTACGCCTACTACCAGAAGGATGCTGATGACGATGGCGCTTAGTAGGTCTTAGTTACGGTCGTTGCCTGTGGCAATAGCGTTGCCGCCGCCATCAATCCGCTGCCTTATCTATTTCTGCTTTTGGTTGTATTCCGGACCGTTTGGTCCCCTGTTCTAAGACTATTGCCTTCGGGCTTATTGTTGTAATAATTCGTACTAAACGCTCGTGTATGCGCACTTGGTATTTCAACTATGAGTTCGTGTGTACCAGACTACTTGATCCAGAAAAATGGTACAGTTTACACGACGGATTCTTGTTTCGAAAACGGGGGTCCTTTTATATATATAGACACACACACACACACCCCCCCTTATATATACCTATTTAAAAGATTCACAGTGCTTTTATCGTCTCACCAGATATGCCGACCCTAAAAATAGAAATAGGAAATCAAAACTATAATCTAACTTGTCAAATTTTTTTTCTCAGTTCACTCCTTCCCCATATCACGTCCGAGTCCCTTTCCTTCTCGAGATCTGACCCTGAAAATAGGAAATCAGAAATAGATCGCTCCCTCCCTAGACCTAGTGATCAATTTTTCAGTGTTTTTGTTGTCCCACCTGACATACCGACCCTGAAAATAGGAATAAAAAATCAAAAATATAATCTAACTTACCGACAATTTTTTCTTAGTTCGCTCCCTCGCCAGATCGCTCCCTCCCCATATCACGTCTAAATCCCTCTCCCTCCAGAGATCCGACCTAGAAAAAAGGAAATAGAAAATCAGAAATAAATCGCTTCCTCCACAGACCTAGTGACCAATTTTTCAGTTTATACAAAAAAAAATGAAAGAACAAAAATAGACATTGGTGAACGGATAAAATAGGATGACGACCTCCTAATCGCTGACGCGCATTGACGCGCAGCTACTACTTTCACGAGACGCTCCTGGCGCTAAAGCAGCTCCTCACTGATGCCCACAGGCCATAGCCCACACTTATGACCCAACTCGCCTGGCTGCCACGCTGCACGTGTGGCACCGAGTAGACCGCGATATCTCTTGCCTGGCCCTCCACGTTGAAGCATCTAGGCCCCCGTAGTTAATTTTGTTGTTCTTGCTCATTGTCTTATGCAAACATCGGTCCTAGCATGTTTTAGATTCACTTTGTGTTTGTGGAAAGTTGGGTGTTTGAGCTCCCTGCCATCGGCGGTCTGACGGGCCTGATGCTGTAGGTCTGACCGGCCTGATGCCGTCGGTCTGACCGGCCGTTGTCAAGCGGTCTGACCGCCCTTGACAGGCAGTGAACTCCTCTTCTTCCACATATTCAAGTGCTCTCTAAATAGTTGCTAATATCCTATCATCCTTTACTCTATGACAGTAATGACTCCCCGCACTCGCCATGGTCATCGTGCGCCCACTCCGGATCTCGTGAGTGAGCCTGAGGAGTCGAGCGGAGAGGATTATGCTCAAAGTGATGAAGAGGTTGAGGAAAATGTTGAGGGGGCCAGTGAGAAGGAAAGTAGAGATGATGAAAGTGGTGGTGGGGAGGATGAGGATGCAGAAAGTGATGAGATGCAAATTGATCCCTCCATCCAGTTTGTGGTGAACATGAGGAATCCTGCTCAGTATACCATATTGAGGCATCATGATCAGTTCTTGAGGCCTAGAGACACCACAGATCCCCGGTTCCACACCGCCTTTCAGAAGACAGTGTATGAGCAGGTTTATGAGGGGAAAGCTTTTGCGGATCACAAGTGGATTTCTTGGAGAGATATCAATGAGACCCCAGAATTTGAGAGCTTGCATGATCTTTTCAAGACAGTTGGCATTGACCGAATTGTGACCCTCAAGCAAGATTACAACGAGGACTTGATCCGCCAGTTTTGTGCTACAGTGTGGGTGACTGGAGATTATAGTGAGATGAAGTGGATGTCTGACACCCTCCAGTGTTCTATCTCTCGGTGGCAGTTCCGGAGGCTCCTCAACATTCGCTTGGATTTTGGAGATGATTTGCATGAGGAGCACACTCACAATCCGCTCTCCATAGACTATCTCACTCAGTTCTATGAAGATAGAGTGCGGTGCACACATGGGAAGGTTGCAGGCTTGAGGACTATCCCCAGTGTGGTAAACAGAATTGTGAGAGCCACCATCCTCCCTCGCCTTGGTAACAATGATGACATTAGGGGGGTGGTTTGGCACGTCATCGATGCTATCATTCAAGGTCGTCAGTTTGACGTTGTGTCTCTCATAATGCAAGAAATCGCTATCTCAAAGGGCACTTTCACTCAGGGGATCTATTATGCGCCATATATCATGAGATTGATCCAAGACAAGCTTGGGGCTGTCGGGCACAATTTAAAGAAGCACAAGCAGTACAAGCCCCGCCTTCAGCTTGGAACTCCCCGTGCTCCTAGGATGGTGCCCTCTTCTCACCCTGGAGCTAGCTCAAGCTCGACACCTCCTCCTCATGGGTATGATCCAAATGCTTTCTTCAATCCTCAATATGCTTACTTTAGGATGCCTCCACAAGACTACTTCGACCCGGTGCTTGGGGCCATCAATGCCCTCAGTGATGGCATTCAGAGATTATCTACCGGGCATGAGGCAATGTATGAGGATGTGAGGGGCATAAGATCTGAGGTTGGTAGGATATCCCAGCATATGTCTACTTTGGACCGACGTATGACTACTCTCATGCCTATGTTTTCTCTCGACGCCGTGGTCCCTCCGGTCCATCTTACTATCCTATCTCCCGTCCTCCTCCGCCACCTCAAGAGTGAAGATTTTTTGTCCTTGATGCCAAAAGGGGGAGAAGAACGTCTCCTAGGCTGTTTTTTATCTTCGGGATGGGACTAGTAGTCGTGAGGTTAGTTACCTCCTATCTAGTAGGCTAAGGTGGTTGGGCTATATTATGTATGGGTATGGGCTATTACTCTATCTTGCGTGTTTTTATTGTTTTAGGCCCTTCGTGGTCTTGTAATAGCCTATGTTTATTTGTGAGCCCTCTATGGATGAACTATTGTTAAGTGGATGCTTATGATTTATGGATGAACTTGTGCTAAGATGGATGGTGGATGTGAGTTTGATTTTTTTGTGACCATCTTATGCAAATTGGTTGATCCATATGTGAAGTTCACATGGTATGTTCCATATGTGTTTGTGCTTTGTTGAAATGTGAATGAGAGTGCATTTGTTCCATAATTGTTATTTGTGATTGATATGCACATCTTTAGGGGGAGCATTTTCATTTCATTGTAAGATGTTCTTGTGTTCTATGTTTGATTATATATATTTGTGGTGTTTGTCATCAATTACCAAAAAGGGAGAGATTGAAGCATCTAGGCCCCCGTAGTTAATTTTGATAATTAATGACAAGCACTAATTGTGGACTAACCTTTGTCTTTGAGCTATATATTTAAGTTAGATTCACATCATGTGTGCGCATGGATGATTATCGATGGATTAAAATTGACGGCGCAAAGCAAAAATAAGAGAAGACGGTAAACTAGTGTTTTCATTTTAAATTGATCGAGGCGTTGGGCGATCAAAATTGTGCTAGTTTATTTATAGCTTTGTCGTACTATTAAGAGGGGTAATGACCTAGCAAAGAGATGATTTTAATTGCCACATTAGGTCATTATGCATTTAGACTTGTGCTCACATTTCTTCACACACACTTGTATTCACTGTCTCGGCCTGACCAGGGGCGGTCAGACCGGCCATATAGTGGCGGTCTGACCGGAGTGCCCCAGCCGGTCTGACCAGCTCCAAGCGGGCGGTCTAACCGGTACATAAGGCCGGTCTGACCGGTGACACTTTTGCGTTCAGACCGGCCCCCTGGAGGTCGGGATGGTGTTGCTCGGGGTGGCCGATCCAGAGCCGCCAGAGCCGTTTTCGGTCAGACCGAGCCGATGGCGGTCTGACCGAGCTGCAGGCGGTCTGACCGGCAGTTTGGCCTCCGGTCTGACCGGCCATGTGGTCCCAGTGCATTTAATGCAGTCCAACGGCTAGTTTTCCGGCCGTTGCGAAGTAGTCCGGTCTGACCGACCACACAATGGCGGTCTGACTGGCAGTACACAGAGTTGGTGGATTTCATCCCCAACGGCTAGTTTTGGTGAGTGGGAGTATAAATACTCCCCCACCAGCAGCAAGGGGACTCTCTTGGCACCCAATTCAATTGCATACACCCCTTGCATCTCTCTCACACACATTTGAGCTTAGTGTTCATCCCTTGTAGTGATTGAGATTGTTCTAGCCAAGAGTCAAGTGCATTTGCTTCCATTGTAGAGCTAGTGTGGCACTTGATCATCTCCGAGCCGCGTCATTGCTTGTTACTCTTGGAGGTTGCCGCCTCCTAGACGGCTTGTGGAGGAGTTGCCCGGTGACCTCTCCGAGAAGATTATGGAGGAGGCCTGGTGCCGGTTTGTGAGTGGTTTGGAGTTCACCACCTTCGGAGTGAAGGAAGAACTACCCCGAGTGATCGAGGCTTGGGTAGTCCTCTCCGTGGGCCGGCTCCCGCCTTGCCCACCCCTTGACGAAGGGGGCGTGCGGTGGCTTCGTGGTTGAGCGGTGGAGTTGGGCTCGCCTCAACGGGGAGTAGGAAACCGGCAAGTTTCCGAACCTCGGTGAAAAATCTCTTGTCTCCTTGTCTCATTTGATTGTCGCATTTACTTTTGTGTGATTTACTTTCCTAGAGATACAATTGAGCCACTATCACCCTAGGTTTGCAAAACATAACTTAGTTGCTTAGTTAGACTTGACCCTCTCCAAGCCTAGCAACTTAGGTTAGTTTTGATTAGGTGTCATTTAGTTTTTAAATCGCCTATTCATCCCCCCTCTAGTCGACATCTCGATCTTACACACGTTACATGACCTCCTAATGTTCTTCCGCCGCATGCAGCATTGTTTGTCTCTAGCAAAGCCATGCTAGCCAAGGCCACGAGCCCACGACCATGGGTGCGGCGGTGGTCGCATCCGCTTCCATCTTTTACGGAATTGTATCCGCACATCATCTCCATCCCTCTCGTGGTAAAAGTCAATGACATATCCCCCCAACCGCGACATCTATCACAAAGGTCACGACTGTGTTAGTTTGATGGGTGACACACCACATACCTCCTGCGGTGGAGACTACGCGATTGATGCCTTCGAGTCTGAAGCAGGTACAAAGGAGACTTCTTTGGATGGATGAATCAACGATGAAGAAAAGCAAAGGAAGGCAGCCATGGAGTTCCTCGGCGATGAGCTACGAGTATCAGGCTAGCTTTGAGGAGTGTGCTGTGGTGGTCGACAGGTGGAGGCAACGAAGAGAGTCTACGCGCGAGTGTGAGCAAGTGTAACGGATGCTCGTGAACGAGAGGGTGTTTCTGTTAACACCTCAACGTATTGATTTCTGACGTTGTCCTTTTGATCCTGCTATGATGACCTTTCTAGAGGGTAATTAATTCATGAAAGATAAGTGACAAGGACAATACAGATTTGTTCACATTATTGTTGAAAAGATTATTTTTAGTAGGTTATGTTCATGATGTATAGACATTGTTTCACAATGGAATGAAATTGTATGTAGGCGAGATATATAGTACATGTGGTTTTCAGTAAAATTTAGTAATTAGTTTCAAATAAAATGTTTACGACATATATATCCATAATAATGAATTTTTATAATGGTTGGTACCTATTATAAAAATTGAAAATCATGAAATTTCCGTCCGTCATTTGACGCGCTTTCATCGTTGGCGCATATTGCTCCCATTTTATAGATCGGATTGGGCTTAGCCCGTAGCGACTCAGGCACCACGTTTCTTCGAGGAAGGGCATTGTGACACCATCCGTCCTGGCCTCCGTGGCCCCTACTCGAGGGAAGACGGAGTAAGATGCAAAGATACTCACCTGCGCCCATGAGTGGAGCGCGGTGAGCAAGCCACCCCAACCATGTCTTCCTCCCTACCGCGTAGCTCTAGCAGTGTAATCAGCGGCGGTGCCATCGACGAGTACGATAATCCAAAACCATCTTAGGGGTAATATGGATGGTATGGCAAAGTTCTAAGGGGTTGGATGTCCAGTTTTAAAGTTTAGGATACTAGACGGACTTCCGTCTAAAGGTTAGGGGGTATTTGGCCTTTTTTCTTCCTCACGGCTAGCTCGAGGCCGTGTCTTAGTGTAATGCACAGTGGAGCTCATCATCATGCCAGCCTGCTCTACATAGCCCACCACTAACTTGCCATTGTAACACATGCTTTGTAATTTTAATCGAGTGCTTGAATAACCTATCAAATTTATTGCCCGTCTCATCTTCACCCGTTGCAACGCACGGACATTTTAGCTAGTAAAACCTAAGAAATTTCTTACATTCCTAAAAAAAGCAGTGCTATAAAACAATATTCGCAGTACGAAGACATAGTGAGTCTTTAGCGTGCTATGTGAAGTGGCTTCGGTGCGTTATGTCGAAGACACAGCTACACCTTAGCCTCAGTCATGCCCTGCAAAGGACACACACGCCTCGTCAGGTCAAAGGCACTCAAATGTGGAGGCATAGTTTGCAACATGTTCGTGCAAGACCATTCTCTAGCAAAGTGATGCATTCCACCTCCTTTCCGAGCGTGAAGCTTCGACAGATGATGGCCAATGAGAGCATCTTCAACAGACTATCCAAATTAGACTCTCCAAACACCCAAAAAGCCAACTCACCAATAGACTTAGCAAGCCAAACTAGTTGCTCGCTCCAATAGCCTCTCCATCTATCCTCTCTATTCCGAGTCTATGACACTGGGACCCACATGTCATCCTCTACTACCCCTTTCTTCTTCCTCCTCTTTCTTTTCTCCCGCTGGTGCCATCCCGAGCTCCTCCACGGCCCTCCCTCTATGGGCGGCAACGACGGATGGCGGACAGCGACGACAACGGTGGATCTACGCGCGAGAAGACCGGTCTTGGCGTAGCGGCCTCGAACGCACGGACGAGGAAGGGGGCGACGCCGGACAAGGCGACGACGACGAGGATTAGAAGGCACGGGAGGGTGGGAGGCAATGACGCTGACAGCGGGAGGTGGTGGCGATGAGGATTAGGCAGTACGAGAGGGCGGAAGGCGATGCCTCCTCTTCCGCCTTCCTCGGCTCCATCCCTGTCCACCGCCGCTACGCCAAGAACAACACCTCCGCCGCGCCACCTCTTCCACCCTCCTTGGCTCCGTCCCTGTCTATCGTCGCTGCGCCAAGACCGGCGCCTCCACCGTGCCACCTCTTTCGCCCTCCTTGGCTCCGTCCCCATCCATCGCTGGTGCCAAGACCGGCGCCTCCACCGCGTTGCCTCTTCCGCCCTCCTCGACAAGCAGTGACGACGGCGAGGGCCTAGAGCTACCTCAGCTTGCAGCGGACGGAGGGAGGTAGCTCCGACGCATCTCTGCTCCATGCCATCGTTGTTGGCAGGGGCGGCGGCGGCGTCCTATCTCTGGGAAGGATGGGGATGGCGGTGGGGGGTATGTGGACGGAGGGAGGCAGCTCTGGTGCCTCTCTTCTCCGTGCTGTCATCGGCGTTGGGCCGACGAACAGCAGCGAGCGGTGGCGAAGAAAAGCGTGTGGAGATGGGAGGAGGAATATGTGTGGGGCCCACCGTTGGCCAGTGACTTTGGCTGGCCAAGTTTGGCCAGTAAACGAAGAGTTTTGGCTAGCCAAATGGCTTGGCCATCCGGTTGGAGAGGCTGTTGGAGGATGTTTTTTGGCTACAATGGCTAAAATTTGGCTTAAAGAGTCACTTGGAGAGGCTGTTGGAGATGCTCTGATAGAAGAGGCCGACTTGCCATTGGTTGTAGCATGTAAATTCCTTGACCTTTCTTAATAAATTTCGACAGGTGTTCGCTAGCCCGGCAAAAAGAAAAAGAGGCCGATGGGGTTGGGAAGTGAAAACAAGCGCAATGGAGGAGAAAATCAAGAGGCCTATTATGCATGATGCTTTGTCGTTGTAGATTTAGTCCCATGCTCATCCCTTAGCCACAACAATCCCATCATCGTAGAGCTCATCAGCCTGCTCTATCATCTCCTCGTTCGTGAGCCACCCCTGACCCACTACCCATCACCTGATCCATGGATCTAGCTGTCAACAGCCTCATTGGCCCCAATATTGAGGTCACCCAGTGGATCCACCTTTGATTTGCACTAGAGAAAGAAAATGATGGCATGGCCAAAGAGCTCGTCATTCAAAGAGAGAGACGTCTTTGATCTATGTCGAAGAAGAGAGGAGAGGCAGCGGCAATTGGAGAGCTCCCTGACCCACGCCGGTGGGGAGATTATTGGCGTAGAGGGAGAGATGTTGAGGGAGAGAGGGGGTAAGGCGATTTTATATTTGTTATTTCTAGATTTGGTTTTTAGTGCAATGTTTTGGACTTCATTGTAAATTAAATAAAACAAGATTGTAATAGAAAATATCAAAGGCTAAAAACAAAGATACCAATTGAAGCCACTTGCCCTATGGTCAAAAGGGTGTGAACTTGATCTACATATAACAGCTATGTGGCATTGCCATGTCACTTCTAAAAACTACCATCTAACCCGTATGTGTGTGTTTTTGCTCCTACTTTTTAAAAATATAATTAACAATTTTTTTACCGATTAAGGCTGAGTTCTTTAGTTGAGGTTCCAACTCATCTTTTTCTTTTTCACGTGCACGCTTCCCAAACTGCTAAACGTAAAAAAATATCGTTTTAAAAAATTATATTAATTTATTTTTTAAAAAATAATTAATACTTAATTAATAAGTATTAATCATATGCTAATGAGTTACTTTATTTTACATGCGGAAAATATTATTTTCCAACTCAGAAAGCCAAACCTTAGTTTATATTAAAAAAGTTCGACTACATTGTTGATACCCTTATATGAAGGCAGGCGCTACGCAGCACCGCTGCCGCTGCCGTCGCCGCCGTAAGCTAAGGCTGTCACGCCGGCGACCGGCCACGGCCGACGTGGAAAGCGACCTAATCTGTAAAGTGTAAAACCCACCCTATAAAAACCCGGTTGGTGGGATGAGAATCACCGAATCAGCGTCGACGACGACGGCCGACGACTCCAGCAGAGGGGGTCACGAGACTCGGAGCCGAGAGAGGACCACGCCGCATTTCTCAACCGCATAAAAAAACCCCGCCCCCGCTGCGGCTGCGCAGTCACGTCTACGTTTCGCAGGATCGCTCGATGAATCAACCAAAATCATAAACAAACCGAACCAACCAAGCTCGGGCGAGTTAATTAGCGGAGACGCAAACCACCGCGCGAAAACTTAAAGAAATCCGCGTCGCTCGCCGCCGTCGACGCGCGCGGCTGTACTACTACACGGTCGTGCACTTGTACTACTACGCGAACCTGATGCGGTTTAGCGGCCGTCGATTGGCTGCGAGGCTTGCTGGTGGTACGTCGCTTGTACTACTTCACTCATGTCTGGAGATTATTACTACACTTCGATCTTCTCTCTGTTTTGTTAATTGGGATTTGGAGGTGTTACTGTTCGCTGTGTGGTTAAGTATTGGTGTATAACTACAAGTTGGTACTCTCAAAGGGAAAAAGGTACTGCAAATTGGTTACTCTATGATTCTATTCTGCGCATGCATATAGATGAGTACTATAATAAGGAACTGAGGATCGTGAAAAGTGACATTAATTATAACAGGACCATGTACGACTATACGACTGGCAGGGATTTCACGGAATCAACTACAGGAGTAGGTTAGTTGGCAGGTTGATTGATTCGCTAACGCGGGGAAAAGAACACACGAGATCAAAGGCTGTCGTGGGCTTAAAGTTAAAAGGGTCCATCTGGGATTAACTCTTTTAAGCCCACATCACTTCTCAGAAACCGCTTCCCTTGGTGTCAGTTTTGGGCCTATAAGACTAACCAGGAGACTAGGAGCCCAGTATTGCATCATACTGGACCGTCCTATGAAATTTTTGGAGGCCTTGTACGGAATTTTAATCGGTTTAAGTAACAAAATAGAAAAACAATTTATACGAGTCTATGGTATATTTCATAGGAATGTAAAATAGAACAAAATTTAACACTACACTGTTGCACTTGTTAATTGTCAGTGTAGGCATCCGACATAACATGATAATTTTATTGGACAGAAACAACCGTTCTGATAGGGCAGCAGACATCCACTGCAGCTGCTAGAGGTGGTAGAGCAGCGGTGTTACAAATCATCAATCGAGAAAATGAACCTACGCTCTAGTCCTTGGGTTTGCCTTTGACTAGCATGAGATTACATTTACTAGTTGTACGCAATCTAGGTTGGGGCCCTTAAAATTTAGACCCACGTGTAGTCGCACACTTAACGCCCTTTAGGAACAGCACTTGCGCTCATACGTGAACCCTAATGCCCTTTTATGATCTACCCACACAACCCCTCTCTCGTCTTCCACCAGTCACATGCGTTTGGCGTTATTACATATCAATCCATCGAAATGTACTAGGGTAAAAACAACTTTGTTGCCCCTTAATTCTTTGCTTATTTTAATTTCAACAACATTAACATGGAAATCATCGTGTTTTTAAGATCGTATAGAACTCGTCCAATAGCAATTTCGACCTTTGACGTACTAACACCTACATATGATACCTACACATTGTAACCTGCTTGTCTAAGTGGGAGAGGGAGAATGAAATAGACATGATCTAGATTCTTTGACAAGGAGCCTCACCACGTGAAGAAAACCTCTCCATGCATGCAAATGGGGACATAAGACCATGGGCAACATCTAGGTCAAAATCACTAAGAAACATGTGAAGAATGGTCCTTGGACAGTTCTACAAATTAGAGAAGAGCTTCATCTAAATTTAGAGTCAAGGAATGAAAATTAAATTAAGCCAACACAGTCTACGCCTCACCTCATGAGGATAGCAAAATTGGAGCACAACTAGTCTATTTTAGACAAGGCTACCTTGTCCTAGAAGTAAATCATCATCTCCATGATCCAACAGCTGTAGTGAATGAACATACTTTTAAACATATAATTCTTGTCATCTTGTGCTCTTCGAATGTTTTTTTCCCTTCATTTAATTATCCTTATAGTAATTAAAAGAAGGACATACAACTCAAAATAGGCTCCTTATCAATTAATTGTTGATTAATTATTCATTATACACTATCTTATCATGTTGATATAGATAAAGTATGTTTTCTTTTACCAATCACAAACAAAGTACTTGAAAGTCTCAAAATGCATTATAGAGAGTATCCATAAAATCTGAGGCCTCTTTTATAAGAGAATAATCTTTTCTAGTTTCAATAGAAATAAGGATATGAAACGTTTGGAAATGAATACAATGTTATTTACTTCATAATTTATACTGTAATACTATAATATACTACATCTACATGTTGTAGTAGTAAATACAACAGAAAAGTGACTACTCTAATTAGTATTGCGATGGTATCATGGTTATTACTACCATACCACCACCAGTGAAATGCCTTCCGTACAATTAAAAAGTTTTTCGTGCCATCTGACATTCGCCGGTGCGCCCCCTACGCCTAGTACAGTGCATCCCACTGCCGAGTGCCGACCGTCCGTGCCGCTGTCACATGTGTGCTTCCCCCACGGCTCGGAAAACCCACCCCAAATTCCTCCGCCGTCGCCACCTTTCCCCCAAAATAAACCGCACGGAGCCACGCCCACACGCCCCGCTGCTGCGCCTGCACCTGCGCCTGCGCTCCTGCTTCCGCTCCACTTCCACCACTCCCCACCCTCACGCCGGCGTCGCGCCGCGCCGTCCAAACCCCGCGAAACCCTAGCCCCAGCCAACCCCCCCCCCCACCCCCCCACACATGCCGAACGCTCCGCCCCTCCACCTCGCCTTCCTCCTACTGCTCGCCCTCGCGGCGTGCCCCGCGGCGCCAGCGGCCACGGACCGCGGGGCGCTGCTGGCCTTCCGCGCGTCCCTGCCGCCGCCCTCCCGCGCGGCGCTCGCGTCGTGGCGCGGCCCGCTCTCGGAGTCCTGGCGCGGCGTCTCGCTCCACCCCCCGGCCGCCGGCGGGGGCGGCGGCGGTGGCGCCCCCGCCCCGCCGCCCTCCGTCGCCAGGCTCGCGCTACGGGGGCTCAACCTCTCGGGGCAGCTGCCGGCCGCGCCGCTCGCGCTTCTCCGCCGCGTCCGCGCGCTCGACCTTTCCGCCAACGCGCTCTCGGGCGAGCTGCCTTGCTCCCTGCCCCGCTCGCTCCTCGACCTCGACCTCTCCCGCAACGCGCTCTCCGGGGCCGTCCCGACCTGCTTCCCGGCCTCGCTCCCGGCTCTCCGCGCGCTCAACCTCTCCGCCAACGCGCTCCGCTTCCCGCTCTCCCCGCGCCTCTCCTTCCCGGCGAGCCTCGCCGCCCTCGACCTCTCGCGGAACGCGCTCACGGGCGCCGTCCCGCCGCGGGTCGTCGCCGACCCCGACGCTTCGGGCCTCCTCCTCCTCGACCTCTCCCACAACCGCTTCTCCGGTGAGATCCCCGTCGGGATCACCGCCATCCGGAGCCTTCAGGGATTGTTTCTTGCGGACAACCAGCTCTCCGGGGAGATTCCGACTGGGATTGGGAATTTAACATACTTGCAGGCGCTTGATTTGTCGCACAATCGGCTCTCTGGTGTAGTGCCTGCTGGGCTTGCCGGCTGCTTCCAGCTTCTGTACCTGCGGCTTGGGGGGAATCATCTTTCAGGAGCACTGCGGCCGGAGCTTGATGCGCTTGACAGTCTGAAGGTGCTAGATTTGTCGAACAACCGAATATCTGGTGAAATTCCTCTGCCGCTGGCCGGGTGCCGATCTCTGGAGGTGGTGAACTTGTCAGGAAACAAGATCACAGGGGAGCTCAGTGGGGCTGTGGCCAAATGGCAGAGCTTGAGGTTCTTATCGCTGGCTGGTAACCAGCTCTCCGGCCAGCTACTGGATTGGATGTTCTCATTCCCTACACTTCAGTGGATCGATTTATCCGGCAATAGGTTCGTGGGTTTCATCCCAGATGGTGGGTTCAATGTCAGTGCCATGCTTAATGGCGGAGGTGGCGGTCAAGGGAGTCCATCAGAGCCTGTGCTTCCACCTCAGCTGTTTGTGTCAGTGTCTACGGACATGGCAGGCCGGCAATTGGAGCTGGGCTATGATCTTCAGGCAGCTACTGGGATAGATCTGGCACAGAATGAACTCCGTGGGGAGATACCGGATGGGTTGGTCGCAATGAAGGGACTGCAGTATTTGAATCTCTCTTGTAATTATTTGGACGGGCAGATTCCTTCAGGACTTGGGGGGATGGGGAAGCTACGGACCCTTGACTTCTCGCATAATGAGTTGTCCGGGGTGGTTCCTCCTGGGATAGCTTCCATGACAGAGCTTGAGGTGCTTAATCTATCCTACAATAGCCTATCTGGTCCTTTGCCAACAACTGATGGGTTGCGGAAGTTTCCAGGAGCATTGGCAGGAAACCCTGGGATATGCAGTGGGGAAGGGTGCAGTGAGTATTCAAGGATGCCAGAAGGGAAAATGGCAGGAAGCAATCGCCATGGTTGGCTTGGTGGCTGGCACGGAGAGAATGGATGGGTGTCCCTAGGTGCATTCTGTATCAGCACAATGACTAGCTTCTATGTATCATTGGCAACTTTGCTGTGCTCCCCCAAGGCAAGGAACTTTGTGTTTCGGCCTGCAAGGATGGAATATTGACATCGAAGGAAGAATTAGGAAATCATGTTGTGCTGTAAATAAGATAAGTTTCAGTGACTCAAGTGTGCAGCTAATCTCAAGGAAAATCAGCTGGCCTCCATTTTTAATATCATTGGCCACGGGAACTGTGTGATCATGATCTAACAGCTAATGAGCCATGTCCAGGTGTTCTATTTCTAGGGACGTGTAGACCTGCTTCTGATGTGTTTGCATCGTTCATAGAATGCACACATCTGGTTGCCGTAATACTGTCACGTTTCAGAGGATTGGACAGCTTCTGCTTCATATAATAGGAGTATTGTCATCAAGGATGCAGTGATGCACACAGTTAGGTGGTCCAATAGCCACAAAAGGGAGCATGTAGTTGTGAACAAGTTGAGATGTATATATCCAGTTATTCGCTTTTAATTTTAACTTGTTTGAGTGAAGTTTGAGTTATAAATTCTGAATTTCTGTCCAGTTCATAAGTTCTCATGCTTGTAATCTTGTTCAACAACGTTCAGTTTTATGCCAATTTGACTACAGATCATTCATCTGCAGAAATGTCTACTTGTAAACTCTACTCTGGTTTCTGCTATTGTTGTGTATTTAGTGTGCTGCTCATTTCGGTTTTCAGCAGAGCATATGTGGTTGCCAGTGTGCTAAATACTATGCCTTGGTGACTGATATCAACTGTGTAGTTTTTTATTTTTTGACAGGTAGATGATGAATTCACCATTTCTATCATGTGAAATTCAGCAGGGGCAGCAGCTATTTCCTGTCACTCCCAGCTGTCAAGGTAATCCACACTTCCAGAGCAACTGGGGTGACAGTGAAGCAAAATTTTCTTGTGTTTTTTTTCCTTAACTAACTCCATGTATTTGCAGTCTGATTTTTACCATGCCTACCGCTGGGGCTTCAACTGGAAAAGGTTGAGAATCAGCATCGGTCACCGATTCATCATTCAGAAATCAGAAGAGTGGCAAGTACCGTGTGGAATCTCCCTTTCATGCTGGAATCAGGTTCTTGTTCATCCACCAGCTTTATCACAACTTGCTAAAGTATCAGTAGCCTGCAGATTCTTACTTCCAGTTACACCTCCCTTGCTGAAATAAACATCAGAGGGGGGTGTTTGTTGCCACACCACAACTTAGGCACGTGCAGTTTTCTAGGTGGTTGTTTGGTTGATTGCCACATTTATTATGGCTAGCCATATTTTTCATTCAAATGGGCCCGCTTGTCATTGACTCAGTTTTGTAGCTAAGTTTGCCTCAAGTGTGGCCAACGTTTTGCTAGCCACACCACTTGTTGCAAGCCACAACTTAGGCAGGCTTGCTAAAATTAGTTGTCCTCTAAAATATCTATATTTTCACTGGATCTCTTTTTTTTTTTCTGGTAGTACACGCAATCTGCCATGAACAGTATATATGGTTCCCTTCCAATCTCGCGATGTGAATGTGATGAGCCGCAGCCTGCAGAGAAAGAAATAAGAACTTTGCACGTGAGTTGCTTTCAGGGATTCAGATTGACATGCCACTACAATGGCGAGCCTAGAGCTCTGGATTTTCCTTTTTCACGAGAATTAGGTGAACTTTTCTGAAGTTATTTCGTCGGTTTACTACTAGTCTATTTTTGTGTTGGCTTTCCTGTTCGGTGTTGCTGACAGCTCACTGTACATAATCAAATCTGATTAACATGTTTTCACACCACTCGTGAATTAGTTCAGGAATTTTCTAGACGGAAGATACGGTTATGCTGCATGTTGCTAACTTGTTTTTTTGGCTCAGGCATTAATACACGGATTAGTGTAGCTTGCCTCTTCATAAGCTTCCATTTGGAGTTGATTACGGTGATTAGCTTGAGGCTATAAACGAAGCCAACCCAGACGAATTAGCTCAATAGCTCTAGCTCACACCTCCTAAACCCAAACCCTCCAAGCTCCAAATAGTTCGCGTCGCTTCTTCCTCCCGCGCGCGCGTGCGTGCGCCTACGACTTCTGCTCCGCTTCTCGCGATCGCGCGCCATGGTGAGCATGCCGCCTTCGCTGCCGCCGCCGCAGCTGAGCCTCACCGACCTCAAGGCCCTGTCCGTGCTCGGCCGCGGCGCCAGGGGCGTCGTCTTCCACGTCGTGCCCGCCGGCGGCGCGGTGGCGGCGGCGGCCACGGAAGAGGGCGCTGGCGCGGGGTGTCCACCCGACGTGGATCCCATGGCGCTGAAGGCCATCTCTCGCGCCGCGGCGAGGCACAAGTGCGCGGAGATCGCAGGAGGTCCCGGCGGCGACGGGCACCGGAGGATCTGGTTCGAGCGGGACGTGCTGCTCGCGCTCCGCCACCCGCTGCTCCCTTCCCTCCGCGGCGTCGTGGCAACCGACAGCGTCGTCGGGTTCGCCATCGACCGGTGCGCCGGCGGCGACCTGAACGCGCTGCGCCGCCGCCAGGCCGGGAGGGTGTTCTCCGTCGCCGCGATACGGTTCTACGCGGCGGAGCTGGTGCTCGCCCTCGAGCACCTCCACGGCCTCGGCGTCGTGTACCGCGACCTCAAGCCGGAGAACGTCCTCATCCAGGACTCCGGCCACATCATGCTCGTCGACTTCGACCTCTCCACCACCCTCCCGCAGCCGCCACCTCCGCCACCGCCTGACACGGCTCCGCCGCCCCAAATAAGCTCTCCTTCCTCCCCTTCCTCACGCGCCCGCGGTGGGCGGCGCGACAGCACGAAGGCCATGGCCGTCTTCGGGTGCTTCTCGCGCCGTGGCGCCGCCTCACGGCCGTCGCCGCCGCCGTCGTCGTCGTCGTCCCAGTCCCCGCCGTCCACCTCCAGAACGGCCTCGTCCTCCTCCTCGTCCACGTGTTGCTCGTCGGGCGCCCGGACGCCGGCGGCGAAGTCGAACTCGTTCGTGGGGACGGAGGACTACGTGGCACCGGAGATCGTGGCCGGGAGCGGGCACGACTACGCCGTCGACTGGTGGGGCCTCGGCGTGGTGCTATACGAGATGCTATACGGGCGCACGCCGTTCCGGGGGCGGAGCCGGCGGGAGACGTTCCACCGCGTCCTCGCCACGCGGCCGGAGATGCCCGGCGAGCCGACGCCGCTGCGCGACCTCATCGGGCTCCTCCTGGAGAAGGACCCGGGCAAGCGGCTCGGCGCGCACGGCGTGAAGCGGCACGCCTTCTTCCGCGGCGTGGACTGGGACCGCGTCCTCGACGTGGCGCGGCCGCCGTTCATCCCGACGCCCGACGACGACGACGCTGGCGCCGCGGGCGCCGCGGCCGAGGCGCTGGACGTGGAGAAGGTGCTGCACGAGGCGTTCGGCTCGTCGACCACCGCCGGCGAGACGGCGCCGGTAGAGACGCCCGCGCCGGAGGCCGGCAATGACAGAGGGAGGGATGAAGATTTCTCCGTATTTTTTTGAGTTTTATATATGAACACTTTCTCGGGAAAAATGCATGCATAGCATATAAATACCCTTTTTTTTCACTCCTTTTGTAAATTAAATACAAGTTTCATCCCAAGAGGACAAAAGAAGTGTGAGTTGATGTTTGTGTAAATAAATGCAAGAGGAATGTACTGAAATTTTATAAGTGTCTCATGCAATCGGTTCAATTTTAGTAGGAATTTGAGAAAAAAAAGATGACCAAATTTGAGAAAAATTGTCTTGCCTTAGCTTACTGGTGTAAACGGGAGTACCATTCAGTTTGGTTGGTAATGTTTCAGCTGATCGTCTTGTAATCCAGCCACAACTACATTAATACTTGATGGCCACTGCTTTCCTATCAATTTTTCACCTGACCTCCTGAGTCCTGACCTGTCCGATGATCTGACTGTTGTCATGGGATGCAGCTGACACCCTTCGCTCTCTTACTCTCCCTTGATTACCTGTTTGCAAGTGCTAAGTGTGATTAACAACTTCTGCCGCTGCTTTATGCTCTCTTTAATTGCCATAATTTCAGCAGCAGCTAGTGCTTGAGCTGTCAGGTTGCTTATCTTAGCTAGTACTAGTATCAGTATGCTCCCGGAAAGCTCGTCGCCGACGTAGACGTGCGCGGCGAAAAGGCAAAGGCGCAAAGCAAAATCGGCTAAATCTTGCCAATTTTTTCCTTTTGGGAAAAGAGATGGCCAGGATCGCATCCGTTCTCGTGACCAAAAGGAGAGGAGACGGGGGAGAGCCATTCTGCTATGCTGCTGATCGATCTGCTCACGAGATATTGTGCTTCCGGGTCCTACGCTAGCTACACAAGTTAGTGGCCGTCTGCTCGAATTTGTGATGCTTGTGCTAGAGACGTTCAGCTGCTCCCGGTGACTCGTGCATTCAACTCAATATGGTATTTGTTCGTATGCATTCAACTCAATATTGATATTTGTTCGTGTGCATTCAACTCAATATGATATTTGTTCGCGGGTGAATTTTATCCGCGCGAGCACGGGCTATCATATGCCACATTGAGGATAAGCGCGTGCAGAGGGCCAAGCTGAGCAGTTGACAACTTGACATGTTTGTTCATTTCCATGCAGATAACTCGAGTGCCCGTCGATTTGTTGACATGTCCTTGTTCATTTTCATGAATAACTCGAGTGCACGTGGATACGCTGCCTTGGGGCCACGTTGGGCCAAAAGGTCGCTGTTGGGCCTTCACACGGTGATGTAACATGGACCCCAGAAAGTAATGGTGACCAGTAAGTAGTTTTTTTTTTTTGGAAATAACTGTACAACATTAGACAATTTTTTAGGTGAAAAAGTTTCAAATGCAATTACATTGTAATAAGTCGAGTGCAACTTATATATAACTTAACTATAACTTACATGTAACTGATATACTCTCAAAAACTGAACTTGCGCAGCGGCTGTTGTGTTCTGTGGTGATAAGTTACATAATCCCTCCAAACAAAACGGAATCTAATAAGAGTTACATAATCACATATCCTAATAGGAAGTTGTAAAACAACAGGGCAGTGATACAGAAAGGTTGGACAAGCCAACCTGCCAATATTTGCAGTCTTCAAACTGCTCTGATACAGAGTTCTTGTATACACTATACAGGACACATACCAGATGAATACAGGATATTATCGATGACAATCAATATTACCAGCCACCAAGCAGCAGATCCACTCACCTTCACCAAGAAGAACGGAAAACCTGGGCACCTGGCGATGAACAAGCATCGGTCTGAGTCTGAGAATCTACAAAACCACAAAAAAGGTTTCATTTGGTGAGAATGAGTCCTCAACAATAGAGAGGCTGTGCACTCAGTTCATTCTTTAGGTTAGAGGCAACGCTGTTAGAATAAAGGGATCTTATTGACAGAATCAAGGACGGCTACCCTACCTTCATCTTTTGATTCCTGTAGGAAGCATCGAATAATGTCAACAATCACCTGAGCTTTCCTAGATTTGAAAGGTATTCATGAAGAAAATTCAAAGTTACAAATCCTAATGCATGATAAGCCATTACCGATTTACTCCATTCTAGCAGTCATTAGCTAGAAAGTATCTGATTTTACATCTAAATTTGCTGGCTAATCATGAGTTTGTTCATATAATTACAGAAGACAAGGAGGTGGGGGGTATATTGTAGAGACAAGAAATGGATTCACTACCTACAATAATATTCAATAGAAGTACAAATTAAGGTTCACTCTAAAAGGTTCTTAAAGATTATTGCAAACAACTTTTTTTTTACCATGCAACAGGCAAAAGAATATTGGGAATACAAGGAAAGACCCATTGGCATTAGAACGTATTTTGAATTTGATTCACTCCACATGAACTGGAACCTGTTCCAGTCATGACGGCAGCAAGCAAGATCCAACAAGAATCCACCTCCCATAGTTCCATTAACGGATACAAATTGCAATCGAGGACTAATCTCTCTAGAGCAAGGAACTTATTCCCACTATTAAAAGACAAAACAAAACCACGCCATCACCTGCAAAATACTTTGGAAGCACAAAATAGGCCAAAGCCCACAAATTACATCATGCATCAATGCATCATCTCATTATCCTTACACATTAGCAATAGCATGGTCAAAGTATGGCTGATGCTAGGTCTCAGACAATATATCCAGGGGAAATATGTAGTGCAAACCTAAAGCTACATGTAAACATGGAAATCATGCAACCATCAGAATAAAAGAACCTATCTGAAGCACATATGAAATCTTGATCTGGAAGTAAAATCATTCAAGACTTCTACCACCACAGCCATGTTATTAAGAGACATATCACATAAGCATGGCACTAAACAAACAAGTAATTAATTATGTTTACACCCCACAAGAGCAGCCAAGAAGCAAGAAGCAGCAGCCAGTACTACTGCCTCAAGCCCTTGAACACAAAAGGGCGAGAACTGGATGCAGAGGTTTATCGATCGATTCCCGCGTTGTCGTTGGCTGCAACAAGGACAAAAAAAAACTCTCAAAGAAATTCGCCGCTCCTGGATCAGCGCCACAAGGCAGGGAAAGGATCGATAAACCGCTGCGCCCAGGCATCACCACCAACCCCACCTGCAAACATGGATTAGCGCAAGAAACCGAAACAAAACAAGAACGGAAACAGAGCCACCTGCAAGATCAGGCACGAACGAACACATGTGCGTATGAATCTGTGTTTCTCGTATGTGGAAGTGAGGTGGGAGGGCTGGATCTGGGGGATTTATATGCCACATTGGGCGGAGCCGCGGAGGATGTGAGTGACGGGAGGGAGAANGGGGAGGGGGGGGGGGGGGGGGGGGGGGGGGGGAAGGAAGGAGGACTAGGAATCTTTCTGGCGCTGCCAAGGGAGACTTGTTCCCATTGGGACAGCACGAATAGGATTGGAACGGGTGGGGTTTTGTGGCAGTGAAAAGTGTAAGAGAAAATTCAGAAAATGTCAATAACAAATACCTAAATCTAAATCTAAGAAATGTCATCGATGAGTACGAGTTTTATAAAATGTTATTGTATAAATAATTTTGTCTTAGAAATATCATCGTCATTAGAGTTTTGTCCATCTCATACCGTTAAATGAATTGTTCATCTTACATCACTTAACGAAGGGCTGCTAATAGAACCCTAAAGACGATGACATTTTTGGAACAAAGTCGTTTGTATGATGACATTTCATAGAACTCGCACTTGTCGATGACATTTCTTTGAATTGAGGGCTTGTTAATGATATTTCTTGGATTTTCTCAAAGTGTAAGAGAGTGTTTGATTGGTTGTCTTACTTTGCCACGCTACATTTTAGTCATGCAAGAGTTTCTTAAACATGTGTTTGTTTCGACGCTGTAATTGTATCATGTCACACTTTCTTACTCTTGGGACCTATATATATGATACACTGGTAGCCAACTATTTCTTAGTCACACTTGTGCCACCATACGACAATTTGCCTAAGCTTAATTATGGCAAGGTTTGGTATCAACCAAACAAACCCTAAATTACAAGCACAGTCTACCAACTTCTATAGTGATGTATTAGTAAATAGGTATAAGAGCTTGTAAAACTTTATCTTAAAAAGACAACTTGAAAAATTTCGATGTAGCAGTTTGTCTACGACTTCATTCGACACAATCATTTTTCAACTTTTGTTCTCTCGTTTTCTACATGCACTTACCGAACTGTTAAATGGTATGTTTTTTTAAAAAAGTCAATAGAAAAGTTGCTTTAAAAAATTATATTAATTCATTTTTAAAATTTGTTAATAACTAATACTTAATTGTCATGCGCTAATAAGCCAATTTGTTTTACATACGGGATGAGCAGATTCTAACCTGCTTATCCGAACAAACCCTAAGTCAATAGGAACTAGGGCTAAATTACATCGCACAAGCATACTAACGATATTAGAATGCCATGTTGGCTTACATGTGATGAGGATGCATACATGTTTCACTTTGGAGACCCTCGTCCCTCTAAGCTGTATGTACTAACTCTCGCTACTCATATATTATGCTAGACCGTTTTGTTAAAACCAAGTCAGATACTCTCTCCGTCCTAAAAAAAAACTTATACAAGATATATTCTAATGCTACGAATTTAAATAGCCATATTTCATACAAGATTTTGTTTTCTATGAGACGAATATCTTGAGCCAAGAGCCCAAGATACACTTGTTTTATCAAGGGTAGGTGGCATATAAATTCGAATCATTCATGAGTTAATGCAAACAGTCAAATCAATAACAACACTACTTTGCTTGCTTGGTCATTTTGGTCTTGATCCGAACGAACTAAGCAAGTTGTTACACCTAGTTACACCTACCACATAAGTCCATAGACCATAAACATAATTTACTTTAGTAAAAACATAGAGGTTCATCTAGAAATAGTATTATATTGGTATAGTGGGGAAACCTCCCAAATTTTTAGTGTTTTGAAGTGGCATTCTATCGACAGGTTATATTCATAGACCGTATTCTAAGGGTATTGGGGTATATTGGAGCAAGGATCTACACGAAACGACATCAAGCACAAAAGACAAGAATTATACTGGTTCAAGCCCCTTGCAAGGTAATAGTCCTACTCTAGTTTATATGGAATTATGACGAGAATCACAGAAATTACAATAGAGAACAACAGAAAGTATCGAGAACTGACGAGATCCTGTCGTGAACGACTTGACGAGATCTAACCAGCGAGTTGTCTTCAAAGTCCTCCGGATTGCTTCCGCTGTGGTGATGGCTTGCACTACGATTTTATGATCCTGTATCCCCTAGGGGGCTTTGTATTTATACTGCAGACTACCTTGGCCTCCAAGTAGAACTTGGAGAATATTTCTGACCTACGAGATTATAGAGATTGTATCTTCTCCGAATAGGACTCTAACATCTTTTATTCAGGATACAATTTCCCTGAATATAAACTGAATTCCATAGTATTAAGGTAACCTTCCCGTATAATAAGGATATGTCGTATTCGTATACTTCATAACCCCAAGGATAGAAGGTATGTCTTATTCGTAACCTGACACATTCAAAACTTCTAGCAAGGGCATTGAAAATAAATAGATGTCGTTCTAGCATCCGTGTGATCAATATAAGTCATAAAGGGAGTACTTCCTCAGATAGGACTCTAACTTTGATCATAGTTGTTTAGAATATAGTTTTGGACATATAAAAGTGACATAGACAAAATTTAAAAACGTTCGCAAACATTGTACCTATTTCCTATGCAACTATTTTTGGATTTATACGAAATAATATATTCAAAGTTATGTTTTATTGACTTTACATGTCTGAAATGGCACTATTTATGACTTGAAAGGAAGTAATTCTTAACTAATCGATTTGCATGTAGCCTAGTGGTTGCAGTGTGACCTGAGTAGCACATCAAGGTCCTGAGTTCAAATCTTCATGGAAGCGAATTTCAGATTAGGTTGTAAGGTTGCATATATCCGATTGGATGTAGAGGCTAGGTAAAAAATACCATTCTCTAAAAAAACTAATCGATTTGCATGTGGAACCCACACAATGAAGAAAAATAAAAGTAAAATGATGAACATAAAAGAGCCTTCTCTAAAAAAAACTAATCGATTTGTATGTGAAACCCACACAATGAAAAAAAATAAAAGTAAAATGATGGACATAAAAAAGGAAAAAGGTGTAATACATACTACACACGATTATCGGGAGGTACGAGTGTCGAGTGGCATCAATGGACCGTATGTGGGTGATTTTGAAGTGGATAGAATAGTATGACTTAACTGACATGAAAGAGAATTAATATAGACAGTATAAGGCTGCGCACTGTTTGAAATCCGCAAGTGCCAAACTCAGCCTAAATGTTTATACATTTAGAAGAGATTTAGAGATAAGGATCGAACTACATATCTCATCCATACGAAGAGACAACAACAAATGGTCTGAATTCGGTGTATCAGCCAAATAGCCAATGGTCATTTGATCCCCTAATTTGGAAATTTTGAAGGCAATCGCATCTTCCGTTCTCAAAAGTGGCACTTCCCATCACAGTTACCATGTCCTTATTTTTTCCTTTTTCTATGCGATAATTTTTATTTTTTCCTTTTTCTATGCGATAATTTTATGATACACATGAGTAATTCTTTTTGCTACTCGAAAATTTTCCTCCTGTTTTTGCAGTGGCTATCCCACTCGGAGAAATCCTGGAAAGCGGACTTATTGGGCGGGACCCTTCGGCACTGCCGATGATTGTTGGCTTTGACGTCTTGTGGCACAGGAGAGAGGACCAGTGGAGCCGAGCAATGGGCCAACGGTCTAGTAAATGAAACGTAGCGTCTGTTCGAAGAGGCTTATGTCCGCTACAGTTTCTCTCCTAAATAGTCTAGTTTTTTATTGAGATTTTAAAAACTCAACTTTTTCTTTTTAGATTGTCAGACTAGCTATCAGCTATCAACTAGCTTTTCTCATATTCTTAACCTCCCAAACAGGCCCTAGCGAGCTCAGCTGGACAGCTAACAGGTGTTGCCCGTAGCCACTTGCCATCTGGTCTTGAATGCCGTCCGTTTGGTCCCGTCTGAGAATGCAGGGCTCTGATAGGAAAAGTTGGAAGTGTTTTGGCTCTCCTCGTGAACGGATCGAGAAAAAAAAACGGAGGCGTATAGTTCAAACTAAATGATACTTGTACTCTCGCAATGATGAGGAATTCTCTGTTTCATCAACTATGCGCTGATGCAATCAAAGGCTACTTTGGAAGGCAGGCACAAATTTGAGAGAAATTTCACATGAACTAATTCAATTCCTACAGAATTCATCCATAGCTCTGATCATTTAAGCTATGACAAATAAGCCGTGAAAAAAAACAAAGCATTTATAAAAAAACGAGGCAACAAAAAATAATTTATGATATATAGGAGAGCAAAAACACGGTATTTCCCTAGCCTAGAAAAACACATCTGGTTAATTAGTTTGGTTAGGTAAATCATGGCACACCCACGCAAACTTGCTGATTGGTATTAAACATAGGCAATAGTTAGGCAGGCACCTAAATCAGAAACAAAGCGGTAGAAATTCTGCTGGGTTCTTAGTTTCAACGCAACGATCATTACAGACAAAGGGTAAACTCAAAAGAAACAAACTTTTATCGCTACTAACAGCAGCCAATCGCCATCAAATTCTGATGACAAAACGCCTAAAACTAGTGGGTCACAGTGTCTCGGTGGATAGAGATGACCGCGATCAAATCGAAATCTCTCCGTAGAGATAGACTATCAAAGGACGGCCTGGACAAGACGGCAAATTCTGCCTAAAAAAAAGCAAGATTCAAAGGCAGCAATGATGAGAGGCGCAAATGCATTATCAATGAGATCCACGATGAGCTCATAGTCAATCATCGCTGGTTAGGTCTACGTACTAATTATATGCACATTATCTATCGCAGTATGGGCATAATCACAGGCATTTACTCCTCAATGAGCTGCTATGTCAGAAAAAGACAAATATGCCTGAACATGCCCTCTAAGCCTTACTCTCTTTATTCCAAGATAAAAAACCTAGCACGAGGTATAACACCTATCTGTCCGATGATTCGTAGTATTAGGATGTGTCATATCTCATACTGTTTTGTTTATTTTGGAATAGAAGGAGTGCAACATAAGTTTCTTTGGAAGAATCATCGGTGTGCGACCTTTCAAGCAAATAGTTACTGGCTCATAATTTGTTAGAAAATAGGATAAAAGATCTACGGAGTACATGTTTTGCTAAATCAAGATCCCAAATTTCTTGCAACAGTCATTTGAAGCCTCTACATCGTCTATATATAAACACTAAACTACTGCCAGTTAGCAAAATGAGCAAAAGCCAGATAAACTCCAGATTAGAAAGGCAACAGTATGAATATGCACACAAGAATTAAACTGCATCGTGGCAGATGGTCTACAGCAGGTTTCCGTATTAACATCACAAAATATGCTCCCCTACGAAGGGTAACTTTTCTGCCATGAGTTGTCATGCACGTTTACGCCTGAACTGACCAAACAGCTGCAGAAATCAGATGAATACTGAAACATCAGCTATATCCATATGGCATATCCATAATCTGAAGACAATAGTGTGGGACTCATGGCAGAAAAATTAAAGATAAAACATCAATTTGATCAGGATCGCCCTCCTTTTCTCATAGGAAGAGAGACTTTACCTGGAATGGGTATTGCAGAATCCATCCAATGACTGGAATCTGGTATAGGAAGGCCTGGATAGGAGGTCCATAACCACTACACAAGAAATGGAAGGGAAGCGAAGTAAGTGCCAAAAAGGCCAACTCAGAAATCGATATTGTACAAAAAGTTGGGGCTGGTAGACAATGACCTGAAGAGCACAAAAGATCCATATAGCTCCATTATTATGCCAGCAACAGGCCATCGGACAAATAGAAGAAACAGACCAAGGAAGAAAGGTACAGATCCCTGCCCAAATAAACACATTACCTCTTCTGGACATGTATGTGGAGAGAAATCCATGCGATGCACAGAAATAATAAACAAGTTGGACCAATCAAGTATGCCGTATTGCTGCTAGACAAAAATTGCTATCCTGGAGAATGCGATCTACAATACTTTGTATGTCCAGTAGACCAGTACTAGATATCTATAGTTCAACTTTGTTCCATAGCAATCTTGTAACAGATTACAAGCCTAGTGATCATGCAGAATAAATGCACCTAAACAAGTTTGTTCTCTACAAAATTATGTAGGCAGAGCTATTATGTCAGTGCCATGCATATTAAGACAAGCATCAACTTGAAAACTTGACCAACTACAAAGTTATCTAATTTTAGTAAGAAAAGTGGCTAAACAATAATTGTAGCACGGTGCCACATCTTATCCATTCATAGATAAGAAAGAAATGGATAGTTTCGTGTATCTATCAAAGTCTTGACTCAAGTACCTTAATGTTTGCCTTCTTTGTGAAAAGCTGCCACATAGATTGCCAACCAAGCAACAAGCCGATTCCAGTCAAGAAGAAAATCTAAAAGAAGCAAGATAGCAAGTGTAACACCACACTAAAGTTTTATTTGATATTAAGTGACACAACAGATAAGGGGTTGTTCGTTGTAACATACATTACCCAACGCCAACAAGCCCCTGTCAAAGAAAAGGATAATGCCCAGGAATGAGAATAGGATGCCGAAGCCTACCAGGCCTATGCCAATTTCTACAGACAAATTGAAAAATATTAGTACTCAACTAAGGTGTGAAAGAGGTAAAATAGGTGAGATCAGCAGCATGAATATCTGACAACTTTCTGTAACTGGAATTGAATTACTATTGTAGATACTATACTGAAATACTCTATTCTTAAAGCCCTTCTCCAAGTTCTCTCTCTATCTCTCTTTTCTTGTATGCTATGCTTTTCAATTAGCTTTAAAACTTTAATAAGAACAATTACAATGTGAAAATAATTGCTTTAGACAAAGTACACAAAGTACCTACTATACTATAAATAAATTCCAAATCCCTGCAAACCATATGTCCATATTCCTTTATACACATAAAACCACCTCAAAACTGGTGGAAAGAAATTGTTGTCAGTATCCATGGTCGAATGGTGGCAAAAACCACCTTTAAAACCGGCATGGGATATTGAGTGACATATTGATTCTATCCTCGGGGGATTAGTGTGTAAAATGTCCATTTTGTAAGCTTAGGAAATGGACTTTGGTATAAGGGGGTATCTAAAAGTTTAGAGATACATGTTGCAAAATAATTTGTCCTGAGTATTAAAATAGACCAATGAAGTGCTTCAATTGCTTGCTGTATGTAATAGTCTTAATCGAGAATAGAACTTCACTTTTTATCTCGCTAATCTCGTACGCCATTGCACTAGCACCGAGCAATAAGTTTCAGTTCACCAGTCCACCAACTGAACCTGCATAGTTTCAGATCTCCATATATTAAAAAGAGAGGTATACCAGCATTGTTATTTTTCTTGAAAGTGTGTCAAGTATTGAAATTAGCACCATGGCACTGTCAGTCTGTCACATTTTAACTTTAGCAGAGCTATGAAAAAATATCAGAAGATCAGTCTGCACTCTACAAATCTCAAAGGGATGTCAGACAATGTAGAGAAAAAGAACCTAGGCATATGCCTAGATCATTCCATTTCTTATAAAAAAGTTTCAGAAGTCTAGGAGAATAGTACTATCATTGTTGGAATAGTACAAAACAGTATCCTCTTAGTCTACAGTCTATACACTTCCGTTATCCATAAATGCAGCCAGGGGGCATGGCAATAGGAGCAGGCAGCAACCTATCAGCTTGCAAGCGTAATCGTGTTGGGCCCAGTAAGAACCAGCAGGAAGCATGTTCAGTGAGTACAACCTGATAAAATCACATGGGTGGACGCTAGATTAACTCTCTAACATTTGCCAGTTCATTCAAAGCATTAGTAGAATAATGTCCAGAGTATAAATCAAATAGGGCGCCTTCTAAAATTGGTTAAACTTAGATTCCTACAACAATATTTTATGCTTCCGACAGTATGCGGACATTTTCAGAAAATCTAGCCATGGTTATAGAAGCCTCTAATCTAGTATGACGCAATTTTTCCTAGCATGCCAAACTTAAATCTGTTAAGTGTTAACTGGCTAATGGGAAAAAGTACAAACTAATTTCCATGCTACACTAACCAGATCGTTGCCATCTGGCAGACAAGCTTGCCTTGCTCCAATTACCCAGCACACCCTCCATATATTGCTCGGCAATAGGTATCGCAGGATCAAGCTACAAACTACAAAGGATTGGACATCAACAATCTCAAGGATCTCCTACTCTTCAACAAGTGACATGCTACAACCATTTTACTTGGTTCACCTCATCACCTATAAGTCTATAACATTAACACGGAAGTGGACGCTGAGCTAGATGATTTCAAGTATTCATAGCCACGCTTATCCCACGGTTCCCCATGCTCAAACACCTCATACCAGGAGGGAGAACCCGAGGGCCGAGAGACATAGCTGCGCGAGGGTTTTTGCCGACATGGCCACCACCTGTAGGCACGAGGCAAGCGGCAGCGCCTGCGGCAGCCGCAAAATCCAGGGGCGGCGCTCGTCCAGGAAGCTAGCCAGAGGTGGGGGAACGGGTCGAGCTGCGATTGCGAGGAGGGACGGGGCTAGGGCTTACCGACTGGCAGAACCACGGATCTCCCCAGCGGCAGGGGAAGGAGATCACGCCACGTGCTGGCGTCAGGATGCTCGCGGGAGAGAGTGCGACGACAACAACTCCGGCGCGCTCGCTCGCCGGCGGCAACCTTCTCCGGCGGTGGGGGGAGGAGGCAGAGATCGAGGGAACGGGAGGAGGGAGGGGGAGCGTTTAGTAGGAAAAGAAGGCGTTAATAATAATAAAAGGCATCCGTGGGATGGCCCACTTGGCAGTGAGACGGACAGATCACCAATTCCGTGGCTTGCCTTTTTCTTTTTCTTAGAACAATTTGATACCTTGCCTAAGCATGTTGACACTAAGTAGTATCATTCCTCCAAGTTTTTTTGTCTAGGTAATCAAATCTCAGTCTATCCCTTTCATCCAATGGTCCATATTTGATACCTTCTCTCCTTGCACCTCTCTTTCTTTTTCTAGATTGAATAATAATGGCCATCATTGACAATAAAATATTTGCAGCAGCAGCATAAATGAAAAGCTTGGTCCTCTTATCCATCTACAATAGAACAATCAAAGGAAAGCAAAAAAAAAACTCTTCTCAATCAAAGATCATGTAATCACAAATTACTTGCTCACATCACTGTGAATAAATATACAAAAAATACCACATCAATAGGCAATCATCTATTCAAGTGTGAATTGATCTACTGTGAATCAATTGATTCAACTAGTCCTTTTCACAACAAGGGGCAATCATCTCATGCAAATAAATTCAACAAGTTCTAGGGTTAAAGTGGTAGGGTTTTCTTACCTTTCTCTGAGGATGTGAGGACGAGGAAGACCAGTTGAGTGCAGAGGTGGGGGGGGGGGGGGGACGCCGGATCTTGTCAAGATTCAGAGAGGAGGGGGACGGAGGACGGAGGGGGGACGCGAGCCGCCGCCGCTGGCTCGTGCGAGCGCTCGCCGTCAGGTGCTCGTCGCCGCCGCCGGCTCGTGCAAGCGCTCGCCGTACCTCGCGCGCGCGCTGAAGGGCCGCACGCCGCCGCCGGCTCGTGCGAGCGCTCGCGGTCGCGCCGCCTCCTTTCGCGTCGCCTCTCTCGATCTCGATCTGAGGGGAGGGGAATCGGGAAAAAACGAGAAGAGGGGAGAGATGAATCGGGAAAGAGGAAGGTATAGACAGCCAGGTGGGCCGGCCGGGCTGGCACGGCCCACGGCACGACTGGGCACGGCCCGTTACGGCCCGTGTCCTGTAGCGGGCCGTGCCGTGCCGGCCCGCGTGCCGCGTGCGCGGCCCAGGCACGGCCCACCACGCTGCCGTGCCGTGCCGGGCCGGCACGGGCACGACTCACCACGCGAGCCGGCGGGGGCACGTGGGCCGGCCGCAGCCCGGGAGGAAAGTAGAGAAAAAAAGGGAAAAAAAGGAAAATATGGAAAAATAGGAAAAAAAAATAAAAAAATATGAAAAAGCAGTGAGGTAAATAGGGAAACAATTAAAAAAAAGGAAAAATAGGGGAAAAATTAAAAGAAAGAAAAAAGGGAAAATAAAAAATATGATTATAATTTATAAAAAATAGGAAATTAGGGAAATAAATATAAAAAAGATGATTATAGAAAATAGGAAAAAGATAAATAAATATAAAGAATATGAGAAAAATGGAATAATGATATTTATTAATTTTGATATTACATGGCTGCCTCGTTAAAAACTTTGTCATGTAAAAACTCATATTTGAGAAAACCATGACAAAGAAAAAAGAGTACAGCTTATAGGTCGAAAATTATTAAAAAAACTAGCTAATCTTGTGCATCTGTATCGATGTAGAGATCTTCGAACTGAGCAACCAATTCCAAGTTCTCTGCGGAGTGTTGGACACGTTCATTAGCTAGCTCCCAGTCTTTGACGATGAGCAGCATTTCCACCATATCGCTGCTTAGATTTCTTCGTCGGTCCTCAATAATTCTTCCACATGTACTGAAGGCCGATTCAGAGGATACGGTAGAAACGGGCACCATGAACACATCTCGTGCTAGTTTTGAGAGCACGGGATATTGGGTCTTGTGATCATTCCACCATCCAAGGACGTTGAGATCTTTAGTGCTGGTACAGTCGCTATCTAAGTAGGAGGACAATTCTTGGGTGCTTTGAAAAGTACCAGTTGTTCCTGCAGCGGAACTCCCAGCAGGAGTGGAAGAGGAACTACCACCCCAAATCCGTCCCCATTGTATTTTCATCTTACCAGCGACAGGGACAGGTGGGGGTCTTTATAGACGAAGTCCCTGAAACTTATTCTCATACTTGGTAAATGTCTCGTATAATTTAGTCTTAACATCAGAATAATAGTTAGTATAATTTATGTTCATTATCTCTCCAAGAATATTCAACATATTAACCAATCCCCGTAATTTACCCCTAGGATCAAAAATAAATGCAAAAGCATACAATAGAGGGATTTTCTTCCAATATTTAAGATATTTTTGTTTCATATGAAAGACTGCAGCAGATAGTAGGTAGTCATTCTCATTTTCTCGTAATAAAGTAGCAATTTCAAGGATTTTGTGCAACATTAAATTAGCAGTTGGATAATAGACTCCAGATAAAACAACAGTGGCATCGTAAAATATCTCAAGAAATGCAGCAAACTTTTCTACTACATACCAAGTTGGCCCATCACTGTTCGTAGCATTATTAGACTACAAAAAAACGGTTAGTAAATCCTTATAAGGCAACACATGCCTCAACATTAGGTAGGTGGTATTCCATCGATGATCTGTATCCGTGCGAAACTTACGGGGTTTCATACCCGATGCATCGCAAAATCTTTTTCATTTTGTAACTTGTGGGTTTGAGGCAAATAACCATGAGATTGCCTCACGCACAGAATCAATATGTGTAGATACCCTCTTAAAACCAGTTTTAACTATAAGATTAATGATATGACATGCACAATGTTGATGTAAAAGAAATGATTGACTATAGACAGAGAATACGGGTTGTAGAATTTCCATGGCCCTAGAGTTAGCAGCTGCATTATCTAGTGTTATAGCGAAAATTTTATTTGTAAGGTCAAACTCTTAAACAACCATGGAAATTCTTTCCACGATATTATCAGCGGTATGTGCAACATCTATTAATTTTAAAGCAATAATTCTTTTCTGAATTTCCCAATTATCATCAACAAAGTGAGCAACTACACTTATGTAGTTTTCCTTGGCCTTACCACTCCAAATATCAGATGTGATACTAACAGAAAATGTGCAAGTGTTAAATGATTCCTTCAGTGTGTCACAACCTTGTTTATAAAACTTTCTTAAATCACGGGTCATGGTTTGAGAACTAACAGATTTAAACCTAGGGTTATGAGCAGTTTGAATATATTTTTCAAATGCAGTTGACTCACCAAAGTTCAGGGGTAAATCTTGTCTAGCAATTAATCGAGTAAGAGATTCTCGTGTAACCTGAGGATCGTACTCCCATGAACGTACCGTACCGTCAGGATTCAATATCAGCTGTTGTTGTCGCAGTTGGATGCCTTGCTTCTTTGCACACGACGTCGCATGCCGACCCAAATGTCCTGTTCCACTTGAAGATTTTCCAGATAATTTAGTTCTGCATATTTTACATCTAGACCATGTTACCTCTTTACCGTCAGGGCCGGTCTCCTTGATCTCATCAAAATTTTGTCATACGATGGAAGTTCTCGATCTCTTCGAGGACGTGCCGTTGACGCACCCGCGGCCATAGTTCCTGATCCTTCTGAAGCCACCTGTGTGGTCGCAGGCTCTTCCGGCATCAGTGCAGAGCTGCTGCCACCTTGCTTCATGCCGAAATTTGGGTCGTACTCGCTCATGTCGAACATCGGGTAATTCGGATCGTCCATGCTGAAATTTCAAAAATAACATATACGTAAATAATAACAATAATAATAACAACAATAATAATAATAATTTCTTACCTCCTTCAACTCTTTATTTGCAGCTTACAAATAGGAATATATGTCTTGACCAAGTTATTTTTATTTTTGGCAAAATTTAGAGAAATTTTGCCAAAAATTCAAAATACGGTAAAGTCTTAACCTATAACACACAAAATACCACAAGAAAGCACAAGATGAAATGTTTGGGTGAGCCAGAATGTTTGGGTTGGCTAGCCTATTTATAGGAAA
This sequence comes from Oryza officinalis, assembly GCA_008326285.1. Taxonomy (NCBI): domain Eukaryota; kingdom Viridiplantae; phylum Streptophyta; class Magnoliopsida; order Poales; family Poaceae; genus Oryza; species Oryza officinalis. Next base: position 41,836,182 of record BDMV01000002.1, on the reverse strand, counting down.
AAATTTCATAATTTTTAAGATTTTTTTCGTATTTTTTTGAATTTTTTTCGATCTCCAACGGCTATTTTTAAATTTTAGCCGTTGAAGTAGCCATTGCGGGGTAACCGTTGCAAAATTCCAACTGAGCAACCAACCACAGCGCGCCACGTGCCTCAGCCGGCCTGCTACAGTAGCGCGCGTTCAAATCCCTCCGCGCGCAAGGCCTGCTACAGTAGCGAGCCGTGCCGTGCCGGGCCGGCCCGCTACAGCAGCCGTGCTATGCCGTGCCGGCACGCCGGGCCACGGCGTCGGCCCAGGCACGGCCGGCCTCCACGGGCCGTGCTGGCCTGGCACGCCAGCTAACGGGCCGTGCTGTGCCTGGGTCAGCTACAGTATCGGCGTGCCAGGCCGGCCCACGTGCCCCCGGCCCATTTAGAGATGTACAGAGGAAGGGTACCTTCAACGCGAAGCTTATTTGGGCGCTTAGGGAAAAAAAACCGGATTTTTTTTGCCACATAGGATGCGCGCGACGCTTCATGCAAGGAGTTGTTGCTTTGTGCGGCATCGACGCCTGACAGGCGCTAGGATGACGTAACCAACTCAATTTCAAACTTTGCTAGCATCGCTCAGATGGCTGCCTGCCAAAGTCACCACGGCAAACCAGGAAATCGGCGGCAAAGCAACAACCATGCCATCCGAATCAAATCAGTAAAACAACATATTTGAAAATCTGTTGCAAAGCTGCGTCAAAATACCAACAACCAAATCCAAATCAACTCAGGAAAGCAACAAACTTGCAAATCTACCGGAACAGTGCACCGAGACACCAAAGCTACAGATTGTGTGTAGGCTTTTCGAAAAGCAATCCAACATATTAGATCAAAACTAATTTTATAGATCAAAACACACCAACAAACCTGCGAACTTGATGCAAACTAGGTCAAATCAGCTGAGTTTAATGTTACAGTTGATCCTATAAATGCGGTTCTCGTGAAGGGCAACTAGTTTTTATGCAGTACATGGTCATTATGTATCGGTGGGAGCTTCACAAACATCCTGCAATCGGACTACCATGATAGAAAACAAAAAACATGTACCACTGTCTATTACCTGCATGGGATGAGAGCGAGCAGATGAGGTGGCCGACGAGTATGGCGATGAGGCCACCTCGAGGCCTCGCCAAGCCTGCGTTCCTTTAGCCCAAGCTTCCTTGATGCCGCCGTCGAGCCCTAGTCGTGTCGAAGCTTCGAGCCCCCATCGGGATCCATATGCGTCGAAGTAGAAATTCCCATTAAGCTCAATCCAGTTCCAGCCATCAACAAGCTTCGTCTCCTGATTCCCCACTTGCACTCAGAAACCTCGCGCACCCCCGCTGCTCGCTTTCAGACTCACAAATCCGGCGGATTCGGTGGAGGAGCTGGCGAAAGGGATGTCTAGAGGAGGAAGAAGCAGGGATATAAGTTCTGAGGAGGAGGATGAGAGGGGAAGAGCGAACCAGCGGGGGAAGAGCAGATCGTCCCGAGTTGCTTGGGCAGCTGTGGACCTCAGCAACGATGCAGAGCAGATATGCTCTAGACCTTTCTTTCTGGTTCTTTCTACCCAAAGCAAGAGCCTGACGTTGGACTATTTTAGTGCTTACACCGACGCTACAAATGGAATCCAATATTTTAAGCTCCAGTCCAACTTCTTGGCATTGGAGCATCATATTCTTAATTGTGGTGCTTAGCCTAATCATCTTTTTAAGCACCTCCCTAAGCACTTAGCGTTGAAGGTGCCCTAAGGCCACCGCCGCTATTGCGCGCATGCAGTTCACGTGACGAGCGAGAGAAAAGTGGGTCGAAGCCGTCCGTGAGTTTTCAGCCGGACAGAGTGGACCTGAATATCAGCAGAATATTCCTTTTTAGGTCCATCCCAACCCATCTGATCCTACAACCAAACAACTACAAAAATGGAATGGCTTTGACCCGATCCATCAAAACCCTGCAACCAAACACTACCTAAATGCTTACTCTCCCGTCCAAAAAAAACTCAACTTCTCAAGTTTGAATTTTTGTTCCACAAAAAACTAATTTTTATCATTCTACTTATTCTCAACACATAAATGAAAAGTTTTATCCCTTCAATATCCTTTACCTACCTATCACCATTATTACTTTTTTTCGATAATGAAGGACATTTTGGCCATTTTCACTCTTCACTAATTTTACTTTGGGATCTCAAGGAATGGTTTTTTTGAACGGAAGGAGTAAGCTTAACAACAACAAATGATCCTTGTGAATCGCGAGGAGTGCAATTATAAAAGATTACTCTCCATCTGGGTGAAATTTGATCCTATACCATCCATTTATTTAAACTGAAATATTGAGTGAATTTATCATCCTATCTCAAACACCAGTGACCTTTATACGACCTCACAGCATACCATTTAAACTAGTACTGAAATTGAGTATTAAAGAATTTTCGTCACCACCCTGGGAGGTGAGGCAGAGCGAGCATATCAGTGAGACAAGTAAATAAATCCTCAAATGTTTAGGAAGGTATATGATCAAATCTCTAATCCGAAGGCATGGGCCGATCATTTGGGATGGGCCGTGGGCCGTGGCAGTGAGGCAGGCCGCCCGGCCGTATCCTTCCTAATCCTATCCCCTCGCGTAATCACGAATCATCACCCCCGCACATCTTCAAGCGAAAGCCTAGCCCGATGGTCTGCCGGATCGGCAACGGCGAAGCTTCGGGCGTTGTAATTTTCATTGTGGGTGTTGTTGATAGGGATGGACAAAAGGCTCTAAGCTCGTGACTCGGATCGATTCGTAATGAGCTCGCACTCGGATCGACTCGAACTCATAGTCTTAATGAGTCGAGCCGAGCTAGCCTTTTAGCTTGTGAGCTTAACAAGCTCGCTCGCTCGTTACTCGTTTAGCTCGTTAGTATAAGACATCATCATATCTTCATATAGTTAGTGTTTTTTAACTAGTGCGTAGTCTTTTAATTATATCAAAACTATTCGTATTTAGTGAGTTCTTTATTAGCTAGTGGTTATTATTATGTTATTATATGACAAAATGGTAAATTAAAATTATTTAATTGATATAAATGAGATATAGCCCGTTAACGAGCTTAACGCGAGCCGAGCTGGCTCATTATCCTTCCCTAGTTGTCGAGGTGTCTTCGTTCCCCTCCACGATAGGACTCTCCAGATGAAAACCTTGTCCAAGTTCATTGGGCAGGTGACAGTAATGGCGTTTCTCGGCATCCTAACCTTGTTGGAGGCCATGTCTTTGCGCACCGCCTTCTAACAGCTTGCCCTCATTGGCGTTGGCACCCTCAGATCGTCATGATGGCGACGGGTTTGTGGGAGGGATAAGTGGACCTTTCTTCTCTTTCGCCCTTTTCCTCTATAACCCTCTTTTATGTTGGCGTTTGGGAGTCCACACTTTCCGATGATCAACTGGTCACCGAGGTTGACTTTGTATGGGGCATTTGTGGGCAGCTCCTCATTGTTATACTAACAATGGGTTATACAAGGGACAAACAAATCTTTCTTCTCTCTTGTACTCTCCCTCTATAATCCAAAGCCGGGATGACAGATGGGAGTCTACACGTTTTTGTTCAATTGTCTAGTGTTGCCAGTGTTGGGTGGCTGTCGTGGTTCTGTTGTGCGCCTAGCGACGATCAGTCTTGCATAGGAACGACTAACATGGTGCTAGGCTCCTTCAGCTCGTGGTCAGCTGGTGGTGTGTTTGGCCTCGCTGACAAGTCTTTTTGGATTTCTTTCTTCTTTTTTTCCTCCTTATTATAGCTTTTTATGGATGTAGTTTTGTTTTTTCTCCAGCTATATCAATATAAACTTTGTTCTGTCTGGTGCTATTCGTTCAAAAAAAGGGATACAAATGGAATAAATATTATAAAGTTAAAAATAAATTTAAAATATTTTTCTATATAAAAGTTTTTTAGCACAGTTTGAAAGCTCGGGAATCATAAGCATTCATCCAATAATTTCAACCCTTTAAAAAGGAGAACGACTTCTCACCTCCAAGAGTTCTCTTCACTCCAAAACCGCTGCGGCGGAAGCTGGTTTTTCTTTCTACTCCTACGTGGTAACACGCCGTCACTGCAAACGGGGCATGCAGCCGAGCGAGCGATCGACTCATCGACCGATTAGGCCATCCACGCGCACCCAGATCCTCGCCAATGTTACATGTGTCACGTCATATACTTCCTTTGTCTTAAAATATAAATAGTCTTAAAATATAAATATAAAGGATTCAAATTCTTTATATTCCATTTAGCCGTTTCGAGGAAGCCAATGGTCACTGGCTGCCCCAACTTGTTCATCACCACTCAGATCTCAACGATGCCGCAGCTAGCTGCTACGTACTCCTAGATAGCACGCACATCTTCCTTTTAAGAATGTGCACGCGTTCTTTGACTAGTAGTATGACGCTTGGATTATATTTGATCTCACCTTTGAGAGATCGATGCGATGCGACCTGGGAAAGAACCTGCAAACCGGTCGATGCAATGCATGGCCGGCGATCTGAAAGCGAGGAACAGAAAAGAAAGAAGGGCATAGCATCACACTCCTCGTCAATGATATGTGCATTATTCGAGCGTCGGGCTTCAAGGTAGCTTAGGGGCGCTGCTTTGAATCCACCCGCTGCACGCCTGACTGAATTCTTTAGTTCAACTGACCTGACCTGCATCACTGCATGCAGGCTTAACTAGAATAGAATCTAGTACTACTACTCACTAACGCTGCATCATTCCTTAAAAAAAGAGAAAACTAATGCTGCATCATGAGTAGGAAGGGACGCCAGCTTTCTGATTTCGGTTTAATGTACGTGCTGCAACTTGGAGCTAGAGAGAGCCAAATTGCAGGTGCCAAACAGTGCATAATCATCTCTTAATTTCCTTTCCGGCCGAACCATATCTCTGAGACTGAGAGTGACGTTTCAAGAATCATGCTCGATCTAAGGCTGTGTGTTCGGTAGCCTACTCTCCCAACTTACCTTCTCTTTTTTCACGCGCACGCTTTTCAAACTGTTAAACTGTTTTTTGCAAAAAGTTTTTATACGAAAGTTGCTTTAAAAATCATATTAATCCATTTTTAAAAAAACAATTAGCAAATACTTAATTAATCATAAGAAAATACGTCGCTTCGTTTTACGTGCGTGAAAGATGAGGTTCCACCTCCCAAACACAGCCAAAGAATACAACAGCATGTTAATTGTATAACACTTCCTTCATTTTATATTATAAGTCTCTTTAAATTTTTTTCCTAGTAAAATCTTTTTAAGTTTAACCAAATTTATAGAAAAACATAATAATATTTTCAACACAAAACAAATATATTATCAAAATATATTCAATGTTACATTTAGTGCAACTAATTTGATGTTGGAGACATCGCTAAATTTTTCTATAAACTTGATCAAATTTAAAAAAAGTTTGACCAGATATAATTCAAAATGATTTATAATATAAAACGGAGCAAAAGTAGCAGAGAAAAGTGATGGTTGATCTTGATTAGATCGTATCAGGATGGCAAGGGCCAGGAGTCCAGGATACGATGCTGCTGGAATGAATCTGGATGCTAATAGGGCACAAACTCGGATTAAATACCACGGGTTGTTGCTTTGCTCCGCAGCGGTCTCACAGTGAGAGTGTTCAAAGCGCTCGCAAGTTGGTGGCGGTGATGTCACTGGCACATGGCGTCTGCGACGAGGGGCTTTAGGCTTTATGCTTCTTTTCTCCTTTGCCAAGTTGCTGCTGATTGGGGGAGATCATCGGTTGTTTCCAGTTACACCGAACCATGCATGGCAGCGAGAACTGCGGAATTTGGCTGACACCGACGTTACATAGCGATTGCTATGGAAATGGATGGATGCAAGCGGCAACGCGTTCGGACTGTGCGATCATTCGTTGCTCGATCGGTCCTGGGAATATTGAGTTGGAGCAGCGGCTAGGGTCCATAAATATCAAGGATTTTACTGTCTCTTCGTTTCAAAATATAGACATCCTTTAATATAAATCTGAACAAACTCGGTTGCTATATTTTGGTATTTTGGACCGAAGGTAATAGGTTGTTTGGCGGAGTTTAAGGTTAAGTAAAAATACTTTGATGTCCCAGGAAATTTAATTGATTAGGAAAAATCATGTCTTTTGATACAACTGCTAGTAGGCAATAAATGAAACGGTTGGAGGGGTTAGGAAAGTAATACTCTGAAATCCCTTGTATATGTCGATACATGGAGAAGCAAAACCTCTTATATATTTGTTGACGTAGGAGTGTTTTGACTTATGGGCTCAGAAAATAGAGCTTCTACACTAAAATAAAGTGGTTTTTTTTAACACGCTAACTCTAGTCATTCAAACAAAATATCACGCTCAATAATGCTAGTTTATCCTAGCTACAACTCTAAGAATTTTGGGGGATAGAAATACCAGCTCCGAAAAAATTGAGCGTTGAACTTGTGCCAAACAGGACCAAGTATAAGTCTGCAGCCTAGATATGTGTATCTATGATATACAAAACTTTGATCGAGTGGTTCTCTAGTCTTATAGAGCTTCCCTGCTAGGTTAGGAATTTGGACACAGCAGCAAAAACAGGCCTCAAGCAAGTTAAGGTAGAGTAGAAACTAAACCCAATTACCCAAGTCGAACCACGTAAATCAAAAGAAAAAATAAATAGTAAGACGCCAGAAATAGTACCAGTCAAAAGAAAAGCGGCATAGATTGGACATTAGTTTACCATGCAGTTGACGCTATCGATCATCATGAGCCCATCTTTTGGGAAATAAGAGGCACTTTCGGCCATGTAGCCAATAAGACCAATTTATGAAATAGTCAGGTTCATTTCTGAACATTGTGACACCTTGTCTTAAGCCATGATCAACAAGTCGTTACCTAATAGAAGGTTTGACAAAAAGGCATAAGCATAAGTATATTATAATTGGGATCCAAGACTAAAAAAAATTGTGGCATGCCACAACTGTAGCAACAAACCAAATACACAGATATATAAAACATTGCAATGGCCTTTTTCGGCGTTGATGTAGAAGAGCACACAGTGCCATAATGCCGGCCTGTCATTTGATCTCTCCCTCTCAGCCTTACCTTTACGTCATTGACGTTTCTCCAGGTCTACAGGAAACTGATAAGATGGTGATGCAAACGCGAGCACTCTGGAATCTGGAATTCTGGATTGGATGAAGTGAGCACGGGCAAGTGATCATGTTCATATCCATCCATGGCGCGTGGCACTCGGCTCGAGCAAAAACACTGGCTCCATTGATGGGCAGGTAGAGAGCAGAGCAGAGTGCAACTTGCAACACATGTACCAATGCCGCACGCCCGCACGTACGCTATCTACTTGCTACTAGCAGCTACTCTGGCAGCAAGAGACAGAATGCTTCCAATCATAAGAAGAGATGGTATATAGGACTTACCTCAAGGGCGCACACACAGCTAGTCGTTTCTGGAAGGATTCCAGATCCTGGAATGCAATCATATGATCGGTTCAACGGTCATGGCATGTCAGCTACGTCTTCCATTCATCCAAGGCAGATAGTAGATAGTTAGTGGCTAGCATTGCACTACAGGAAGTGACAAAGATGGTAGGTGCTCTAAAAGTAGATATAGCATGTACCAGCATTACCTGAACAATCTTTGCTCCTGGTATGCCAGAATTCTCACTTCAACAGGGGAGTAGACAGCTTGCCATGTCACTTTCTGTGGTAACTAATACTGGTAGATAGTGATATGTCAAAATTCTGCCAGCTTTCCTTTGCGTGGTTACTGTAGCCAGTGCAATAATAAGCCTAGCACCCTTGTAGGAATTTTTCTTTTTCCACTCCTAGAGAAACTTTCCGCCTTTGTGTCTCCTCCATGTAATTCCATTCTGGGAGCTCTGTCAAACGCCCATTTGTTGTCATTGGCAACCCATTCACTGTTGGAGTGGCTGGATTAACAGGATATGCCCACGTGAAGGACAGAACTGCTTTATTCCTCAGTCAAAAAATCAAAGATTGTGAAGCCATAACCTAACCAAATGACATCAATAGATTCCATCAACTTTAGTGATCCATCATCATGCATCGCAACTTTACTTGCTGGCATGACCGTTTCAACATTTAGATTCGATGATGTTAGTTACCTTTGATTTGAAGCGTGGGGAGCACTTCTCTAATCAAATACAGAACTTGCTGCAACCTGTGGAAGTAGTCTCAGGATTGCTGTGCCGAAACTTGCACAGCAGAAAACATGCAGAATGCACTAGTTAAAGTAGCATGCAGTATCCAAAAAATAAAAGTCTACATAAAACTATAAAATACAAAAACAAGATTCTATGGTCCCCAAGTAGTCAAAATCAATGTCGACCTTATCTAAGTATCTAACATGTTTTTACCTCCTCTTTTGTCTCAAGTACATATAAATTGCCATGACAGTTCTTTGTATTAAAAGAAAAGGCAGCAACTTGGCAAGAATATTTCGAAAATGATATTTGATCACACAATTGGAATGGCACATATGTCAAAGAACAAATAAACTTCTGCAAGTGTTCACAAGAACTCATGAAGTCACAACCTCAAACATCATATTTGAACAAATCAATTTATAACAGAAAAGGTAAACTTGAGTAAATTGTGATTGGGCGGGTGCATTTACAACAAATGCACATTAGACAACAGAACCAGTACCCCAAGTGAAACTTTTAAGTATGATATGGTGTGATTTTAACTTCGACTGTGTTAGCTGATCATAGCAAGATATGGTTGTTGATCAATAAGAAACTAATTAAAGATGCTTTGTTTTATTAAAGGAATGGAACACTAGAAAGATGCTTTGTTTTATCTAGGATAACATTATAATATCTGATAGAACATAGGCTAGTCAGAAAATTCAAGGAGGCAAAAGCAAATGAATACGGAGTATATGTCTTTAAATTTAATGACACTAGAGAGAGAGAGAGAGAGAGAGAGAGCATAATTACAGAATAAGGCTAAATTATGATCGAAACTTTATCCACAACTTACGTTGGTAGATCAGAATAGATCTTAAAAGTATGTTCCAAGTGTTTAGGGCATAAGAAAAACTCTAATATAATCCCCTCCTGACTCAGAGAGAGAGAGAGAGAGAGAGAGAGAGAGAGAGAATAGGACAAGTCGGTACCTTTTTCATTAAGGAGAAATGCATTCAAATCAATGCTGAAGAGGACTCAAACTTGGGTGGCTTATGTGTCCAACATAGGCACAGTTCCCTTTCTGGCTTTCCCTAAGCTGACAGAAATATGGAAAATATGGAAAAGCCGGTATCAGTGGCAAATTGACAGCATAGTTAATTGGAGAGGGGACTGATAAATGTCGATGCCCCCATCATCATCATTATGTGAAAACAAACAGTTCTGATTATAATCTTTGACAGATGAACTGGACATTATTCTGAATTCTGAATGATGACATACAATGATATAGACCATACACTTGTACCACAAACTAGCATCTCAAGCATCCAATTGATACAAGTGCGATCCAGGGACATGAAAATTATTATCTTAAGAGAAGACGACCAACAATTGATACAATTGTCACAAAAACCCACTGCCACCTTTTATCATTGCAGAATAGTATTCCCATCCCACCAAGCTTATACCAATTAAAATACCTTTAGCAATTCATCTTACTTAGAGAAAATGATCCTCCCTGCAATACCATCAACACATAATTAGTTTTTTATCATGCATAAACAGCGAGTTATGAAAGAGATAAAGAGCCTTAGGTGAATGAAGCTTGCATTTGCCAAAAACCCTTTACTGTGAAAAAGGAGGGGAATTTTATAGCTGAAAACAAAGAACATGATGCATCAGTCTAGGTGGCAAGTCAAAAGGCAATCCCCTTTTCACTACGGACAATATTTATTAGACCCTATGTATAGGGAATACGTGAGTGTGATCCATCAGATTTTATTCACCTACGGGGAATTGCAGTGAGCACTGCTTACTAATGGTGTAGGCCAAAGAGGGTGGACAGCCCGAAATATTTCATGTGATGGGAACCCATATTATTGTTTACAGTTTAAAGTAAGATACCATGTCGTCCAGAGCTACTAGTTTCCTTGTCCACAAATGGTTCAGCATTTGGCATTGCAAGTATATATAGAGCACAAACCTGAACCCTTCACTTCACCCAACTTCACAGTTAAGGCCAAGTTAGCCTCTCAGCCTCTCCAGAACACTACTACTCATCTCCTGAAAAAATACCAACTGTAGCTAACTATGTCAAGGGATCCACTTGTTGTAGGCAACGTGGTTGGAGATATCTTGGACCCATTTATCAAATCAGCATCAATCAGAGTGCTTTACAGCAATAGGGAACTGACTAATGGATCTGAGCTCAAGCCTTCACAAGTAGCGAACGAGCCAAGGATTGAGATTGCTGGCCGTGACATGAGGACACTTTACACTTTGGTGAGTTCATAACAACCTGTCCACCTCATTTCAATATTCAGTATAATTTAAAACAAAATTTTCTTTCTTTGGCCTAACCAAATGGCCTTAAGCTACAATAGTAGGGGCCAAGTCAGGTCACTGGCCTTCTATAAAACATCAAGCAGGACAACAATTTAGAGTACATCCACTTCAAAGTTGTTTTTCAGTATTCTTAGATCACTCAAAACCAAGAATATTGACTTTGCAAAGATTTAGAAGCTGTTTTTTCTTGATTCAGAAAGGCCTTTTGCACTTCCATATTTTATCTCTAATATATAATGTAAAGATGTCCACCTTGCTTTTGCTAGTGTCAGCACATATAACAGCACCTTTGCATGAAGACACTGATTAAATTTAAAATTTATACACATTGGTGTAGACATTTAGGATATCTGCCTATATATGTCAAAAACATCACATTTGAGTAATCCACATTCTTTACTAGACTCAATAAGATGCTTCATGTTACAGAACAAACATTTGAGTAGAGTTGGCAGCACTACATTTTGTGTAAAAATATCGAACAATTGTTCAAGATATATAGTATGTTTTGTATTACCTACCCCCCCCCCCCCCGGGAGGTGGCGTTCTATGAGGGGTTTCCTTGAATATTTGCCTACACCAGTGCATCTATATATTCAGGCCTAGAGCCCTCTAATGAATACAAGCGCTATTCATAACAATCAGATAACTCAGATCCTAATAATCAAATTGCGTAGGACAGCAATTTCAAGGAATAGCATATTTGCCTTAATAGAAGACAAGTAAAGCTAACCATGCATAAATAATTCAGCATCATTATTGCTCTGACTTAATAATAACACAGGAAATTACAGTTAACATAAGTATGTCACTATGCCGTCACTTGTTTCATAAGACCACAGAAATGAGCACTTATTTCACATTACCGCACATATATTGAACAAGTGTTTCACAAAATCACATGGCTTTGTATATATGCTTTCCCATCTGTCCCCTAGAAACCAAACAGGAGTTCCTTTGGATCATGACCAGAGAGATAGATATTATGGTGTTCATCACTATGCTAGGTTTGATTCAGTAGCACGATCTTTCACCCTGCTGCTAAAGTCATTGGGCGAAAACCTCCCCCAGTTAGAAATATATACTGTGATTTTGTTAAATACATGTTCTGTATATAAGTGGTTATGTGAAGGTATTACGACATACTAAGATTTTGCAATAGAAGTGGCAAAATACTTATGTTTAAGCACAGTTTTCTCATGATTAATTTATTTATAAAATAATAATTCCAGTTTATGCTTCTAACAAAGAGTGATAACAAACCTACCAATAGGTGATGGTGGATCCTGACTCACCAAGTCCAAGCAATCCAACCAAAAGAGAATACCTTCATTGGTAAGACCTGAGACATTTGCAATGAATGAAATTGAAATCACTTGCTTATTACGCTCAAAATGAATGCAAAATTAAAGTAGTGTGAATGTTACACAGGTTGGTGACAGACATTCCAGAAACAACAAATGTGAGCTTTGGTATGGTCTTCCCATTCTTTTACATCTCCTTTTTCTGAGTACATGTTTAAAAGAACTAGAGAGTTCTTTAAGATGGAACTACCTTTGCAACCATGCTGATATTCATATCTAGCATGTTTTGGCTTTAGAAAACATAAGAACTCTATCAAGAATAAAATCTACAAAATGATTTTTACAAACAATATGGTGAAAACTACTGCTGTTGAAAAAGTGCACAAGGTAAAACTATATTACTCATCACAGAACAACAGGATAGGCACACTGCCACAATGACCTTCTATATTGATCCATTACAGATATATTAGAATGATGGCGGCTTAAAAATTTCATGAAATGACTCTCACTCTGCAATATATAATATATCTGTTGTGCCATATATATATATATATATACTTTTAAGCCAGAAAGAACAAAAGAGATACTACTCCTAATCCAGCACAAATGCTTATGTAACAATTGCTGTAAGATTTGTTTTTCACTTACACAAATCTGTTCTAAGAAGTCCTGACAAACTATTTCAGGAAATGAGATAGTCAGCTATGAAAGTCCAAAGCCAACAGCAGGAATACATCGCTTTGTCTTTGTACTTTTCCGTCAATCTGTCCAACAGACCATTTATGCACCTGGATGGCGACAAAATTTTAACACAAGGGATTTCTCAGCACTTTACAACCTAGGACCACCGGTGGCTGCCGTGTTCTTCAACTGCCAAAGAGAGAATGGCTGTGGTGGCAGACGATACATTAGATGATAATTTGGATAACGACATTCCTCCTCTACAAACAGGAGGGTTAATTGAATGTTGCATAAGGCCAAGCACACCATATATGGGTAGTAAATGCTGGACTGTTATGCAACTTAATTTCTCGATTACTTTGTGATCTGTACAAACACTGACTACAGTGTTCCAGAAGAAATGACCTTCACTTACCATGTGATAATTCTCCATAATTGGTCCACCTCTGCTTCTTGATACAGAAGCCTAAGGTTAATGTATAATAGTACAATGCAAGTAAAAATCCCTTGTGATTGTTAAGACTCTACCAGATTCATGCAAAGCAATACAAAATTGTGGATTAGCAGTGCAAGAAGGTAACTACTGTGAAAACTGTAAGATCCACAGCTTCTAGGTGCTATAGGCCTAGGAGTTCTTTTTCCATCACCTCACATGTAATGAAAACCTATTCAATAGGATCTATGCTGATGACCTCACTAGGAATCAGAATTCAGAAACCTCCCACCATCCACCAGGCATGCTTTCAGATTCCACCAGCAGCAGCAAAGCTATTTTTTGCAGAAGCAGAAGGCCATTCGAGGTATAAATCCATATCTGTCCCGACATGTGAGTGCAGTCCTGGTCAGATTATGCCTCCAAGTTCATACAGAGAGCCAAAGTGACACAATATAATGCCATAGTCTCCTTGACTCAAGTATTCTTTTCATTCTATCTGTCTTCAGTTGACAGCTCTAGACACAGCAGGGGATCAGGTGCTTATATGAAAACAGAATTATGCCCAAGAAACTTGAGCCGTTCGCTGAATGAAGCGCTAAAGCGCATCTGCTTTTGGCATGATGTGATGAACTCCACAGCAAGCCACACGTTACCCAGAACCAGGACATCAGATCACAAGGTTACACTACTGACATCCTCCTTGTCCCACCTCATCCAGCACGACAACCACCATCCTGGGGTTATACCAATGTGAAAGTGCTGCCCATGGCACGATCACAATGCCCTGCTTCACGAGCTGTGCTGCATGGCCAACAAGAGGGCTTAGTGACCTGTTGGGGCAATGGGATGTGCAGCATAGGGAAACAAAACTCAAATTGATCCATTGGCTGAAAACAACTCTGATTATAATGCCTGAACAGGACGGAATCATGTCTTAACCAAAAAGAAAAGTAACTGAACCTTTCATGTTGATGTGCCATGTTCCAGCAACATATCAAATTTATCTCAGTTATGCCTTCCCCCTGTGCTTGGTTGCATATGTGAGACCACAAGAAAGTCACGAGGACCACTCATTGTCGATGCATAGAGGCACCACTTATTTTCTTGGTCAGTCAAAAGGAATGAAGGAATATGGAAATGTGAATTTATCACTTTCCACTTTTCGTCGAATTTTCTACGGAACTACTTTACCACATGCATGGTGAAATGACGAAATGGAAAAAATATCAAGAACTGAATATGTAAACCAAAATCTTCTTCCATGTTAGCTACTCGCAGTCCCCACTATAAAGGCGAGACAGGTGTTACCTGCAATATATGAACTCTGCCTATAAACAAACAGAGATTACATCAAAGTTGAAGCACAATTCGATCAGCAGGAGATTGTCTTGCAGGTATTCCTCTCATTTGATAGAAATCAAGCAACTTCAGAATTTAGAGGAGTCATCTTCAATATTTCTTTCTTCATCCTTGTTTTAGAGAGAAGGCGTATTTCTCTTCATCCTTGTGCTCCTACAAAAAATCGATTCCCAAGTAAAATTGAGGATAAGGAGGTCCTACAAAAATGCGTGGCCATTACAGGTTATTCTTTCTCATCATTATCCAGAGGACGCATTAAAAGCAGTTGCCATAACTTAACTCTAGTTCCCAAATTGTTCTCTAGGAGTCCAGGATACTATTATACATGCATTTGGTCACCAATTCTAACTGTGTGATATGTTCCATTGCATTTGTGGGCTAGCAATAGTTCATAGTATTTTTAACTATAATTAAAGGTACTAACTCTGTATTAAACCTGGTTTAGCCAATCTCTGAGCAGTCTGGGGTGTTGAAATTGAAGCTCCAGAATGGCTAACCGATGTGCTCTGATCTGGCGTACAGCTTGCAACCGTAGCCACAGGGCATGCACCCAAGAGACCAACCCCAGCGTTCTGACGAAAGGGAGCCATGCCTGATCTAGGCCCCTTCGCCGTCATCTCAACTGGCCGATTTGATCCAAGAGGCGTCTGCGTGGTGGATGTCAATGCAAGCTCCTTGGGCTGGACATGCTCGATGGGTGAGGCAGCGTTCTCGAAGTCATTGCTTTGTGCACCTGCATCTGCATGCGTGGTCATGAGATGCTTCTCCTTGTTCACTCTGTGAGCGCGCCGGCAATGGAGCTCGCACCCGTCGAACACCACCTTGCGCTCCTCGAGAGCCTTCGTGAGCCCCTCGGGGTACTTGTAGAAAAAGATGGCGTAGCCGCGGAACTGGCCGGTGGCGCGGTCGGCGCCNCGCGGGGGGCCCCCGCCTCGATCTCGCCGAACCTGGAGAAGAGCCTCCTCAGCTCGTCGTGCGCCGCGCGCGCGGGCACGTTGTCCACGAAGAGCTTGCGGTCGGGGAAGGTGGGGCCGAGCGACGCGAGCTGGCACGCGACGGGGCGGCCGTCCACGGCGAGCTTAGAGGAGGCGCCGGCGGCGAGCGCGCGGCGCGCGGCGGAGCGGCCGCGGAAGGTGACAAAGCCGTAGCCGCGGCAGCGGCTGGTGGCGCGGTCGGCGACGGCGTGGCACTCGTCGAGCGCGCCGAAGGGGGCGAAGGCGGCGGCCATCGCGGCGGCGGTGACTCCGGGGCCGAGGCCGTGCACGAAGAGGCGGCGGTGGGAGGCGTCGGACGCCGCGGTGGCGGCGAGGCGGGAGCGCAGGGTGGGGTTCCGGAGGCAGGTCTCGACCAGGAGGTCGAGGAGCTCGTCCCTGGTGAACGGCTCCAGAAGCCCCTCGATGCCTTCCTCCTCCTCCTCCTCGCGCTCACCGGCTGCCGCCGCCGGCGGCG
Organism: Oryza officinalis; assembly: GCA_008326285.1. Taxonomy (NCBI): domain Eukaryota; kingdom Viridiplantae; phylum Streptophyta; class Magnoliopsida; order Poales; family Poaceae; genus Oryza; species Oryza officinalis. The sequence continues at coordinate 41,820,443 of BDMV01000002.1, read as the reverse complement.
GCGGCGGATTCATCTCCGTGTCGTCCTTCTCCTCCTCCTCCACGGCTTCATCCCCTGCCATTTCTCTCTCGGCTTGCTCCACTTCCGCCGCCGCCTGCTTGGCGCGCCGCGTTCGCGACCGCTTCCTCTTCCGAGCCATGGGGATTTAGCGACAATCGCCGGGAGATGTGGGGTTTTCCGGTTTCCGGCGCCGCCGTCCGCCGGAAGTCGGTGGCTAGTTTTAACCAGGCCGCTCCCCGGTTTGGGCCGTGGAATCAAAAAGGGCCCTAGGGATTTTGACGAGTCCTCCCATTCGATTATTACTGGAGATGCAGTGATTCTTTGAGACACTGTCAAGTTTCAAATTCAAATTTTACACGCATTCAAACTTGTGTATGTTCAGTGATGTACATGTTTGAAGTTTTCGCATTCTTTTGGAGCTTTTACATTTTTAAACAAACATGAACATATTCATATTCATGTTAATATGGCAAACAAACATTGATTATATATTTTTTTTCCGGAACACAACATTGCATACTTTTTCTCTTACGGAACAAGGTATAAACGCAGTCGATCGTATACGCGCGTGCACACTGATACCTATGAATACACACACATCCTACCTTAGCACTTCCGAGTGGGACATACAAGCACGTCCTACCTTAGCACTTTCATAAATAACACCTTCGAAGCCATAAGCACGTGTGTTAAGTCTAAATCTTAAATTCAAGTGAAACAGGTTTTAACACAAAGTGACCTAACAAGCTAATCTCTTCTCAACTCATAGCATTGCATACTTTTAGGCATGTACAATTTATGAACATAGCACGTTAGTTTTGGATAGAATTTTCAATGTAAGCTTATCCAACACGAATGTGGACTTTATTGTTAGAGTAGGAGTTCTAACTAATGGAACTGTTCGGAAGAGCTAACTGCTGCAACGCTGCGGCTGCACTGCAGCAACAACTACAACATCTAAAGCAGCTCCACTGTAGCGGCTATAACTACTGAATGGCTGGGAGATGCAGGCCAGAACCTGTAGCCGAACTGTGGGGCTGTCCAGCACAACCTAAATAGTTGCACAACATACTACCGAACAGTCCTAATAATCGTGAGCGGGTAATGATGTGAAATATTTATACATGTTAAGTTTTCCACGTGCACTCAAACACATAACATTCCTCCTCAAATTTCCAACATCAATAGCCCGTACAATGTTGAACACGTGCCTGCATTAACGAGAATGAATTTAAATTTTGGGCGTGAATCGCCGCAAGTTCAACCTAATTTCAATTGCAAACATGAGTAGTTATTAAATCTCAAATTCAATCCGCACCGTTGGATCATCATCAGACGCCAGACCGACCCGGAAAGGCATCACGATTGAATCGGAGCAGCTTCTTCCCTACCTCAACCCCCAAATCCCCAAATCGAACCCGCCGCCTCCCACCTCTCCCAAACCCTCGCTCGCCCAGCCCCAAGAACCTCGCCGCCGCCGGCCTCCGGCCACCGCAGCCTCCCGACCGGCCGCCATGGCTCGAAACGAGGAGAAGGCGCAGTCCATGCTGAACCGCTTCATCACGATGAAGCAGGAGGAGAAGCGGAAGCCCCGGGAGCGGCGGCCCTACCTCGCCTCCGAGTGCCGCGACCTCGCCGACGCCGAGCGCTGGCGTTCCGAGATCCTCCGCGAGATCGGCGCCAAGGTCGCCGAGATCCAGAACGAGGGCCTCGGGGAGCACCGCCTCCGCGACCTCAACGACGAGATCAACAAGCTCCTCCGCGAGCGCGGCCACTGGGAGCGCCGCATCGTCGAGCTCGGCGGCCGCGACCACTCCCGTAGCTCCAACGCGCCCCTCATGACCGACCTCGACGGCAACATCGTCGCCATACCCAACCCCTCCGGCCGTGGCCCCGGATACCGCTACTTCGGCGCCGCCAAGAAGCTCCCCGGCGTACGTGAGCTCTTCGACAAGCCACCCGAGGTCCGTAAGCGGCGGACTCGCTATGAGATCCACAAGCGCATCAACGCAGGGTACTACGGTTACTACGACGACGAAGATGGCGTGCTAGAGCGGCTTGAGGCCGTTGCCGAGAAGCGCATGCGCAATGAGGTCATCACTGAGTGGCACCGTGTGGAGCGGGTGCGCCGGGAGGCCATGAAGGGGGTAGTGAGTGGCGAGGTGGCCTCGGCAGGTGGGCGCGGCGGGGAGGCTGCTAGGGAGGTGCTGTTTGAGGAGGTGGAGGAGGAGGTTGAGGAGGAGAGGAGGCTGGAGGAGGAGAAGAGGGAGAGGGAGAAGGGGGAGGAGGCTGGGAAGGAGTTCATCGCACATGTGCCGCTACCTGATGAGAAGGAGATTGAGCGGATGGTGTTGGAGCGGAAGAAGAAGGAGCTGCTGAGCAAGTACACCAGCGACGCCCTGCAAGTTGAACAAGAAGAGGCCAAGGAGATGCTCAACGTGCACCGCTAGGAGAGATGGTGTGTTCTTGCTTTTCATGGTTCTGATGAGTTATTCAACTGATGTAGTGATCTTTACTGGAAGTAATGTAGACTTGTACTCAAGAGCCTTTAGCATAGTTGTTTTTGTTTGTAGTCCTTTACTTCGTCATGTTGATTACTGTTATTGCCTTAATTCTGCTAAGAGCTGCATTTTGTCAATAGTTGGCCTCTAGCTACAATTTTTCATCTAATAGTTGCACTATATATGTGCTCATGTGTGCGAATATTAAAAATTGTTTGAAATCGTTGCTTCAACAATTGAAACACCCAAACTTGTTCTACTGCAACTGGTTTGTTGGTTTGGTTGTGCATATTATTCATTTGTTTATGCTGCATATGATAAAAGAAACCTTTTTGAACTTAGTGAGATGTGGTATCAAACAGCAAGCAATTTTTTATCTGCAGACCTTGCATATGCTGAAATGTTAGCCGTGAACCATAATAACTTCATATATATCAACCAATTGAGTGATAAATGGTCTGCTGTCATTTTTTATTTGATATGAAAAGCATGTTGGACTTAAATTGGTTATAACATGCTGCTGCCGCTTTTTCACATATTCCATTGAGAAGTTTCCACACATTGAGGAAGAAGCACTTGCCCTTCATTGCATAATAGTCAAAAACGTAAAACGACTTAAAACTTCAAAGTATCTGATATTTAGTGTCAATATTATTTATTTTTGACTCCTTGAATTGGACTGTGGAGGTGGGAGTTAGTGTTGTAATGCACGGGAATATTTCTTCCAAGTTGCAATGTCAACTCATTTCTGCTAATTTTGAAGAAAAAAACTCCAATATTTTGCCTACTTGATTCTGTTAAATTGACGTCTCTGCTTTGCTTATTTCCTCAGCAATGTAATACCTCATTGCATTTGGTAAAGCATACAGTCCCCACATTACATCATTTTGCAGCATTCTTGATGTGGTTCCTTTTTATTAGGTTGGTAATTGTTGGAAACTTGGGATCTTCATGATCTGAGATTAAAGCACAGAAGTGCGACAATTACTCTTGCGATGCTGATGCTGAACCGCTGAAGTGCAAGTAACAAGAAGGCACGCATCACGCAGCGCAGTCATGAACGCAGCCCTGGAAGACATCTGATGTAAAGAAACTGCAGGGCTTCCCTGTGTTTTATGGATGTTATCATCAACCCTGATGAGTAATGAGTGATGGCGAACCGTTTAAAGCACCGAGCATGTTTGTAAACCTGAGTTCTAGTACATTGCATGCTTATAGTGTGCTATCTGATTACTCTTGCAGTGTTCAGTTACTCGTTATTCTAAAATTTCAGATGTATACCGGAGAATATGTACATCTGTTTTCCTGTTTCTATGATGTGCCAGAGAATCCATGTTATACGGGCTGCAACTTTTCCTGATATCAAGTAAGTTCTCCTATCTTGAGGATGGCAAAGGGACATTAGCATGCTGGCGAGCTTTTATGGAGTACTACCACTTGAAAATATTACCTCGCCTAAATAAAATGAGCTGAGCATACGATAAAAAGAAAATTAAGTTAATTCATCCATGATCATTTCTGGAACATGGATGAACAACAGCTGTATCAAATGCATTTGCCAGTACAAGCTCGCAAAAATAGCTAAACTAGCACCGTAAACCGCCAAGTTATACATCAAACTGTCCATATAAATTGGTCAGCTGGCTGGCATGCAAAACTGCATGGCGAAGTACAAATTTCCAAGACACTACTTTGTTCTGATAAACTATACAAGTCTTCTTCCAAATGAGCGTGTCCTAAACCATGGTTATCCGAAATTGTATGACCATCTCATATTCCATCCATCCTCTTTCGTAGGACATCCTCAAATCTGCTATCTGAAACTGACAACAGCTGGTTCAAAATCATCCTCACTCCGCAATCAATCATCCGAGCATACCGAGGCTTTATCCGCTGCTCTAAACTGTACCCAAAGTATTGCGGAAATTTCACTAGCTCGTTCCTTGGGTATCCCATTGTCAGGAAATATTCATATTTGGGAAGCAGATTATCTTCCATGCTGAGAGTGTGAATAATCCCAAATCTATTTGCCATAGTGCCAATTTCCTCTATAGTGAAGTCCCTCTCCAGGAAAAATTCTGTGATCGGCTTTAGCTTTGCCTCAATGTTCAGACCAAAAGCCTGTGGGCTTTTTTGAATAAGTGACGCAGCATCCGCGCCAATTGACTCGAAGTATTCAGCTGTTGGCCTGAGATTGTCGTTGACACTGTAGCTCATGATATGAGGACATCGTGTCAGAATCTTGCCAATGTTTTCCTTAGGAACTCCTAGTTCAGTGAGAAAGCTCACGGTCGTTTCCACCTTCTGCCTGCTATATGTGAGAAGTGCGGGGAACCGAGAAAGCACCTTGCTCCACTGATCTTTGTTGATACCGATGTTTTCCAAATAGGTCATCATAGGTTTCAGATTATCTGACAGGCTGATTCCACATAGTTGAGGTCTCTTCTTGATGATTCCTGGTATGTTTGACCTTGGCACACCAAGCTCAAGTAGCAGTGCCACCAGAGGTTTTATTTTGCGATCCACATTGTAATATGCAAATGCTGGGAATTTCCACACGACATTCTTGATCTCTTCATGATCCATACCAAGGTCCAGTAGATAGACAACTAGCTCAGGAAGGGCTCCTCCTGAGGTTGGTGTGCTTACTCGAGCGATTGCCTTGTGTTTATTTGAGCTTGTGGGTGTAAGAACCATTGAAGAAGACAAGGCTTCCCGTTCCATAGCAAACGGATCGGGGAAATTCTCCACCACCTCAACCAGACCATCTCCATGTTCTTTAGAAAGGGCTTCCAGATATGGAATCAAAGCATCTCTAATCTCAGGTGTGCTGAGCTCCCTTCCTGAAAAATAAAGGTGTTATTAAAAGCTTAGACCAATAAGAGGAGATAATAAGTATGCAAAAAGCACAATCAAGAAAGTAAACCTTCAGCATATCGTGATCTGTAAGTAATGTGGAGCTTTGAAACCAGGTGCTCAATGAAACCATCTGCCTTATTGACAATCCGTGCAGCCAGTATACTTCTCAAACCTTTCTGTCTTAAAAATAGTGATAGCACAGCTTTTGCTTCCTCTCTTTCAGCAGCAAGCAACCTTGACCGAACAGCCGCGGAGCTTTGAGCATTACCACTAGCTAACCACAGATCATCCGTATCTGCACCACAGAGAATTGATGTGCACTGTAACAAAAGCTTGCATGCTTACATACATGGAGAAGATCTTAAGAAGGGATAAATAAGTAACCTCACATGATTGTGCACTGCAAATGGGAAGTTGTCGGGAAATTAGAGTGCAGAGCCTGTAGAGCAGATAAGCATTAGAGTGAACACTTACTAATACTCCAATGTTACTTTTACTTTTGAAAGTTTATGTTTTAACTTGATGGTTTCTGTCCAACCAAAACAAAAGTAGCGAATGAACTAAAATTGAGATCCTTTTGCATTACATATGCAAACAAATGAAATGGCTGCCATTTTCTTTTTCTTTTTCTTTCTTTTTTTTTGGGAAAGAATGACTGCCAATTTGATCCCAAAGAAAGAAGGCAAAATTGGTTCTGACACTGAAATTCACAATTCTAACAAGAGCTTAGTCATTGGCATCCCCATCTGGGACCAGGACTATAATATCAATCATTCGTCTAGAAATAGAACTGGAGCACCTACTCTCCAAATTACACAGATGCTAAAACCTAAGGGTTGAACTGCAGCTCCATGTGACTGGCGCAGGTGACCAAATCGAGTCTGGGATCACAAGAGCCAAGAGGAAATTCCACACACAGCTTCCATTTCCACTCAGTTATTACCTCTAGCAAGGCCAATGCCATTTAAAAGCGCGTGAAGAAGAAGAAGAAGAAGAAGAAGAAGAAGAAGAAGAGGAGGAAGGGGAAATGATCGAACCTCCAAGGAGGAAGCAGAGGCTTACCTGCAGGAGGAAGGGGAAGGGGAAGGGGAGGGGGAAAGGATGAGCCGCCATGGAGGAAGCCGAGGGCGTCCCCGCGGGTCGCACGGTGCCACACGGCGGCTCAGGCGCGCGGCCGCCTCCAAGCTCGTCATCGTCGGCGACGGCGAGCGCCGCAATGGAAAGCAGCGGGAGGAGGTCGACGAAAGTAAACGGGAGGGCGAGGTTTATCCTGTTCCTTTTGCAGATAAACCCCTCTAATAACTCCAATTTCGTGTGATCATGTCCAGATAGGGGTTATGACAATATGCAGAAACTGCGGGTGCTGAATGCAAATTTTGCTACCACAGAGTGGGACGTTGGCATTTCTGAACGATGCCCAGCAAAGTGCGCGAAATTAAATAATATTCCCAGCAATTTGCATTTGCTTACAATTCGCAATGCACAAATTACACACCAGATTACCACGGAGAAAGTGTCACATGATTCGCTGCATAAGTTGTATGCGTTCGCGAAATTTGTAATCAACAGCATGAACAAGAGCATAAGTTTGAGTACAAGATCGACAGAGATTTTCTTACCTCCATAAGAGCCAACATTTTACTTGGTACTATCCTAGGACTAGTACCAATAATTAAGCAAGAGAACAGATAGTCACATGAGCTTTTAAGGTTTAGTAGGATATCTGTAAAACATTCCTGCCGCTGCCAATATTTAACATGCTGACGATTCGCTGATCATGCTTCTGAGTTGTGCCACGGGCCAGAGTCATCATTCATCCCTGCTCCCTTTGTCATTACCTTCTTCATCACCCTCGTGTGACGGCGTACCCCTCTCACGCAGTTCCTTCATCTTGCGGAATTCATCATAGTGAGCCTTCCGTTGCTCTTCGAAATCTATATGAAAGCATGTAAAAGCAGTCATTCTTACTTTGAAAAAAAAAACAAGATGGTGAAATTTGAGGTTATCTCTTGCAAAACACATAAATAGTAAAAATTGAAGCGTATCCAACAGTGCCTTGAGGACTTCCGAAATCTGAACTGGAGATGAGAAAATAGCAACACAGCTTGCAACCAGTCTTCCGCAATGGTCATCATCCCACAAAAAATATCCAACTGATTCGGAAATACACACAAGGGAGATTATATCTATTTACGATTTTATACAAACTTTGATGGTCCAACTAGCTACTAAACCAGGACTAGAGCTAACCTACTGGTGTACACCGGATTAGCTCTTTCCTTGCTATCAAGCAGAAATTTTGGTCTGGCATACCGTGATGCCAATAGAACAACAGGGTTGAATTAAAAAAAACGAGTGAAGTGGATAAAGGAGTAATCAGACAAAAGGGAGTCTTGAACTTTCTATCAGTGAATATTTTCTGGAGCTAGGAAGACAAATCAGTATAAAATGTGACATTTCAAACAAGATTTACAGATCACAGGATCAGGTTACTTAATCAATCCCATAGCCTGAGACCAGGATACCTGAAATTATCCCTTCCTGTGTTTATCTTCTTTATGTGAGATGTATCAGACATGATATACTATATGGCAGTACAGCACTGGAATCATAACGACTTACACAAGCATCAAAATACAAAATGTCGATTAAGAGAGAACATACTACTGAAAAGGATACTTGGTTCTCCATTGTCAATAAGAAAAGATTGCAGATTACCAACCTGTTCCTTGTTTGATGGCCACTTCTTCTTCTTCTTCATTACTACAGGATTCCAAATGATCTCTTGCTGGTAATTTTCCACTTGAAATAGCTTCCATCAAAGCAGTCTTAATAGCATCAGCGTGAGCGGACTTATCCACTGACTCTTCAATAGTTTTTTTTGGAGAAACAGGCCCTTGGACCAAATGCAAGCATCAGATGCATGTTGTCCGGAATTTTTTTTAGCTGTATTAAAACATGATTCTATGTGCAAGCTCCAAAGCCCATACCATCATCTTCATCAATCATTGGGTGATATGGCGTCTTAGGCTCGGTGATTTTTTCTCTTACTGGTTTGGTCGACTCGATGTCATTCAAATTTTGTTCATCCCATTTCACATGGTCCCTGTCCCTGCACACAACAGTACTAACTTAAATGAAGAAATGGTTATTTTAAATTAAACAATGAATTTGGCATTTGAGAGCTCGAGGCGGATCTAACCTTGACTTTTTGTATTCTTTAGCTTGCATTATGGAAGCAGGTAGGGAGCACCTCAGAACCTGCAATAGCTTTATACTAACTGAACATCTAAAAAAGGATCAAAGCAAAGCACTGCACTGAGTATTAAGGCTCGCTTGATAGCGAAACAAGCCCATTGCTATGATAATTCAGAGAAGGTATCCCAAACACATCCACCTACTGTCCTACTGACCTACCAAAAGCTACATCAACACCTGTCCTCACACAATCAAAACGTGAGATTGATCAAACAGAACATGCAGTTACGCTACGACACGTATCAATTTCACCACCAGCCACCCAGGGATGGAACGGATGATCAGGCACGCAACAACGGGAGCTGATCAGCTGCACAAATGCAAGAGCCCCCGCATCAGCAGATCTCGGACAGCTTCCCGCTTCGCCACGGTGGCCGGGCAAACGCTAAAAAATCCCCAATCGCAAGCCGTGCCAACGACACCCACGGTGGGAAACGGAACGTCACCGCGGATCGATCATATTCCGTCGCGCGAGCGCGACGATGACGACGGCGGAGGAGCCTGACGAGCACAGTACTAGTAATCACGGAGCACGGCGAGCGGCACGCGAGGCAGAGCCCAACAGCCGCGACAGCCCGCGCGGAGAGAGAGAGAGAGGATCGAAGAGAGAGTACCTTGCTGATCAGCGATCGCCGATCGGGAAGAGTAAGATGGGCGAAACCGACGATGAGCCAAAAGAAGAGAAACAAACAGAATGGGAAAGGAGAGGAGTGAATAGTGATGACTGTTCTGGTCTGGAAGAGGACACTCAGGGTGTGGGGCCCACCAGTTGCTCCTTGCTCTGCTGCAAGACCGGCCACCTGAGCAGAGAGCACTCGGCTGTAGAAACTGAAAGCCACAAGTATTTGGATGGTAAGAGCCTTCTCCGTAGGGGAAACTAGGGATGCGTTTCTGGTCAATTTCATAGCTTTGCTTGCATCGCATGTAGTATTTGTTTGTGAAATGGCAAAGTATGGTGATTGGAATTCTTCAAGTACGTCTCCAAAAAAAAAAACGTTCTAATACATCTGATACATGCTCAGAGATCTCAAATTCTCAAATAGACATCTGATGACCATGCCGTTTCCCAGAGATTCGACGGATGCAGCATGATAGTAGAGACTTGTGAACTTCAGACGGTTCACACCAACAAATCGACGAAACAGAACCTTATGATTCCCGTGCCAGCACGGAAGCAAAGAAACCCAACATACCAATTCACTGTATTCACCCCAGTCATATTTACAGAGAACAGATGCGACGGCATTTTACAACCTTACCTAGCAGCTAAGTTCTCCACACACACACACACACACCCAAAAAAAAAAACGCGCCTGAGCTATATATTGCAGCATCGGAAACAAGAAGTCCGACGCCTGCCTTGACAAATGTCCCTGAAATCCTCTCCTACAAAATGGTCAGACATAAGATAGGACGTACCTCTGCAACTCAGATTATGGCCCATTGTCGCTTTGCGCGAGGTTTGCAGGGGACACAAAACAGAGATGAAAACGGAGACGGTTAAAACAAGTAAATGCGAAGCCATTAGAAAAGAAATGCAATGCAAATCCATGAGTTGACAAGGTGAATAGTGTGTTGATACTTCACAGGTAGAACCAAGATTGTTCTTTGTATGAAGGAAATGGAGCAAAGAGTTTGGCTGTCATGGACACATTTCTCATTTAGATAAACTACTACTACCTCCATCCTAAAATAAGTGCATTTGTAGTTTTCTACTAAATCAAATGTATAAGTTTATAGAGAACAGTAATAACTTCTACCATGTCAAATAAGTAAACTACAAATATATTTCGCAGTGGAACTAATGATGCTCATTTGACATAGTAAATATTATTGTTTTTTATATGAACTTGGTTAAAATTAGGATAGTTTGACTTAGGGCAACCAGAAATGCACTTATCTTACGACAGAGATGGTATGGCAAGTACAACAGTTGAGCCTAGGATGGGTTCCTCGGCAATACACATCATCTAAAGACTATCTATCGTCTTATAACAATTGAGACAATAAAGGCTTTAACCATTTTTAATCCACCAAAATATTTTTGTTATTATTTTTCTTTCCTTTCTCTAGCGTCATGCAAGGAAATTCCCTATTGTCTGGCGCTAAGAATCCACTGAGAGTCGATATTAACTGAGAAGCTAGGTGGCACCCCTAAGAGCCTGCTATGAAGACTGTTTTGCATGCCTTAAAAGTTCATCGAATACCAGAAACATTGATTTGCTTCACGAAAATATAATTGCTGACAGCGCTTTTTTTTTTCTGTACTTCACGCACTGTCATGCCAAACATGTACTCCCTCTGTTTTATATTATAAATCGTTTGACTTTTTTTTAATCAAAATTCTTTAAGTTTGATCAAGTTATAGAAAAATTTAGCAACATCTACAACACAAAATTAGTTTCATTAAATTTAACATTGAATATATTTTAATAATATGTTTGTTTTGTATTGAAAATATTAGTATATTTTTCTACAAACTTGATCAAACTTAAAAGAAGAAAGTTTGACTAAGAAAAAAAATCAAATGACTTATAATATGAAACAGAGGGAATAACCTAGTTTTCCAAGCCTTAACTGTGCTGAGGTGATGATCATTCGCATCTTGGCAACAAAAAAAAATTCCAAGCCTTTACTCACAGAAAATTTACTTAAAAGCTTAAAACAAGTAACTCATGACACTAAATATTTTATTAGCCACAGGGACATCAAGCTTTTCACAGGTGTGCGCAAGAGAAATAATTAGTGCAAATAGTGCTAGTAAAGCACACAGTTTGATTAAATTAGCACAGTAGAAAATTAGCAAAGCAGCACTGAAAGATCGTAAAGCAGAAGATCACAAATAGGATCATGGTGTCAACTGGCAAGGACTGTGGGTAGTTGTAAACATATATAAAAAGCAGGCGGAATTGATAGAATCAACCTTCGAAAATACTGGACAACCATGACAAGTCCTGCGCCTGAACAATGTTGTTCTTGGTCAGTCTGCATCTTATTGAAACATAAAGGAAACGGTAGGTGTAAGAGTAAATGATTTGTGGAAATGAATTACAAAAGCATAGTTTTCCTTGTTTTTACCAGTCTACAATGAGTTTCCCAGTGACAATTGCAAAATCCAGACTCTATTTTTTTATCAAATGCAAGCAACTAAATCTTTGAAAATGAATAACGAAAGAATGAAAGGTTCTGCAGGAGAACATAGAGCCGTACTTGCAGGCATGGACACAAGGAGATACAAGAAAGTATGGATTGCCCAAATCCTGATTCATCCACACATCTAGGCTGGTAACTCGTACATGTCCCATGCACGAGGATGGGCAGGACTGAAAATATTAACATGTCAAGAGTATCTGTCTGTCAATAAAAAAACAGGTTTACAGCTACAAAAAAAAAAAGCTACTAGCAAGGAGCATACTGAGCTTATATTGAGAAAATAAGATATCAGACTGACCACTAGAATTCACAACAGTAATAGATCACAGATGAAGACTCGAGGCCTTCCACAAATAAGTCAATTAGGTACGTCCATCAAGCTTCCTGTCTCGGTATAGCCACAGCTTAAGCTGCAGATGTGTCACAGAACACTTAGTTGTTTACAGTGAATCTAATCAACTCTCCAGCAAGTTTCACAGCAAAAAAAATAATTGTAATTCCAAGTTCAAACTAGCGTAAAGAAACATCATTAACTAGTCCCGCAAGAACTTCTGTGATAAGTCAATATGACATGTAGATTTACTATGACAAGTGCAAGAATGGACATCATAAAATCACTGATTTCACTATAATCAGCTGTAAAGCACGAGCAAATGATTTAAACTGAACATAGCAACAGGGTAGCAAAATGAATCAAATATCAGTGAGGATTGCCTTTTCATGAGGGAAAAGTGAGCACCTCTTAAAACATTTCACATCTTTCACCTTTATCATGAATAATGATTTGGTTGATAAAAGTCTAGCGGCCTATCATTAAAAAGGTAGATCATTAGAAGAAAATATAAATAGAAAAACAAAGAACTCTTCCTGCAATTAAAATTAATTACCGCTGAAGTTCATCACAATTCACAGGTTAAAAAAAAACTGAACGCAGAGGGAGAGAACAGCATATAAATCTTCCATGGTAACGGGGGAAAAGGTGAAATAGACAATTGCTTTGAGATTCATGTGTTCGGTACAACTAACAATAACAGAAATAGAAGACCTCCTTTTTGTGTTCTAAAACAATTGGGCTGTCACTTGTTACAACAGATGAATGCAAGAAAAATGTTCCAAAGATAACTTAATACAATCGTACGTCCTTAGGTGATTGATTTCTTCTATTATACTGTACAAGATTAGAAGTAGATAAGAGTCAGTTATTGTCTGACACATCATTGTAGCAAGCAAATGATATTAAATAGATTGATTTTTCTATATACAAGATTAGAAGTCGATAGAGTCAGTAACTGATACATCATTGTAGCAAGCAAATGATATTGAAAAATCTGACAGGTATTGTTTCCTTCCAGAAAGTGGTGGATCATTTTTTTATGACCAGTTTCATAAATTAGCTACTTTTCGAGCAGCTTTGGGGAGCAACTGAAGTGATTTTGCGAAGTACAGTAAAAAAGATTAAAGATACATTTCATTTTTATACACCACATCAGTGTACATAATAAACCCCTCAGCATATTACCTTACAATTCGCATTACCATGTACCAGTTTCCTCGTCAAAAAGCATAATGCACCCTCCCTCTTTGCTCCATCCATCTCTTGCAAACAAAATGCAAAGATCAAAAGAAAATGTGCTCGTTGCACAGGAAAAAATATGAAAAAAGGTCCTGTTGATCATTGTTTACAAAGTACCAAGCTAAGGTACTCTACAGTCAGAAATTTCAGAAGCAAAACTGGTGCACTAGATAGAAGTTACTAGGCCAGATCATGCAGGTGGGTTAGATCTGCACACCTTATAATGCAGGTGGATTAGATTGTGACCAGAAGTCTGAGAAAGAGCTAACCCAGTAACCCTGCAACGATATAATGGCTAGCATGGACCATAAGGAGACATGCTATCCCCCTTCGTATGCCTGCTAAAGAACACCATCAGTTGTCGCAGGCACCAAGGAGACGAGATACTTCATTCCAGTTGATATCTCACCTTGGAAGACATGCACTTCCATTGATTCCACGCTGAAAATTAGCATCCACAGCAGACCTAAAGTAATGCTTCAAGCTTAGCCAAAAAGGCCACGATCTCCACTGTTCCCTTGTTCTTTCATCCGTTGTTCTTCCAGAGGATCAGGGCTCTTCATATGTTTCTTGAAGCGCCTACATGTTTTGAAAATACAATATTACAAACCACATAAATCGCAAATTTGAGATTAGGATGATAGATTAAAAGTCAAAAGCAAAACCACTCGTACCTGTCTTGCTCATTTAGAGCAGGAAATGTTGGCATGAAATCCTTTGATCTAGGCAGAGGTAGTTCGCGGAACCATTCATGATTCAAGGCATCTTCTGCTGATATACGCTGTATGAAAAAACCAAGTATGTTCAGTCAGATACAAAATGAAGATATGAGAATCAGATGGTTCACTCTATTAAGTGTATTACCTTCTCAGGGTCATATGTCAGTAATCTATTTAGCAGATCAAATCCAGCTTCTGACAACATCGGCCCACCAGTGAACGATACAGCTCGAAATTTGTCCCTTAATCTATTGTGCCTGAGGGGAGGAATGAGTGGTAAGACTTTATATGATACAAAAACTGCATGATCCAAATAAATAAACCAGCAGCAGTAAGAAATGAGTTGGCACTTACGTCTGTTTGCCAAATTTGACAGTGGCACCAGGCAACTTAGAATAACCAGGCCATATATTCTCATCAGGTGTGCCAAGTGTTTTAAATATCTGCAATGGAAATCACTCCATCATAAGATTTCCTTAATCAAAGTAAAGATATGGAATAGACAAAAGTCAAAACCATATACCTTATCAAGTTGATCTATCTCGCTTTTCCCATTGAACAGTGGCCCTTTTGATAAGAGTTCTCCCATAATGCAACCCAACGACCACATATCAATAGCAGTAGAATACTCCTTTGCACCTAAAAGTAATTCTGGAGCCCTGTAGTCATAAGGAGCATACACGTAAGACCATGGATAAGTTAAATTTTGAGGACTGATTGTATAACACTATAGACTGACTAATGACTTACCTGTACCACAAAGTCACAACCAACTGAGTGTAAGGCTTTAACGGGCTGCCATATTGACGAGAGAGTCCAAAATCACATATTTTCAACTCACCGCGGTTGTTCAAGAGAAGATTAGATGTCTTGAGATCCCTATGGAACAGCACAATTATTAGATCTAACATCAAAACCAATTCCAGAAAATGTGTAAAGGAGAGGAAAAATTAAGGATTAACCATACCTATGAAGTACCCAATTGTCATGAAGATACTTCACACCTTCGAATAGTTGAAGCATCAAGCATTTGACCTCACTTTGACTATACGGTTGTTTCATTGTCTCCATAACACCCTTAAGATCATGTTCCATGTACTCCATCACCATGAAAATATCTCTGTCGCTACTACCAACAACTACTTCCTTGACTTCCACAATCGAAGGGTGGTGGAAAGATAACAAGATATTCATTTCCCTGAGAGAAGTCAGTGGGAAACCTTCCCTTTCCTTCTCCATCTTGACCTTCTTCAGCGCAACAATCTCACCAGTTCTCTTATCCCTCACCCTAAATACAACTCCATATGTACCCTCATTGATTGTGTTGAGTCTTTCAAACTCATCAACACTCCTGCAACCTTGAAGCATGTTAATGCACCTACATGGGGACCGTTTACACTCAGGGGTTTCAGACCTACACTCCTCACCTTCAGAATCAGAATCCAGCAAATGACCAGCAGGATAATCATCACCAGCCTCCTCCTCAACATCCATGTTGTCACCCTTCTCCACTTCAAGGTCCCGGTTTGCACTACCCTGTAATACCCCCGAGTCAGATGACCTTGAGGAGCTTCTCATTGAGTTATACACCAGCACCTCTCCAGGCTCAGGGCTTGTAACCTTTTTTGTGGACCCTCGTTCAATCGAGTCAACAGGTGACACACTCTTCTTTTTCTTCGGCACAAACACTTTTTCCTCCTCATCGTCAGCATCTGCCCATCTTGAGGTCAGAATGTTTCTCATTGTTGGGTATCCCTCTTCCTCCTCGTCCATAATCCTGTTCTTCTCATGCTCATGTGCCTTATGTGAATCAACTGACACATCCAAAATCACTGGTGAATGTCCATCACCTATGCTGGATGGTGAGCTCACAACAGGCAAGGAATGTGACTGATGCATAATAATCTCAGCTACAGCATCTACCTCTCTAATGCCCCTCACAGGATCTCGAGCCTGCAGCTTTGAACCATTCCTGTCCCAAATTACTGGAGATTGCTTCCTCTTCTTACTAGGGGACTTCTTCGCGTCCTCCTTGCTTACTCGCGCGACACCATTCTCCCTCGGCAGCTCCCTGGTCTTCAGTGGGCGCTCACCAGACCACTCTGAACCACTCCCACCCGAGACCTCGCCGGGCTCCCTGTCCTCCGTCCTCTTTTCTGATGGACGCCTCCTTGGTGGCAGATGCGGCGAATCCTGGCGGTGGCTGTACCCATTCGACAGCTCCCGGCCACTGCTGCGCCCGCCGTCACGGCGGCGTTCCGAGTCACGGTGGCGGCTCGGGTGGCGGTGGTGGTAGTACTCCTTGCTCCTCCTAGAGACCCCCACGTCGTGCTCCCGCTCCCTCGCCACCTCGTAGCCCCTGTACCCCCCGTGGCTCCCCGCAGCCATGAGTTGCTCCCCCCACAAACCCTAGCAATCGACGGGAATCCACAAAATCCCAGGAGAAATTCTCCACCGAACTAGAAATCCTTGGACCGAAACCAAACCCTAGTAGAGACAAAAATTGGGCGTGATTCCGACCGAATTGGGGGATCGGACCTCAATTCTCCATCAAACTATAATCCTCGGACCGAAACCAAACCCTAGTATATGGAGACAAAAATTTGGGCGTGATTCCGACCGAATTGGGGGATCGGACGACCTCACCTCGCAGCCGAATCGAACTGGGGGTTGCAGGTAGCTGCAGCGGTGGAGAATTCCGCCTGCCGCGTCGAAGCTTATCGGGATTCGAGGGGGAGAGGCGGGCGCGAGGAGAGGAACCGAATCGTGCGTGGGTTGCGGGAGGAGAGGAGGAAAGCCAAGTCGGGCACGCAGGCGCACGTCGGCCGCGTTCTTATCGTGCGGTTTGCTTTGCCGGTTTCATACCGACCTTCGCGTACGCGGCGCGGGGGGATTCGGGTCCATGACATGTGGGGCCCTGACGCCGAGAGTGGACTGGTAGAGTGGTAGTGGCCGACCTGACAGGTCAAAGAGTCCAACTACATACCACATGCTTGAATTGAAAAATGGCACGGACCATAACATGCCGTGATTGATGCCGATTACAATAAAATTGTACGGGAGTACTATATTGGAGTAGTAGTATCTGATTTATTCGTGTAACAAGATTATATTTCATTCATGGTACAAGATAAATTCTGTGCCTTGGTAGTACATCAGAAACCGCCTTCGAGGCTTCAACATGCAGCAACGCAGGAAACAACATGCAGCAGAAGAGCAAACTCTCAGATCGATCACGAGCTTTGACTGTGGCAGTGGATTTTCTCAGCTGCACAGCAGCGGCAGCCGGAGCGAGAGCGAGGAGGAGGAGAGCGAGCGGCCGCTGCCGCCCCAGCTCGCGCTCCGCGTGAGCAGCCACCCCTTGCCACCTCCCGGTCGGCCCAGCGCCAGCTCGGCCTCGGCGCGCGCGCGCCGCGCCTTGGCCTCCGCCTGCGCCGTCGCCAGCTTGCCCGCCGTCCTCGCCTGCGCGCGCAGCCTCATCCGCTCGGCCTTCTCCTCCGCCATCCGCATCTGCAGCTCCGCCTTCCGCCGCTCCCGATTCTCCCACGCCTCGATTTTCATCTCCTCGCGCCTGTACCTGACAAGAAAAAAAATGACAACGGCATGATGCAAACGTGAGTAGACAAGTACACCCGCTGACCCATAAAAAATCTAATCCTAACTAAAAACATGAACACACATTGTGTTCAAGATTCATAATTAGGATTGATCGGACGGAGGTAGTATAGTGGTAGCTGCTTGCTTTTGGTTTCAGGCTTTCAGAGGATGTCATTGTCTCAGTGCTTCTAGCTGACAGTTCAGCACTGATCTGTTACTGTCTTTATCCGACAAAAGAACATGCTAACGAGAAAATGCTGCGCACTGTTGACTGCACATGCAGAGCACGGGTTAGCCCATTTTTGCAGCAGGATTTCGTAGTTCAACCGATTTTAACCATGGATTTAGAGAGGAGATGAACAACTAACTTTTTTAGTCGAATTTGCTAGTTTTCGACGGATAACAAGCAAAAGAACAAATCTTTCTGTTACTAACATCGACGAGATGAAAGAAAATGGATGAGCAGGGAACGCGATCGGTCACCTGGCCATGTACTTGGCGCGCTCCGCGTCGCCCCACGCCGTCGCGGGTGACAAGGCCGTCATCGTGCCCGCGGCTTCGTCGTGCCCCTGATCGGCGAGCTTGCGAGCCGCCTGGAGATCCGCCACGCCGCCGGCGCCGCCGCTGTCTCGCGACCCGCCGTCGCATTGCCCAGGCGAAGCTGTGCCCCGCGCGACGACACGGGCCGCCGCCGCCGTCGCGACGACGCGGGGAGTGTTCGCCCTCGACGGCTCCTTGCTCCCGCCGGGCGTCATCTCCGTGCCGATGTCCCTCAGCGACACCACGCACCGCTGCGGCACGTACGCCTGCACGGCGTCCACCGCCTTGGTGTCCTCCCCCTCGTCGCCGTGCGCGGCCTTCAGCGGCGGCGCCGCCGCGGGCGCGCCCTCCCATTCCACGTTGCTCCACGAGCGCCAGCCGCCGGCCCCCTTCCGCGGCGCCGGCGGCAGCAGCAGACCGTCGTCGGCGCAGGAGCTCCTGCGCCGGGTGCCGCCGCCGCCGCCGTCGTCGTCCGCCCGGGAGAGCCACTTCTGCGCGTCGTCCCACTTGGACGGCCTCGGCTTCGCCTTCGCGTAGTAGCAAGCCAGCAAGTTACCACCGCCGCCGCTCGTGCTCCTCGCACCGTGCACATCATACCTCCGTACGCCGCCGTCGCCGCCGCCGCCGCCGGAGCTCTTCCCCTGAGACGATCTCCTCATCACTGGCAAGCAAGCACTATCAGCGCCATCTACTACTCCATGACGATCTCCTCCATGGCAAGAAAGCAGGGGATATGAAGGAGATGAGACCAATGTGGTGGCGAAGTGACGGCAGCTACTGCTGCTGTAGCTGCGAGGAAGTCAGCTGCAGCTGTCAGCAATCAGGAAGGCTGGAAGGGTATAGAGTTTGAGCTCATGATTGGCGGTCACTGTAACAAACGGAGACTGTACTGTGCACGTCTGCACCGTGGAGGCATGGACGTCCTCAGGGCCGGCACCGGTCAGCTTCTTGCGATTAATTGCGCCAGCATATAAGCGGCCTGCCCTCACATAACGACGCCCGGCAGGACGCACGCTATCAGCACAAAAGTTGCCGCTCGGTCCCTGAAAACATGGCACCGCCGATCATCAACGAGCCACACGTTCTCCCCACGACGATACACCGCTCATCACAGGAGGATTCTCGAACTTACTTTTTTACGACGTAGATTGTTGATGTATAAGCTTTCTAAGTATCGTATTCTCAGTGACTTAAAGTAAAAATTAATAAAAATCAGATGATCTTAATCTCTACTCATCATTTTCCTCCTTCCGTTCAGTTTGTGTTTTACATCGCTCGAGTAGCTTATCGACCATAATTAAAATTTAAAAATTTAAAGTTAATATTAAAGTTATTTTCATGAATTTTTAGTGTGGTTTATTGATTTTTAAATCGTTAAAAACAAGTTTTAACAAAACTTACTTTTGGTTGTTTCATTCATTTTCTTCACGGTGTATCAGCCCTAAAGCAAACACCTGATAACGTCACCGGAGATTCTGGGCCGCTCGATTTGTAGAGATCTAACGGCCATCCTGCCCCTGTTCTCGTGCACGAGCGGGTGCAGGTAGGTGGTGCGTGCTTGTGTTCGGGGGCTTTTGGGCCGCGAGGACTCATGTGAGGCTACTGTGTGCCGTCGTCGGTTAGCACGAGTTGTGCTGTGTGCATATGGAAGCTAAGCCGGCATGTGGTTTTGTTCCCCCCGCGCGGCTAGAATCCAAGGCGCGACACCCATCGCCCCACGTGACAAGTGCAACTTTTGGGCACGCATGCAAGGGAAGGGATTGGCTGCTCGCGTAGATGGACTCATGGATGCACGCAGCGTGTTTCCATGTACTTGTGAGCCCCAAGCCCCCGAAGTGGCGCTAGTGCGCAAGTACACGCCGAGTTGAACCGCTGCTGTATGCAGCAGTGGAGTTTTATGAATATGACATTTATAAAAAAAATTGGATTGATGTGACATCCATCCAATATCTTTTATATTTTGAAACAAAAGGAATATATCATTAGATCTGACGTGTGCTGCTGAGAAAAATATGAACATTACTTGGCATCGTTCGGTAAGCACAAGCTAACCGACACATTGACATTATCATCTTGTCATTATTTTTATTGTGGAAATACTTAGGGCCCATTCAAAATGCAGTGTGTATACTTGTATCTTTTGGTAAGCACAAACTAACCGACACATTGACATTATCATCTTGTCATTATTTTTATTTTGGAAATACTTAGGGCTCATTCCAAATGCAGGATTAAAAGAATGTAGAAATCAAAAAAAATACGGAAATCGAATATAATGTAACCGTAAAACAGGGGATTCGAAAACATAGGAATTTTAGGTGAATATGTGTTTGGATGGAATAAAGAAAAACGTAGATATCTTTTGAAGAAAATAGGTGCACCGTTATAAATCGTCACGTACTAGTGAATTAAACAACATTAATCAGCCTAATAATGTGCTTTAGTTGATCGATGGCATGATTTGCCTCGTTCCCACGCGAAGGGAGAGAAAAAAGAGCTCTGCATAGATTTTTTTTTTCCTGTGATCTCCCCGTGACATGGCTAGTGCAGGAAATTCCCCTACGAATTTCCGACGATTGATTTCCTATGATCCAAATGACGCTAGAGTGAAGCAACCCAAAGGAACCATAATCCTTCATTTTCCCTGTTTCTCCTCCATACCAAATGAGCCCTTATAGAGTTCTTCACGGGGTTGACAGATGCAAAATTAAATAAGGAATGAATGTGATTAGTTGTAGAAATTAAATAAGCGGCCATGGAATTGGTTCAGACGAGTGAGTAAGTGAAGAAATAGTCATACTCTTAGATAAATTTTCAATGTTAGAAGTTTTATTTTATGAATGTGCACCTTAACTTGTGTTTGAATGTGCACTTCCGCAACCTCTATTTTTTTTCCGCACGCACACTTCCCGAATCACTAAATGATACATTTTTTTTTAAAAAAATCGATATGAAGGTTGTTGTAAAAATCATATTAATCCATTTTTTAAAAAAAATTTAGCTAATGCGTAATTAATCATATATTAATAAGTAACATTGTTTTCCGTGCACCTCGTTCCCAACCTTTTTACAACCTTAGAACCTGTTTGAGAGAGCTTAAGATTATGATAAGCAGCTGTTTGTTAGCCAGTTTTTGAGAATCTGAAAAACATGGGTTTTCTAGTTTTTGATTTCTAGTTTATTTTCTGAATTATTACAACTACATTTTTCTTTAAATCTGAAAAAAAGTTAGACCGGTTGAATGAGCTGATTTTGACGGAAGCTCCCAAACAAGCCCTTAGACTAGTTGCAAATTAAACTACTATACTGAGCTGCTACGACCACACAAGAGTCCCTTTTTAGGGCCTTAGCTACCATACTTACATTTGTACAAAAAGGCGTACGGTTTAGGCCCATATTATCTTGGGCCGAATTTGGCCTTTTATTATAAAAGGAAAATCGCATGGAAAATGGAGCAACGAGTAAACCTTCCGTTTTTCTCTTCCGGTACCTAACCCGTACCCGTTACATCCTTTCCCTCCAATAACCCAGCCACGCAACTCCTTCCACGTGGCACCAAGCCTTCTCCTCCAAGTCACCTCCCTCCCCGGCGCGCCCAAACCGTACCCAGATCCCGCGTGCTCGACAAAAGACGGCCGATCTCCCGCACCACCCACCCTAACACGACCCCTCACAGTCACTGACATGTGGTCCCGGGTTCTGATAGGCCCCACATGTGATGGCCTGTTTGGGTAGCGATCCGCGTCCGCGCGCAGACCTTCTCGAAGAAAGTCAAAGCGCGCCCCGCTCCACGTCACGTCGGCCCGGGCGGGGCCCACGCCCAGATCTATCCCCTGGTCCGTCCGATCCCCGCGAAGCCGACGGCCCGGATCCGATCCGCGGCCTCCCCCCGCCTATAAATACCGCCCGCGAGGGCGTCCGCCCCTCGCGCGTCACAGTCGCATCGCTTCGCTTCCGTTTCGGGTCTCTCGCTTCGCCCTCGCCCGCGCGGATCTCCACTTCGGCTCGCGGCTCGGCTCCCTCCACCTCGACTCGGCTCGAGTCGCTTCGCGAAGGAAAAGGATAAGCAGGAGACGGCTCGACTCGAGAGGAGGAAAAAGAAGAAAAGAGAAGGAAGAAAAAGAAAAAAAAAAGAGGATAAGGCGGGGAGGAGTCTCGAGCCGGCGGCCACCTCGCGCCCCCAGATCCGCCCGTCTCCCGCGCAGATCCGGCTCGCCGGCGGGCGCACGCGAGGAGGAGGCCGCCGCGGATCCCCAGGCTAGGGTTTCGCCTTCTTCAGATCCGGCTTCTTCAGGTCCTGGCTCTCGCAACCCCCTCTCCGTTTCGATTTTTCGGGGATGTTTTTCTCCGGGGGTTTCTTCGGTTTCGTGCCGGTAGGCTTCGATTCTGGGCGCGAATTGGAGGATTTGGGGGTTGCGCTGTCGGATTCGTGCGCGGCGGGGCGGGTTTCGAATTCGAATTAGGTCTAGGTGTAGGATTAGGGTTTTGGAGGGAATTTTTGAATACGGTTTGTGTTTCGGTTATTTTCTTACATCTTGCTGTACGGAAAGTTCGAATTTGGCATTTGATTCTGCTAGGTTTAAGTTCTTTTCTTCCGTGTGACTGAATCTTGGGTCTCTATGGTTGTCAATGGTGAACAGATCTGGCGCCCGGGCACATGACACCGACGGTCCTCATGGAGTTTGGGCAGCAGAGGCAGATTAAGCGGGGCTACGATGAAATGGCGTTTCGGGGCGTGGCGTCGGTGGCGCCCCGGGGGTACGCGGAGACCGTTGGCGAGTCGGAGGGCGCAGCAGGCAGTCCCGTTCGTGTTGACTCCGAGGACTCGTCGGCCCCCAAGCGCAAGTGCATCAGCCTAAACAGCGACGGCTTCGATGTCAAGCGGGAGATTTTCGTCCCAGCCAAGATGTCCTCCTCTGAGAGGAGGCATCTCCGGAAGAGGTTCCGTACAGAGCTTGATTCGGTCCGGAATCTCCTCAAGAAGCCGGAATTTGCTGTTCCTGTCCCTATCAATAGAGCACCTGCGCTTTCGTCCTCGGCTGCCCCTCGAGGTAAGAAGGGACAGCGTGGTAACCATGTGGTCCGTGGTGCCAAGGGGCGTTTCTTGCCTACAAAGCCCCGACCTGAGGCTTCCACAGTGTTGACTGAGGATGCGATTTTTAAGCAATGCGATGCTATTCTGAAAAAGCTGATGACTCAGAAATGCAGTAATATATTCGACAGCCCGGTTGATGCTGTTAAGCTGAATATTCCAGATTATTTTCAAATCATCAAGAACCCGATGGATCTTGGAACCATCAGGAATAAGCTTGACTCTGGTTCCTACACGAGTCCATCTGATTTTGCAGCTGATGTACGGCTGACCTTTTCAAATGCGATGACTTACAATCCTCGTGGGCATCTCGTGCATGATTATGCCATTCAACTAAACAAGATGTTTGAATCAAGATGGAGAACAATTGAAAAGAAGCTGGCTTCCATTGCCACAGAGGCGCATGTTGAGGTTGACAGGGCTGACTCAAAGAGGAGGAAGACTCCCCCTGTGGATTGCAGTGAGGTGTCAACAGAATGTGCGAGACCAACAGAGTCTGTTAGACCAACAGAGTCCGTAAAGCCAAAAATGACATTCGAGGAGAAAGAATCATTTGGTAACTGTTTGGCATCTTTGTCTGAGGATCCGGAGGTACCTTCACACATCATTGATTTGTTGCAGCAATGCATTGACAACAATACAGATCAGCTTGGTGATGGAGAGATAGAGATTGATATCCATGCTGTCAGTGATGACCTACTATTTGAGCTGAAGAAACAAGTTGACAAGTATTTGAAAGAGAGAGAGCAGAGCCAACAGGCAAAATCTGAGCCTTCTGAGAATGAGGCTGCTAATGTATCTGGGCTTAGCCACTCCTCTACAAATCCCTGCAAAGGTTTTATTCCTGGTCCATTGATAATGCTTAGTTTTATGCAACATCACAGTAGTATTAGAACTTCTTTTTGTCTGCAGGTGGCGAGCCAGTTGAAGAGGATGTAGATATTTGCGGGAATGCATCCCCTATATTGATAGAAAAAGATGCGCACAACAAACCTGACAAGTGTGGTAGCCCAAGTAGTTCCAGCAGCGACTCTGGATCTTCTTCCAGCGGTCTGTGCTCCTCTCTGCTTACATACTCTTTTTAGCATGATATACATCCTTGTAAACAAATATGTTTTTGCAAGAATGTTCTGGTTACTTCAAACACTTGTATATTTCCTTATGTTAACTTTTTTTGTGACGTTTAAGCTTCAAGCTAATTATGTTCGAGTAGACTTTTAGTTGAGTTTGGCTAATGAGGCACTGAACCAGAAGTATCCACAATCATACTTCACTGTGGGAGCATCTGTACCGTCAGATGCTCACTAGTATGGGATATGCATGCTCATGCATTCAACAATATTCGCTCTCTTTCTTTGATCTTCTGGGGGACTAGATTATCAATATTATAGAAACTTTAATTGGGGTGACTGTTATTCATGTTGTTAACTGACGTACAAGCAGGATACCACCCTGCAATTTACCCTTGTGCTAATTTGCAACAATCTTAAATTATCTTCAGAATAAGCATATGCAATACGCATCATTGTCTTGTTTGTGTGGCCAAACGTTTGAGTAATAGTTCCTTTGGACTTCTGATAAGTCCCACTTGTCATAAACCTTCCTTATCATGAGTTTGTCTTGAGGTGTCCTCAATCACATTTACTCCAATAATGCAGATTCTGACTCGGGCAGTGACAGTGAAAGCGAACAAGAAAAAGGTGGTAGCCCAGCAAAGCTGAAGGTATTTTTGGCTATTCGTCATTGGGTGCTTGATGAAAAATTGTTGAGAATATTTTGTTCTGGCCGGTTGATTGCTATGCATCTATATCAGACATCAGCCCCTGCATACTGTATAGGCTGACTCTCATCTTAATTGAATATACCCTTATCATCTAATTTGGTCAGAAACAGTCGTAATTGTTTAAGTAATCTATTACTGTGGTATTTAAATTTAGGCTCAATTTGAATGTGATACCTGTTCCTTTTATCATTTTGTCAAGGCTGCTTTTTTTTTCTTATCAAAACAACTTTTCCTTTTCTGCCATCCTATTGCACTGAAATAATTGTCATCTATCTAATTTAGGGAAGTAAGAGATCTGACCAACCGGTGGAGCAAGAAAAGAGTGATGTTATTAGTCCAGTTGACGCCATCCGTAAGACTGCTTTCTGTGCCCTTTCTGTTCTACTACCTCCCTATATTTTCTTAAGGCTTATTTTGATTTGAAGAAGTATTCAACATTAAACTTTTGACTACTGATTTCTGATAAACATTAAACCGCTGTAATATCATAGTGTGAAAACTCCTTGAAATATAAATCTATCGGTATAATTTTATGCACTAAATGTACTTGTAGTTTGACCAATTTTTGTACCTTAGAAAATCAAAATGCACCTTAATCATCACAGCAGCACAAGTTTGTAACTTCATGTGGCAGTTGGATGTTGCTTTTGGCTTAATGCTCTTACAACTTTCAAAATCACAGGTCCTGCTGATGATGTGGAGCTCCGTGAGCAGGATAATGAGTCTAAGCCTGCCCCAGAGGGTAAGCATGAATTTGCAAGCAGGTACATATGAGGCCATTAAGGGGTCTCAGTGCATTAAGCTGATCGGATCATCTGATCCTTTCCCTATGAAAATTTAGGGGAGAATTCAAAACCCGACAGGCAAGTCTCCCCAGACAAGCTCTTAAGAGCAGCCCTCCTTAGGAGTCGTTATGCTGATGTGATTGTCAAGGCACGGGGGATTCTCAGCCAGGTTTGTGATTAGTTTCATCAAGTGGTTTTGTTTGTTCACTTTTGTTGCGCTGCTTCTGACATAGAACAAACGTTATGGCGAGCTCAGGGTGGAGACAAACAGGAGGAGCTGGAAAAGCTCCAGAAGGAAGGTAACGGGCACATCAGCCTGTTAAATTTACTCTTAAATGATGGTTCTTACATTTTCTCTGAGAAATGCCCTGTCTATGTATTCAGAGAAAGCAAGGCTGTTGGCTGAAGGAAATGCAGCTATGGAAGCTCGAAGAGCTGAAGCTGAAGCTGAAGCCAAGCGTAAACGGGACCTTGAGAGGGAGAAAGCTCGCCAGGCCCTGCAGGAGGCAAGTGAAAAAACTGCATTTACTGGTGGTGTCGAGCTTTCTTTTTCCCGCTAAAATTTGTGTGGTTTAACTTAATACAGATGGAGAGAACGGTAGAAATCAATGACAACCTCCATCTAAAGGATTTGGAAATGCTTGGAACGGCAACCACAGAACATATTGTGAGTTCTGTTGATGAGACTAGTCCTGAGCACTCCCAGGATGGCATGCCCAGTTTTCTTCCTGGATCAGGCAATCCATTGGAACAGCTCGGACTCTTCATGAAAGCAGATGATGAGGAAGAGGAAGAAGATCCTAGCAGTGTCCCCAACACTAAAGATGCAGAGGAAGGAGAGATCAACTAGCCCCAGTGCTTGTGGGCCAGTTGCTGAATTAGCTGTGCATATGGTAGACGCTCCTTCTGCTTCTAAACTAGCGCGAAGAAGGCCCTCAATTTTGATGCTGCTGGATGTCGTAAATTATGCACCTGGAGGATCGAGGTAACCTGCCCTACAAATCATCATATGTATTTGCTTGGAGGATGGCACAGCCATAATGGCCGCGACTTGCGGTGCTCCGAGCTGTTGTCGGGTGTATGTACGTAGCCATCTTTGAAGTGCCATTGCCAGGCCGCAAGGTGGGTAAGCAATGAGAGGACCAAATGGTTCTTTGCACATAGTGAATTAGTGATCCATGGTGCTAAAGCTCCCAGCGGCAAAGGTGTTGCCAGCGGCTTATATAGATTTTTCGTTCTTTGTTCTCTAGTTTTGGGTTTGTCCAATTGCTTCCTGCTGTAAATTCGAATTTTGATGTAGTTGAGGAAGCGATAGTTGTTTGCTGGGCATATGGGCAAATAGGCAAAAGCTTCTGCTTTTCTTGTTTACAGGGAAAAAAAGGAATTCATGCGCATTTAGCGCAATTTGTTGTCTCCTGTCAGATGTTTGTTGTGGATTTTCAGATTCAATACTCTTACTACACAAGAATTTTCTTGTCTTCCCTCGTTATGTTTTGTGCTGTGCAGATATCATTTCGAAAACGTGAAAAACTGCTGTTAGTTTGTTTAAATTAATTAAACAGAATGATAACTCACCAAGTCACCATAATAAGCCGGTACATTCACCAATATATATTGCATCAACAGTAGCCGTCAACACAAGCACAAGCAGAAATCAAGCACGCCACGCTACGATATGGTTACATACACGCAGCAGCCAACAAATAGTTGCTAACCAAGGGAGAGTTCAACCTCCAGAAACATGTTTCGTTGAACTAAGCCCAATTGGAGTCGGAAAACCAAACAGACTTCAGCCGTGTGTGCGCGACTCACTCAGGAAACCCTGAGGCACTGCTGCTTGAACATCTTGCTGGTCTGCTGCCCGCTGGCCGAGTCCTCCACGGTGAGGCCCTGCGCGCCGAAGCAGATGTTGATCAGCCTCCCGTTGCCGCACCCGTGCCGCCGTGCCGGCATCTCCGCCGACGCGTCGTCGTTCACGGAGGACCCCGAGCTCGACGGCTCGCCCATGTCGTCGTCGTCGTCGTTCAGCACGATGTCCTTCAGCTTGCCGAACACCGGCGTCGGCGTCGGCGTCGTCATCGAGTTCTCGTCGTCCAGTTCCAGGCAGACGCCCTTCATCTTACCGGACGGTGGCGGCGGCGTGGAGGACCTCGGGAAGGCGGACGCCGGAGACGACGACGCCAGGTGCGGCATGGCCTCCATGATGCCGTGGATGAGTTTGCTGTTGAGCTTCTTCTTGGTGGCCGAGCTGGGGGTCGAGGTCTTCACCGCGAGGGTCCTCTTGTTGTTCAGCGCCGTCGTCTTGGTGAATGTCTGCCTGAGCGGGGCGGGGGTCTCGACGGCCTGCTCGCTCAGCTTCTTGATGGAATCCATGGCGCCGCCGCCGCCATCGTCGGATTTCTTGTGCGCCCTGGACATCTTCTGACGAGGCCATTTCAGCATCAGCTTGAGACGGTCCTTGGCCCGGCTGGCAGAGCTCAGCCTCTTCTCTGAAGATCCATGGTTTTCAACATTTCCGCATTTTGCATCTCCATGATGGGCATGGTCACACTTGCCATTGCTAGAGCATGAGCTAGGCCGTCGGGACTCGACGGTTCCGATCCCGGAGTAGAGGAAGATCTCCGCATCTGATATCTTGAAAGTCGTTCCAGGGCTGCTTGCAATCCCTCCCTGCATCTTTATCTGCGAAACGATCGCTGACCGAGTTCGCAGAACACTCGAATTCAGCACCCCTCCTGCAGATACTATCTGCCTGATGAGCTTGTCAGATGTTGAAGAACGCAGCTGCTGTTTCAGCAATGCCAAGGGGGTCATGCCATTGGCATCTTCAGCATTGAGGTCGATCGATGGGGTCGTCATCAGGAGCTCGACGAGGTCTGGATGAACACAACCAACCACAGCCATGTGAAGGACGGTAAGGCCTGCATCATTCTTCAGGTTGATGATCTTTTGGATATCTGCTGTTCTTTCACGTATCAGGTGTCTCATAAGCTCCATTTGGCGGTCAAGCCGTCGGAAGCCTGGGGTTCTGAAACCTGCAATTGCTGAATGGAGGAAAGTATCACCAGCTCTGTTGACAGCTGATAAGGTTGATGGAGATGCTGCAACCAATGCCTCTACAACAGGCAGATGCCCTCGATACGCTGCTACATGTAATGCCGTGTTCCCTTGATTATCAGTCGAATCGATAATGTCGAAAGTGGCCATAAGGTACTTGACAACCTGCAAGAGGTATGTTGGAGTACATACATAAGGGCATAATACTGGGAAAAGAGAACTTCTATTCTAGTTTGCATATAACTGGAGCTTTGCACGCCTAATATTACAATGATTTGTGGCAAGAAATATTGGCTGAATATCAGCATCAAGAAACAGAAAGAAAGTTGGCTGAATATCAACATCAAGAGAGAAAGGAACCGTATATATCTAGAAAGTGCGATTTTACCCCCATCTAAACTGAATCGACAAGAAGTACATCCACTTTTCGCCTCAAATTATTGGAGAGAGATCAATGATTGGAGCTTTTGTTCATTTGTTGCTTCTAACTAAAATTCGTAAAAAAAATCTGGTCATGAATTGCACAACTTGAAGTCCATGTCAAAGAGGCAAAACCAGTATGGTCTTTATATTTATTCTTTGGCTTCATAATACATTGGAGAGTTGAGCATGACGATATTAACTAAATAAGCCTTTATCATCTGGGCGTGGTATGCTTATTATATAAGATCAAAATGTTCTTTAATGACAATTTCTACATATCTCAATGTCTCCTTGGGTTACACGCAGCATTCTAGCTGAACAATATCCTTCCAAGCTCCAACTAAATCATCAGAAAGGACGAATGAAAATAATTTGTTCTTTAACATATCAATTGTCTCATGATCAAGACAGACATACATACATACATACATACATACATATACGTGTATATGTGTATATATGTATGTATACTGTATACTATGTATGTATATATATATATATATATATATATATATATGCATATATGTGTGTGTGTATATATATATGTATATATGTGTGTATATATATATATGTGTGTGTGTATGTATATATATAAACAATAACCTAAAGCTTGGCATACCAGATAAGAACCTGTAGCGAATCAAAAGGCAAAATTGGTTTCATAACGTCGAAAGATATCGAGTTTAGAAATATTTCACCCAAACATCCTGATGAAATGGGGATCTACCTTGTCATCCATATTGGCACAAAGAAAATTTTACTATCAAGCATTTTGCAGAAGCAATGGCCAAGAAGCAGATGCCTCACCTCTAGCTGCCCTCTCCCTGCAGCAGCATGCAGCACGGTCGATCCACGGAAGTCGAGGTACTCCAACACGTCGGAGCGGCGCTCGATGAGCTCCCTCAGCATCTCCACGCTGCCGCCCCTCGCGGCGGCGTGGACCGCCCTGCTCATCATCTCCAGCCGGAACACCGAGGAACGGCCACCGCCACCGCCGCCGCCGCCGCGGCGCGCGTCTTCCCCGTTGGGGCAATTCGTCGAGCACATCGGCGACATGGCGTGGTCCAGCAGCAGCCTGAACACCTCGGCGTTCCCGCCCCTCGCGGCGGAGTAGAACATGTCCGTGACACCGTACTCGCCCTCGCCGAACACCAGCAATGGGTCCCTGTCCATGAGCTCCTGCACGAACGCCATGTCCCCGGCCGCTGCCGCCGAGTAGAGCAGCCACCCGCCGTAGCCCGCCCGGAGCAGCGTGTTCTCGGCGGCGGCGCCGTTCTTGCACTCGCACTCCACCAGCAGGCTCCGGGCGACGCTCGCGCGGTGCCCCGCCGCGCCGGCGAAGCGCGCGTCGTCGTCCCAGAGCGCCTCGAGCCTGCGGATCCGGCGGAGCGAGGTGAGCTTGATGAGGAGGTTGGGGTCGAGGTGCAGCAGCTGCCGGACGATGTCGTAGTGGCCGTCCGCCGCCGCCCAGTCGATCGGCGACGCGTACCACCACTGGTCGCCGGTGCTCTCCCACCGCAGCGGGAAGTAGCAGCACGAGGGCTTCTCCATTGCTGAATCTTTCCAAGATCTAGCTCGCCGATGCTGCTGCTGCTGACCAAGCTGTGCAGTGGCGAGTGAGCTGAGCTGAGCTCTCTCAGCTCATCGATCACATGGAGCCAATGCCAAGAACTGCACCAAAGTGGAAGACGAAGAAGATGACACCATGTGAGCTGACTCCATCAAAAGAAAAAAAAAGGGGATTTTTTATTGTTCGTGGTTGGATTGCATTATGGCAGTAGTAGGACGGAAGCATTTGCAAGCTGTAAAAGGGAGAAGCCATGCAAAATGGAGACCAGAAGAATAAAATGAATATAAAATTAACCAATTTGATGAGGGAAGCTTAACAAATTAGGTGACATAGCTCTTGTGCCAAGAAAGGAGAGATTTTTTTTTCCATAAGGGAAGAACATACTGCTCTAAAACTCTGAAAACAAACAAATGTGTTGTTCCGTTGTTCTTCTCACATTCTGTTTTGCAATTTCTGTCTGAACATCAGGACACAAAACTTGCAAGGCAAGAACACAAGATATTGCAGAACAAACAGCACAGCACTACATATTGCCAACAAAAGCTAAAAAACACAGGAACACACAAAGACAGGTACATGAACATGCAAATCCAAAGACAAAATATACCTTGTGAAAGAAAGAAGCAGCTATGTCCGTGTGAAGCACCACAGCTCAACTCCTCAAGACCCCAAGAACCAAAACTGCAAGCTCAGCTCAGCTCACCACCAGGGTCAAGAAGAGTACTCTTGCATTAGGCCACTGAAATAGCCATGGATTTTAAGCACAGTGATAAAGGTGGGTATGTAGACTAGTGTAAGTTGAGGACGTGATAGGGAAAAGGTGAGACCACAAACAGTGAGGCAGTGACACTGACAAAGCACTGTGGTCCTCCTCTTTGTAAAGGAAAGCTAACACAGCACAGCACACACACATGGATGGATGCATCTCTCTTCTTCAGTCTTCAGTTTTTACTGAAGCAGGGAGACAAAGAATTGAATGGAAAATTTTGCATGATCAGAGAGTAGAAAAGAAGAGAGAAAAGAATCATTGGAGAGGATAGGAATCTTTAATTAAAGGTGAAACGAAACAGGGTCATTGATGAGGGAGACACGCACGCCAGGCAGACAGAGAGTGATAGCCTTTGCACCAGGATCAGCAGTGGTCATCAACGCAGGAAGGTGGTGGTTTGATTTGGATTGATTTTAGGGTTTGGGTTGGCAAATGATGGAAAAAGGGTTGTACTGTCCTGTGCAGTTTGGTGGCTTGCTTTTAGCAATGGTAGGCCTGCACATAGTTGATATGCATGATGATGATGGAGATGGCGATTTCTTCTTTGTAGTTTCAGTACTGGGTTAGTGCTAATCATGGCTATTTTGGCCGACAGGAGTAATATGCGTGTAATTTAAAATAGCCACGGGAGGTAATAATGGACTTGATTCCAATGGCTGTCACTGTGTAGTAGTACAATGCAGCATCAAATGTTTTTGAATTTAGTGAATTCAATATGAACTCTGCCTGAGTATTGATAAAACTATGGTTCTTATTACTAGTACTACGCTCCGTGCCCGACAATAATCTGTCATCGTCAGATTTGTACAATGATGTCTGGTTGATGCAATGCGACACCTTAATATAGATTTGCAGTCGAATCAAACATAATTCGAACTACGTATTTTACAATTTCTCATGAACTTCTATTCTCTTCGTCTTGATATAAATATAACCTAATATAAATACAACATATTTTAGGATTACTAATCGAAATAGTTATCGACGCGTCAATATAAGATTGTATTTATATTGAATCTAAGGGAGTAGTATGTGCCAACCAGTCGGCGCGCACAGTCGGTGATATGATCTGGCTAGTTATTGCGAAGCTACTGGATGATTGATTCTATCCATGTGTTCCAGAATTAAAGCAAAGTGCGTTGCCCATCTCTTAATCAGTTTTTTGACGTTGATGTGGCAGCGACACCGCCCCCAAATTGAAGCGTGTTCCTGACGGATTTAAAACAATTGGCTCCAGATAAAATCGATCGCCGGTGATCGATCTGATGAAGATCAGAAGAAGCCAAGAAGATTCATGCACCGATCTCATGGCATTGCTGGCAACCAAACACACTGTTCCCTTGTCATTAGCCGAAATGGCAAGGAATTAGTGCACGCGATTCACTGATATGGCGCGAGTGGTGTAATGAATCTTCTTCTCGGTCAGGATGGAAATTGTGGTTGATTTGGATGCTGCGAAGTGGACAGAGAACGCCTTTGATCTGAAATTATATGATGTCGAACATCTGTAGGAGTATCAATCTACCTCGGTGTCAGAGACGGAGCAGTGTTTATCAGCTTTCCCTTGACCAGATTAGCATCTTGTGCAGACAACGATGGACCCGCATGTGTTGTGTACTTAGTCATGTGCACGGCATCACCTACACATGTTACTTTTTATTTTGCGGAGAGCCTACACATGTGACTGGGAGTGACGAGCCTCCTCTAACTTAAGTACTTCCTCCGTCTCATATTAATTAATATGATCGCTTTGACTTTTTTTTGTAACGTTTAATCATTCGTCTTATTTGAAAAATGAATGCAAATATAAAAAAGAATTATACATACTTAAAGTATTTTTGATAATAAAGCAAGTCGCAAAAAAATAAATAATAATTCCATAATTTTTTGAATAAGACGAATGATCAAACTTTACAAACAAAAACACAAAGCGACAAGTATTTTAGGACGGAGGTAGAATGGTGGTGTTTGAAAGTTCTGAAGATAAAGATAAAGATGAAGATAAAGTGTTTCACGCAAAACGAGGTGACAATAACGTGTGATTAATTGAGTTTTAATTATTACAAACTTGAAAAATGGATTAATCTAACATTTTAGAGCAACTTTCATATTATAAATTTTTACACGAAACGCACCATTTAAGAGTTTGAAAAACGTGCCATGAAAGTTTATTTTTTATCTGTCTGTTCTAGCAGATTCGAACAGGGCCTATATGTCTCTAACATATAGGGAGTCCTACCTGTCAGGGACCTATGTCCCTCTGACTCTTCGACTGAAAGTGTTTATTTTATTCGGAATAGAATAAAAATATGCGCGCTTTCTCGAGCTTCAAACTACGTGAACTTTTGTAAACTTTCTTGTACACATGAATTTTCTCAAACACTATTTGAAATCTATTTTTTTAAAAATATAATAGCTATTTTTTTTAAAACACAAACGCAGACGCTCATAAAGTGTGTGCACACGCACACCTCACCTTCCAAAAAAATATATAATCGTAAATACGGACAATCTTGTCAAATCTGGATGTGCTGATTTCATCAAAAGAATCTAATCAGTTAAACCATAGTCACCTCGCTATATAATGGTTAATTTATTCCTAGGTACCTCGGATCATTCTGCCATTCAGCTATTAGCCCAAAATAACACACTGGAGGGAAGAGTGAATCAAATGCCGTTGAACCAGAAAAAAGTTTGCTTGCTTGCCTGCTTGGGTTGGGTGGGTTGGGAAGCCTCATGCCTTAAAAAAAGCCCCACCGGCCAGCGTGGTACGCTGCGGGGCTCCGTTTTTTCAATGGGAAATTGCCATTTGCCAGGTCGCCCCACCGAAAAGTGGCAATCGCGGCCACGTGACGTGAGTTCGCCGCTCGTTTCGGCCGGCGTCTCCGCCCCACACATATGCCACAGGCCGGCAGTTGCACATTTGCACGATCCTTTGCCTCCCCTGCACCCACGGCTCCTCCCTTTGCACGGATGCTTCAAACCCATACGTGCGTGCAGTCAAGGCTAGTCTACATTACTATTTGGAATAATATTCGGAAGGATGGATTTCACAATTCAGAAGATTTATAGAGATCAAAATAGAGTTAGTTATGAATTGGCAAATATCACTTGAACCTAAAAGATGTCTAACTTCTGGTTGAGTCATGATTGTAATCTTATCGAACAGATGATCTTTCAGGATCAGTCCGAGTTTCATGATCAATGAAATCTCTTTTTTCCTGCAAAAAGAAAGGCTAGTCTGCAATACTATTTAGAATACTATTCGATGAAAATCATCAAATAACTGAAAACCACGAAAAAGGGGCCTAAAATGCAGTAGGCGTTGATTCAACCGGTTTTCATTCGAAAGGAGACCAAGTTTATCTTATAACCTTATGTCCTTTTTACTTCAGTATCAATCATGACTCATCGACCGGATGTGTGCCTAACGACAAAGATTGAAGATACCTAGTAAGTGGTAACCTCGTGTCCTTTTCATTTCAGTATCAAAGACTCGCCGAATATGTGCCTAATGACAAGGATTGGAGATATAAACCATTTTAAAAAGTAAACCAAATACTCAAATCAAAACTACTTGCTAGTAGTACTTTTTTTTTTTGACAATAGGGAGACATGCCGACCAGGCAGAGTAATGCCCTCCTCAGTAGTTCAGTTTACGTGAAGACGACAGGGACGCAGACAGAGGGTCCGGCATAATCCCAGAGGTCAGGACAAGTGAAAGGCGCCATAATTCAGATGCACATGACCTCTGTATTGGAGGCAGTGACAAGCTCGGACAAACGAAACTAATACTCCTACTCCTACATGACAATAATCTCCAACTACACCAGTACAAGAGTGCACGGTTCATGTCTTCTTTTGGATGGATGAATCTCAGTTCCCAAGTAGAGAGACTAGACAAAGATGCAAAAGATGGATTCAGCGATAGTGCCTACCTTCAGAAATTCGTTGCCTGGAGAAAGTAACAGTGGATTCAGTAGGCATCACATATTCATACCAGGACATTAACATTACCAGCACCAGTTTCATAGAACTTTTCAGTTTAGTGAGTTTCTTTCTCCTGAAAGAAATACAATTTCATAACATCAGTGGTATATACACGCACATGCACCAGCTAAAAATTTGGCAGTTCCTTCTCTGATTTCATCTAGAAATAGGTTTACGTACATTAATGAATGCCTGATTGGAAATCTTCCAGGCTCTCCAAGTCCTGATCCATTTGCATCATTTGCTCCATGTAAATAAATAGTAAAAAAACCCATTATTTCAGATAATTGAATCAATCATTTTGTGTACGAGAGAGACGGCATGTTAACCGGTAATTGCTGTGATCCTAAGCCAATGGGACATGCCTTGCAACTCTGTTACCAAAATGATGGTAGTATTCTAAGGTGTCAGGAGAGAGACTTCGGCCAAAATATTATCACATACTACTCCATCCACATGTACTGTAGTGGATTTTTCTCCATGGTCTCCAATACAGTAAATACATTGACATATAGTTTTCATCATACTATACTAGCAGAAGAGTAACAGAACTATATATTTGTGGAAGTCTTTTGCTAGACAGACCAATAACAATGATTTTATGCAGTCGATCCATATAAGTTTAGTTGTTTACACATTTAATGTTTAAAATCTAAAATGATTGTTCACACAGAAATACATATTCCTTTGAATCTCAGGCAACAGTAAAACTGTCATGCCAACATACCAGGAAAATGGTTAGTTCAATTGGTGTTGTATTATGTTTACAAATGCATCAAATACTAAAGTAAAGAAGATATTTGCAGTTGAATTCCCTATAACTCTACTGATTAACAACCTACTATTATGGTCATGGTCAAAATATGCTTCCTGAATTTTACTTCATGCATTAATGGTAAGATGCAGATTGTCCATGCTTCACCATAGTAAGCATCATTTTTTCAGATCCTCACTCCTCAAGTCATGCAAAAATTATATGTAATAAGCTGAATACTAATAAATTAATCACATGGGAAAATAATTCCATTAAAATGTTAAACAGAAATTCCAAAGTAAGTCATGTAATTCCTGATTCTTTCAACATAAGTCTCCATGTTTGTCCTTTGTGCTTCATTCAAAAGCATCTCGCATGTTTTACTCCTAGGTGCTATTTCACAACTAACCATCTCATCAAACAGTTGATACGCCCACTCGGTCTCACCGACCCTACAAAGGCCATGTATCAGAAGGGTGTATGTATCAAGATCTAAACCTAGATTATGTTTGCTGGTAAGTTCACACAACAAGTGCTGGACGGTATCAGCTTGGCCTCTTCTGCTTAAAAAAAGTCTAAGAAGCGGCCGATATGACTGAATGTCAGGCTTACAAGATTGTGCTTCCATTTCTTTCAGCACATTGAGAGCATCATCATCTCGACCATAGTAGCAAAACATTGAAACCATGGTGTTATAGGTGGCCAGATTACGGGATACACCATTCATTGGCATCTCCACTCGAAATACTTGGGAAGCTTCGAACAGATGACCTGATTTACCAAGAAGGTTGATCAAGGAGTTGTAGAATAGTGCATCAGGCTTACAACCAGATGACTTCATTCTATGAGATACACTCAAGGCTTCTTCAAACCTTTCGCACTTTGCTAACGATGTCATGATCATGGTGTAAGTGATAACATTTGGATGACAGCCCTGAGAACCCATTGAATCAAGAACTTCATAGACCCTCCTAAAGTTGCGCTGCTTACAATAAGCTTCAAGAACAGTGGTGTATGTGATGACTGAAGGTGGAAACCCGCGGCTTTTCATCTCTTCGATTGTCCACATTGCCTCATCGATCCTACGGACACTGCACCACCCATGAACAAAAATGTTGAACGTGTACGCATCAGGCGGAATGTGCGGACTGAGCACCACAAAGACCTCACGTGCCACTTCAATCTTTCTCTCTTTGCAAAGTGCATCAAGAAGAACATTCATCGTCTCCGTGTTCCTCTCCAGCCCCATATCCTCCAGCTTATCGAACAGCAAAACAGCATCCTTCCATCTTCTCGCACCCGCCAGCCTCCTGATGCTCTTTGCAACCGTCTGAACCGTGACCAACCCTCTGCCGTGCATGTCAGACAACAGCTCCCACATTCGGTCAATCTGCCTCATCTTCCCAAGCAGGTCAACCATCCGATTGCAGGCATAAGCCGTGTGCCTGTAATCGTCCCTCGACTGTGCCCACTGGAAGAAGCCCAATGCCGATTTCCAGTCATCCCCAAACTTGAACAGCAAGGTGTCCACAATGTTGCCGGTAAGCCGGATTCCCGAACAGTCAGCTCCAAGGCACTGAATCAAGTCCTTGACACTCCATTTTCGTGCTCTCGAGAGCGACTTCTTGATCAGCCTCGCCGCCTCTTCTTCCTCCGCCGTGAGATTAACATTGTTAACATCTCGGTTCGATTGCGTACACGATGAGATTGACAATCTGCAGAGTGGGAGTGGTTGCAGCGCCCTCGCAGCGCCATGGCGGCATCCGACACTCAGAAGACGCATCAGGAGCAGCACCTAACTTGGAGCAGCATGAAGGTTCAGCTCAATCCCCGAAAATTCTTGGCAAGAAACCGCTGTTCAGTATAATACTCCACGCAGGCAGCAATCAAATCCGGAGCAAACTGGATGGACTGGAAACAGAAAAAACCTGGAACAGCAAGGGTAGTAGTTCATCGCCAAACAAAGGAACCAATCCCACCCTGTGCGGCTGCCCGGATCGGTAGCCGCCGGAGAGGAGAATGAGAGATGGTTTGGGTACCTTGTTCGATCAGAGCGAGGCGAGGTAGCACTTGAGGAGGAGAGAAATCGATCGTCGATGAGACGAGTGGGGTAGCAAGCCAGCCGCCGCCGCAGCCCGTCGCGTGGGGGAGAAGAGGATGGAGGAACCAGGAAGAAGGAGGCAACGAGTGGAGCGGCGGCGTCGGCGGCGGCGCTCGTCGTAAGAAGGGACGGCGAGATGGCGGCGGAGTGGGGGAAGGCGATATGGGCCCATAGTTCTGAACCGAAAACCCTGGCCCAGGGTAAGCAAGGACTTGGGCCTATTTTGCCTATGACCCAGTGTGGATGGGCCTCAATCCCGTCCATAAAGTCAGAATAAGTCTATTTGCCTCTCTTGTCTCATTGAATCGTATTCCTTATCCGCAAAATCAAGTATAACACATTCCCAAATTTTAGAAATCAATGTAAATCGACTCTCTTAGGTGTGTTCGGCATATTGTGTTCCCAACTCATCTTCCTCATGTTCCGCGCGCATGCATTTCAAACTGCTAAACAGTGCGTTTTTTGCAAAAAATTTCTATATAAAAGTTGCTTTAAAAATTATATTAATCTATTTTTTTCAAAATAAATACTTAATTAATTATGTTTTTCGAAGGGAATTTCTTCCCGGCTGCCAAACATAGCTTTAGTGGTTTGAGAAACAGTGTTGTTGATGTGATAGGTTGACCGTGGTCTGATTTGCTTAGTCGGCATGGGCTACGTGATGTTATGTGGCATGACGGCCTTCGCGCTGTACCTGGCAAAGCATCTCGCCGACGACAGCAAAGGGGCGGCACCGGCGGTGGAACAACAGGAACCTCGTCTTCTCGCCGGTTTCCCTGTGCGCCGCGCTGGCGCTGGTGATGGTCGGGGCTAGGGGAACCACCCTGGACGAGCTCCTCGTGCTGCTCGACGCGGCGTCGCTCGACGACCTCACGGAGTCCGTTCGCCGCGCGATGGAGGTCGGCCTCGCCGACGAGTCCGCATCTGGGCAGCCCGCGCGTGGCCTATGCCTGCGGCGTCTGGCACGACGAGATGCTCACGCCGAAGCAGGCCTTGGCGGCCTATCGCGCCGCCGCCGTCGAGACCTACAAGGCCGACACGCGGGCCACCAACTTTCAGAGACAGGTCAGTACGTCCAGGATTTCAATATTTCGGTTCGAGAATTTTTTGAAAATTTTGAAACCAAACAGCATGTATTTATTCTACATATAATCGATTTGTGTGCAAAATTTAACATGCAGCCAGAAAAATCAAGAAACGATATCAACAACTGGGGGTCCAAGGCGACGAACTAGCTCATCCCTGAAATCTTTCCAGAAATTCACATAGCATGACCACCCTCGCGCGGGTTGGTCGGATGGGTCGTTGGCAAGCAGCGCGGAGGCCTGCCGCTTGGCGTTGGCGAGCTCCGAGATCGTTTCCGTCGCGACCCCGCCGGCAAGAAGACGAGATTCTTGTTGTTGTTACTGTCAGCATGTTCGGCAACAGCTAGCACCGACACCTGATTCAATCCAGCCCGATCGATCGCCGAGCTCAATTTAGTAATACAAAGGAGGGCGCTCGTGGAATTGACCGAGGAAGGAAGGGATCGATGGATGCTTACGACATCGACGC
Source organism: Oryza officinalis (assembly GCA_008326285.1). Lineage (NCBI taxonomy): Eukaryota > Viridiplantae > Streptophyta > Magnoliopsida > Poales > Poaceae > Oryza > Oryza officinalis. The sequence continues at coordinate 41,780,365 of BDMV01000002.1, read as the reverse complement.
GGGAGATGCCGAGGAAGGAGACGAGCGCGGAAGTGAGGCAGAGACCAGTGGCAGTGGGTCTGTGACCACGTGAAGACGATGTGTAGTAGACGACGGGCAGTCGCCGAACACGGTGGCGACGCGCTCCAGGAGCCCAGCTAGACACTTACATATGGACTTCATGCTTTTTTAATTTTTTCAGTGATTAGGCTGCCACGTTAGTAAAATCATCCTCAAAACCGTCGAGAAAATCATTTACATTGGTTTCAATATTTGTGAGAGTCGATATACCCGGTTTTACAATTAAGAGATGCGATTTGAAATTGGGCAAGAGATGATGGTGGCAAAATAGACTTATTCCATATAAGTCCCGGCCCTCTCCCGGGTACATGAGCGGCCCATATAAACAGGTCCTGACGGAGGATTTTTATTTTATTTTTAATTTTATTTATTAAAATATTTAAAAAATAATTTTCTATTTAAAAATTTTACAAATCTAGTCGTCCATCGTTCTCTGGGAGGGTGTTTTTTCAAAAATCGTTCTCTGAGAAGACGATTTATCTGACGTGGCAGACGGCCGTTGGCCCTCGGGCCAACGGGGGAGGGAAACTTTGCAGGCGACCCCCTTGCCGCCATTCGGGAGGGCGTTTTTTCACTATTGGGGGCCGCCTGCAAAGGACGGTAAGGGCAGCCTCGAATGGCGTTTTTTCACTATTGGGGGCCGCCTGCAAAGGGCGGTGAGGGTAGCCTGCTTTTTTATAGGCGGTCCCCTTGTCGCCCTCTGGAAGAGCGTTTTTCATCATTGGAGGCCGCCTGCAAAAGGGCGGTGAGGACGGCCTGGCATTTTTGTAGGTGGCCCTCCTGACACCATCTGGGAAGGCGTTTTTTCACTGTTGAATGGTTTAATGTTGAATTGTTAGTTTAAAAAATTAAGTAAATTATCATTTTGAGTACGAACAAAATAAAAATATTTTTTAAAATGTAAATGATTTATTGTTAACTCGGATTGGAGTCCAAGGAGGGGTTTTTTTAATCGAAATATTGAACTGTTTGTTAAAAAAATTAGGTAATTCATCATTTTGAAAATGAACAAAACATGAAGAATTTTGTAAAATTGCAAGGATTTATTTTTTACTCAGATTGGAGCCTGAGGAGAGGGTTTTTTATATGAAAATATTGAACTCTTCGTTCCAAAAATTAGGTAAATCATCGTTTTGAAATGAACAAAGTGAAAAGAATTTTGTAAAAATCCAACGATTTATTTTTCATTCGGATTGGAGCGCGAGGAGGGGTTTTTTACCTCTAAAATACAAGTTAAAGTTGTGTATAATTCTCGCGTATATTGAATTATGTAATCATGTACACAATTGAAGGTAGCATTTACGAAAATATAAGCACGTACTTATAAATTATAAGGAATACAACGTATCGGGGCGTAAAAGGAATTTTTGCAAATCGAAACGATACAATCCCATTAATTTATAATGCGTGACGCATAGAACAACACACCATCATAATTAAACATTATTATGATAAGATAGTTAAGAAGTGTCTTCAATACACGATACAAATTTGTCGGTCCCGACGAATCGAGGCTGAGCTTATCTACCGACCCCTTCTATGTCGTTCAACGTGAACTGCATTTTCGTTTTCTTCAATCGCTGGTCATGATATGTTAGATTAACATTATCGATCCACAAATTGAATCCGCACCTCCTTGGATTGCCCTGAGAAATAAACATAGTTAGTAAGTTAGGGTAGTAATATTATGCAGATGGTAGCGAAATTGAAAATATGTAAGACGTACAACGAAGTTGTTGTCTACGTTGGGGCAGACAAAATATCTTCTGCCAAATGTTCGTTCTGTAAAGGAGGTAGCCACCTGGCAGCGATATGTACAACCACACTTTGGACGCTTTGACCATTTAGGTAAACCTAATGGATTATTCCTCCAGTCTAAGCTTGCAATTTGTACCCGATGTTCATACTCCATACATGCCTGAATGAATTGTATGGTCGTCTCAGGTTGCGTTATCGTTTGACTGATGGAAGTAACTCTGACCGTATCGATCCACTGTACGAATTGATATTTCCTTACATCCTCGTATTTGTACAATTTTGTAAGAAGATGTAAGTGTAGGAAAGTAGCGATTAGTGGTACCGAAAAAGATCATACTTATGACAAAATCGTCATCGACAATGTTAGGACACACGAAGCATCTTTGTCCTCGAGTTCGTTGTCTTATGGACCTTATTACCTGACAACGGTCACCACAACGACACTCTGGACGTTCCCGCCATGTGGGGAGTCCCAGGGGATTTAACTGCCATTCTAAAGCTTCTACAGCAATTTGGCGTTCACGCTCATCCTTACGCCTAAGGTAGTCTGATCTTGTCCGGAAATTACATGATACGACTACTTAGTTCGAATACTCATTACGATACAATATCGGTCTACTTCATGGTTCACAAACAATATTAGACCATCGTATCGCCTGTCGCACGAGGACGCCTAGGACGTGCTCGTCTGGTTGTTGTTCCATTCCCTGGTGGTCGTCTTCCATCACTTGTCTCTCTAGATGGACCGACATCCGCGACGCTAAGACCTTTCGCGGTCTTTGGGCATTTCTTGTAAGTATGATCGCGCCGATCACACTTGCTACAACGTAGAGTCCTACCACCAGTTTCGGCCTCGTTCATATCATTTCTGATGCGTCTTGTCTGACGCCGGCCTTTTGTCACCTTTAGCTTGGATGGATCTGGAATGTAAAAAACTTGGGGCCTCAGAGTTGTGTAAGATTTTGAGATCCCGAACCCATATATCTCTTCACTCCATGTATGAAAGATTGTTTCTTTCCTGAAATAATGTGACACGTACACATCGGGAAGTATGCCACAATCACCGGCTGCGGCAAGTACGTGAGAGTAAGGCAGGTGTCAAAGCTTTGGCTTCATACAACTATGAAATTAGCACCCATGTGACGCATGCACCACCTACTCCAAAAATCAGGCCACCTGGTTGGAATTCCCTTCTCATCCCAATCGTTCTGCAAGTAGTTAATAGCCCGCAACATGCCCGCATGACGATCATGTATAAGGTAAACATTGGGCCTCATACGCATGACTGCGATGTGCACTCTCTCTAGGAACCAGTACCAGCTTTCAGTGTTCTCACTCTCTACAAATGCAAAAGCCATAGGTAACACCTGATTGTTCCCATCAACTCCAATCGCTGTCAATATTTGACATCTGTATTTACCGGTCAAAAATGTTCCATCTATGCATAGTATAGGACGACAATGTACAAAAACATTGATGCAAGCACCCAATGAGAAAAATGCTCTTTGCAGCACACTCTTGGTAGGATCATCAGCCGATTGAAATGTATACATGTCATAGTAAGTATTACTATTTCTCCGGGCAATGCGGGCTAACAGATGAGACAAATTATCATAGGATGCTTCAAATGTGCCATACCTCATCTCTAAAATCTTTTGTTTGGCTCTTCAGGCCTTGGCATAGCTTATGGTGTACTTGAATTTGTCTTCAATATGGCTAATAATTGATCTTGGTTCAAAACCATTATTGCACACAACATTGCTATACATCTCATTTGCAACAAAAGCTGAAGTGATGTTGCGGTGATACTTCTCCACCCTTTGTAAGTGGCACTGATGCTCGGTCACAATGCTAACTTTTCAATAATCAATCCATTTACCCTTATATGCATGAACACGCCATGGACAATCTCCTCTCACGCACCTCACTTCGTACACATAATTGGTTGGCTTGACCACCCTAAATTCTCTTTGCAATGAGACCGCCCAATGCTTCACCGCCTCCTTCATATCCTCCTTATGAGCATACCTAGCACTCTGAATTACCTCGTTCTCTTTGTATTCCTAAGGTATATGATGCCCCTCTGAGATAACAAGTCCTGAGAAGTCCTCTTTTGTCCAATCAATGGACATTACATCATTTTTCTCATCGGATAATACATCGCCCTCCGCATGCTCGTTATCCGAATCTTCCCTCTCCATTCCATCGACAATTGTACCGACTCTCTCCCCCTCATCCGCCACGCCTATGGCCTGCACCACCCTTGTTTGATTTTCTTCATTTTTCATCGATGGTCCAACACAATATCCCACATGGCTTGGACCCTCAACATCTTCGGTTTCCATTGCAACATTTCTATCTTTTTCATGCACCGACACAAAAATAACAAGGGGCCATGACCGTTCAAAAGCCATCTCCATATACCGTCTCCAAGCATCAGTGCTATCCATCGGCATTAGTTCCCAAAAATAACCTTCTGTTGCACGACTCACTACAACAGATACTGACATTGTGTTGACTTCTGGGTCTATTCTAAATCCTCGCAGCAACCAACTATAAATTGACTGAAATATTCTCTCGGCAGGCCTATCGATGCCCTTCGATGTCATTCTAAAATCTGATAGATCAACACCATCTGGACCAAATCTAAGGTTGCCTTGCCCGTGAACTAACTGAAATATGACCTTACTTGACATTGTGCCTAATGAAACAAAAAACTAGGCTAACTAAGTTCGAAACATAATCACCAGATCAAATGTAGAATTTATCAATATGTACTACGCCCTAAGTTATATGGTGCTCTAGATGTACCATATAACTCAAATATATTGTACAATTTGCACTATACCCTAAGTCTCATTTTCTATAAATATGTTATATGCCTTTGTTCTTAAATTATACAAATATGTAGGGTGCTCCAGATCTACTAAAATATATGGCAATACAACTAAAATACTACAAAAATTTCAAAGACAATACAATATAATGTATTTACCTGTTATGAAGTCAGCAAATCAGCAAGGCTTCACCGATTTTCTTCTGCTCCCCCTCACTCCTCTCTCCTTTTCTCCTTTTTTTGGATTTTGAGTGAATATAATAAAAATTTGAAGAGGGAGAAGGGGTTTTATACACGGGGAGCCAAAAATCGCCCTCCCAAAGGGCGGCAAGGGGGTCGCCTGCAAAAATGACAGGCAGGCCTCACCGCCCTTTTGCAGGCGGCCCCCGCACAGTTCAAAAACGCCCTCTCAGAGGACGGCAAGGGGACCGTCTGCAAAAATGCAAGGCCGCCTTCGCCACCCTTTTGTAGGCGGCCCAACACAGTAAAAAATCGCCCTCCCAAAGGGCGGCAAGGGAGCCGCCTACAAAGTTTCCCTTTTCCGTTGGCCGGCCGTTGGCCGAGGGCGAACGACCGTCTGTCATGTCAGATAAATCGCTCTCTTGTAGGGCGATTTTTGAAAAAACGCCCTCCCGAAGAGCGATGGGCGACTAGATTTGTAAATTTTTAAAATAGAAAATTATTTTTGTAAATATTTTAATAAATAAAATTAAAAATAAAAAAAGTCCTGAGGGAGAATGTGGTCTGTGGACTACAGCGTTGATGCGGCCCATTAGTTTTTGAGTAATACTGCGAGATATATATAAACTTTAAAATATTATTGCTAAAGCAAACATTTCTTTCTGTTAATTACACCATCTCCAAGGGTGTGTTCTTTTGGATGTGTTGGGAAAAAATTCTCTCCGCACGGAAAACGGAGCGACTCATTAGCACATGATTAATTAAATATTTACTAATTTTTTTGAAAAATGGATTAATATGATTTTTTAAAGCAACTTTCGTATAGAAACTTTTTAAAAAAAACACACCGTTTAGTAATTTGAAAAACGTGTGCGCGAAAAAAGAAAAGTATGAGTTAGGAAAGCTGTGTGAAAAACTTACCCAAGTCCACCGAATACTATATCCAATATAGTATTATATTCTTTCTGTACTTGCACTATCTCAAAGATACGCCACTTCATCGGCACGTAGAAATGCAACTCGTCTCACTCTCTCACCTCTACATATATTCTTGCAAAGGCCTTTCCTTAGCAGTATCTTGCACTCACCGCTCGATCCATAGCTCACCGTGCAGCTTGGCCGCCATGGAGCAAGTCGCGTACTGGTTGATCTGCGTCTTCTTGGCTCTCCTGCTCCTCGTCAGGCTGGGCAAGCGCCGCGACGTAGTGCGCCTCCCGCCCGGCCCGTGGCGACTGCCGGTCATCGGCAACCTCCACCAGGTGATGCTCCGCGGCCCGCTCGCCCACCGCGCCATGGCGGACCTGGCCCGCGGCCTCGACGCGCCGCTCATGCGCCTCCAGCTCGGCTGGCGTCCCCGTCGTCGTCGCGTCCTCCGCGGACGCCGCGCGCGAGGTGACGTGCACGCACGACCTCCCACCGTGCGGCGGCTGCGCCCCCACCGCGAGGGCGTGGTGTTCGCGCCGTACGGCGCCATGTGGCGGCAGCTCCGCAAGGTGTGCGTCGTGGAGATGCTCAGCGCACGGCGCGTGCGGTCGTTCCGCCGCGTGCGTGAGGAGGAGGCCGCCGGCCTCGTCGCGGCCATCGCGTCGTCGTCGTCCTCGCCGACCGGCCACAACGACGGCGCCGCCGTGAACGTCAGCGTGCCGATCGCCGCGGCCGTGGCGGACGCGACGATGCGCGCCGTGATCGGGGACAGGTTCGAGAGGCGGGAGGAGTTCCTGGAGGCGATCACGGAGGCGGTGAGGAGCTTCACGGGGTTCTGCCTGGACGACCTGTTCCCGTCGTCGAGGCTCGCCAGCGCCGTCGGCGGCATGACGCGCCGCGCGGAGGCCAGCATCCGGAAGGACCACGAGCAAATGGACAGCGCCTTCCGACAGCACCAGCAGCTGAGGGACGCCATGGCTGCGCAGGCGCATCCTGATGGCGGCGCCATGGAGGAGGACCTGTTGGACACGCTCCTCATGATCCAGAAGGAAGACGCCCTCGACGTGCCTCTCACCACGGGCAACATCAAAGCCGTTCTCCTGGTATGTAGTATACATTAATTTGCTTCGACACCAAACCCGTCACAGATGACCCTTTACAGATGCCAGGTTCCATAGTAATAAGTGATGATAGCATCTTTTGCTTTGTATAATGCCATAAAATATATACAGGACATCTTTGGTGCGGGGAGTGATACGTCTTCACACATGGTCCAGTGGGTCTTATCACAGCTGATGAGGAACCCAGGAGTGATGCAGAAAGCACAAACTGAACTAGGAAGCACGCTTAAAGGGAAGCAGACAGTGAACGAAGACAACTTGGCTAACATAAAGTACTACCCTGAGGCTGCATCCCGTGGTGCCATTGCTTCTCCCGAGGGAGTGCCGTCAAACATGCAAGGCCATGGGGTACAATGTGCCTCAAGGCACCACCGTGTTCGTGAATGTATGGGCGATTAACAGAGACCCAACGCACTGGGATGAGCCCGAAGTGTTCAAGCCGGAACGGTTTGACAGTGGAAAGATCGACTTCAAAGGTGTAAATTTTGAGTATATACCGTTTGGTGCTGGTAGGAGGATTTGCCCCGGCATGATATTTGGATATGCTACTGTGGAGCTCATGCTTGCAACGCTCCTGTCTCACTTCGATTGGGAGCTCCCAAAGGAGTTGCACCAAACGAACTAGATATGACAGAGGAGATGGGCATCACTGTGGGAAGGAAGAATGCTCTTTATCTGCGTCCTATAGTTCGTGTGCCCTCGCAGCCAGCCAATGTGGCATAGCCGTGATATACAATGTGGGGGTTCTCTGCCTTGCATTATCATGCTTTCATATGTACGTCCCTAATTAAGTGGTTGTGGTGACTTAATAAATTGGTTATTCTCATTTCCATTGTGTGATTTGTTCCCAAAAGTAGACGAATGCATTTTAATCTCATTTGTAAGTTGTGGTATAGATTGTCCATTATTGCACATATATAGTTATTTCTTTAGCGGGACTGCTTAATGAGTGAAATTAAGCATGTTCAAGTGGAGCAGACGGATTTGATGTTTGGGTGGTGGCACACACCATTAGGACGGACGACGAGATTAATACACTGTTTCATATTATAAGATATTTTGTATTTTGAATATATTTGGATTCATATATGTATCCAAATTCATATGAATGTTAGTGAATCTATATGTGGGATGGATAAGCGAAAACATCATACTGGGAGGACTTGTTAGTGAGTTAATAACCTGATGAAATCCAACTGGAAATCGCCCTAACTCACTTTCTCATGAAGTGTCACCAAACCAACCCACCTTACTTCCCAACCTCCAAATAACCAAACCAAACCAGCCTATGGGAGATGTCAGCCCAAACCATTTCAGTCAAATAGGCTCTAACTATGTCAAACCATGGGGTCAAAATGCATGCCTATGTTTTTCCTATTCTTTGATTTCTCAACCCGGCATTTCAAAGAAGCCCTAGATTATTACCACCCACATTCCCGAAAGGCCAAATATTACGTTTGTGATCACAGCCAACTGAAGGTATTGAGAGTAGGTGAACCTTCACCTGCACTCAAATGAATAGCTCTAAATACTAAATATTTCTATATTAGCGTAATACTCTTTACAAATCAAAACGATGACTTGAAATCAGAACTGGAAATTATTTATAAAACTCTACTGTCAATTGAAATGGTTTTTCATTACTCTGTTAAATCTTTCAACAAAATAGATGCATTTTTAATTAACAAGCACCGGGTATTTTTTTTCATAAGAAACAATTTCATATACATAAGAGCTTATTCAATTAATCCTTAGAAGAAAGGCATTGATCCTCTCAATCTCTGAACAATCTCTAAATGAAACTGATATGGTGATCACTGTCACCGAATACTATCTCCAAGATAGCATTGCATGGTAGCATTGATCAGTAGCCATTACGATGGCTATATCTCAAACGATTTGGCTTCCTTTGGCTTTTTGTGGGCCACAGCTAGTGCAGTCTATCTCTAACCAGCAGTCATCACGTAGGCATTATGCGAGATGGAAATGCAACTCGTCTCTTCTCTATATATGCTTTGCAAAGCCTGAGCTTTGCTATCATGCACACACACACTAGAACGCGTCGCTTGCATTGCATGGCCGCCATGGAGCAGGTCGCGTGCTGGTTGATCTGCGTCTTCATGGCTCTCCTGCTCCTCGTCACGGTGGGGCGCAAGCGCGGCGACGACGGCGCGCGCCTGCCGCCCGGCCCGTGGCGGCTGCCGGTCATCGGCAACCTCCACCAGCTGATGCTCCGCGGCCCGCTTGTCCACCGCGCCATGGCGGACCTGGCGCGCGGCCTCGACGCGCCGCTCATGCGCCTCCAGCTCGGCGGCGTCAACGTCGTCGTCGCGTCTTCCCCCGACGCCGCCCGCGAGGTGACGTGCACGCACGACGCCACCTTCGCGTCGCGGCCGTGGCCGCCCACCGTGCGCCGGCTGCGCCCCCACCGCGAGAGCGTGGTGTTCGCCCCCTACGGCGCCATGTCGCGGCAGCTCCGAAAGGTGTGCATCTTGGAGATGCTCAGCGCCCGGCGCGTGCGGTCGTTCCGCCGCGTGCGTGAGGAGGAGGCCGCCCGCCTCATCGCCGCCGTCGCCGCGTCGTCACCACCGGCCGGCTGCGACGGCGGCGCCGCCGCAGCAGCCGTGAACGTCAGCCCGCTGGTCGCGGCGGCCGTCGCGGACACGACGACGCGCGTGGTGATCGGGGACAGGTTCGAGAGGCGGGAGGAATTCCTGGAGTCGATGACGGAGGCGGTGAAGAGCTTCACGGGGTTCAGCCTGGACGACCTGTTCCCGTCGTCGAGGCTCGCCGCCGCCGTCGGCGGCATGACGCGCCGCACGGAGGCGAGCCACCGGAAGGGGAACGAGCTGATCGAGAGCGCCATCCGGCAACACCAGCAGGTAAGGGACGCCATGGCTGCGCAGGGTGACGGCGCCATGGAGGAGGACCTGCTGGACACGCTCCTCAGGATACAGAAGGAAGATGCCCTCGACGTGCCTCTCACCATGGACAATATCAAAGCAGTTATCCAGGTAATTAAGCACATTTGCTAATACTCCAGTAAAAAAAATATACAATGTTTAACTTTTTTTACGATCTTTGAAGTACAACTTAGACCACAAATTGTTATTACAACAAGTTTATAAAATCTAATAGAAAGTTCTGTAAGACTATGAAAGTATTGATTTTCAAGACAAGTCTACACATATCATTTTTATGTTTTCAAACTGTATTATGGAAGTTAATGATAGAAGTTTCAAAAATATGGCTGGACCTTCTTCAAAACGTCATATATTTTCTATTGGAAGTAGTACTGTGATGAATGTACATCAATGGCACAGTGGTTTTTTGCTTGACATAGTATAGCATGTTAAACCAATTCACTAAATTCTACATCGGTATACAGGACATCTTTGGTGCGGGAAGTGCTACATCTTCAAATATAATCCAATGGGCCATGTCAGAGCTGATGATAAACCCGAAAATAATGCAGAAAGCTCAGGTTGAGCTAAGAAACACCCTTCAAGGGAAACAGCCAGTGGACGAAGATGACTTAGTTAACATCAAGTACCTAAAACTCATCATCAAGGAGACTCTAAGGTTACATCCTGTGGTACCATTGCTTCTTCCAAGAGTGTCTTCATACGTGCAAGGTCATGGGGTACGATGTGCCTCAAGGCACCACCGTGTTCGTGAACATTTGGGCAATTAACAGAGACCCCAAGCACTGGGATGAGCCCGAGGTGTTCAAGCCATAGCAGTTCGATGATGGCAAGATCGACTTCAAAGGCGCAAACTTTGAGTATATTCTGTTTGGTGCTGGTAGGAGGAGTTGCCCCGGCATGACGTTTGGGCATGCCACCGTGGAGCTCATCCTTGCTATGCTCCGATACCACTTTAACTGGGAGCTTCCCGAATGAGTTGCGCCGGACGAACTGGACATGACGGAGGAGATGGGCATCAACGTGGGAAGGAAGAATTCTCTGGCTGTGCCACACAGTTCGTGTGCCCTTGCAGTGAGCCATCACCCACCGTCGGAATAGCAGCACTACACACCGTTGGGCGATCTGTCTGTCTGCTCCGCGTTTCCATGCTTTCTATGTGATCGTTGTGACTGAATAAATTTGCTGTTCATATTTCCTTCGTATGACTTGTTTTCAGAAATGAACGTATGCTTTTCGATCTCATTTGTGATAGAGACCATCCATTATTGCCGGTGCAGATTTTGTTTTAACAGGTCAGATTGTGCGATAAAACAAGAGCAAGTTACAGAGCTAAAATGCCAAGAGAGAAGAGAACAGAACAGAGGCAGAGAAAAACTCTGCACCTCCAAGTTCACAATTTCTTCAGTTTTCAGAACAGAGACAGAAACTCTGTACCTCCAAGCTCACAATTCTTCAGTCTTCCTGTTTATCAGTTCTTGTAATCATTCTGGAACACCTGCTTATTTCGTCCCTTCCAATTTCCAAAGCTCCCAGCTACCAACAAAAAAAATTATTCAATCCTCTTGTTCAAGGGAGCCCTCCTCCCTAGTCCCAATTGAGGCATAGGTTGTTTCACTGCACCCGGTTGATGATGGCAGTGCACATTTCCTTTGAGAACGGGCATTCTACAAATTCCAGAGACATAGCAGACAGTAGTAGTTCCTGGCTTGCTACCTTCCTGGTAGTTTTCTCATCCAGCGAGCCAGCGATCTGAACCCAGGTCCAGCAGAGTGAAATTTGATCATTCCAGCGATCTGAACCCAGGTCGGATCTGAACCCAGGTCAAACAGAAGGAAATCCACTCAAAACAACAATACAGGATTTGTTGCAATGCTGATAAGTTTGGTCTAAATCTTTGCCGGTGATCGGAGTTCTGAACATTTGATCAATCATGGCGGGCTCTAAGGGGTTCGGCTGATCTCTAGAAAACAGACATCATAAATCCAGAAGAAACAAAGGCACATACGGAGGGTTTAGACTACGCGAGCAAGCCTGGTTATTTTAAGAAGCAACCAGAGAACAGAACAAATATTGCATCTACGAAGGAACACTTCGATTTAGATTACGCGGAAGAAAATTAGACACAAAATATGGGCCATGACCAGGCCCAACCAACCACCATGATACAACCAAGTATAGTTTTAGGTTTCGACTGACATAAAACCATACAAAATTTAAAATTTATTCTCGGAAGAGGCTTCATCTACTCTTCTCTGGGGCAAAACACAACTCCCCTGTATCTGCAGGCCTCCATGAGGGGGCTGGCTCGTCTAGTTGGTGCTGTGCATGTGACGGATCAGGTCGATCACACGGGTGCTGCAATCAGAGAGGAAAATGAGGATTCAGCAAACTGTTCGCACAGATAACAAAGAGTAATATCTCGTTGCAAACTTGCAATGCAGAAGATAACAAACCTGTATCCCCATTCGTTGTCGTACCAGGACACGAGCTTCACGAACGTGTCGCTCAAAGCAATCCCGGCCTTGGCATCAAAGATGCTGGACCTGTAATTGATAAAATGCAAATCTTGGTAAATAACTCAGGTAAACATGCTCCACAGAAATACAAGATATTGTAATGTGTAAATACCTGCTGTCACCCTGGAAGTCAGTGGAAACTAGGTCCTCCTCAACGTATCCAAGGATGCCCTTGAGGTTGCCCTCGGCCTCCTCCCTGCAAAGATGTAGTAAAATTAGTAAAACATTCAAAGCAGCAAATAATTCTTTGCTAAAAACACAACCAGATTCTTCTCAGTCCAGACACACTAAAATTTCATACAAGATTTACACAGGTCAGCCCATAGTTGTTATGGATCACTCACTTGATTGCAGCCTTGATCTGGTCATAGCTGGCGGGCTTCTCAAGCCTAACCGTCAGATCAACGACGGAAACATCAACTGTGGGAACACGGAAAGCCATTCCAGTCAGCTTTCCATTGAGGGCAGGAAGCACCTTGCCGACAGCCTGTGAGAAATTGAGTTAAAATAACTGGGTACGCGATAAACAGATTTAATGGTGCCTGAATACAGAAGGCTGTGTAGTTTTAACAACACACAACATAAATAAGGTGATCTGCGCTAGTGTATTTGGCAGGCAATGAAACCAAACCTAACATTGCAAAGGACAAAAAGGGGCAAAACTAGCAAGGAGTGGAAAGTTAATTTTTAATGTTATACTTGTATTATAAAGTCAATACAAAACGATACCATGAAAAATTTGAAACATTTCAATATTAAGTGCGAATGTCTGACAACGGAACATTGCCAAAGATGTAATACATAAAGAAATACAAGCTTATACCTTGGCAGCTCCAGTGCTGCTAGGAATGATGTTGAAGCTAGCAGCCCTTCCACCTCTCCAGTCCTTCATCGAGGGCCCATCAACAGTCTTCTGGGTAGCTGTGGGAATTCAAATGTTAATCACTTAAAATCAGATAAAGCACCAAACTGTATTCAGTCCAATGTATTAAGCAAAGTGATGCCTACCGGTGATGGCATGGACAGTGGTCATCAAACCCTCAACGATGCCAAATCTGTCATTGATGACCTGTAACAAAACAAAATGTTAGCTTAAGACTCCAGGAGTAGCTACATGAGCAGGCACCAAATTATATCAAAATAAACACCTTAGCAAGAGGAGCTAGGCAGTTGGTGGTGCAGCTAGCGTTGGAGACAATGTTAACGTCAGACTTGTACTCCTTCTCGTTGACACCAACAACAAACATGGGGGCGTCTTTGCTGGGAGCAGAAATGACGACCTTCTTGGCACCACCCTGCATATGAAAAATGATTGAGAACAGACCTACATATGAATTAATGGTTCAGAGCAGCTTGACCCTGAATAGAACAATGGACACCGGAATGTACCTTCAAGTGAGCTGCTGCCTTGTCCTTGTCGGTGAAAACACCAGTGGACTCAACAACGTATTCAGCACCAGCCTCAGCCCATGGGATCTCCTCAGGGTTCCTATATCAGAATATTGGCTTATCAGACTGGCTGTTAACTCTTGTGAGCAGATAAACAAAAATGATACTGAAATGGATGGCAACAAACCTGCAGCCGAACACCGCAACCTCTTTTGCGCCAAAGATAAGGGTCTTGGAGTCCTTGACCTTGACCTCGTGATGCTTCCACTGGCCGTGGACAGTGTCATACTTGAACATGTATGTCTGGATGCAACAACAGTCCAATTTAGCACCAAACAACGGATCAAACCAAAATTAGCATAGGTGTTATAGGTACGAACGCCATTAAAGTGTTTACAACCTAGTTGTATCGAAGCATACACCAATTGATTCTAAAAAAGTAAACCCAGATATTCTAAAATGAGGATGCACGTCTGCATGACCTTATAAATACCACAGTGCAATAGTCTCTAATACCAGTCATACTATCCATAGCTCCATCAGACAAAACAGACGAACCCAAACCATCTACTATATGAATCTACCGAAATATTCAGTCAGACAATCAAAGCAAGTATACAGTAGCATTTATGAATATGGTATAAACAGAGGGCAGTGTGGTCCATCAAACCAGAACGACAATGACATCTACAGTAGTGCAGATCACAAATCCAAACAAGGTTTAGAACAGATATAGTCCAAACAAATTTAGACAAATCTACCAGGTGGTCTCAATCCAAATTGATGAGCACAGTAAACCGCATCACATACCACCGAATTCGTACAAATCTATTTAACCGAAGCGAGCACATCATCACCATACATTCTCAAAAGCACCAGATCAACTAATTCGCGGGGAGGCGAGGGAAAGAGACGGTACCATGTACTCGGTGGTGATGAAGGGGTCGTTGACGGCGACGAGCTCGACATCCTCGCTTTGCAGCGCCACCCTGGCCACCAGCCTGCCGATGCGGCCGAACCCTGCATCATCCAAACCAAAAAACCCCTATCACAAATCTGCACCGAATAAACCCATACCACAACAAGCAAATCAGATCCAATCGTATGCTCGAACACTCACCATTGATTCCGATCTTAATCTTGCCTGCTCATTCCAGAGAAACAAAAAAAAATCACAAACCAATCAGGCAAAAGCACAAAAAATAATCAAAATCGAATCAACTAAGCGCACGGAGTGGCGGATTTACCCATGAGTGAAAGAGGCGGAGCAAACGAGGAACTCAAACGAATGGAGAGATGAAGAGGAATGCAACGCAACCTGTGCGGATCCGATCACCGGAGCGGGGCGGGTTTATATAGCGGCCTAGGGTTTGTGCCCCTATTGTGGGGCCCTGTGGGAGTAAACGTGGCACGCGCGGCGGCGGGCGGTTTTCGCTAGACGGTGGGCCCACCACGGCCGCCGCGGTATGCGGATCGGTCTCAGTTTCTTTTGAGCCACCGGGGGAGGCGGCGCCCGCCGCGAAGGGGCGGTGTGTCCACGTGGCTGACATGCGGGCCCAGAGTGACAGGTGGGGCCCGGAGAGCGGTGGGTTCTGGAACTTTCGATGGGTCGGGAACGTTGGTAGTAGTAAAAGTCTATGACCGCACGACCTGGGGCCCAGTTGTCAGGGGAGAGAAACGTGGGGAAGGATGACTTGTCTTCTTGGAGAGGAAGAAAGAAAAAGTGAGGAAGAGGAAACCATCGGCAGGATTGATTTCGGCCGCCGTGGAATGCAGGATTTTCTGTGGACATATGCTAGTAGAAACACATGACGTCTTCTAGACGGTATAGAAAGCGACATCGATCCTCGAAGAAAGAAAAAAAAAGAAAGATAGAAAAGTCATTTGTCAATTAGGTACGTGGACGTTCTTTTAAACAGATCAAATAGGACTTGATGCTGATGTTAATTGAGCTGTTGAAGTGGCTATTGTAGAATATGCTTGATCGTGCCAGTGTTGAAGTTGTTGATGCTACACTGTCATGTCAATATGTTAAAAGAAAAGAGGATGTGCTTTTCGTTTTGGCCTCCTTAAAATAGTATACTGTACCTAATGTTCCCAGCAAAAAAATACTACTACTAATATAGGAGTGTATGAGATGGCTTGTGGAGTTTGAATGTGCCAATTGTTGTCAACGCAAGTGATTAGTATATATCAGATCCAACCTTCTCCAAAGGGGAATGCAGCAGAGTGCACATTATTGGGCCACATATTACAACCTCGGGATTGTAAAATGTGCACTCCGAAAAACAGATAACGTTCTGTGTCTGCCGAACTAACGTTCGAACATCTTACCAAAAAAAAAAGAACCATGATATCGAACCATGTATACGTGTACATCTTGAATGTGCACTCGTGATAAACCCTTTTTCGAGCGGAGAGAAGACTGCTTTCTTGCGGTCTATTAATTCGTGATTAATTAAGTATTAGCTAATTTTTTTTTAAAAATGAATTAATTTGATTTTTTAAGCAACTTTTGTATAAAAACTTTTTTTAAAAAAATATATCGTTTAGTAGTTTGAAAAGCGTGCGCGTAGAAAAAAAAGTGATGAGTTAGGAAGATGAGGTGAAGTAAAAAGCCTTAGGCTGTGTTCGGCAGTATCAACTTCCTACACGCACAGTAAACACGGAAAACGGAGCGGTCATTAGCGCGTGATTAATTAAGTATTAGCTAATTTTTTTTTCAAAAATGGATTAATTTGATTTTTTAAGCAACTTTTGTATAGAAACTTTTTGCAAAAAAGTACACCGTGTAGCAGTTTGAAAAGTACTGTAGCTCGTAGGGAAACGGACGAACGAACACAGCCTAAGTTGATCCAGCCACTCGTGCAGAAATGGGCTGGCTGCGCGCCTCAGAGTCCAAATTCCAGAGATGCTCTTTGATGGCCCACGCCGCTTGGATCATTTGATAGGAACGGGATGCCGCGAAGCTATACATACGTGACAGGTGACACACTACTACCTCCTTGTCAGCCTGATGACAACGGCCAGCTCGATCATTCTCGCGACACTCGTCCGGCGGGAGAAGGCTGTGCTTGCATGCACCGCCGGCGGCCGGCCGCTTTCCCGAGAAGCCCGACGATATCCGTGAACTGTATATATTGGAGCTGTATCTTCGGTCTCCCTCCTCTTTTCGATCTCCGGCAGCTGAGGATATCTGGAGCCGTGCCATGGTACCATTTTGTTTCCGAAATTAATTAATACCGGGAAGTAGCTAAAAAATGCAAAGAGGATGAAAGTGCAGTTTGCTTAATCTGACGCCGACAAGATAATACATGGTCAGATCAAGCACCGATGGTCGCGCAGAGGAGGCGTCTGAGCAGAAGGCGGGCGGAGGCATGAAGCCAAACGACGGAGTTGTTCACTGTTCACGGCCGTGGTCCGTAGTCCGTGGATCGGTGGATGGGCTTCACGGCGGCGACCCTGGGCCCCGCCATCCCGGGGGCTGGAGGGAGCGGATTAGCGCAAGATGCTGGATGATGGAAAGCGTCTCAAGGAACAAGCAGCAGAGCGCTTCAGAAGCTCGCACGGCTGGAAAGCTGGAGAGAGATCATGCGGAAGATCCGGCCAGCGGCAGAAGAGCGGGCCGTCTTGCACGCCACGACACTTTTTGACTCTCCTAACTATTGGTCGGATCTAATTCATATCTTTGAATCACAAAATCGAATATGTCGATCTTCAACTATTAAAACCGACGTAATTTGACTTTCTTGACGGTTTTGGAGGACGATTTCACTGGCGTGATGACTACGTGACGGTGTTGACATGGTTTTCGTCCTATGTGACATTGACATGACGTTTATGTGGTATTAGAATTAAAAAAAATATGTCAAACTCATTTGTCATTCACAAAAGGAATATTATGAGACCCACTGAACATATGAGACCCACACGTCATCCTCTCTTTCTCCTTCCCTTCTTCCTCCTCCCTCTCTCTCTTTTCTCTTTTTCTCTCCCCCTTCGACCGTCTGCAGGGAGAGCTGGAGCGGCGGCGGTGGAGGTGTAGGAGATTTCAGGGCGACGATGGTGTGGGCGACGACGGTACCGAAGCCATGAGCGGGGATGAAGGCGGTGGACGATGAGGTGAGGCAGCAGGATGGTGGCCGCCGTGGCGAAGAGGAAGGAGGTCGGCCACGCGAGAAGGAGCCACAGAGGAGCGCCGGTCACAACATCGAGCATCAGGCGAGCGCCGGGTGCAACACCGCCGAGCTCGTGAGTGCCCTCCGCGCCGTTGAGCTATCATCGGGGTGGAGAAGGAAGAGGGGAGAGGCGGCGCCGTCAAGCTCGTGAGCGTCCTCTGCCACTGCCGCTCCGGCCGTCGTGCACCCGTTGCCGTCGCTCTTGTCTCCAGCCTCCTCGGCTGTGGCCACCGCCACCACCCACAGGACACGCCGTCACCACCGCTGCCACAGATAGGCGTGCTTGATGGCAACAAGGCTACGGTGGTGGACGTCGACCGGTTGCTCCTGAAACCGCTTGCCGCCTTCACTCTAGCGCCCGCCCTCTCGCCTGACGCCGCCACTTCGGGCCTCGCCCATTGTCGCCGTTGTCGCTCCAGCTCTCCTCACAAACGGCCAAAGGGGGAGAGAAAGGGGAGAGAAAGATAAAGAGAGAGAAGGGAGAGAGAGGGAGGAGGAAGAAGGGGAAGAGAAAGGGAGGATGACATGTGAGTCTCACAATATTTCTTGTGTGAATGACAAATGAGTCCCATATATATTTTTTAATTTTAATATCACATATGCGCCACGTTAATACCATATGGGACGAAGACAAGGTCAACACCAAAAAGCTACTCGCTCGTATATTAGTTATTTTTATCCGGGGATCGAAACATATTAATTACAGTATACTATTGAATGGAAGCCAAAACGAAAAAGCACATCCTTCTCCTATCTTTTGACATGATATGACAGTAGACTTTCATTCAATAGTATATTGTACCTAATATGTTTTGATCCCCGGATAAAAATAACTAATATATGAGCTAGTAGTTTTGTGGAGTTGAGTGTGCCAATTATTGTCAAAGCCAAGCAAGGGCTCGTTCAGAATGTTGGATAGAAAAAAAAAATAGAAATATGAAAAAAAAAATTCACGTGAAAAACAGAGGATTTGAAAATATAGGATTAGGAAAGGTGATCCCATTCGATTGAGCATAAAAAACAACATAGGAAATATATACAGCAATCTCTAATGTCCTTGTCATTATCATTCACTCATTTCAGCAACCATGGTCCTCATCCATTGTTCCCCTTTTTTCGCAATGGGTGCAACAAGCAGGCCAGGCCAACGATGGGGACGACGACCAGCACACGAGCTTGAGTGGGTGGCTGGAGCACATAGGAAGAGCTCACGTGGATCGTGGCCTCACGTGTGGATGGTGGAGTGAGCTCGAGGGCCAGCGGATGAGCGTGGTGCGGCGGAAGACGGCGGCGCAAGCTCGAGAGGTTAATACATGAGCTCGCATGGCAGGAGGGTGCTTGCTTTCAGCTGGAGCGGCTGCCGACCGGCGACGCAAGCTCTGGTGGCCTCGATTTGCTTCTTTCTCCTCTTCTCTTTCACAGTTGTTGTTGCGTTGACTGCACTAGATTATGCTTGATTGGCTCAATTCAATTCAAAGGAAACACAAAAAATGAGTTTGAATTGGATGGATTTTTCCTTTGGTTTTCATGTGACAGTACTAAAGGAAAGTTTTCTTCGATTTTTCCTGTGACTGGTTAGTGCAAGCCGATCGATAGGAAAAAAAAAAGATCCTATGAAGAGGAATAATCTTGCGGAAATCCAACATTTCGAACTAGGCCTAAATTAGATCGGATCCAGCCTCCTCCAAAGGGGTATGCAACAGAGAGCACATTATCGGCCCAGGTTGCAACCTCGGCATTCTAAAATGTGTGGATTATTACATAAAAAACTAGATAACGTCATGTATTTATCCGAACAACATCGAACCAAAGTATATATACGTTTATACGTTGTTTGATGTGCACTCGTGTAAACCCTTCTTCCTTTCTTCCACGGCGGCACTTTAGCGGTCGGGGACCGAGATCTCAACTTCTCACTTCCTCGATAGACTGACCATATCCGTCTGGTATTTTCAGTCATGAATGGCATAATGTTACCCTGCTACGTTGTACCGTATCGCTTAACTCTGAGTTTTGTTGTCTCTGCTCTGGTGACATCGAGCTGTCTGCTGCCGTAATGCCGTTCCTTGGTAACTAACGCTGAAATTAAGTTGCGATTATCCCGCAGATGAGGTGCGTTAGTGCAAAACAGCAATTTGCTCGATCTAACACCGACGAGATGCCGTCGATGTATGTTAGGCAAGGCTATAAAAAACGCTATTAGTCGTTGGGTCGACAGATGCGCGCAGGCACGAGATCGATCGACGGCCTCAGGGTCAGGCCGTCAGGGTTTACAAAATCAATTAAGCAGGAGCTCCAACGTCGAGGACCTACGACCGATCACGCAAAGGCGGCGTTGAGCTGGCCGGGGAGGGCGTACGTCATCACAGCGCAGACCGACGGCGGAGGCAAAGCGGTCGACGGGAGGAGTCGATCACCCAATGCGTGGATGGGCTCGGCGGCGATAGATCCTGGGGCGCCTGAGGAAAATGTGACAGAAGCTCGGCCGGCTGGAGCCGGAGGAGATCAGGCCGGCGGCGGGACAGCTAAGCCGGAGCTGGTGGAAGCAAAGCGGGCCGTCCGCTGCATGAGGGCGTCGGCCGTCGGTGTCTAGCAGTAGCACACAGGATTGATGACCCGGAACATGAGCCCACGAACGTGGTGCACTGCAGCGTATGAGGCCGTCGGGGTCGCGGTACGTGGCAGCCTGGTCCTGCTGCACCTTTGAGTTTGATTGATGTAACGATCGTAAGAACATAAGATCTGGCATGGAGACAATAGGCTTCACGCACTATCACATCGATTTGATCCGTTAACGAGGTGTACGACTTCGCATGCTTGCAACATCACCCTTTATAGCCGTTGTTGAGCGTCGGAGTAGGAGTGCCAAAATTCCCCAATCCCCACGTAGCCTCGGGTGCATAAATTCTGGCCCATCACAATAGAAAAGGCACAGAGCTACTAGGCCAGTCTAAGTATAAGAGTAAGGAAAATGTCCACTTTAACTCCCTCAAACATAGGTCGGATCACATTCATATTCCTCAACTGCAAAATTAGTTAATACTCCAATTGTTTAAACTGGTACAAAACGATTCCTAAGACAATATTAGTGGTGGTATTGTGTGACGTAGCATTTTGATTACAGTAAAAAAC
This sequence comes from Oryza officinalis, assembly GCA_008326285.1. Classification (NCBI taxonomy): domain Eukaryota; kingdom Viridiplantae; phylum Streptophyta; class Magnoliopsida; order Poales; family Poaceae; genus Oryza; species Oryza officinalis. The sequence goes on along the minus strand of BDMV01000002.1, from coordinate 41,759,344 downwards.
GCTGTCACCAAAAAAATTGAGAATATTTTGTGAAGCACACATGTTATTGCATGGACAACATGTCATCCTCACTCTCCCTTCGTCCTCCCTCTTCCCTATCCTCCCATAGCCCTCTCTCTCGTCCCTGTTCTCCACAACAAATTGTGGAGTGGGGAATCAAGATTCACCTGCATGCTACCTGAATTGGGAACAGTGACCCCTGCAGCCTGCAAGGCTCTGCAGGTTCCCTACCACCACGATACCGCTGGAAGCTGCCGCGACCCACGGACGTCTGCCGCAGCCAGCAGCAAGCCTATGCGCCTCTCCTCCTCGCCATTCCCCTCAAGTTCAAGCATCGTCGCGTGTGTGGCCACTTCGTGCTGGGGACTCGCCGGACGGAGAGGGAGAGAGAGAGAGAGAGAGTAAAATTTCGTGTTGCGAACCAGGTGTGCTGCTCCTTTGTTGGTCAGCGCCGCTACGCACCGATCCAATACTGACCAACCTCACCGCTACTACGTGTCTATGATGCACCGATACGTCAATTTTGTGCCGTTCCCGTATCGGATACGTATCCGATACGGTGATACGCCCGATACTCCGTTGATACGGTATCGGCCACGTATCGACAAATAAATTGCAGAAAAATAAAAAAAATTACCGATACTTCCGTGATACTTCTTCGATACGTTGTTGATACGTGGGCCAGCAACCACTCGTTTTAAAGCCCATTAAACGGCGAAGGCCTAACAAGAACTACCGATACTAAACCCTAAATCCTCGTCATCTCCTCCTGTGCACCGCTACCATCTGCATCGAGCAGCTAAGCAGAAGCAAGAAGGGAGCGAGGAGCGGCTCGTCTGCTCCCTCGTGATTTTTTAAAGTCATATTTCTTCTCAGTTTTCTTGGCATCTTTGTTATGAGTTTAATATTGGTTATATTTTGTAATACATGGACTATGGTATGACGCTACAAGGTGCTAAGTGTGTTGAATGTTTGCAACAGCTAAGAAAATATTCTTTTGTCAAGGTAATCTCATTTCTCATTGTTTTACTCCTTTGTAGTTTCCTGTATTATATATATATATATATATATATATATATATATATATATATTCGTCGTATCGACGTATTGATGTTTTTGAAAATTCCCGTATCGCTGTACCCGTATCGCGTATTGGTGCATCATAGCTACTGCAAAGACACCTAAGGCTGTCTTCGGCACTTGGGATAGGATCTAATCCCTCGCGCACGTAAAACGGAGCGACTTATTAGCGCATGATTAATTAAGTATTAATCTTTTTTTTGAAAAATGGATTAGTATAATTTTTTTAAGCAACTTTCACATAAAATTTTTTTTGTAAAAAAAGTATCGTTTAGCAGTTTGAAAAGCGTGCGCGCGAAAAAAGGGAGAGGTGAGTTGGGAAAACTTGGAAACGAACTCAGCCTAAGACTCCCTGCCCACCTCGACTATTAGTGTAGGAACCCCCGAGCATGCCTCGCTGACAGATGCGGAAACCGCCTTAATTGCCTCGCCACCCACCTACTGCTGCAAGCCGCCGCCGATCGTGCTGCCCACCACCGCCACCCATGTCACCTCCCGCGCCCCTGCGCTTCCTCCCGCATGGCCCTCCGCGCCAGAGTTTGAGGTCATCGGTGCCTCCTGCTGCAAGTCGCCGCCAAACGCCGCCGACCATGCCACCCACCGCCGCCACCCGTGCCCCTGCGCCTCCTCCCACGTGGCCCTCCGCGCTGGAGCTTGAGGCCGTCGGTGCCTCCTACTGCGTCGCCGAATGAAAGAAAGGGGAGAAGGGAGAAGCTAGGGTTGAGAGCTCCCAGAGACCCAGACCATTGAGAAAGAAAAAAAGGAGGAGAGGAGAGGAAGAGAAAACGAGTGGGAGAGGAGGTGAGTGTATGCCACTTTTTTCTCTCACGTGCGCTCGCTCGTCCCTGGATTGCCTCGTCCGCCCGTTTCGCCCATATGCATCTATCCAGCATCTATAGGGAATATTCTCTAGGTGGTGGCCATATCCCACACTGGCCCAGCAACCAAACACCACCAAAAAATAGGCGGCCATTTCTTATCCAAGCAAATCCCACCATCCAAACACACCCTTAATTGCCTTGCCGCCCACCGTGGAAAACGCCCTAGCTGCCTCGCCGACCGTATCGCGGGACGACGCGACCATTTTGGTGCCTGCTATGTCGCGCACAAGATGACAGAACGGGTTGCTCGTGGCCCTGGAGGATGGGAGAGTAGTCGGCCGTCGGTGACGAGAATCGCCATCGCCATCTCCATGGACAGCACCGGCTTGAGCTGTTGAAATGGGGAAGAGAAGAAATGGGGATAGGAGATAACGAGGAGATCAGGAGACAGATCCCACCATAGCTTCCGGATCGGGTCATACAAAATTGGGTGCATGGAAAAAAGCGCGAATCTTGATGCCCCTATCGGATGGACAGAAATTCGGCTGAATAGATGAAAAAAAAACAAGTAGCAGGCTGGTGTCTAGCAATTCCCTTGTTTTATTAGGATGGCAGTCTTGGACTATAATGGATCCAAAAGATAGTAAAGGGTGGTATGGATTAATATAATTGGGATAAATTTGAACTCTACACTTGCTACATTTCGAGATATGGGGATTAGTTAAAATCAGGATTCAAAGTAAGATCACTTTTTTTTCCTGATATTATACAATCAGGGTTCCATCAGATTTTTAAAATACATATTTTACATAGATTATAATATTTTTTTTTGTAAATTAAAGCCTATAATATTGATTATGATAAATATAATTGAGTTTTTTTAAAACTTGACTGATTCACATTTTTTTTCAATCCACCTTATTTAAATATATGTATTTTCTCATAATTTAGGATCGTAAGAAACTAAACAGTAAAATTAAGATGCTGTGAAAACTAAAATACTAGGGCTGTGTTCTTTTGCATGCTCTTCCAACACATACCACGTGCACGAAAAACGGAACAGTTCATTAGCGCATGATTAATTAAGTATTAGCTAATTTTTTTTTCAAAAATGAATTAATTTGATTTTTTTAAGCAACTTTTATATAGAAACTTTTTATAAAAAAACACACCGTTTAGTAGTTTAAAAAACATGTGCACGAAAAAAGAGAGACGTAAGTTGGGAAAGAAATGGAAAGAATCACCCTAGATGAGATCACTAAAGTTTCAGGTTGGTAGGATGTAATACATACCTGGATATTGATGACCTCGCCTGTCAGTCGTTACTGCCTTTGGCGTTGTTTAGATTCAGGGGCGTAAAATTTTGGCGTGTCACATCGGATATACGGACACACATTTAAAGTATTAAACATAGACTAATAACAAAACAAATTACAGAATCCATCTGTAAACTGTGAGACAAATTTATTAAGCCTAATTAATCTGTTATTAGCAAATATTTACTGTAATACCATATTGTCAGATCATGAAGCAATTAGGCTTAAAAGATTCGTCTCGTAATTTACACGCAATCTATGTAATTAGTTATTTTTTTATTTATATTTAATAGTATGAAAAATTTTGACAAAAGATCTAAACAAGTCCTTTGTCCACCTGCTAGCCACACCCTCGTCTCCAAGTCACCAAACTACACCCTTGCTGGCTACAAATGTCACGGCCTCACGGGTCACCATCCACCTCGACCCCACACTCATTCCACTACTAGCCACCTGAGTCTGCCGACATGGCCTTGAGGACCTAGTGGGGCAGGGCCAAGGCCTGTTTCCACCCGCTTTCTATTCCTGGGGCACACCGGGAAGGAGGTTTTTTTTTTTTTTGTCTCGGGGTCAAGGCCATTCTTGTCCAATCCGTTTTCGATCCGCATAGTGCCAACCTACAATGGAGTATTGATGCATCAGCTTCAATCTTGTTTAGTTTTTTTATTTCAAAATATGACACATGTAAGATTAGTTCTCGATTGCGCCGGTGAAGATATCCGAGAGTGTAGAAGGTGAAACAATACTTCATCTGAAAAAAAATTCTGATTGTTATGAATGTAGACATAGGTTATACCCATATTTATATTTAGAAATTGGGTTTTTAATGAAACGAACAATGTACATGTTTACTCATATGGGATCTTTCTGTTCTAGATCAAATGATAAAAGGGTAAATTCCATATAAACTAATACTATGTACACTTTCAGCAAAATTATTGCAAAAACACATTCTCTTTTATCACACAGTTACATACTTTTAAAAAAATCCATTGGGATAATAACAATGTTTGGATTGAATTTCTAAAGTTCAAGTGTGATAAATGTTGCGCTGAATTTGTAGTTCTGCAATAAATTTAACACTTTTAAATTTGTGGTTATATGTACTTTTTTGATATGCCTCACGGACACTTTCTATTTAAACGTCTCATCTTCTCTAAAGAAATTCTAGTCGAACATACTTTCTCTGTTAAAAAGAATCAAATTCTATAGATGAATTTGGACAAATGATTTATTTCTAGGATTGGGTTTCTATATGATATGATAGAGGAAGTATATAACAAATGGTCCATGCCAACCGTGTAACTTCTTTTTCGTTACATTCATACCATTAAACCGGCTTTTCGGTAGAGATGTTTCCACATGTTCCTATTTGCTCCGATCCCTTCATTGGCCTATCTACGTTCAAGAAAATTGATACACTCTAAAGCAAAAGGTAAGCGTTGTTGGTTTAAGCAAGCCGGCTATTCTATTTAGCACACAAAATAGGAAAAACTCATAGCTAGAAATGCTTTATTTCGTTTTGTCCTTTGTTCTTCATATATATATTGCGGTTTTTTTTAACTTGTTGTCACCTTATGATTGTTATGTCAAAATATTAATTTGCCGTCACCGTGATGTTATTTGTTGATTCAACCACGGCAACACCAGCCCACGACGACCAGACTCATGAGTCCAAGTCGGCCGCGGTTGGGACGGAGGTAGTAGGAGATGGGAAGCGGGAACAAAGGCGGTGGGGAAACGGGTGAAATCCAATCCAAGTTTCCTGGCAGGTTCGTCCGGACAATCCATAGATGGGGGGAACCACGGAGATCGGAGAGGCGAATGGGAGATCTGCGGGCCCGCGCGCGGACTAACTCTCCGGCCGCTGGCCCGTGGCCCAGAAAAGCCGCCGTGTTGGCAAGGAAGTTGCAAGGAAACTTCGGATGCTTACTCGCTAGCAAGGAATCGAGAGTTGTTCTAGAACAACGGCGCCACATGCCCACATCATCTGTCCTACTCGTCAAAGCCCCTCTCGCCTATAAGTAAAAGGTCAAGCGAGCAGCGATGCCTCAAGGCAAGAACCTAAGAAGTCACTCACTTCACCTCGGGCTCTCTCAAGAAATCGATCTCTCAACTCTCAACGATCGTCAGATGGACGAGCACCGAGGCGGCATCAGGGATACCATTGGGGCCGACGATGCTGACGGCCGACAAGATCACTTCGGGCTCGCCGTCGCCGGGAGCAACAACCGTGAGCCAGGCACCCAATACGACGCGGATCTCCGCGCGCAGGACCGATCTGGTCTCGCCACAGCATCCGGCGAAGAGCTCCTCGGTCTGGACGACGGCGGACTAGCCGGGGTAATCACCTTGGTAGTCGCCGCCGCCGGTGGAGATGTCCGCGAACAAGACCCCGCCGCACCACTCGCCGCCGGTGCCTGTGGCCTTCATGTGCTAAGTGCCACCAGGCACGTCGTCCGTTCTGTCCATCACTCGGGAGGTTCATCGTCTCACAGAGGCGCTCGTCTGTTGGGACCGGAAGAGCTCGGTGACCCTGCCCACACAGCGTCACCGGCACGCGAGCGCAACCCGGTGATCATCAGGCCCGTGGTTCCAGCTCAACTTGCTGTTTGGCGAGACCGCGCGCGCCGTGCGGCGGCGTCGGCGCGTCCACCAGCTGCGCTCCTGGTGATGCTGCTTGGCGCGATGATGATCGTCGCCGAGCCGGACGGCGCGCCCTGGCCATGTCAGTTCGGGGCCTTCCTGATCTGGCTCGCCGGGTGCATCTCGCTGTTCCTGCCACGGTGGCTCTGAACGCCGGCCGAGCCAGCGTTGTCATATCGGATCATGGCTCGCTATCGTTCAGCCGTTGTGTTTGGCGGCCGACGGCAATCTACGCCTTCTAGAGGCATCTCTTCAAACACAGTTATCCCCAACTAGCCAACTATAAAAACATGCACATATATAGAACTCGACAAAAAAAAACATCTCAAGGCGGCTAGCCAACAAAGGCCAAATGGAGGTTTTTTAAAGGATTATTTTAAGGAACTAAACCAATTCTTATAGAAGTCATCTAACTAAAACTTTTCTATTTTAAATGGTCCTAGTTAAATAGGAATAATCATGCCTGCACAATAGATAGTACCCCTAGCAATACACACACCATCTCCAGTTCTCGAACGTAAATGGCCTTTGTTGAAAAGTCAAATCACTGGGAGCTCTAAATTTTATCACCGCCTACAAATAAAGTTTGGATTGCATTCAATTATGTAAAATCAGAGTGTGTTTGATTCTTTTGTCATAATGAACAATTGGCATATGAAGTTATTGGTTTTGATATTTGAAGATTATTGGCGAAGTGGTTTGTGAGATGATTGAATTTTCAGACGGTAAATAGGAACTACTGTTTTTGTTGGGACCAATTAGACTGGGCAGGTAAGGCCGGTCAGACCGAAGGTGTGTGTGCGGTCAGACCGGCCAGCCCGCGGTCTAACTGGCCGACTCTGTGTCGGTTTCGGTTTTGGATTGTTTTATTGGATATCAGTGGTTAATTCATGTTTATGGCTTCTAGATGGATCATATGCGTATGTAATACTGTTGTGTGCAAACAATGAGTCAAGTTTGGGATAGCTTGTGCTCGGATATGGTTTCTTTGTTTGATTTATGTGTAGGTAATCTTTATGTCTCGGGAGAGTATTGCCGGTGATGGATCGGGAGTCAACTTGGAGATAAGGTGACGTCCGAACGGTCAGATATCATGCGGGATACTTAGGCTAAAGATTTTAATGCACGTGGTTGGTGAAGTTTCCATATGGCATACGATGGAGATATTGTGTGCGTATGGGATGCGGAGTCAAATTTGAAAGGAGTCCAAATTTGAAACAATTGGAATATGTAAAGTTGGTTTCTTGTACGGGAAGGTTTCCTAGGTTGATTAGGACTTCTTGTATGAGTTTGGTTTGTGGCTTTAGGCTGCCTATCTCGTGTATAAATAGAGAGGGAGGGTGTGGCCTCTCGATATTGCTTTGGAGTGCATTGAATTGAAAGTTTAGTTAGGGTTTTCAAGTTTAGTCGAGATTTTCGTGAGGAGTGCTGTTGTTGTACTTTGTAAACACAGAGAGAAGTAATAAAGTTGTCATCTACTTTGAGAGATCTTCAATTTGTGTTTGCATGGGTTTCGGCGGTTTAACCGACGAGACACCGGCGGTCAGATCGGCGGGGACGCGACGGTCAGACCGGTGACGGTGGTAGGAGGCAGAGGCAATTCTGGAGCGGTCAGACCGAGAGATCGACACCGGTCAGACCGGTGGCACAGGGCGGTCAGACCGGCTGATCTATTTCGGTCAGACCAATTTACATCAATTTGAGGGTAACTTTTAATTCCGCTAAAAGTTTTGGTTTTTAGGTACTTCAACCATTCACCCCTCTCTGGTTGGCTTAGTTCTTGTTCTTCGATACTACAAGTGGTATCAGAGCCTCATTTTTCTTCTTTGGATTTTGACCAATCTAAAGTTTTGAGCCATGGCTAACAAGTTTTCAACTAAGCCGCATATTTTCGATGGTTCGGATTTTGCTTATTGGTGTCATAAGATGCAATCTTACATTATGGCCCAAGATTATGATGTTTGGCAAAAGGTTGCTCTTCCTTATGAGATTCCTGATCAAATTACTACTGAAGCTTTGAAAACTGAGTTTAATAACAATTGCAAAGCCCGTAATATTTTATTGAGTGGAATTTCTCGTTCAGATTTTGATCGTGTGTCACATCTTGAAACCGCCCATGAGATTTGGAATGCCTTGAGAAACTTTCATCAAGGAACTACTAATATTAAAGAACTTCGTCGAGATATTTTCAAAAAGGAATACACAAAATTTGAGATGAAACCTGGAGAAGCTTTGGATGATTATCTTGGTAGATTTAATAAGATTTTGAGTGATCTTAGATCTGTTGATTCTTCTTATGATTCAAATTACACACAATCTGAGGTTTCTCGCCACTTTTTGAATGGTCTTGATATGTGTATTTGGGAGATGAAGATTACATCTATTCAAGAGTCTGTTGATATGTCTACTTTGACGTTGGATTCACTTTACACAAAACTCAAAACTCATGAGATGAATGTTCTTTCTCGCAAGATAGATTCTAAGTCTAGTGCTTTGGTTTTTCCTTCGACTTCTTTGGATGTTGGTGCTTCTTCGTCAAATTCTACCGCTCTTGCTTTGATTAATGCCATGTCCGATGAGCAGCTTGAACTGTTCGAGGAGGAGGACTTGGTTTTGGCTGCTAACAAGATTTCTCGAGCTGTGAACAATGTCAGATACAGGAAAAGAGGAGGTCAAACTCGTTGCTTTGAATGTGGTGCACTTGGTCACATTCGTTCACACTGTCCTAAGCTTGGGAGAGGCGAGAAGGAAGACAACGGTGGAGAGAAAACCAAGGATGACAAGCCCAAGTCGAACAACACGTTCAAGGGGAAGAAATCCAAGGATGTGGTCAGGAAGGTGTTGAGTCAAGTCTATGCTGCTTTTGAGCCATTAAGCGTCATAGATTTTGATAGTGATGAAGACAAGGAGAAGGAACAGAACATCTCCAGTGTTTGCTTCATGGCTCGTGGTGAATCGGATTCAGAGTATGAGGATAATGAGGTGAGTTCTCTTGAGGAAGCTATTCTTATTTTAAGTAAAAAAAAAGAAGTGTGAGAAGATGTATAAAAAACAAGAGTTCATGATTGAATCTCTAAATGTTGAAATTGCTAGATTGAAATCTCTTATTCCTGATGATGATGATTGCAAAAATTGTGAGATTTTAATGAATGAAATTTTAAAGATTAAAGAAATTAATATTGCTCATGATTTGAAATTGAAATCTTCTTTTACTCCTGGATTTGCTATGTACACACACATTAGATGAGTTGTTTTTAACTAAAAAATTGTTGAAAAAATATCAAGTTGCTTTTTATGCTAGTTCGATGTTTACATGATTTGTGCTAAAAAGTTAAAACAACACAATATTTTGAATTGCTCAACATGTACTCTAAACAAGATGAGGTTGAAAGATGCTTTACATCGTGTTGAGTATATGGAAGATATTGTAAAATCTGATGAAGTGCTTTCTTGTTCAAAATGTCGTAAAAACAAAGGTGTCAAGGTAGATTGTGAAAATTGTGCAAATTTGGAAAAAGAGGTTTCTTATTTGAAAAGTTCTTTGGAAAGATTTTCTAGTGGTGAGAAACAACTTAACATGATTTTGGATCAATCTAAAGTGACTAGCTACAATAGGAGTGTAGGTTTTGATGCTCATGATCATTTGACCAAAAATCAACCCAATGTTTTGAAAGTGACTGAACGTGGTGAAATTTTGACAAAATCTAATGATGTGAAAACAGTTTTTAAATCTGCTGGTATTATGCCCTCTCTTTCTGCTAGACTAAAAGAAACTAAAACTAAATTTTCAAAACCATTAACTGCTAGGGAAAAGTATACTTGTTCCTTTTGTGGCAAAGATGGTCATCTTGTTGGTTTTTATTTTTAGATTAGCACGTAAACAGAAAAAAGAAAGAGAGATTGTTTTTGCTAAATCTAAGTGGCACAAATTTAGTTTTTCCTCGAGGAAACCGGTCAGACCGCAGTGGGTTGCGCGGTCAGACCGGCGACCGGTCTGACCGGCTACTAAGCGTCGGTCAGACCGGGCTCCGGTCAGACCGGAGATACAGAAGCGGTCAGACCGGCCCCCGGTCAGACCGGCTACTGTACTTTGGTCAGACCTGCCTCTAAGGAATTTTTCTAAAAATTCTCAAACTATTTTTGCTCGTGGATATATGACTATTGGATCTACTGGTCGTGTGTCTCAGTATTGGATTCCTAAATTTCTTTTATCTAACCCCAGTACTGAGGCTTCGACATCTTCTTGTGTGTAGGCTTTGGTGGCAAGGAAGGAGAACGTGTGGATTGTGGATTCCGGTTGTTCGCGGCACATGACCGGTGATAAAAATTGGTTCTCATCCCTCGAAATGGCATCCAAGACGGAATCGATTATCTTTGGTGATGCTTCTACTAGTGCCGTTCTTGCTACAGGATTTGTCAAGGTAAATAACAAGTTTGAACTGAAAGAAGTAGCTTTGGTTGAGGATTTAATATACAATTTGCTTTCGGTTTCACAAATTGTTGATGAGAATTTTGAGGTTCCCTTTAAGAAAATTGAAAGTAAAGTATTTGATTCTTGTGGTGACTCTATGTTGAATATTTCTCGCTTTGGAAGAGTGTTTAAAGCTGATTTTGATAATCCTGTTTCACCTGTTATAACATATTTGGTTGCTAGGTTTAACAAAGATTTGATATTTTGGCATCGTAGACTTGGACATGTTGGTTTTGATCATCTCACTAGATTAAGTGGTTTGGATCTTGTTCGTGGTTTGCCTAAACTTAAGAAAGATCTTGATTTGGTTTGTACACCGTGTTGTCATGCTAAGATGGTTGCTTCTTCACATGTTCCTATTTTTTCTGTGATGACGGATGCACCGGGACAACTTTTACACATAGACACTCTTGGTCCAGCTAGAGTGCAATCCGTTAGAGGAAAGTGGTATGTGTTGGTTGTTGTTGACGATTTTTCTAGATATACTTGGGTTTTCTTTATGGCAAGTAAGGATGAGGCTTTTGGTCATTTTCGAAGTTTGTATCTTAGGTTGAATTGTGAACTTCCCGGTTCTTTGAAGCGAATCAGAAGTCATAATGGTGGTGAATTTAAGAATGCTTCTTTTGAACAATTTTGCAATGAAAAAGGTCTTGAACATCAATTTTCTTCTCCTCGTGTTCCGCAGCAAAATGGTGTTGTTGAAAGGAAAAATCATTCTTTGGTTGAGATGGCTAGAACAATGCTTGATTAGTATCATACTCCTAGAAAATTTTGGGCCGAAGCTATTAATACTGCATGTTATATTTCCAACCGTGTTTTCTTGAGATCAAAACTTGAAAAAATTTCTTACAAGCTTCGTTTTGGACATCAACACAAAGTTTCACATTTGCGTGTTTTTGGTTGCAAGTGTTTTGTCTTGAAATCTGAAAATTTGGATAAGTTTGAGGCACGTTCTACCGATGGAATGTTTCTTGGTTACCCTGCTCATTCTCGTGGCTATCGTGTACTTGTTTTGGAGCCTAATAAAATTGTTGAGACTTGTGAAATCACTTTTGATGAGGTTAGTCCAGGAACTAGACCAGAAATTGCAAGTACATTGTCACAGGTTTAGGGGGAGGATGGTCTTATTTTTGAAGATGAGAGCGACGACGAAGATAAGGACGGCTCAGCCGGTCGGACCGGGCACCAGGTCGATCAGACCGCTGGCACACCTCCGGTCAGACCGGCATAGGAGACGCGGTCAGACCGGTCAAGGACATCGGCTTCCGGTTCTGTTGTTGCTGATCGGGATGGTCCTCCAGAGGTTACAACTTCGATCAGTGAGGGTACAAAAAGTGAAATAACTTCAGAAGTCACTGCTCCTTTGCACATTCAACGACGTCATCCGCCGGAACAAATTATTGGTAATATAGGTGAGCGGATTACAAGGTCTAAGGTAACAACTCATGATGTTTGTGCAAATTCTGCATTTATAGCTTCTTTTGAGCCCAAAGATGTTACTCATGCGCTAACTGATGAATCGTGGATTAACGCTATGCATGAAGAACTTAAAAATTTTGAGAGAAACAAAGTTTGGACTTTAGTTGAACCACCTTCTGGACATAATATTATTGGAACCAAATGGGTTTTTAAAAATAAACAAAATGAGGATGGTTTAATTGTTCAAAATAAAGCTAGACTTGTTGCTCAAGGTTTTACTCAGGTGGAGGGTTTGGATTTTGATGAAACTTTTGATCCTGTTGCTAGGTTTGAGGCAATTAGACTTTTGTTAGTTTTTGCTGCTTCAAAAGGTTTTAAATTGTATCAAATGGATGTTAAAAGTGTTTTTCTAAATGGCTATATACAGGAGGAAGTCTATGTTAAACAACCACCGGGTTTTGAAAATCCTGATTTTTCCAACCCTGTTTTTAAATTGTCAAAAGCTTTGTATGGTTTGAAACAAGCACTTAGGGCATGGTATGATAGACTTAAAAATTTTTTACTTACGAAAGGTTTTCAAATGGGAAAGATTGACAAAACGTTTTTTGTTCTTAAACATGGTGATAATCAACTTTTTGTTCAGATTTATGTGGATGATATCATCTTTGGTTGTTCTACTCACGCTTTGGTTGTGGAGTTTGCTGAGACTATGCGTAGGGAATTTGAGATGAGCATGATGGGTGAGTTCTCATACTTTTTGGGATTGCAAATTAAGCAAACACCTCAAGGTACGTTTGTGCATCAAACAAAATATACCAAGGATCTTTTAAGACGTTTCAAGATGGAGAATAGCAAGCCAATCTCTACACCAATTGATTCTACTGCTGTGTTGGATCCTGATAAAGATGGTGAAGCTGTGGATCAAAAGGAGTATAGAAGTATGATTGGATCTTTGTTGTATCTAACTGCTTCTAGGCCAGACATACAATTTGCTGTGTGTTTGTGTGCACGCTTTCAAGCTTCTCCTCGTGCTTCACATTGTCAAGCGGTCAAGCGAATAATGAGGTATTTGAATCATACACTTGAATTTGGAAATTGGTATTCTACTTTATCTTCTATATGTTTAAGTGGATATTCTAATGCTGATTTTGCGGGCTGTAGAATTGATAGGAAAAGTACTAGTGGAACATGTCATTTTCTTGGTACATCATTGATTGCATGGTCTTCTAGGAAACAATCTAGTATAGCCCAATCAACTGCTGAATCAGAATATGTTGCTGCTGCTAGCTGTTGTTCTCAGATTCTTTGGCTTATTTCAACTTTGAAAGATTATGATCTTGTATTTGAAAAAGTTCCTCTGTTCATTCATCCTTTTGGCATGGTTTGAGGGGGAGTTTTTGTGCTCTTGGTTTTATCAAGCAACAATTAAAAGAAACAAATTGAAAGAGAGCTTTGTATTATACATATAGTGCTTTTCTTTGATCATGCTAGCAATACGTTGAAGGTTTATTTGTCTATTTTATAGCTTGTATAAATTTTAATATTTTCATAAGGTTTAAATATTGTTTTTAAGGGAAATGATGCATGACATTTAAATTTCATATTTGAATTAATGAAATATGCAATATTGATACTAATGTATAGGTTGGATTGTAAATGCTTATGTATATGCTTTATTGAATTGTTATTCCTTAAATTTCTTTGAAATTGCTCATTGTGCAAGAAAATAAAAAAACATTTATGAGAAAAAAATAAATACTGAATCCTTGGAAACAGTCTTGACGACAAGGATGTATTCGATATGAGAAAATAATGGGTACCGAATCCTTGGAAACAGTCTTGACGATAAGGACGTACCCGGAATATGAGCGAAAATATGACAAAGGCTCAAATAAATATGAAAAATCTCTTGTTGGTTTTGAGTTAAAGCTAATTTGGGAAAAAGTAATGGTTGCAATAGGTCTATATATGTGGATTTATTTTTCAACCTATGTGTTTGTAAAGCTGTTGCATTATAAATCTTTTGAATTCATGAATCTTGATTGCGTTATTGAACTTAATTGTAAAATCTTTGGTTTATGATTATACTCTAGTTTATGCTTGCTATATAATTGACGGGTTTATCTTCTCTTTGTTGCAACTCATGGCATGAATTACTATATGTATGTTATTAAGCTCTTGAATATTCACTGAACATAATTCCTATGCTTGATGAAATCATAGTCAAAAGGGGAAGAAGAGATACAAACAACGACAAACAATGCTAGTGTTTTTCTTTCTTTGTTTTTCTTTTAAAGGAGGAGAAATTTTTATTTTTTTTTAATTTTTCAAACACCAAAACAAACATTTTTGATGCGTTTGCCAATGTATTCGTTAAGGGGGAGATTATAAAATCATAGTGTGTTTGATTCTTTTGTTGTGATGAACAATTAGCATCTGAGATTATTGGTTTTGATATTTAGAGATTATTGGCGAAGTGGTTTGTGAGATGATTGAATTTTCAGACGGTGAACAGGAACTACTGTTTTTGTTGGGACTGGTCAGACTGGGCAGGCAAGGCCAGTCAGACCGGAGGTGTGTGTGTGCGGTCAGACCGGCCAGCCCGCGGTCTGACTGGCCGACTCTCTGTCGGTTTCGGTTTCGGGTTGTTTTATTGGATATCCGTGGTTAATTCATGTTTATGGCTTCTAGATGGATCATATGCGTATGTAATACTGTTGTGTGCTAACAATGAGTCAAGTTTGTGATAGCTTGTGCTCGGATATGGTTTCTTTGTTTGATTCATGTGTAGGTAATCTTTATGTCTCGGGAGAGTATTGCCGGTGATGGATCGGGAGTCAACTTGGAGATAAGGTGACGTCCGGACGGTCAGATATCATGCGGGATACTTAGGCTAAAGATTTTAATGCACGTGGTTGGTGAAGTTTTCATATGGCATACGATGGAGATATTGTGTGCGCATGGGATGCGGAGTCAAATTTGAAAGGAGTCCAAATTTAAAACAATTGAAATATGTAAAGTTGGTTTCTTGTACGGGAAGGTTTCCTAGGTTGATTAGGACTTCTTGTATGAGTTTGGTTCGTGGCTTTAGGCCGTCTACCTCGTGTATAAATAGAAAGAGAGGATGTGGCCTCCCGGTATTGCTTTGGAGTGCATTGAGTTGAAAGTTTAGTTAGGCTATTAATCTTCATCCAGTTTCTATCTAGGTCGCATTTTTGCCATTCTCGCGAAATAAAAGAAAACAAATGCCGTGTGTAGCCAGTACTCGAATGGCCCATTCCAATTCGTCATCATATGATCCACTCCATTGTGCACAGGAACGTCACTGTACTCTAAATTTTCGTGGAGCTGAAAAGGCATTCTCCACGCGTATGGCACTTACAAAATAGAATTAAGATGGCATTCGCCCGGTTTATTACCTTTTTGACTACTTTGTTAAGAAGATGGAGATTGGAGAAGACAGAAGAGCCAGCAGATGGAGATGCCGATGTTCCATTGAGCTAATGTTCGATGCCGATGTTCCATTGAGCTTATCGGTGGGTTTTGTTTGTCCTCTGTGGAACAATTTTGACGAAACTTCTAAAAACATGCCACTCCAAACATCAGCAACGTTGTTTGTTGTGTGTGCCACAACGCTATAGGATTTATTAACGCCGTGTAGCCTACTACATGAGCGGTGTAGGCTTGCAAGACTAAATTCTAGAACGCCATGCTAATAAATGTCCGGTTTTTAGAAAATGAGTTTGCTAGAGTCTGTTTGCGACAAATGTTTTTAAATTGAGTCGCATTGTAAAAAGCTGCTCTCGCCATCGGCACCCGTCGTTACAGTGCTTGCTTTTTTCTTCTTTTTTAAGAGGGGCATTTAACTTCGTGTTTGCTTTTTTCTTAAAGGGGCATTTAACTTCGTGCTTGCTTTCTTTTCTTCTTTTTTAAGAGGGGTATTTAATTTTTTTGTTAATTTTAAAATGTGATAATTAATAAATTGTTATTTGTAGTTTATGACATTAGAATCCTCATATATTTATGATATATAGATTTATTGATAAATATTTAATTATCACTCATAAAAATAACAAATAATTAAATATCTCTTTTTTAAGATGCTTGCTTTTGGTCGTAGAGTTTATGACATGCTTGCTTTTGGTACGTCACATGTTCCCTACATGTACGAACAGCGAGCTCTACGACCTAGGCCCTGTTTAGATGGGACTAAAACTTTTTAGTCCCTGTCACATCGAATATTTTTACACTAATTAGAAATATTAAACGTAGACTAAAAATAAAACCCATTTTATAATCCTGGATTAATTTGCGAGACGAATCTATTGAGCCTAATTAATCCATGATTAGCCTATGTGATGCTACAGTAAACATATGCTAATTATGAATTAATTAGACTTAAAAAATTTGCCTCGCGAATTAACACTAATTTATGCAATTAGTTTTATTATTAGTCTATGTTTAATACTCTTAATTAACGCCTAAACATCCGATGTGACATGGAACGTCCCTCATCCAAACACCACCCTAATCACCGAGAAGTGGGTCGACGTGCTGTATCGGACCGACCTGTCAGTGATCTCACAATATAATGCATCGGTGCAGGTATAACAGAACAGCTCCAAGTACGCAGCAGCAGCATCAAACCAGCCAATAAGAAACAAATAAGAAGTTGAGTAAATTGTGTTGGTGGTACAAAAAATTTGTCAGTTGATCATTTAGTATATAAACTTGTAAAATGTTTATTGTGGTGCACCAATTTATCTATTGCTTGAGAATCAAGTCTAAAACGATATATTATCACTAATCATACTGATTTAGAGTTTAATTAGAATGTCAAGCGCATAATTGAGGACGCAAGAGATGGGATGTCTTATGTGTAAATAACCTTTATATATACTTTCTTATTTATTTTGTTTTTATCAATTACTTTGTATACATTGCGTCCTCCTTTTATATTTTATATATTTTTCTCTGTCAACATAACTTATTCTATGTTTGATTGAGTATAAGTTATTATTTAAACAGCCAGTAGCTCTGCTATTTCAATTGATAGAAGAAGAGAAAAATTCATATTAAATAGCATTACCATGCGCCAAGGCAGCCAGAAAAGAAATAAAGGGCTAATCTCCTGAGTAGAATGAGAGTCAACAGCCAAAAACATGAACCCGATCTACAGAGCCATTTTATGGATTGAGCATATGCATATCCTACTCAGAGTGCAACTTAGTGAAATTAGTTATAATATGTTGTGAAGATTATGGGTACCGGATATCCTCACGGCTAGCTTATCCGACTTACCATAGGGGATAGGTTAGGACTCGTGATTATGTAAACCGGCTTATGACTTGGGTGTTACGTTACCATTGAGATAAGGTAACGGCTTATAGTCCATAGTTGGTAAGGTTGAGGGGTCCGACATAGAGTATGTTAGGGTCTCCGACTTGTAAGCTTATCTTCCGGGACTATATAAGGAGGGTAGGGCGTCTCTTGAGGGATATAGACAATCAGAAGACATAACACACACGAAAGCACAAGTTCACGAGAGCACATATTGAAAGAGACCACGAGATTAATAAACCACTCGGTGGATCGAATTCCCGAAACAGGAGTAGGGTATTACCTCTCATAAGAGAGGGTCTGAACCTGTCTAAATCTTTTTGCATATTAATCCATCGTGTTTGTCGCTTGACTGCTGCCCTCAGTTTCTTATTGCCGAAACCAAGTTTCGACAGTTGGCGCGCCAGGTAGGGGAAGTGCGTCAAGACTTCTTCATCTCGCCGACAAGCGCGATGGGATCTACATCAGGCTTCGACGACTTCGTCTTCGCCCCTGGGCAGGCGTTTCGCTTCGGCAGCCTCGACTTCATCACCGACAAATTCGGTAAGCTCTCTCTCTTCGACTCGGATTCAAACCAGTCAGGAGAGGGAAATCTCTCGACGCCGTTTGGATTACCGGACGACGCTAGGATCTACTACAATCATCTGTCTTCCGAGTTAGATCCAATCCACTCGGGAGAATCTTCTTCAACATCTTCATGCTGCAATTCGGGTGCGAGGGAAGTGGCTGTCATACTCGAACGACTCGGGTCATACTCATCTACGGACATCGACGAACATCTTAGCTCCACCGACTTCGACGACCTCTACGACATCTCCACAGACGACATGGACAGCTCCGACTTGGATAAAGACTACTACAATCCGGCACTCCTCGACGTCCTCATGGCGGAAGTAGCTGAGACCAACTCGGCCATGGCCTGGAGGATCGCGGAGGAGGAACGAGCCAAGCTTGAGCAAGAGCGCAAGCGAGCAGAGGAAGAACGAGCCAAGCTGGAGCAAGAACGCAGGCGCGTGGAGGAGGAGATCAAACGCAAGGAGGAGGAGATCAAACGGAAAGAAGAAGCTGACAAGCGGAAGCGAGATCTGAGGGCGACAGGGCGCTCCGCCCGCGAGGCTATACTACAGATGCGAGTCGACAATGCTAACATCTTCCAGACGCCTCAGCAAAACGCTGTCGTTGCTCTCACCCTCATCGACACCGTCATCGAAGCGGCACCTGCGGCGGTAACACCACTCCTAGATAAGATCAAGACCATCGTTGCGGCTACGGCCAACGGCCCTCCATCCAGTTCCATGCGGAAGCCCACCGAGTCCGTCGCCAAAACGCCCGACAGGAGCCGCCTGCCGCCGCTCCGGTCCAGAGACTACAAGAGGCCTGAGCAGAGCAAGACACCCGTCAAATCCAAAGACCCCCCCGTAACACAGCATGGAGGCCCCGAGAGCAATCGGCCGACTCTCATGAGAGAGTACACGGTCGACCACCTATCCACGACCGAATTCGTCGCAACTACAACTCCAACCGCCCAAGCAGCTCCTTGAGGCCCTCGCCGAGTGACTTGAGGGAGGTCCTCGATCGGCGTCATCGGGAGCGAGAGAGACATTCTTATGAAGACCGAAGGAAATCCCCCGACAGCTACGACGACGGAGTACCCGCGTTCACTCGGGACCTGCGTCGAGTGGATTGGCCGAGTGGCTTTAAGCCCACTGGGATCGAGAAATACGACGGAAAGACTGACCCCGAGTCATGGCTGACCATATACACACTCGCCGTCCGCGCAGCAGGAGAAGATAGCAAGGCCATGGCTAATTACCTACCCGTTGCTCTCGCCGATTCAGCCAGAAACTGGCTCACGAGTCTGCCAAGAGGCTCGATCGACTCGTGGAGTGAGCTTCGGGACCACTTCATCGCTAATTTACAGGGTACTTTCGAAAGGCCCGGGACACACTTCGATCTATACAACGTCATCCAGAAGCGGAACAAGATCCCCAACATTACCGACGACGTCATTATGGCCGCATTCCAGAAAGGCGTCCGCGACAAGCTACTGATCGGCAAGTTTGGGCGCAAACCACCGAAGACGGTCAAGCAAATGTTTGAAACGACAAACTCTTACGCCAAGTCTGATGACGCGACCTCTTCTGACTACGCAGTTCGTCGTTCATTCCGTTCAGGAATTTATCGACCTTTTCGTCTTCGTCTGGGAGATCCTATGGTGCATAGCAGGCCAGTTGTATGAATTTGTTGAGGTAGTCCTGCACGCTCAGATCCCCCTGGGTCAAGGCCCTAAACTCATCTCTTTTTAGTTTAATAAGGGCCGCCAGAATGTACACCCCTCGGAAGGCTTCAGTAAATTCCTTCCAGTCTGGCTCATCCGTGTCTGTTGTGCGAGATTTCTTGTAAGTCTCCCACCAATCACTAGCTGTCCCTTCAAGCAGACTAGTGGCGTACCAGACCTTATCTTCTTCGTCAGCTTGCACTAGTTCCAACTTCTTTACCACAGTGCACAGCCAGTCTTCCGCTTCTAGTGGTTCTGCGGCCTCTTAGAAAGTTGGCGGCCTGGTCCTTATGAACTCTCCATAGCTGGGTGCGTGCCGCCTGGCCCCAGCCGTTGCTCCGGCGGACCCGGATTGGGCCGTATGGTTCCCGGACCCTCCATTGTTGAGCATGTTGAGCATGCCTCGCATCAGCACGTTCTGAGTTGCCATCAACTCAGCGATGCTGGGGGGTGGAGGTGGGGGCGGCGTCGCATCGCGCGTACGGGCTGATCCGGAGCCCGATCCCGTGGTCCTATGGTTCACCATCTGAGAGCAGGGTAGTATAGGCAAGGTTAGCATAAGAGGGTAGGGCTGTTTATGGTATAGCAGCTTGAATGTTGTTCAGGTTGTGTTATCTGTTGTGAGACAAAACACTCCCATAGTATAACTCCTAATAATATAATCAGATGCACTGGTGCAAAGCCTAAGTACATCCTACTTCCCCTGCTAGAGTAAGGGGAGGAGGTACAACTACATACATGACGATGCAAAATAGGAAGGTGCGACCTCTTCTGCTCAAACGCAGGTTAGAGGGGTACAATACAGTAATAAACACCTCAGTGTCTATTGAGTCTAAGTGGTGGTGAGTGGGAACAGGCTCGCTGTCCAGAGGACCACCAAAGCGAGTCTAGTTCCTGGCGCGCAACGGTTCCTGCCTAAGGCAGAACCCACTCCACGCGCGGGTCCATGGCCGGGTCGTGACTGGCCTCGCCTCCCACGCGGTGAGGGGAGCGGCTGCAGCTGCGAGGGGCAGTCTCGTCGAACTCGCGGTCACCGTCGTAGCCCGAGGTGGTGCCGCGGAGGCGGCGGCTACAGCGGCGTCTCTCGGACGTGGCCGAGTCACCGCAGCTCTGGCGTCCCCTGCATGTTGCTGGGTCGGAGGTGGCATCGACGAAGGGCTCGTCGATCTCCACAACCCTCTCCTCTGGGTCCTCTTCGGTGGGTATGACGGACCTGATGACGTCGTTGAGGGTGCCACTGGCTAGTGCGGTGAGAGCTGCAGTAGTCGGTGCCGCCGAGAAAGCATGCAGCACTGGTGGCGGGGGTGGCGCCACACCAATCACCACATCGTCCTGGGTAGCTGCCGTGATGGGGGCGGTGGTGGTAGTGGTAGCGAAGAGCAGTGCCGTGCCGGTAGCAGGGGTGAGTCCCACCCCTTGAGTAGGAGTCGAGGAGCGGGTCGCAGCAGAGTGGTAGTCGGGGGTGGAGCTGGTGCTGAGTGGACTGGTGCGGTTTGCTGGCGGAGTGTGGCGAGCGCGTGCTCCAGCTCAAAAATCTTGTGCTCCTGGCTGTCTCACCGCTCACCGAGCAGCTCGTACCTTTCCCGGAGGTTCGAGATGACGGAGTCAGCCTCACGGAGCAGGTAGTGGAGGTAGTCAACCTCAGCGAGGTTCTCTCCGTACCAACTGACTAGGAAGAAACGCTGGTTTCGAAGCTGCTGAAGGGCGTACTGGCCGTGGAAAGTGAAGTTCATCTACAAAATTTAAGCAAGAAGTCAATAACTTAATTAAGGTTTTAATGAATCACGAGCAGCGGGGTAGCGAAGTAGAGCTTTGCAATTAATATTGTTTTGGTAAGGCGGGGGTGCACCTATGTGAGGCTAAACCGAAACAGGGTCTCGGATGGTGGGCGCCAAGGGGTCTAATCCTACAGTCGCAGGCTCTGATACCAGGTTTTGTCGGCCCCTAATTTTATAGCACAGGAAACCATATGTGTTTACAAATACCAACTCCCTGGATTGGTAGGTTAGTATACACACATTACAAATCTGGTACACACAGTCTGCATCGCATAGTCTTACAATACCAAATAGTACATGGGAACTCGAGTAGGTTCTAATAGGCCGTGTCTTGCCGGGTACAATACCAAATAACATAGGATAAGATAGGATAGCGGAAGCGAGGCTGCGGCGGTCCATCTATACTCCACAGGCATCAACTGGGGATTAGTCCCTATGGTTCCTCCGTACCATCCCCCTCCTCGGGGATCAGTTCGACTGGCATGTCCTCATCATCAAAAGCTAAAAGGGTAGAAATATGCAAGGGTGAGTACCAACCATACTCAGCAAGTCACCACTATAGAAATGCAACAAATGCATATAGGGATCCAAGGCAGGTTTCGGTTTATTTGCGTAAAGCCAGTTTTCTCAAGTTATTTCACAAGCCTATGACCTAGCAGTTTTAACCATGAAAAAAATGTCGCTATGTAAAGGTTGTCATTAACTAAGAGTTCCTTCATGGCAATTCAACCTTCCCGCACATGGGGCAAGGTTACACATGTTTTATTTATCCCAACCTCTTCTAAACAATTTAAAAACATGTGAGTCTAGTCAAGAGTAATACAAGTCCCGGCGCTCATTAACCGCGAGCACGGCTATTCGAATAGTTTAATTTACTCACACTACAGTGGATGTATGCTTTTAATCCCACACTTCGTGACGCACCCAACACTTGAGACTTGTCACGGCCCGGTTTTTCAGCTACCCTCGCATGGCGGACCCGCTCCAAGGACTATGAATCCCCATTGCACTCCCGGCGCCACATTCCTACCTCGAGCCGGTTGTGAAGGGAGTCCTGGCGCTCCCGAGATTGAAGGTTACATTATACATATATAAAGCTTTGACATCATTAAACCACACACTTCCACATTTCCATACCGATATCCAGAACCTACCATGTCTGGGGTGCCACCCCACGAGAATAACCTAGTCCACCGGGTCTATCCCCACTCAAGAAGTGTGGTCGTACTCGGTTCGTTTCCTGCTTAGCTTCTTGACTCAGTCCTTAACTGACCAGGGTCGGCGGCTTTCCGTTCCCAGAACCACCCATATTCTATCCGTGCCGCCCTAGTCAAAATCACTTTTGTTTAATTAAGTTTTTGGGTTTTCACAAAGGTTTTCATGCTGTGGGTGGCGCTTATGTCTCCACCCGATCTCTATCAATCACTCCTATCGAGTGATCAGTATAACCACATCCACATATCGCACATATGGAGTGTATAATGTCTATGTAAGCGGGGCTAAGCAGTGAGTAAATAATCACGCGTAAAGTAATATACTCAGGTAACAAAGGTGTGTAAATACATAAGAATAAACAATATCAAAGGTAAGGCTTAAACAAGTGTAGGTGCACATTTTATAATTAGTATGCAATTTTATTTGTAATCAACACATTTATAAAAATAGGATCAACATGTTCGAAGAAGGGGGCGTAGTGACTTGCCTTGCTCAATTGGGGGTTCGTTCTCAATTAGCTCTGTTTTCTCCTCGCAGATGTACCATGCCCGGTTGAATAATAAAGTCACAAACTACTCGCTAACACAAAAAGAGCCAAAAATTCCAGAAAAATCAAAAAAATAACCAAACCAGTGCCATTGCGTAGATCTTGATTTTAGAAGATTTTGACGAAAGTTTCATTCAAATCCGACTTAAAACGAGGGAGATACGGAATTCGAAAGATTGGAAAAGTTTTAAATCGAAGAAAAGGAAAAAGGTCTGACAGGTGGGACCGCCCTTAATTCCTCACGTGCAAGTTTTGTTTTTAAATGGGTGTGGGACCCGTGAGTCAGCCTCTCTCTCCTCCTTCTTCTTCCTTGCACCTCCTTCTCTCGTTCTCTCTCTCCTGCTGTGTGCCTGTGTGTGCTCGGGCTAGCGCTTGGCTGCGAAAATGAAATCCTCAGGTGTTTGTGGTTTCCTTAGGATGTGCACATGTTGAGGTGGAGGGCTTGGGCAAGCTGCAAGCATGCATGCATATGCATACACACGGCTAGCTAGCTGCATGCATGTGAGCTACTTGCATGCATGCATGCATGCATATGCATACACACGGCTAGCTAGCTGCATGCATGTGAGCTACTTGCATGTATGCATGCACACATACAGTCAACTGCTTGCATGCATGCACACGTACAGCCAGCTAGCTGCATGGCGCATGCATGGCTGGCGGCGAAGCGGCGATCGCTGCGGAGGGCTGCCGCGCAAGGAACGGGTATGGTGTTGCGCCTCACGACGTCACCGCGCCGCGGCAACAACGGTAGACGAGAAACGTGGTAAGGAAACAAAAGCAAGAGGGAGAGCAGGAGAGGAGCTCACCTTGTGGCAGCCGGGTAGCGGCACACCGAGTGACGGTCCTCGCACGAAACTACGGTCGTCGATGTACAGCCTGGGGACGGTCGACCCGCGGATCGTCCTCGCACACCACGTGTTCGATCGGTGGTAACAAACGAACACACAGTGTTAAGGAGTAAATGTTAGCAGGTTAGTGCAAGCTAGGGGTTAAGGGTTAGCGAGTTAGAGGTCAGTGGGTCAGTAAGTTAGAGTGTCAGCGGGTTAGTGTTAGATGTTAGAGGTTAGCCGTTCGATAAGTTAGTCGTTCTCGGGGTTCTGATGACGGCGCGGCGGCCTATCCGTCCTCTTGCTCAACTGAGGCCCAGTCGGAGCCGGCCGCGGTGGAGCAAGCGGAGAGACGGCAGCGTGTGCGCAGGAGGGAGTGGCTGAGAGGAAGCAAAACGAGAAGGAGGAGAAGAGAGAATGGAGAGGGACAGGTTGCGTGCTCACCCGCGACAGCACTTAAATAGAGTCTGGGGACGGGACGTTTTGTCACACCCCGATTTTCGATCGGGATTAAAAATTACCTAATAATACATTTTCCAGAAATTAAATAAAAATCAAAAGCAATTTAAACAAGTGAAATTAGCAAGGAAATCAAAAATTTCCTTTAAAAATCATGGCCGGAAATATTTTTGTAATATTCTCTGTGCCTTAAAGTACTCTCCAAAATTTTTCGTGAATTTTTGGAGCTAAAGAAATAATTTTAAAGTCACAAAGTTCATTTAACTGATTAAATTAAAGAAAAACAAATTAAAAATGTCCCCTTTTTGTTTTGGGCCGTTTCGGCCCAAAACCGTCCTCTCTCTCTCTCCGCGGTCCCCGCGACCCTCCTCCCCTCTCTTCGGCCCAAGGCGGCCCAAGGCCGCGCCCCCGCCGCCTCCGCGTCCCTCCCCCTTCTCGGGCCGGCCCGAGGCCGTGGCCCAAGGCCGCCCGGAAGTCCGCCGCGCCTCCCTCCGTCCCGGGCCACCGACAGGTGGGGCCCGCGCCCACCGTCGTCGCCGACTCGGCCGGCCGCCGCGCGCTCGCGCCGCCGCAAACCCCGGCGGGTTTCCGCCGCGCCGCCAGACCCTATCGCGCCCCCTATTTATTTCCCCCCCCGAGGCCTCCTCCTCATTTTGCCCCGCCGCCGCCGCCCCAAACCCTAACCCTAGCGCCGCCGCCGACGCCGCCGTCTTCCGCCGCCGGTGAGTTCCACCGCCGCCTTTTTTTCCCCTCCCGGCGCCGCCGCACGCGCCGCCCGTGCGCCGCTCGCCCGCCGCTGCGCGCTGCGCGCTACGCCGCCGTCCGCGCGCACCCGCCGCCGCTCCGGCCGCGGCCGCGCCGCTGCTCTCCGCGCCGCTCTCTCCGCCCGTCGCCGCACCGCCGCCGCCGTGCCCTCACCGGGTCGGCTAGGGTTTCGGCCGAACCCTAGCCGTCCGCCCGGGCCGTAGAGGCCGCTCCGTTCGGCCCACCTCTCTCTCCCGGCCCATCAGCCCCGTTCGGGCCCGATTGGCCCATCTCCCCGCAAAAGTCTATTTTGCGTCCCCCTTTTCTCAGGCCGGCCCACCTCCCTCTCGGCCGTTTCCCGTGGCTCGGCCCATTCCTTCCTGGCCCGGATCCCTCTCCTTCTCCCTCCTCTCGGCCCAGCAGCCCCTTAGGCCAACCCTCTCACTTCTCGCGAAAAGTCTGTTTCGCGTCCCTCCTTCCTTCTTGGGCCGTCGGCCTATAATCCTTCCACACAAAAGTCTACTTTTTGTCCCTCGGCCCTTTTAACTTTTTCCCGAGAAAATCCAGCTCATCTCCTCAAGTCCAGTTTACCTCCCTCTCAGCCTAATTTTCCCCTTTCCCCTGCAAAGTCCATTCCACCTCCTTTTTCTCTCCTGTTCGCCGACACTTGTGTCGCCACACGTGGGCCCCTTTGTTTACTCCGGTCCACACCCAGACCACGTGGCCGCCCGCGGCTTCGCCACGTTGGCGTCCACGTCGGCGCTACCTTCTCCCTTTCGTCCGCCGTGGTCGCCACGTCGGTGCCACGTGGTGCTTTTCCACCGTGGACTGTCCGCCCTTGACCCGTTGACACGTGGGACCCGCCGTTCCGGCGCCGTTTCCCTTTGATGATGTCAGCGTAGTCCTTTCCTTTGCAAAATTAATTAATAATTGCGCAATAAATCGATTTAATTTCCAGAAATTCATTTAAATGGCTCAAAACTTCTAAAATTCATATCTAATTCATACGAACTCCAAATTGAGCCATTCAACTTGCAAAATTCATCTAAAATTGAGCTCTACATGTTTGTTTACTTTTTATGTACTGTTTACTTGGTTTTTATTAGAGTTTTTCCTCGTTTTGCGTGCCAGCGTGTAGATTCCGCCGTTTCGGAAGTTCGCGTTCGCGAGGAAAAGAGTTCGGAAGATTGTTTGAAGAAGCAAGGCAAGTCACACATTTCCCTTGAGCATGTTGTACCTATTTTGTGAAATGTTTTACGTTTGCAAATAAAGTGCATGTTTTGCTAATTACATGGGAATAGGGTTTACCTATCCGTTCGCTTGTGCCATGTTTACTTGTTAACCGTCCTTTGTTAACCTTGGGTGATAATTTGACTAGCGTGAGTCACTTATGTTGACTTTGCTAGAATTATATCTGCTTAGCCATGCTTAATTACCACTAGCTCATTTAATGGGATATTTACATTGTTTACAATTAGCTTCTAACGAGCGGTTCGCTCGGAACACCCGACCAGGTTTTATTGGTCGTAATTATCCAACTAAAATATGACTTAATGGTGGGCTGTGGGTGCATGGTTTTGCTGGTCGCACCCATGGCAATTAAGGACCGGTTCATGGGAAACCCTGGAAGAATAACAGTGCTTACCACAAGCAAGAATGGGCAACTGCTGGACTCGTAGCATAGCTCTTTCCTAGCCGACGTTCCCCGGAAAGGGTGGGCGTGATGGAGTTGAGTCGGCCGGGGATATACCGGTTGCTTGGCTGCCGGATTCACCAAGGCACGAGGGGGGGCTGCCCACTGCCTTTTGAGGGGTGGGGGCGAAACCTGCGGTGTGGTGCGCTTGGTTAGGAGGAGTTAAGCGAAAGGTCTTGTCACGATTTCCCCCTTTGCAGTATCGTGGTGATACTTCGGGGCATGGTAACATGTGTGGAATCGTGTCTTGTGGGTACAGTTGCGCACCTCTGATCAGAGTAAAACTATTCGAATAGCCGTGCCCGCGGTTATGGGCGATCGACCAGATTCACCGTGATTAGTCCCACATGCTTAATTAATTTGACTTAATGAACTGGTGTAGTTCAGGTGGAATGGTTGGGCCTGTTCAACGTGGTTGTAGCGTTGTTCAGTGGAGATTTAATATTGCTTTAATTAAACAACTGTTTTACTGTTTTAAAATGTAAAGGTTTTCAACCGCTTTTCTGCAAATAGCCACAAGCCTCCCTTTGTCTCCCCTGTGCATGTCTGCATCGTTGGTGTGGCTTGTTGAGTACGGTGGTTGTACTCAATCTTGCTATTTTTTCCCCTTTTTCAGAAGTTTAGTACTTCTGAGTTGAAGATGAAGTTAGAGGACCAAGGCTCAGACCCCAGTTGAGTTTGCCTGTGGAGTGGAGCTGAAGCCCCGCTAGGATCGTCTCTTTCCGCTGCTGTTTTCTTTTTGGTGTGAGGACTAAGTGCCTCTGTTGTAAGTATTTATCGCTTTATTTACGTTTGGATCTGTTTATTGATTTGTCGTTTTGTGTACCCTGGTTGATGCCTGGACAGGGACTTAATACACAAAATGGTCTGGAAATTTGGGAAAATTTCCGGGCGTGACACGTTTGCTGCTGCTCGCATTCATTCCATCCCAAAAAACGCGCGTGTGTAGGTGGGAGCGGTGACGGCTGCGTATTGGCGGTGGAAACGTCGTCCACCTGTTCGGGGCATGCAGCGGCAATGAAGTGGTAGTGCGGCCGTGGCGGCTGTCAAAACACGGCGCCGTCTAACGTGATTGCTGAGCGGCCGTCGCCACCTACCCGACCCGAGGAGGAGCGGCTTGAATTCGAGATCACACGGCGTCGGCTCGAACGGCGCTTGCCGGGCTGGTGTAGTGGCTCTGGCTGCTGCTTGCATACATGCGCATGCTTGGCTAGCTTGCCGCATGCAGCATGTGCTCGGCCAGCCGTATGCAAACACGAGCTAAACTAGCTTCATGCAAGCACGAGCTAGCTGGCTGTATGCATGCTTTTGCTTGGCTTGCTGCATGCATGCATATTTATTGCACTCACGTAAAGCTAGTTAGCGACATGCATGCTTGCTACGCCGGTGAGGTCAGGCAAGGGCGCGGAAGCGGACGGCGAGGTCGCCGGCAGGATGGGAAGGAAGGGCAGCAGCTGGTGATGTCGCAGTGGCTTTGTCGTAGCGGCGCGGCGCGCGGCGACGTCGTCGCCGAAAACAGTACCGGGGAGGAAGATTAGACTTTATCTTTTTATTACCAACCCAACAGTAATGAATGGCTTGGGGAGGCAACATGGACTTTTCTAGGAAAAAGGCTTGCAGCAGGAAGGCCAAAGGTAGAGGGAGTTTAAGCGGACTTTTTGGAGCAAAACTAATTTCGGTCAGAGTGAAAATTTTGGGACAAAATTCAAAAGATCAGAGGAGTAGAAAAATTGGAAATTTTCAATAAAAGTTTGGCACTGGCATAAAACAAGTAAAGAAGTCGTTGGCATGATGCAAAAATTTTAAAAAAATAAATCAGAAATGATTTTTGGTCAGTGCATTTTTATTTAGGAATTTTCTCAGGGTGTTACAGTACTAGACCCGGTGGTTCGCAACATCAAGCTTAAACGTGTCCTTATCGATGGCGGTAGCGCCCTCAACATTCTTTTTGCCAAGACGCTGGACAAGATGCAGATTCCGAGAACAGAGTTGAAGCCTAGTTCAGCCCCCTTCCACGAAGTCATCCCAGGGCTGTCTTCCACGCCACTCGGGCATATTACTCTTCCAGTCACTTTCGGAGTTCGCGAGAATTTCCGGACAGAGAATATCACTTTTGAGGTTGCCGACTTTGAAGCGGCTTACCATGCAATCATTGGAAGACCTGCTCTCGCTAAGTTCATGGCTGTACCACACTATACCTATCTCATCATGAAGATGCCCGGGCCCCACGGAGTTATCACCCTGCGCAGCGATTTCAAGCAAGCCTTCACCTACGACAAAGAAAGCTGTGACATGGCCCAAACTCATGAGAGGTTGCGTGGCCAATAAGAAGTTCGACTGGCTGCATCGACATCTGGAGAAGGAGAAGTCCCCGCAAAGAAGATAGCCATGTCGAGAGAAGGCGATGCCAAGACAAAGAAAATCCCCCTTGATACCTCTGATCCTTCTAAAACTGCTGTAATAGGCGCGGAGCTAGATCCCAAATAGGAAAGCGCGCTCGTCACCTTCCTCCAGAATAATAAAGATATTTTTGCTTGGAAACCGTCTGATATGCCGGGTATCCCTAGGGAGGTGATCGAGCACTCTTTAAACGTCAAAGATGACACTAAACCTATAAAACAACGACTACGCCGCTTCGCTCAAGATCGAAAAGACGCCATCAAGGAGGAACTCGCCAAGCTCTTGGTTGCCGGGTTCATCAAAGAGGTATACCATCCCGACTGGTTAGCCAACCCGGTCCTAGTTTGGAAGAAAACAGGGCAATGGCGCATGTGCGTGGACTACACCGACCTCAACAAATCCTGCCCCAAGGACCCTTTTGGATTGCCTCGTATCGACCAAGTCATCGATTCAACAGCCGGCTGTGAGCTTTTGAGCTTTTTGGATTGTTACTCAGGTTACCACCAGATTAGCTTGAAGGAATCCGACTACCTAAAGACGTCATTCATCACCCCGTTTGGAGCCTATTGCTACATCACGATGCCCTTCGGCCTAAAGAACGCCGGAGCCACTTATCAGCGCATGATCTAGAGATGCCTTTAGACTCAGATCGGGAGTAATGTTGAAGCTTACGTCGACGATGTCGTCATCAAGACCAAGCAGAAGGAAGACCTGATCGCCGACTTGGAAGAAACCTTCGCGAACATACGGGCCTTCAGGATGAAGTTGAACCCGGAGAAATGCACCTTCGGTGTGCCGTCAGGCAAGCTGCTCAGTTTTATGGTGTCTCATCGCGGCATCGAAGCAAATCTAGAGAAGATCAATGCTATCCGGAACATGAAACCCCCGAGTACCCAAAAGGACGTCCAGAAGCTCACTAGTTGCATGGCGGCGCTAAGCCGATTTGTTTTCAGACTTGGCGAACGAGGTATGCCCTTTTTCAGGTTACTGAAGAAGACCGACGACTTCCAATGGACCACCGAGGCCCATAAAGCTTTCGAAGACTTCAAGGACACTGCCCGTGCTGGCCTCGCCTCACCCACAAGAACCCCTATTACTCTACGTCTCTGCAACTCATCAGGTGGTCAGCACGGTCTTGGTCGTCGAGCGTGAGGAAGAAGGTTGAGCCCAGAAGATTCAACGGCCGATCTACTTCGTCAGCGAGGCGTTGGCAGGAGCCAAAACCCGCTACCGTCAGGTACAAAAGTTGTTATATGGAGTTCTAATCATCGCTAGGAAGCTAGCCCACTATTTTCAAGGTCACTTGGTCACCGTCGTCACGTCTTTTCCACTTGGCGTGTCATCCATAATCGGGAGGTTACTAGGCGCATCGTGAAGTGGGCTCTGGAGTTGATGCCGTTGGATATAACTTTCAAGGCGAGGACGCCTATAAAGTCTCAAGTCCTCACGGATTTTGTGGCCGAGTGGACCGAACAACAAGAAGACGTACCGAGGGAGGATTTGCAGTACTGAACCATGCACTTCGACGGATCCAAAAAGTCACCGGCTTGGGAGCGGGAGTCGTGCTGATCTCCCCGACTGGGGAAAGGCTACGGTATGTCCTTCATATTCACTTCCTCGCCTCACATAACATCGCCGAGTATGAGGCCTTGCTTCATGGCCTACGACTCGCTGTTTCACTCGGGATACGACGGATGATTGTACGAGGAGACTCCCAGCTGGTGATTAACCAAGTAATGAAGGATTGGTCCTGCTTAAACGAAACCATGGAGGCATATTGACAAGAGGTTCGCAAGCTTGAGGACAAGTTTGACGGACTAGAGTTATCCCACGTCCTGAGACACAATAATGAAGCGGCAGACCAGTTGGCGCAGTTTGGGTCCAAGCGAGAAGCAGCCCCGACTGACGTTTTCATGGAGCATCTTTATGAGCCGACTATTGCCAAGAAACCAACCCCCGACGAGGAATCTACAAACCAGGTTGCCTTGCTCGACGCCGACTGGAGGACACCGTTCATCAAGTTTTTAACTCAGCAAGAGCTGCCAGAAGACCGGGATGATGCGGAACGAGTCCAACGTCACAGTCAGGGCTATGTCATGGTCGACTCGGAATTATACAAAAGAAGCCCTTCTGGAGTCCTGATGAGATGCGTCACACCTGAGGAGGGGCGACAATTATTGCATGATGTCCATTAGGGTGTGTGCGGCAGTCATGCGGCGGCGCATGCTCTGGTAGGCAAAGCTTACAGACAAGGTTTTTTTTGGCTCACTGCGGTCTCCGACGCCGACAAGGTAGTTCGCACCTGCGAAGGTTGCTAGTTCTTCGCTCGGCAAAGCCATGTTCCGGCCCAAGATTTACAAACAATTCCTTTATCATGGTGTTGGCGTAGAATTTAGACCCGCTTTGCAACCAAACGGGTTCCACGTTTCCACGGCGGCCTGGGAGATTTGCTTAGCTCCAGTGCAGGTCCAAAGGCTTGCCTAGGTGTGTATAGAGCGTGCTAGTTGATTTGATCTACAATCAACAAGACAAACAAATAAACCATGTTAGAAAACTATGGCCGATCGGCCGATAGGCCGATGTCGCATTGTCATGACCCAGCCGATAGGGCAAAACTATATCGGCTTATCTGGAATAGAGTAAGACTTAAAATATAAATCTAATCTCATCGACCTTCATCAATATGTTAATGTCAATTAATAGCATCGGCCAATGAGGGATAATAGAGATAAATACACTAGCTAATACTCTAGTGTGAATCTATATGAACCAATTGGCTAGTATAAATATATTGATCATAGACAAACCCTAAATAATCTATGATAGATACATTTATATTCATCAATTCATTCATGTAGATGACAAATACATATAAAAACATTATGGTATTCACATGTATTAGATAAGACTGGCTAAAACCCCAGTACTATCCTTAATTACGATCAAAAATAGGCTTTGAATTAGATCTCAAAACAGGACTAAGGTCGATAGCAACTCAGAGTGTGAATTGAGACTTAACACAAAGACAATCAAGTTGTCGATCGCTTTTGGGGATGGTAGATGCTTTAGATAATCTAAATGAGCAAGCTAATTCGACCATCGTCGGCAATAAACCCTAAAACGAGTTAGTCGCTGGCGAGATAGAATTAGAAAGCCACATTAAGATTAGCCAAAACATGATAAACGACGATCATATCATCGAGGCTTAACGTGTCTAAAACGACACGCTAGCCCCGACGATATAGATCGTCGGGTACGAGTTCTTACCTCTGCTCTGGGGAAGCAAGAACTCGCCGGAATTAACCTCTTGTAAAGGTTGGCGATGCGTCGAAAGTAGATTAAAACAATTTGTTTGTTGTATTGAGTTGTGAGAGAGTTTCTATGTACAAACTACCGGGATATTTATACCCGATATTACAACATTGTCCAGATAGGACACGATCTTATCTACATCTTAACAAACAAATCTTTGCGGCAGACTCTTGCCATAGATTAGATCTAAACCTACTTGATTTATAAGATACAATTGCCTAAAACCGAGCCTTATCTCTATTTGGCAACCTCCTTGAAGCTTATCTTGAGCCCAAACCAAGCCCATGCTAACTTTATTAACTTCCTGTCTCTATCGGCCAACAACCACGTTGAATCCGTATTGGCCGATACGCCTTTCCGGCTAACACCATTTCCAGTCCGATACGCTCACCGAGTCCGATACAAGACCTGGTCTGGCTCCAACTTGGCTCTTCTTCTCTGCATCGGTCTTCTCTTTCCTCTTTGAATAGATTATGAAAATCTGCTGTTAACACATGTCCCCCCAATTTTGCTTCATTATATAATGTGGCGGAATTAGCTCCGTGGAACCCATCGACTTCTTCGCTAGGGTTTGTCTGAAAACCGCGCAGATCCAGATTCGCAAATCTCCGCCGCCGATTCCCTCGCGCATCTCTTCGTTAGTCACCTGCGCTTCTCAACTCCGGCGACTCCTCGACATTCTTTCAGCATCGACCCCCTCATCGGCGACCTCTTCAAGTTCATGAATGGCTTCCTTTCCGTTCTACGCTTCTGAGATCCCCGTGGTGAGTTAATCCTTTCTGAGTTCACATTTTCGTTTTCCCGCCGAGTTCTTCGAACTAAGGTTTCCGCTCTTGCCCCCCGGGTCTTGTTTTCATCACTGTTCTCATGCCGTAGGTCTTCAAGAACCAGATCTTAATTCCCACCAATGACAAGTCACATCGGTTCCTTCTCGGCCCCATGGGCAATCCTGACCCAACCTGGCTGATAAACGCAGAGACAAACAGAATCCCTTTCAAAGAAATAAAGCCCAATGTCGCTTTATGGAAGCATACTTTTAGATCTTGGCCGTCCAAGCTCAATGGCTACAGGACTTGGTACAAGAGGATTGCCGCAGCCAAGCAAGTCCATTGGGATGAGATAGGAATCGGCCAGTGCATTACTCTGTCTTTGACCGATACCAAGAAGAACGAGCCTCTCATGTCAGCAGCCACCTACTTCTGGTCTAGCATTCTGAATGCTTTTCTGTTTTGACAAGGTCCGATGACCCCAACACTGATCGATGTCAAGATGCTGACAGAATTAGACATACACTCTGAGATAAACCCCTTCAACCTCCTCATCAATAGCAGACACAAGTTGAAGACCAAGAAAATTGGAGGTTGGTCTGGATACATATCCGAACATATGGAACAAGGATCTGTCTCAGAAGGAGAGCATGTGGCCTTTCTGACTCTATGGTTAGAAAGATTCATCTTCTGCGGATCAACCTGTGGCCCCACTTCAAATTGTCAACACCTAGCTTAGGCCCTGGTTGAAAAGAAGCAAATTCCCCTTGGCCGATATCTTCTTGGAGCTATCTATCGGCTACTACACATTGCCACTCAGGATCTAATGTTGAAACAAACAGTGGCGCATGGAGGTCCATGGTGGTTCATCCAGCTGTGGCTTACAATTCATACAAACACCATGATCAATCGGCCTTCGTTATCAGACTCAGTCTTTCCATCGGACTATACTAACGACAAGGATCCCACATCAAGAAGATGTATGTCCTTTGGAGAAGCAACTTCAACCTACCCTGGAGTAGAACAATCGACCGAAGAAATATCTACCTGGTTCGTCCGATTCTATACTGGCCCTCCATCAGCCAGGATGGACATGCACGTCTATCCTTCAGATTTCGATTTTGAGCTCCCTGCCGATCTGACCCTGAGCCATCTGAATGATGACATGGTTTCAAGGGAAATCTTCATGATCGGCATCACTCCTTGCCTGCTCCCAGTAGGCGTATTTCAAGGCAGAAGACCAGTTTATCATATGAATTTTACAACCCCATGGTGGCTACCAGACAATGCGGGTTGGGACAACTTCCAATCAGCCTACACTTTCATCAACTCCTAGAGAGCAGGGGTACAATCTCATCGGCCCTGATCATGAATAAAGCCCTGGAGATCAAAGCATCAAACTTGGGCGACTGTGACCGATTATGGTTGAGTCCCTTCATTCATATCAGTTTTCAATCATGGTGGCAGGAGTGGGCTACTCACCTATTCCATCAATCGGCCAGGTATTATTTGACAGAGCTTATTGATAATATTAGTCCCCAGGTCCCTGATGCCCCAATACCATCGGTCATCAATAGTGGGCGGAAAATATCTTATGCTCAAGCCCTGGCTCCATCAGGAAGTACTATTCTGGAGTCGATTATCGGTTTTACTGCCCCAAAGGTATCATCACCACTCCAAGGGCCGATAATCAAAGAAACTCCTAAAAGGAAGGCGCCAGCAAAAGAAAAGACCCAGAAAACCAACAAGAAACACAAGACTGATGATCAAGCCGATCTCGATGAACGAGACCCCTCCGTGGAAGAATTCCTCGATGAACGAGTAATGGAGGAAGAGGTCGATGCAGCAGCTGCTGATCTGCCTGAAGAAGAAAATCCATCGGCCGAAACTGCTGAAGAGCCATCGGCCGGGACCACCGCAAACCCACCAGCCGATGACCAAGTCGATACTGCCCAACTAAGGAGAACCAGACATGCAGTCCGCAAGGTTAATACAATCCCTTTCTTGAAGTTATGTAATCTCCTTCTGCTGGTATGCTATAACTTGATATCCTTTTCAGGTCGTCGCATCGTCTTTGTTGAAAGAGAGAACTCAATTGGCCCCTTTGGCAAGAACTAAGAAGGCAACCTTACAAAGGCGAGAACAAGCCAAGGCCCGATTGAGAACACCATCTCCTTTTCCACCGCCCTCTCCGATTGCTTCGGTAAGAGTTAATTTTATATTGTCCCTCTAGTAACATAGATCTGCTCACCATTTTCTTGCTTTTTCTTTAGCCGAGGGCTCCATCACCTGCACCACATCGGCCAACCCCCTCACCCACTGTGTCAAGACAACAAAAGGAGGCCGATGCAAGCACAGCCGACGACCCATCACAGGTAAATCAGATCACTTCAAATCCCTTGCCGATTTTTGCCTGACTGGGTTAACCATGCCCTATCTTGATGTTTGCAGAACTTAGCCGATATGTTTTCTTTTGACATCGGCTAATTTCTTGACGATGAGGACAAGGAGCCACCTAGCACAGCTAAGGCGTCGATTTCTGAACAATTGAAGAACCGGCTGTCCGATATCGCCAATCGACTAGAGGCATCACTGGAGTCGTTGGTGGAGAACTGCAATCCTGTCAGGAGCAGGGTTCAAGAAATCCAAGACCAACTACCTAAAATCCTGATGGAGATCTTGACGCCAGCCATATTCTTGGAACAATACCACTTTAAGCTTCACCGAGCTAAAGAGAGAATCGCAGAGAGGCGGGAACGTGAAAGCTTGGAATCGGCCTTGACCGCCAGCAAAGCTCAAGTTAATTCTGACAAAACTAGGTTGGATGAGCTGGCCGTTGAGCCGATCGTGTTAAACAATAGGCTTGAAGAACTCCGCCGCCTCGAAGTAGATCTAGTGTCAAAGCTAGAAGCAACTCGTAAGGAGATCCAAGAAGTTGAGGCTAGGATAGCTGCATCACCGAAGGCCATAGAAGATCAAACGGCAAAGCTGAAGGTATCGGCCAAATACCTTGCGACCCTGAGTAAGTCTTTGAAGCCGATCCCAGGGTCGACGGTCGATGATGCGCAGACAATAGAAGCTATCGATCAAATCCGTCGTAAGGCCATTGCAGCTATCGAAAACTTCATAGGCTGATGTAACATAATTTGTATTCTAACTCTTGTAACAGTATAACTTTATCTTCGAGCAACATACAGTTTATCGGCTAAAAGTTCTTGAAGTCCATAAATTTGAATCCTTCTGATAAACTTGAAATTATCCGATAAAC
Organism: Oryza officinalis; assembly: GCA_008326285.1. Classification (NCBI taxonomy): domain Eukaryota; kingdom Viridiplantae; phylum Streptophyta; class Magnoliopsida; order Poales; family Poaceae; genus Oryza; species Oryza officinalis. The sequence continues at coordinate 41,722,960 of BDMV01000002.1, read as the reverse complement.
TTGAAGAATCGCTGAGTATATATATGCTCCCCAAATTTTTAAAGATGAGGGCTCATGTTGTAAAATTTGAACTAAGGGCGATAATGTATATCGGCCATCTAAAGGCGATGCGTGATACATCGGCTATTATCATAAATCGGCTGGCAAGCCGATCATGAGTCGATTCAGACGCTTGGGTAGTATTTCTTTAAGTATTTTCCATTAAGAGCTCTGCCATAAATTTCTCCATCCAAGCCTTTCAACAAATAGGCATTGCGAGGAACACATTGATGAATCTGAAAAGGACCTTCCCAGTTAGGTGACCACTTGCCGAATTTATTATCTCTGGAACCAATCGGCATTATTAATTTCCAAACAAGATCCCCTTCCTCAAACGACTTGGCAACAACTTTTTTGTTGTAATGACGAGCAACTCTATCCTTGTCGCGCTTGATTTTTTCCAGGGCCCGCAATCGGACGTGTGCCTAGTCATCTATCTCATCAACCATAAGATTATGATACTCATCGGCTGTCAAGTCGTCTTGCAAGGCAATCCTTCTTGAGCCGATGTTAGTTTCCCACGGCAGAACAGCTTTATGTCCATAAACCAACTGATATGGTGGTACTTGGGTTGCCCCATGACAAGCCATCCGATACGCCCAAAGGGAATCGGTCAGCGTTGTATGCCATCGTCTGGGCTACTCATCAATCTTTCTCTTGATCAGCTTAATCAAGGTCTTGTTAGAAGCTTCTGCCTGGCCATTAGCTTGTGCATAATATGAAGAAGAATTTAACAGCTTGACGCCCATGCTGTCGGCAAACTCAACAAAATCATCGGACACGAAGATTGATCCCTGATCTGTAGTCAACGTCTGTGGTAATCCAAACCGATATATGATATGTTCCTTAATAAATTGAATTGCATCCTTGGAATCAACCTTCTTAAGAAGGATGGCCTCAACCCACTTTGTGAAGTAGTCTATAGCCACTAAGATATATTTGTGCCCTTTACTTGATGGTGAATTGATCTGTCCGATCATGTCTATACCCCACCCTCGAAACGGCCACAGCTTTATGATTGGATGCATAGCCGTTGCCGGTGCTCTCTGAATTGCCCCAAACTTTTGGCAGTCTTGACATCCTTTGTAGTACTTGAAACAATCCTCAAGCATGGTTGGCCAAAAATATCCAACGCGCTTCAAATGCCATCTCATTTTATGGGCCGATTGATGGGCTCCACAGATCCCTTCATGCACCTCGCTCATAGCAACTTTGGCTTCTTCGAGACCCAAGCATTTAAGCAAGACACCATCCATCGTCCGATAGTATAGGTCGTCATCTAACAACACATAATGTAGGACTATGTATTTCATCTTTCGTGACGCTGATTGGGAAGGGTTTCTCAAATAATCAATGATAGCAAACCTCCAGTCGTCGGCATCCATAGCAGCAATCTGAACTTCAACATCTTTTGCCATCGGCCTGTGTCCTGATGCCCCCTGAGCTAGATCATTGGCTTCAAAATTTTGCTTCCTGGGTATATGCCTCATTGTCACAATCTTGAAATGCTGAAGCAATTCCTTGCATTCTTCATTGTAGACCCTGAGAATATCATTTCTGCATTCATACTCCCAGAGAGCTGATTGATGACTAACTGTGAAACGCCAATGATTTCCACCGAATCGGCCTCGACCTCTTGTAACAATTGCAAGCCTTTGAGAACAGCTTCGTATTCTGCTTGATTATTTGTATAATAAGGCTTGATAGTAAACGCAAACTCGAAGCTTGCCCCCTGAGGGGATATGATGACTAGGCCGATACCACATCCATGTCTGCAAACAGACCCATCAAAATACAGTGTCCATGGCACAATGTCTGAATATACAATTGACTCATCTCTGTGTTGAACAATGAAATCGGCTAGGGCTTGTCCTTTGATTGCTTTGGCCGATTCATATCTGAGATCAAACTCTGTTAAGGCAAAAATCCACTTCCCAATTCTCCCTTTTAAGACGAGGGCCGATAGCATGCATTTCATCACATCGGCCTTGCTTATCACAATGCACTCGTTGGAAAGTAAATAATGCCTTAATTTGGTACATGAAAAATACAAGCATAGACATAATTTCTCCACTGGTGTGTACCTTGTTTCAGCATCCAACAACCTCCTGCTGAGGTAGAAAATAGCTCTTTCTTTGCCGTCAATGTCTTGAACCAAAACTGAGCCGATGGACTTCTCATTGGCCGATAAGTACAGCCTGAATGGAACCCCTTTCTGCGGAGGGATTAAAACTGGAGGGAAACTCAAATATTCCTTGATATCGTCCAGCGCTTTTTGTTGCTTATCACCCATACGAATTCTTGATCGTCCTTTATCTTCAATAACGGAGTGAATGACTCTATCCTGCCTGATAGGTTTGATATAAAGCGCCAGACAAAATTGATCTTCCCTAGCAGAGATTGTAACTTGGTCTTGGTGGTTGGAGGCTTGATGTTTTTTATAGCGTCAATGTTCTTCTGCATGATCTCAATTCCTCTCTCATGGACCAAGAACCCTAAAAACTGACCGGCCGATACGCCAAAGGCATATTTGTTAGGGTTCATCTTTAAACCATACTTCCTTGCTCTCTCTAGTACCTTGCGTAGATCGGCCAAGTGCATATCGTACTCTTTGGACTTTACAACGACATCATCAATGTAAACCTCAATCAGCGAGCCAATAAGATCATGAAAAATGTAATTCATAGCTCTCTTGTAAGTAGCTCCAGCGTTTTTCAAGCCGAAGGTCATAACAACCCACTCGTATAGGCCGATTGCCCCTGGACATCTGAAGGCTGTCTTGTGTATGTCTTCCTCGGCCATGAAAATCTGGTTGTAGACTGCATTCCCATCCATAAAGCTGATGATCTTGTGTCCAGATGTAGCATCAACCAGCAAATCAGCCAACGGCATAGGGTATTCATCTTTTGGCGTTGCTTTGTTTAGGTCTCTGAAATCGATACACACCCTGAGCTTGCCGTTTTTCTTCAACACTGAAACTATATTTGAAACCCACTCCGCGTATCGGCAGGGTCTGATAAAGTTGGCGTCGTAAAGCCTTGTGATCTCTGCTTTGATAGCTTCGTGCATATCGGCCTTGAACCTCCTAGGAGTTTGCTTAAACGACCGATAGCCTGGTTTGATAGGTAACCGATGTTCTACGATCGATCGGCTTAACCCTGGCATCTCATGATATTCCCATGCAAAACAGTCTATGAATTCTTTCAAAAGATTTATCAAATTATTCTTATATTCCCTTGGCAGGTTAGCACTTACATACGTCGGCCTAGGCCTATCACCTATTCCTATATCAACCTCTTCGAGTTGATCGGCCGACGTAAAGCCTTGTCCCAATTTTCCATCTAACTCATCCACCGCATCATCTGTATAGGGACTAGCTTGCTCATCTGGGGCAGTGGATGGTACATCTTCGTTAAAGCAACTGCTTGTCTTGATCTTCAATCGCCTCAATGTCGCAGTCAGTTACTTTGAGAAAATCGGCCTCCCAAACTCGTCCAGATAGGCAGTCGATTCCCTTCATCTCCCATACGGCGAGATCAGCTTTGGCTACATGCACTGACGTATCGGCCTGCACGATCTCGACTTGGTCCCCTTGCCACTGAATGAGGCACTGATGCATTGTTGAGGGAACGCAACAATTCGTGTGAATCCAATCTCGTCCCAACAACAGGCTGTAGGAACCCTTTCCATCAAAAACGAAAAAGGTGGTGGGTATCGTCTTGTTGCCCACAGTAAGCTCTACGTTTAACACCCCCTTCGCCTCGGATGCGTTGCCACCAAAATCTTTTAGCACCATGTTGGTCTTGATGAGGTCTTCAGGCACTTTTCCAAGCTTCCTGAAAGTTGTATATGGCATTAAGTTTACTGCCGCGCCGCCATCGACCAGCATCTTCGTCATCGGCCGCCCGTTAACGAATCCCTTGATGTATAACGGCCGGAGGTGCCTGTAGCTGGTGTTGGCCGGCTTGTTGAACACGGCTTGATCTGGTGATAGCTGTAGTCTAGCCGAGGACTGCTCATCGTCGGCTACTGCTTCATCGGTCGCCTGTACGCTATATTCTGCTGGCAATATGAAAACCATGTTAACAGAGGCCGATGCTACGCCTTTACCTTTTGCAGACGCAGGAGCTCGAGCTGATTTGGAGGTGCCCTCATCGGCCTTGGCCACTGCAGATTTTATCCTTCACTCTTTTTTGGTCTTGGCGGGCCGACGGGCTATTGTCGCCTGCTGCTCCTGGGTCTGCTCCTTGCTCCTTAGTCTCTGAACCCGTCGTTTTTGTGTCTTGCTAAACACGTTGCTTGGGCACCATTGGGGGTTCTGGATTTGCTCGTCGTCCTCAGCCCGACGATCCTGGTGCATCGACCCCAGCCTTTCATGTACAGACTTTCTCTACTTGTTTGGCTGATGCACTGGTTTGCTCGTGTTGCCCTGATGGGAGTCTTCTACATCATTACATGCAGGGCACTCTTGGATCGATGGCAACCTCATCCCTTCATTCCAGCAGAAATAGAAAATTCGCACTCCCAATGAGGGTCGTAGGAGTTGTCTTGATCGTCGTGATCCTGTGCTTGTTCTTCCCGTCTTCGCTGATATTTTCTGATCAGGCCCTCTGAGGTCTAATGAGGTTGTTTGCCGGTCCGATGGCCGTTGTCGTCGGCCCTATCCGCCCGCACCATGTTGACTGGGAACGGGTGGCCTTCTATCTTCATCGGCCGCTTGGCTTCATCAATCTTGATCCTGCCTTGCTCGATGGCCGATTGAATCTGTTGTCGGAAGATTTTGCATTCATTGGTGTGATGGGAATATGTGTTGTGCCATTTGCAATATCTTCTCTTCTTGATTTCCTTGACCGATGGCAGTACATGACCTACTAGCAGCTGGATCTGCTTTTCTTGCAGGAGTAGGTCAAATATTTTGTTGGCCTTGTTGATGTCGAAGTCGTACTTATCTTCCTTGTCACCCTTCTTGGCCCATTGGCATGTCGTGGACTTCTTCATCCGGGCCCACTCGGCCAGATCGACGTTGGCATCATCTTCATCGTCTTCATTGGAGGCGTATTGGTAGACGGTGTTGATCTTCTTTGCGAACTTCTTCGCCTCCTAGAACCTTTGTTCGTGGGCCGATACTCGTTGTTCTAGCTGAGCTAGACTCTCAAACTCCTGTAACGAGAACCTTTCTTGTATCGGCCCCAGTAAACCTTGGAATGCCAAATCGGCCAATTGAGAATTGGTCAGACTGAGGCTATAACACCTATTCCTTATGTCCCTGAATCTTTGGACGTATTCTGGGACCGATTCGTCAACCCTTTGCCTGATGGCAGTGTGATCAGACAGTTTCATCTCTTGTATGCCATTGTAAAAATACCTGTGAAACTACTTCTCTAGATCGATCCATCCTCTGATGGAATTGCAGGGCAAAGATGAAAACCATGTGAACGTTGACCCTGACAGGGATAGAGGAAAAAATCTTACCCTCAATGCCTCTACAGACGATGCCTCACCGCATTGTGCTAGGAATCGGCTCACGTGCTCGTATGTAGAGACGTTATCTTGCCTTGAAAATTTGGAGAAGGCTGGTATCTTGTATCGGCTCGGCAGTGGCACTCTGTCGAACTCCTCGGGGTATGGGTGCTGATACACAGTAGAACTCTCCTTGGGCTTCAAGCTGAACTGATCTCGCATCACCTCGGCTATCATATCGGCCCAGTATCCTGCAGGCTGGTTTAAAGGCTCCTGGTGATATGGTTGCTGAAAACCTTCTGGCTGATATTGCCTCGGGAATACGGTTGGAAGTGATGATTCAAGTTCTGAGCATCGTACTACCCCGCGGTGTACTGCTGGTAGCCTTGCGGCGCGTTGTAAGCAGCTGGTTGTGGAGGGTTACTCGGCGTGGAGAATTGAGGTTGCCTGACCGACAGTGGGTTGGCTGGAATCTGTTGCATCGGCTCGAACACCGGTTGTTTCCCCTTCGCCCACTGAGCAAATTGTTCCTCCGTGACGTGCTGGGGGTTTCCCCCCGTTTGCTTGGTCAGGACCAGCGGCATGGTTGGCACTGGTTGAGCCGATGGAGGTGGGATCGGCGTCGTTGGCTGTGGAGCCGTACTCAAATCGGTTCTCAAGGTCCGATACGCAGGGAACTTGTTGTCGGGCAGGAAGATCGGCCCTTGAGGCTTGTACTGGTGAATAGAACCATCTAGGATTGATTTGACCGTGTTGGTCAATGTGTTCACCAGGATCCCCGACTGGTTGACTAGCGCAGAGTGGACTGCGGAGTCGATGCGATCTTGCAGCGTCGGCGCGGCGTTGTCTTCGGTCTTGACAGCGTGGTCGTGTGTTGCCGCCGACGTACTGGCTCCGTCTCCAGGGCTCGGCATTACCATCTTCGATTTTTGAATGAGGGTGCCTTGCTGAGTCCTGGAGTACGTCTGCAGGTATATATTCTGAAATTGCTCGACCAGCTTGTCCATCTCGGCTTTTTGCTCCTCGCTGAGCTGGTCGACGGTCACAGAGACGACGTTCTCCTCAGAGATCTCACTCTGCTTCGACATCCTGCGGTAATCTTCTTGTTATTGCAAAGCTTGCATTCTTGAGGTCCCACCGGGCGTGCCAAAAGCGTGTTGGCGTAGAATTTAGACTCACCTTGCAACCAAACGGGTTCCACGTTTCCACGGCGGCTTGGGAGATTTGCCTAGCTCCAGTGTAGGTCCAAAGGCTTGCCTAGGTGTGTATAGAGCGTGCCAGTTGATTTGATCCACAATCAACAAGATAAACAAATAAACCATGTTAGAAAACAATGGTCGATCGGCCGATAGGCCGATGTCGTATTGTCGTGACCCAGCCGATAGGGCAAAACTATATCGGCTTATCTGGGATAGAGTAAGACTTAAAATATAAATCTAATCTCATCGGCCTTCATCAAAATGTTAATGTCAATTAATAGCATCGGCCAATGAGGGATAATAGAGATAAATACACTAGCTAATACTGTAGTGTGAAACTATATGAACCAATCGGCCAGTATAAATATATTGATCACAGACAAATCCTAAAGAATAATCTATGATAGATACATTTATATTCATCAATTCATTCATGTAGATGACAAATACATATAAAAACATTATGGTATTCACATGTATTAGGTAAGACTGGCTGAAACCCCAGTACTATCCTTAATTACGATCAAAAATAGGCTTTGAATTAGATCTCAAAACAGGACTAAGGTCGATAGCAACTCAGAGTGTGAATTGAGACTTAACACAAAGACAATCAAGTTGTCGATCGCTTTTGGGGATGGTAGATGCTTTAGATAATCTAAATGAGCAAGCTAATTCGACCATCGTCGGCAATAAACCCTAAAACGAGTTAGTCGCTGGCGAGATAGAATTAGAAAGCCACATTAAGATTAGCCAAAACATGATAAACGACGATCATATCATCGAGGCTTAACGTGTCTAAAACGACACGCTAGCCCCGACGATATAGATCGTCGGGTACGAGTTCTTACCTCTGCTCTGGGGAAGCAAGAACTCACCGGAATTAACCACTTGTGAAGGTTGGCGATGCGCCGAAAGTAGATTAAAACAATTTGTTTGTTGTATTGAGTTGTGAGAGAGTTTCTATGTACAAACTACCGGGATATTTATACCTGATATTACAACATTGTCCAGATAGGACACGATCTTTTCTACATCTTAACAAACAAATCTTTGCGGCAGACTCTTGCCATAGATTAGATCTAAACATACTTGATTTATAAGATACAATTGCCTAAAACCAAGCCTTATCTCTATTTGGCAACCTCCTTGAAACTTATCTTGAGCCCAAACCAAGCCCATGCTAACTTTATTAACTTCCTGTCTCTATCGGCCAACAACCACGTTGAATCCGTATTGGCCGATACGCCTTTCCGGCTAACACCATTTCTAGTCCGATACGCTCACTGAGTACGATACAAGACCTGGTCCGGCTCCAACTTGGCTCTTCTTCTCTGCATCAGTCTTCTCTTTCCTCTCTGAATAGATTACGAAAATCTGCTGTTAACACATGGCCCTTCGCCGGATGGGGCTTGGATATGGTGGGTCCCTTCAAGAAGGCTCTGGGAGGATTCACGCATCTGTTCGTCGCGATCGACAAGTTTTCCACGTGGATTGAGGCTAAGCCGGTTGCTACAATAACTTCGGATAAGGCGCGGGATTTTATTCTCAACATTGTGCACCAGTTTGGTGTCCTGAATAGAATCATAACTGATAATGAGACTCAGTTCACCGGAGGTTTTTTCAAGAAATTCTGTGAAGACTTTGAAATCAAGATTTGCTATGCATCGGTGGCTCACCCCAGAAGCAACGGACAAGTCGAACGCGCCAACGGCATGGTTTTACAAGGCATCAAGGCCTGAGTGTTTGACAGATTGCGACCGTATGCCGGCAGATGGGTTCAAGAGTTGCCTGCGGTATTATGGTCACTGCGGACTACACCTAGTCGGGCTACTGGATAATCTCCTTTCTTCTTGGTATATGGCGCTGAAGTAATGCTGTCGAGTGAGATGGAGTACGAGTCTCTCCGAGTTCGCAGTTTCAACGATGGACGCTATGATCAAGATAGAGTTGATGATTTAACCCGACTGGAGGAAGCTCGAGAGGCTGCATTGGTCCAGTCGGCCAAATATCTCCAGGGACTTCGACGCTACCATAATCGCAACGTCCGATCACGAGCTTTTATTGTCGGTGACATGGTTCTACGGAAGATCCAGACTACAAAAGATAGGCACAAGTTATCTCCGTTGTGGGAAAGACCTTACATAATCGCTGAAGTCACTCGGTCAGGAGCGTATCACTTGAAGCGTGAAGATGGGACCATGGTGGAGAATTCTTGGAATATTGAACATCTTCGACGTTTTTATGCTTGAACCTTTTTTGGTTCCATGTTCTTCTCGACTGCCAACTTTAAGCAAGATGACTTCTTAAGTTGACAGTCGGGGGCTATATATATCAATAAAACTTCATCGAGCCTAGGCTTGGCGACGGTCGGATGAGAATTCTCAAGAAATTATATATGAAGACTTGGATCAGGGTAAATTAAGCTAAATATTTACAAGTCAACTTTACAACAAGTTATGTACATCAAGGCAATTACCCATGGAAGTTTTCAGCTACATCTGCGGCTACTTTTTTCGCCGACTCCTATGCTTCATTTATGAGTTCTGGGGCTCGTTCATCAGTAGTGCCGTGGGCGAAGCCATCTCCTACAGAGTCTACATCTATCCGAGGATAGAGTGATTTCGTTTGCGCAAGAGCAAAGCTTGCACTCATGACGGCGACATCTGCCAGGTTCTCCATGTATTTTGCCGACACCGTTCTGAGCTTGTCGAAGACTTCAACGGCATCTTATGAGCTCGTCCCGAGTCCGTTTCTATACAGAGCTGAAAGGATTGGAGTAGCGGCATTGGCGATGTCATCCCTTACGCTTTCGGCCCTTCGGACTCTTTCAGCGAAGACATCAAATTGTGCTTGGGACTTCACCTTGTTAGCTGCAAGATTAATACGGTTCAGATCATGTCAATGGTCGAAGGCCAGGAAAATTGAGAAGCACGAGCTTCGCGGCTTACCTTCAATTTCTTCCAGAGCTTTTTCCTTGTTAGATTCCAGCTTGGCCTTATCGGTCTTTGCCTTTTCTAGCTGGGCCTTAAGGGAAGTGACTTCATACAGATTGGCTACGACATGAAAACTCGTTAGCATCAAAATCAAAGAGAAAAGATATGGCAAGGATAAGATGGTTAAACTTACCTCCTATTGAACCACGGAGTTCTAGGTTTGCGTCCCGGAGCTTTGCAATTTCTTCCCGCAAGACGGCCTCTCGAGCTGCAGCTTCTTCTCCGGCGGCCTTGAGGTCCTGGTGGACGTTTTCCAGAGAGTTTAGATGAGAAACCAACTTCTCGAGGGTGTCCGACTTGGCTATTGACCGGCGGTATATTCTCTGCGCGTAGGATTCAGAGCTGGTCAGTTATATAAGATCTTGAGAATAAGACATAGAAGAATTACACCTACATTCATTAGTCGGGTCGCGTCATTAAGGCTAGCTATGAGCATGTTGCGTTCTTCGTCTTCTTTTTGCCGGTTTAAGACGATGCCCTGCTTCACACCTTCGGCATCGCGCCACTCGATCTTAATAGGAGGAACCGAGTCCGCTGAAGTTTTCAGTCGGGTGATCTCCTCCTCTTCGGCTGATTGATTTGGATAAAGTGAATGAAGATGAAAGTAAAAAGCTTATTGAAGACAAGAGTCTAGAGACTACATTGAAGTTTACCTGTCCTTGGAGCCGGGTGTCCAATTGGTGCTTCTTCACTGCGCGAGCCCTGCGGATCGTCGGCCGACGGGTTTCCAGCCGGGATATCTTGGCTGGCAGTCGGGGGCTCTACTTCACGAACATCTTTATTTGGGGGCTCTGCCCTAGGAACATTCTCACTCGGAAGATAGAGACGATTGAGACAGAAACGAAAGGATTTTCGATAGAAAGCTAACCTTGGTTATAAGAGATACCTGTTAGATCTCCTAATTTTAGGTGCTGGTCTGGGAGACGGCTTCGGAGGATCTATGTTGACTGGAGGAGCCTGGATTTCTTCGTCATCTGAGTCGTCAACAATCAGTCTCCTTTTGCTTGCTCGCTTGCCGATATCTTCATCACCAGCGGCCCTTTTGCTTTGGGGTTCGACCTTGTTTTTGGGGCCACCGGTTGGTTTCTTGGTGGCAGGTTTTGTTGGCATATCGTTGTGATACACCTTGTACGGCCGAGATATGATAAGGGCGTTTGCCTGCAAGCGGGATTTTTAAGATATATTGAAGGATACGAGAAAGATTGAAGGTTTGAGAGGCTGAAATCTGCTTACCGGAGGAGGAGGCCGGAACAGGTTGAAGGGAGGAACCGGCATCTTATGGCTGTGGTCGACTGTGATTCCAGAAGAGAAAATTTTGTACATGCAAGTGCACAAGATCTGGTAACTCAGAGGATCGCGGTCTTCCCGATTGGGATCGTTTTCACCCTCATACTCGAATGCTGGCTTGGATCTCTCTTTGATGGAAGCCAGTCGGTTCTTGATGAAGTGCCGGGTAATCTGCTCTCCTTGGAGGCCTTTCTTCTTTATTTCAAGGATGTTAGCCAGGAGGTTATTAGCTTCTACCCAATCTTGGTTTTCTGGCATTGTGCTCCAGTTGGCCCTTTGAATTGGTGGGTGACCGATGAAGTCGGGCAGGCTGGGGTGGGGGTTAGAGATGTAAAACTAGTTTGTATGCCAGCCTTTGTTGGAGGATTTCAAGGGAAGCGAGAAATAATCTCTACGGAGAGTCCCACGGAGTTGAAAGCCAGCACCACCAACGACGCAAGGATCGTCCTTGGTCAGGTGTGGCTTGACATAAAACATGCGGCGAAAAAGGTTGAAGTGGGGAAGGATGCCCAAGAAAGCTTCGCACACATGAATAAAGATTGCAATGTGGAGAATAGAGTTGGGATTTAAGTGATAGATTTGAAGGCCGTAGTATTCGAGGATACCACGGAAGAAATCGAAAGTGGGAAGACCAAATCCGCAGTAGAAGAAGGAGGTGAAGACTACAATCTCACTGGTGTTTGGGGTGGGAACTCCTCGCCGTACGCCGGGCGCCAGCCGATGATTTCCTTCGGAGGGAGGACTCCGTTTTTCACCATCTCTTGCAAGGTTGACTCCTTCACGTCTGAGGTCGCCCATTGGTCGAAAGAGATTTCTCTCTCTTCTGCCATGGATGCGAGTTGCGTGGTGGTGGATCTAGCGCCGGGGATGGGGATTTTTGGGGGAAATGCTGGAGGCTGGATGTGTTTGGTGGATTGTAGTGGAACTTGAGTTCCTGGATGGATGGATTTGCGTATGCGCGTGTCCTCGGATTCTTCGGAGTGGTTGATGAACATGAGCACGAAAAGAGGAAAATTTTAGGAAGATGAAGCGGCGGGGAAGAAACCGGCGCTTTGAGAAAGATTTTTTAGGGTTTTGCTGGGTTTTCTCGTATTTGGGCTGAGCCCATGAGAAACTTGTAGCCCATATCTCACGGGTGTGGTTTGGCATGTGTCCATGAGGACTTAAGCAGATTTGCTCTGGCAATATGCGCATGTCTCATTGCCTAACGCCTTTAAAATCTTTTCATATAGCAGTTATACAACTTGTTGAAGGTTGATACGATGCAACTTGGAAGGTGATAAACAGTAAAGTTTTTTATAACTGTCCTGGTAACTTTTTTATAGGTTGCAGGAGCTGTTTGTTTTTTGCAAAGCATTTGGTTTTATATTATATCAATGCTTTTATGCCACCTTGGTGTGCTCTTTTTGATTAAGACCGATATTATGGCTGGAGCTATTTAATATTTTGGTCGTATTTTTCAGATGACTGATGAATTATAAGTTTATTAACTCATATTTTCTATCCATGAGGGTTGGCTGAGTTGTTTGTTTCGAGATGACTCGGGCAAAACGACTCGGATAAGCATGAGCTTGCCGAGTACTTGGAATTCATTATACACTATGCCTTGATTATGAGGTTATGTGTTATATGATTTTTTATGATTGCTTTTGGCTTAGGCTAGGCATTTATTTAACTCAGGAGAGTATGATTATTATAGTTCTTGACTATATGCTTAGTTGGATTAACTAAACACATAGTCGGGGGCTACACCTAATTAGGTGCATCAGTCGATGCACCTAAATAATCATTTTTATTATTTTTGATATCCTAAATGTCTATTTTTAATGTTTTTTGAGATGTCCGGAGCCCTTCACAGCCTTTTTTTCTGGATGATAAAGCACTCGGGAGACTCAGGCAGAGGTGATGGAGGCACTCGATGATGGAAGCACTCGGCTAAGGAATCATTCGGCTGTGTGTTATTCTAGTTCGAGGCAAGATTATCTCGTCGACTGTGAAGGTCTCGAGGGCTACTATAGAGATTATAGGTACCGGATATCCTCACGGCTAGCTTATCCGACTTACTATAGGGGATAGGTTAGGACTCATGATTATGTAAACCGGCTTATGACTTGGGTGTTACGTTACCATTGAGATAAGGTAACGGCTTATAGTCTATAGTTGGTAAGGTTGAGGAGTCCGACATAGAGTATGTTAGGGTCTCCGACTTGTAAGCCTATCCTCCGGGACTATATAAGGAGGGTAGGGCGTCCCTTGAGGGATATAGACAATCAGAAGACATAACACGCATGAGCGCACAAGTTCACGAGAGCACATATTGAAAAAGATCAAGAGATCAATAAACCACTCGGCGTATCGAATCTCCAAAACAGGAGTAGGGTATTACTTCTCATAAGAGAGGGTCTGAACCTGTCTAAATCTTTTTGCATACTAACCCATCGTGTTTGACGCTTGACTGCTACCCCCAGTTTCTTATTGCCGAAACCAAGTTTCGACACATGTTTTTACCTTTAGTTTGCACGCACCAGATATGTTTGTGCATCAAAACGAGTAATTTACAAGTTCATATATTAAATTGTACCCATCTAATAAGTTTGTGTGCCGGTAGTACAATTTACTCAAGAATTTTAACTATAAATCGACCAGAAAAGTTTCTCAAAAAGAAACGGCCAAAATTCCCACATCTCACATGGACTTTATGCTAGAGAACAGTCTCAATCGGGGACCATTTGTACGCTTGTACCCTATGGAATTTATATGCCTTCTACTTACCACGCTCTCCTCGATGCCTATAAAATGGTCGTTGCCAATGAAGCCCTGGAAGGAACATATCCACGCTCTGGCACATCGGAAACATCTCGTCGTCTCATCGACCGATAGAGCATTATTCGAGCCAAGCAAATGGATCCCGAGGAGATCGCCGTCGACGAAGAGCCAGTGCACGCCGCCGGCCGCCGCCGAGGCACAGCCACACGCGCCGCGTCCCTGCTGATGCTGTTCGGCGCCGCGATGATCATCGGCGCCGTCGCCGCAGGGGTGCCCTGGCCTCGGCTGCTCGCCGGGCTGCTGATTTGGCTCGTTGGTTGCGTCTCTCTGTTCGTGCCGTAGAGCCTTTTGACGCTTACAACGGCCACCACTCTGGAGTACTAGTTTTATCTTGCATGGTTTGATTTGCGTCTCATCACATCGAATCTACTAGTTTCTTTCTCTTTTTTTTTTCTTTTTTCGTCCATAAAGTTGCCGCCAAGGTATCATTAGTTCATGCAGATTCGCTTAAGCACTGGTCGTCTGGTCATGTTAGCCATGTTACTTCTTGCTCTTGGTGAAATGGTCGGAGTCAAAGTTAAGCAGCTAATGGTCCACCTTATCTCCTGTGGATACCAGGGACGGCCATCATCATTTACCCTTCCAGTGAAAAGTTCATTCTAAAAATATTTGTAATTCAGCAGGTTGGGGAGATGATGATTTGACCAGAGCAAGAAAGTTGCTCATTCTCTTTGCTCCGATTAACCCAAACTCAGTCAAAATGGAATTGCGTAGATTTTAAAAAGGGTCTAAAATTGAGCCTACTAATTGATGGTTCGGTAATATTTTGGTTTCACAGTTTGCTTGTATTTTGAGTTTGATTATGGAGAATAAAGACAGTACTTTGTGGGCAAATCATGCTTGCAAGTCATGTTGATTGGTCTATATTTGTAAGTTTGCAGCTTGGGGAAATGATGGATTTGACCGGATCAAGCAAGCTGCTCATCCTCTTTGCCCCCGATTAGCCCAAACACAACGGAAACGATGAACCTTGTCTCGCAGTTTTGGGACCAAATTGATGGTATTTTTGTATTTCACTTTGGATTGTCAAGAACGAAGGAGTATTTGTGATCGAATCGTACTTGTCAGTCATCAAAATTGGTCCATTATATTATTTGTTCTCGTAGAGTAGTTGAAATATCGTAACCCCACTTCGTTTTTCTAAAATATGAATTCACCCGCTACATATTTTAATTAGGAATAAAGTCAAACCATGGGAAAAAACCACGCAAAAACAAAGAAAAAACTAGTGAGAGCGACGGATATGCAACGAGATGCAAAAATTGTCCTTGGCAACCAACCAGTCGGTCGAGGTGGGGCAGAAAACTCACAACAGGAAGTATCTGGACCGTTGGAT
Source organism: Oryza officinalis (assembly GCA_008326285.1). Lineage (NCBI taxonomy): Eukaryota > Viridiplantae > Streptophyta > Magnoliopsida > Poales > Poaceae > Oryza > Oryza officinalis. The sequence goes on along the minus strand of BDMV01000002.1, from coordinate 41,707,820 downwards.
CACAATCGGACGCTCCATATCCTCTTTGACCGGCCTCCCCTTCTCACAAATAGCCCTTCCTCTTCATTTCCGCCGCTCTCTTAAGGCTAAAGCCCAACCCAACCCCAGGCAGCAAACCTCCAGGCTCCACGCGAGAAGCAACGAGAACTCGAGCGGCGGAGATGGAGAACGGCGGCGGCAAGAGCGACGTCCCGGCGGACGCCAACGAGCGTAAGGCTGGATTGCTAGCTTTTCTCCCCTGTTTCCGTTGGGTTTGGGCCTTTGGGGTGTAGGTTTAGGTCGCCTTGCAATCGAAGAAGGGATGGGTGTCTGTTATGTGCAACCCTAAGTGTCTGATTCTGCAGATTGCCCTGGGACGCAGTCGGAGGAGGCGGGGAAGGCGGATGCATGCGCCGGATGCCCCAACCAGCAGATTTGCGCCACCGCCCCCAAGGGCCCTGATCCTGGTAACAACTTCTTGTTGTATCATTACCTGGCAAAAATTTCCATATGTTCATTCTGTTTTGGGTGTGCGACAGATGTTTGCTATTTCCCTGCATATATCAGTAGTTTAGAGTCAATTTAGTTTGTGCCACATAGCTGCAGATTTAACATGTTTTCAGTTTGGACCTCTCTTAAAATTGTTAGATTTGGGGTTGTTGCGTCTTGTTTTGTGAATTTTGGAGAAGCAAGAGATGGATGAATTAAAATTAACAGCCACACAGATACATTCCTCGCTGTTGACTTTGTTGTTCATACATCTTACAAGAGCACTCATATGAATAAGTTGAGCAGTTGAAGCTGAAGGAAGAAAATTGGGGTTGTTAGTAGTCAACATCCAAATTTTTTCATAGGAGTGGGATGAACATATTTAATATGCTCCTCATCTCATTGTATGGTTTTGTTGGGTGTGTGCGATGTGGGTTTGAGGCCCAATGCTCCAATCTTCTGAGCTGTGTTGATTGGGTTCTAACCTTATGTATAGTTTTTACCTGTGATATTTATTGACCAGCTTTGTTCTGTCAGTTCTGATATTTTATATTGGGCATGAAGATGCCATATACCACAATGATATATCTTCAGAGTCTTTTATGCGATTTCATAAATCTATTGTTCTACCTGATTGCATACATAACAGATTAACAGTACAACCAAACACCTTGTAGGTTCTTAGGTAGGTAGTTCAGATGGTTAAAAAAAAACAGAAGCAACGTGAGTGATGGAGGTAGGAAGGCTTGAGTGATGGAGGTAGGAAGGCTTGGGGGCTGACATTGAAAGCATGATGATCATTAATTTATTACTACACTGTAGCCAAACCCATGAATAAATATCTGGTCCTTAATGATGTTCCAAATTTAATGTACTGTCAAAGAGGGAAAGAAATGGAAGTGCATGATCTGGTGCCGCACATGAAAAATTGAAAACACAGCCGCTTCCTTTTCTAAATAGAATGACGCTTGGAAATACTAAATGTTTAACATACAAAAAATGAAGTGCATCAAGAATGTTAAAAAAAACCTTGTTGGAAACCCAATATGGAGAACGCATCTAGTGATATCCAATTATCCATGAAAATATTTCATGACAGTATTGCCACTAAAAGAAGGAACTCGTGTGATTGAGCACCTAGGAAAACAAGTTCATGTGATCAAGCAATTAGGAATACAAAAATTGTAGTTGAACAAGTAAATTCTTTCATGAATATAATTGGTGTTTCTTTCGTAAGTACGCACTTCTACATTCTTAATTTTAGCCATAATTGATTGTTATTCATAGACAATATTTAATTACTGCTGCTTTCGTTCACACAGTGAAATAATTATTAATTGTATTGCTCGATTGTGTTTGTAGACCTTGTTGGTATTGTTGAACGGATGGCTACAGTAAAACACAAGATACTGGTTCTGTCTGGGAAAGGAGGTGTTGGGAAGAGTACATTTTCAGCCCAGCTCTCATTTGCCCTTGCTGAAATGGACTGCCAGGTTGGCCTTCTTGATATAGATATATGTGGCCCTAGCATCCCAAAAATGTTAGGCCTTGAAGGTCAGGATATTCATCAAAGCAACCTCGGTTGGTCACCGGTCTATGTGGAGTCCAACCTTGGTGTCATGTCAATTGGTTTCATGCTGCCCAACCCAGATGACGCTGTTATATGGAGAGGACCTCGCAAGAACGGACTCATCAAACAGTTCTTGAAGGATGTCGATTGGGGGGAGATTGACTATCTTGTGGTGGATGCTCCTCCAGGGACATCAGATGAACATATTTCAATCGTTCAGTACCTTCAAGCCACAGGAATTGATGGTGCGATAATCGTGACTACTCCCCAGCAGGTCTCTCTAATCGATGTGCGGAAGGAAATAAATTTTTGCAAGAAGGTCGGTGTGCCCATCTTAGGTGTTGTGGAGAACATGAGTGGCTTGAGGCAGGCTCTCTCAGATTTCAGATTCGTGAAGCAAGGTGAGGGAGGCGAGACAGATGCTACAGAGTGGGCGCTGAACTATATCAAGGAGAGAGCTCCCGAGCTTTTGACAATGGTTGCATGCAGCGAGGTGTTCGATAGCAGCAAGGGTGGTGCGGAGAAAATGTGCAACGAAATGGGAGTACCTTTCCTTGGTAAGGTGCCCATGGATCCACAGCTATGCAAGGCAGCTGAGGAAGGGAGGTCATGCTTCGTCGATCAGAAGTGCAGTGCTAGTGCACCAGCTCTTAAATGCATAGTCAAGAATCTGATCAAGAATCAAGATTGAGTGAACTTTTTTTTAGATGATTGAAGACTGAGTGAACTAGTGGTGGAGGCTTCTGGAAAACTACTAAACAGGGATGTGGAGATATCGAAGCTCAGTGTAGATATATATACCTGTTACACTCCCATATGTTTTGAAGTCCAGTTTTGGTTGTGTAGAACTTCTCTGCTCGTGAATCAGTTTTTGAGTCTGATGTGATGGATGTGCCACAAATAAATTGCATGATGCCACGAAGCTCAACAACTATTTGTTTTCTATATACATTAGTTGCTTGCTTTGCATGTTTTTCTCTCTTTATGGGTTGAATATGGTGAACAAAACCAATGGCATAGCGTACTAGAGTTATATACTTATATATTGCTGTTGCCTTCGCCCCTGTTTATCGTGGGCTCAGTTTATCTTTGCTTCGGCCTAAGTCTTGACCCAACAGCCTACAGAGGTTTGTCCATTTTGCAGATGACAAGCTTGGCCCAAGGCATGTTGAGTAGCGGAAAATAGCCTGGCGAGTAGCGGAAAATAGCCTGGCGAGTCTCATGCAGGGTTCACCACAAATCGTTTTAAGTGAGGTTACCGTCACATCATAATTTGACGGTTATTGCATTAATCACACGGTTATCGTGAAAACCGTGTCGTTACCACGAGGTATATTGTGATTTTAAAAACTAAAAAAGTTACCGCACGTGATAACCACGATAACCGTATGATAACTGTACAGTTTCGTAAATCTTGGTCCCATGAAACTTATCACGATAACCGTATGATAACTGTACAGTTTCGTAAATCTTGGTCCCATGAAACGAAAGACACGTCAACAAACCGCACATAAGTGTCGTACAGTTTCGTAAATCTTGGTCCCATGGAACGAAAGACACGTCAACAAACCGCACATAAGTGTCACGTTAGTTGAAACTGCTCTCATTACTATCACGTAGGCAGATCGACTGATTAAAGAAATTTTGGATCAAAACTTTGGAGAAAAAAACCGTCGCCATATGCAACATGCTGGAATAAACAGCTAATAGCCAAGGCATCTGATGTAAAACTGCTAACATCGACGAACATTCTGGATAAACGTACAGCGAATAGCCAAGAGATAATGTAACGTCCCGATTTTCGTCCCGTCAAAAAAAAATCTATTTTATTAAAATCCTATTTTCAAAAATTTGGTTCCTTAAGTGTATTTAGGATTTTTTGCAAAAAATCTCAATTGATCTGTTCCCCTGTGAACCCAGAATCTTGATCATGATATCGTCTCCCGAAAATTAAATTTCTATTATTCAGAATTTGAAATTCGAGTACTCCTTCCTAAACCTTTCCAAAAACCCGTACGGTTGAAATTTCGATTTCGGGATTTTAACTGTGTCGTCAAATAATCTCCCAACCATTCAGAGAGTCTAAAAATATTTATTTTTAGATATCGACCACCGGACCAATATTTTCTATACGTGTGCATATTAAAATCAATATTTCTGCGCACGTATCGACGGTCATTTCCTTCCCATTCAAGTATTCTGAAATATTTTTGGAATTCTACCGCCCGGCGATTATCTGTCCTTTTTCCTGCACCCGTAGTTCTTTACATTTTCATTAAGTCAAGCAAGTTAATTAGGTTCATCCAACACTCGTTCAAACACATTTCTTTGCCCCCATTTTTTTCCTAAGCTCCCTGTAAAACCGACGGTTAGGCATCGTCTTGCCAGTGCACAGTAAGAGTTTAGCATCATCTCCGTCTTCTCCGCTGAAGTTAGGCACCGCTCCGCGCCGCTCGCCGAGCAGGTCAGGCAGCAACTATCGCCAGGGGAGCCTGTAGATGGAGAAACATGCACAGGTGCATCAATGGTCATTCTCGTCGCCAAGTTCTTCCTCCAGAATCACCTTGACAGTATAAATACCGGAGAAGACTTACCGTGAAGTTCCTCAGCCGATTCACCACTCTATTTTTACCACTCTGGAGCCGAGTCACCGAAGTCCCGAATCCGTCACGTCGAGGTGACCGACCCCCTTCCTTCCCTTCCTTCTTCTGTTTCCTCTGCTCAGTCCTCCTCCTTCTTCCTCCCCTGCCGAGCCCCTCCCCTCTGCTGGCACGAAGTCGCCGCTCCCAGCCACAGTCGGCGCCTAGCCGACCAGCCGCTGCTCCCAGCCACAGGCTGACGCCGCGTAGCCCCTGCCATGCCGAGGCCAGCCGTGCGCCGTTCCGACCACGGCGCCGCTCGCCGACGCCGCTGCCGCCGTCTCGGCCGAGGCGCGCCCGCGTCGCAGCGCTGCCGCCGCCCAGTGCCCCGGCCGGTGCCCCTCCCGACTCCCGCTCGGGCTCTCTCCCAGCAGAGAAGCAAGGACAAGAGAAAGAGAAAGAAGGGAAGAAGGAGAGAGAAGAAAGAGATAAGAAGGAGAGAGAAGGAGAAGGGAAAAGAAGGAAAGAAAAAGGAAAAAAAGGTGGGACCCACCGGTGGGCCCCACTAGGTTGACTCCCTCCCTGCGGACCCAAAGACTCGGGAAAAAGTCTATATCGCCTCCCTCTTCTTTGTCGGGCCGAAGCCCATAAAGTCTTCCAAAAAGTCTACCTTGCCTCCCTCTCGTTATAGGGCTAAGCCCATGAAAATCCCTACAAAGTCTACATCTTGTCCCTCCACTTCATTGGGCCAACCGGCCTAATACTCTATCCACAAGTCCATAAACATCCCTTTTGTTCCTCGGGCCGAGCCCAAGAATGGACCCCTAAAAGTCCATGTTACATCCTTCGGGCCAAAACCCATCCACCAGCCCCTTCTCCATAAAAGTTCAGTTTGCACCCTTCTACACCTCAAACTAATCCCTAGAAGTCTATATTGAATCCCTCCTTCATCTCTGGGCTAAAGCCCAAGCCTTCCCAAAATGAAGTCCATGATTCCTCCCTCTTAACATCACAGCCAAGGAATATTCTTGGGAATATTCCTTTCCAATTTAATAAGTTCACTTCCACATTTCAGAAAATCCAGTAATCCTCCAAAATCCGTATCTCCCCAACCGTAAGTCCAATTGACTCCGTTCAACTTCCTCAATCTTTCTAAAAATGAGGTCTACCCAAGGGCACAATTAGTTTATAATAGTTATTATCTACTTTATAGGGTTTTGGATGTTTTGCTCTTTTCGATCGCATAGTGGACGTTTCGGAGGTGCACCGGACACGGGTTTTCTCGAAGATTTGAAGACCAACAATAAGGCAAGCCACTCTTCGATCATATTGCTCCTAATTTATAAAATGTGTTGATTGCAAACTTACATGTTTAGCGTACACAATTATTTTGATCGGCCATCGGTCTACGAGCACACGACCGATGGACCAACCTATGTAGTTGCATTATTCTCCGTAGGACCTTGTTAAACTTAACTCTTGTCGCTCCACCACAGCAGTACCTCAATACTTACGCTCTCTGGGCGTAGGTATCCTTTTGCACCATTTGTTTATGTCAGGTTTATATATGGTTATCGATGTGAAAAAACTTGGGTTGTGAAAGGTTTATAAAACCCGACTCGGGGAGTCGGTGACTTTGAAAACAAAAAGGTTTTGTGGGAGAAAACTTGCGGTGCGAATCCTCTCCTGTATGGTTTGGTTTCGTAGTCGCGCATAAGGACCGTTTCCTTTGGGTTTTACATCCGAGCATCTCACAGTACGACCACATGGGTAGAATGGGATGCCCCTAGATGAGTAACTAACTGAAACATAGATGTCTAGCATGTTGGCAGGTGAGGAGCACCGGTATGGTGGAGTTTACGGCAATCTCCTGTAGTGGAGATGTGTCGGGGGTCCATACGGTGGGGCCTGAGTAGATGAGGGCTTGAAAGTTGGCCTGATGCTTGGTGGAGAGATTCCACCCATCTGTGTGACACGGGACATTTATGGTTTGGTTAGAGAAAGGCTTTGTCACGAACTTCCGATACCGGTCAGTATCGGTGTAAGCTTCGTGTCTTGTGGAAAAAGCGTACAATCTCTGCAGAGGTTTGATTGAACTGTTAGAACAGCCGTGCCCACGGTCAAGGGCAAATGTGAGGTGATGCCCATAGTGTAGATTTTTTTTCAAAACTCATTTAATAAATTGGTTTGTGGAATGGGAACCGTTACCAGAGTCCTTCTTTGTGACGGACGGCCAGCCTTCGTGGTTGGGAACAGGCCTGTGTGACCTGGGGTGTCGTCTGGCACCATAGGGCCAAGAGGGCCGGTTTAGGGGCCGAGTTGGCCGAGTTTGGGTTGGCAGGTTGAGAGGACCGGACCCGGAGTTGTTAACCTTGAGACTTGGTTAATGGATGATTGTTGAATAGAATGTTGGTTTATGTTTTGAAAGTGAAAAGAAGCTAATAAAGAAGGAAGTGCTATGAATGCTAAAATTTGACTTTCCCGCTCGAGTCGTTGCAAAGCAACTCGTGGACGGATTGAGGTGAGACGCCTTTCTCTCCGAAGGGAAAGTTACTTTGAAAACCTACACTTAGACCTTTAAAAGGAAAAGTGTTTTAAAAATGATTTGCTAAACAAACTCAGCCTGTCTTTGATGCTTGCATGTACACATTTCCTAGTGGCTTGCTGAGTACGAAAGTACTCAATCCCCATTGTTGTTGTTTTTTCCCTCTTGGCTTAAGTTCAGGAAGAAGATGAAGGTTGGAGTTTCGTCCCTAAACCCAAACTACTGCCGGTGGTTTTGATGCCTTAGCTCCGCTAAGTTTCGCTGCTGCTGACTCTGATTGGAGTTTGCAACTCAGGGATTACCCGAAGCTGCAAAGTAAAAGTATATTGTATTTATTTAAATCTTGCGTTGATTCATCCTATTACCGCTGGTACCAGCATCATTATCCTGAGACTGGTACCTGTTTTGCGGTTCCGTGGGAAAGCGGTTAGCCGTTCTCCTGCGGCACGCCCTCCTCAGTGCCATTTGTACAGTGTCGCAGGGGCGAGGTGTGACACATAAGAACATGGTGATGAGATGATAACAGTAAAGCCGCAGCAACATTTTCGTTCCAGCCTTACCACTGCCAAATTAAGGATCGAAGTTGAACTGCAGCAATGAACCAGACACCAAACAAGAAGACATGCCTTGAGAGGAGGTTCTTTCGTTTTTTTTCATGTCGTTTAAATAGTTATAAAAAATAAAATTGATAAGATAGATTAATATGATATATATCACTCCAAAAACATGCAAGGTCAAATTCGACTTCTACAAATTACAAAAAAAAATAAATTAAACTGAAAATAGTTATCGTATAATCGTAGTTATATTTGTTACAACTTGTAAAAGTTGAATTTTAGTTTGCATGTTTGTGGAGTGATATATTTCATATTAATTTATCTTATCAATTTTTTTAGATATTTTTTATCACTATTTAGATGACATGCATAAAACAAGAAGATATCTCATGAAAATACTTTCTTAACATGTAAATGAGATATCCTTCCAGAAATAAAAACACTCTCTTATTTCTCCTCGAGAAATGAAAACAATTTTCCGACAGGCAGCATCATGTCTCAAATTTGGCATATGGAAATGACACCTCGTGGTGGATTAACATGTTTTTCGCCGTTTGGCAGCACAACTTTTTCTCCAGCTATGGTAGCACTGGCGATCCTCTATAGCTGTCAGGGGATCATGCCTAGGGTGATTGATGCATGGACCGCTTAACTTGTGCTTGCGGTCAACATAACATACGAGATACTCATCGATATTGCAGGGCTCGCGCATGTAACATCCATCACATCTTCGTCCCTATCGAAGTCGAACCCGTGCGGCGGCTCGGTCCTCGTCGTCTTCTTGCCACAATCCTCATGTGCCATTAGCGATCGATCCACTCCTCCTCCGACGATTGTTGTTGATCGATGTGGTAGATGCTGAACCTGTGATGGATTGGAGCTGCATCGTGTCGTGTAGCTCTCAGGTAGACGGTGTCGGCGGCGACGGAGGAGAACGTCTCGGTGGAGACGAGGCGAGGCAGCGGCGGCCGCAGGCCCGCAGCTCCACCGCGTAGACGGAGCCCTCCGGCGTGGATGCGTGGTGACGTAGCAGCGCCACCGCGTAGGAAAAATTTTCAGTTCACCGGTGACTAGGGGTGAAAACGGATCGGATTCGGACGAATAATAGCTATACCATATCCTAAACCATTTTTTTTAAACGGATGTGGAGCGGGTGCGGATGACGTGCGGATGCGGAGCGGATTATTTCGAACGTCGGATTCGGTGCGGACTCGGTTCAGAAACGGACAAAAAGTTGTCGGATATCAAGTTTGTATTTAATCCATACAACAAGAGGGCCCCAATACAATTAGCCGCAATACGATGGCAAAATAACATCTAAACATGATCTCAGCTCTCTAGGAAAAACCAACCAAAACACATCAATAATATAATTTTGCTTAATATAACACATCCAGCAAAATAATCCAAGATACATCCATCACTCATCAGTCACTGGTCACTGGTCACTGCATTGCTTAAAATTTAAGAATATAAGTCATCACTCATCAGTAGTTCAGTACGACATGCATGCAACATATGAGCCAGGGAGAGAGAGAGAGGGATCTGGGGGAGGAGAGGAAGGATTAGGTTAGGGTTAGAATAGATGGGCTATTGGGCTAGATGGGCTATTGGGCTAGATGGGCCTGAAAGTTGCGGATTATCCGCCAAACACTATATCGGATAATCCGATTAAAAAATCGGATAATCCGAATCCGTCGGATATCGTTGATACCACATCCGCATCCGCATCCGCATGACAAAATCCGCATCCGCATCCGCATCCGGCCGGATATCTAACAACCCTTACCATATCCTCACATCGGACGGATTCGGAGCGGATCGGATCGGATAATATCCGCTCCGTTTTCACCCATACCGGTGACAGATCCAAATTTCTTTTAGAACTTGCGCAAACCTGTATTTTTTTTACATTTTAGTCATTTCTAAAAACTTATTTTCGAACCCTTGAAAAAAGTTATTTCAAGAATGGATTTTTTTCTCGCGTCAATGATCCAGGCGCTGAGGTCCAACGTCTCAACGTCAATGATGCTGGTACGACACCCTCGCCCCTAACGAAAGCTAAGTTACTGGGTTGGGGCCAATGACATTCAACCGATTTTTCTTACAAATAGGTCCTTCGTGTAAGTGTCATTAACATCGAGGACTTATTTGTAAAAAATATTTATATTTTAATTTTTTAAATTTTTTTTACAAATAGATCCTCAATGCAAGTGTCATTGATATCAACTCTTTATATTAGTGATTTAGCTTTCGTGCGAGAGGGAGGAGGCAAGGTGTTGGCACAAATGTGTCATTGACGTCGAGATGTTGAACGTCAGTGCCAATGACCCTAACGCTGAGAAAAAGTGTATTTTTAGAATAAGTTTTTTTAAGATATCTATTTATAAACTAAGTTTTTTAAAAAAGACTAAAATATAAAAAATCCCGAACTCCACTGTACGGCTAACCACCGGCATCGTTCAAAACACCAGAACGATGCAGCATGTCCGCCTTCTTATCATGTGCTGGGCAACTGCCCATGGTGGTTAGGCATGGGCTCTGCCACTGATCATCGCACTGTAAGAATAACGATAAGCCATGTAGTCTTGTATTGCTAAGTCAACCCAAGCCATTTTTGAAGAATATATAGAAACAAACTATTAATTTTTCCTAATGGCATACATAGAATAACTTGCTTGTTACATCCATAAAACTTAAAGATCAAACTGAAGAAGAAACAAACTAAAGAAGGTACGGTCCAACTTTTTTTCTGTAATTAAATGCAGAGTTTTATAGCTACAGACTAATGTTGATGTCGGCGAATATGCTGAAATAAATTAAGAGCCAACGGTCACCACAGAAATACACCCAAAGAGCCCTCAGTTTATGAAAGGAGAAAAACGAAACTTCTAAAAAAAAGGAGAAAAACGACAAGTCTATGAAAACTCTGATTTGCAGTAGAACGGAGAGGAGCCATTGTACTAAAATAAAATTTAGCCCATTTTGTAGTTCAATCTTTTCATAACTTTCACGCAGGAGGAGAATGATGGCACATACCCTAGGAGCTATTTTTCGTGCCCGTGCTTTTGTAATGGGGTTAGGAGAACTATGGACGAATGGTTTTATTGGTTTCAATTTTATCTCTCCGGTTTATTTTTATTATTTTTTCGTGTAAACACTTATGAAATGCTTAAGGGTTTGTTAATATGGTAGGAGAAAAGAAGGACGACTCCACTCTTTACAGCAATAGAGAAATCTATCACTTTTGTCTAGTGAACTAACTAGAGATACACAAAGTCATATTTTTAGGTTCTAAGATTTAAGTGTAGAATCATGAACCCGCAACTTCATTGTCTTCCCACGCCCTATTGGGTTTAAAAGGTTTTTTAGGTAAAGTTACTTAAATCATGCTTTCTTCATCGTAATTGTGATCTTGTTTGGCACCCTTTGCCAGGTCCAAAGAATTACCCCCCATGTTACCTTACATAAACACCTGACAAGCCAGCAAAATAGTTACATTTTGAGCCTAAACCTATTTTTATAGACAATTAGCATAAACCTATTTTTTTTCACAAAGTTTAAATTTACGTCTATCTTGTAGCTACCTTTACGCGGCATATATAGCTGGTTAATTACTTAGTTGAGGGCTGCAATCCTGAGAGGAGGAGAAAATGTAGTACCTCACTGCGTGGGCGCGCACACATACGTTAGGGGTGGTAATGGGTCAAGTTCATGGGTAAGGTTCATGGGTCCTTTCACAACCCATCTCAATCCTAAAATATTTTTAGCACAAAAAACTACTAAATTTTAGTCTAACTCTTTTTAGATCGAGCCCTCGTATTGGCCCATTGCTACCGGCCAGGTCGTCACGGCGGCGGGAGCGGGACGAGCAGCGAGAGACAGCCGACGAGCCAGGCCACGAGCGCCGCGAACAGCCGGGGCAGCGGCGTCACGGGCGCCCCGCCGCCCGCGGCGCCAATGATCACGGTCGCCCCGAACAGCATGAGGTACAGCGCGGAGAGGAGCATCGGCGGCGGTTCAGCACGGCGCCGTCCGCGGGCAACGGCGAGCTGCTGCTGCTCCGGCGGCGGTGGTGGCGCGTGGTCGTCGTCGTTGCTGCTGCTTCTGCCATTGCCACTGCCAGCGGTGTTATCCTCGGCAGCCATCGCGCGGTACGTGGATCAGAACGCACCGGCTGGCGGCTGTCTAGCTACTTAGTTAATTTTGTGGTTAATTAATTTTTGGAGGCGATCGAGCGCGAGGCAAGCTAGCTAAGCTAGCGGAGCCGGACAGAATTTATACCACCCGGATCGGCGGTTGCTATCGATCGACCGGTATGGTGCGGATGAATGCATGGAATCGGGAGATTGACAAGTGCCAGGGGGGGGGGGGGGGGGGAAGAAGCTTCGTGGGAATTTCGATCGAGGCGTACGTGGGTCATGGCCGGTGAGGCAGCCAGGGACGAATTTTCTTTGTTTTGGTTTAGTTATTCTTAAGGGTTGTATTATTTATAATTCCAATCCACAAAGGTTAAAGAAAGCTACTTAAATAAATTTGTTCAGTGGCTTATTTTTTTAAACACAACATAACAACGTTCATAACACGCGCACAATCATCCTTATGAATGAATAAATGCATACCTTATCTTTATAAGCACATTCAAAAAACTGGCCGACATATCTTGAGATTGATGAAGTCACCATGGACGTCTTATTATCGACGGGTACATCGTCTACCAGAATAGTTAGCCGTAAATGCGTGCACCCGTGCCAAATTTAGAACTTGAACCCAGTGGATAAATTCTACAACAAGGAACTAACCAGTTAAGCTACAGTCACTTCACTTCTCTGTTCAGGGGCTTATCATGTACTTTGTCCGTTCCAAAAAAATGTTCAATCCTAAAAAAATGAATCTTAACACACATATGTATTCAGATTTATAGGTAGGATTTAATTTTTTATGGGACGAAAGGTGTAAGAGTGTGGCTTATGGTTTTAAAAGTCTAAATAAAAAACTGTTTGTTCGTGCCTATCCAAAATTATATTTTATTACTAATAAAACGAGTGAAATGTGGTGCAATATCGTTTTGATAGAACAGTGGTGCTAATAAAACATCTATACTAGTTGGGCTATTCAAAGAAACTCCCATATTAAGGGTGTGTTTTTTTCTCTACTTTTCCAACTCATCTTTTTCTTTTTCCGCGCGTATGCTTTTCAAATTACTAAACGGTATGTCTTTTGCAAAAATTTTATATATGAAAGTTGCTTTAGAAATCATATTAATTCAATTTTCAAAACAAATAGCAAATATTTAATTAATCATAAGAAAATACGTTGCTCCATTTTGCGTGCGCGGGAGGTGGGAGGTGAGTTCCCAATCTCACCTTCTAACACAGCCTAAAAACAGATTTAGCCGTTAATTAGGTTGATCATGTCATCACAATTATAGATTGCATTGGGAATTCATCTTGAAGGAGAAGTACAATTGAAAGTATCATGGACTCTTATTTTATTTTCAAAATTAAGAATTAAATAAATATAAAGTTGTACCTATCTTCATTCTCAATTTAGTATTTTTATCTATTTAATTCTGAAATTCAACATAAATAATAATTAGCAAGATATAAAGGACATCATTGATATATCTTCACCAAATTAGTCAGACTTGGTATGAAGGGTGGGCCCTGTAAAATCCACAGGTAGTAGTTATTATTGTTATCATAATGTGTGGATAGTAAGTTGTATCCCACATTTAAGAGAAATGGCTGGATGGAGAAGGAAGAAGGGACGAGAGAAGAGAGTTTTAGTATTTATTTAGTGCTTATCGTCTGTATTAGTGCTACTACTACTACATGATACTTCTGCCCTCTTTACAACCTATCTTACAATGGTAAACTAGATAATAAGTCTCGTTACTACTCATTTTTTGACATATTGTGGATGCCCTACTGATGGACGGTTCTTTTAATCAAAACCACACAATTTAGAAAATAATCATTTCATTCACTGTATGATTAAAATTAGAGTAAATTTTATAAAGCTATATATACTTTGATCAAATTATCATAAAACTATAGATTTAAGATGTATCACAAAACTACAAATTTAACACTAAATTTATTTTAGAACTACATATTTAAGTTGAAGTATCGTAAAACTACAAATTTAGTAACAAAGTTATCACAAAACTACAAGTATAATGTCAATTTAGTCATAAAACTTAGATTTTTATAACTGTCGATGGGTTATATCCGTAGACCACATTCTGAAGGTATTGGGATACATTGGATCAAGGATCTACACGAAACGACATCAAGCATACAAAAGACAAGAATTACACTGGTTCAGGCCCCTCGTAAGATAATAACCCTACTCCAGTTTATATGGAATTATGACAAGAATCACAGAAATTACAATAGAGAACAGCAAAAAGTATCAAGTACCGACGAGATCCCTGCCGAGAACGGCTCGACGAGATCCAACCGGCGAGTTGTCTTTGAAGTCCTCTGGGTTGCTTCTGCTATGACAGTGGCTTGCGCTATGATTCGATGATCCCGTACCTCATGGGGGGCTGTATTTATACCGCAGGCTATCTTGGCCTCCAAGTAGAACTCAGAGAGTATTTCTGGCATACGAGATCACAGAGTTTGTATCTCCTCCAAATAGGACTCTAACAGCTTCTATTTGGGATACAATTTCCCTGTGTGTTAGCCAAATTTCATAATATTAAGGTAACCTTCTCGTATACTTAAGAGTATGCCGTATCCGTATACTTCATAACCCCAAGGATAGGAGGTATGCCTTATCCGTAATCCTGACAGTAGCCCCCGACTTCAAATCAAATGAACTCACAGTGCTCTCGAGCCGAAGTCCTTAAATAAATGATGTCGTGCCCACTTGACCGTTCTCGAGACATCGAGAAGGTATAAAGCATGCGACAACAACATTAAAAAGCAACACTCCACTATGAATTTGAATTGAAGTATAAAAAACTACCATAAACAAACCGAGAAAATCACGGCGACAATTTCTCTTTCTTTCTCGAAATACAAACCATTGGATGTGACCTATAAATTCTAGTTCTGAGATTCATTTGGGTTTCATTTGCGCAAGTAACTTTCCATCTCCCTGTGCTCCCCAACTCTCACTTCCTCCACCAATTGAAGAACCCTAAATCCACCTTTCCTCTTCATCCTCAAGCCAATCCCATGGATTTGGGAAAATCCAGCGTCGGCGTGGAGGAGATGAAGAAACTGCAAGTTGAAGGATCCATCCCTGGGAGAAAAATCATGGAACGCTCGGATGGAGGTACTAGTCCTAACCCCACATTAGGGCAAGTAGTTTGTCTCGAAGCTTTTGTACAATGCGGTTTTTTGCCCCCTCCTTTTGAATTCCTTCTTCTGCTCTTGGACTTTTATGGCCTCCATCTTCTCCACCTCAACTCAAATTTCATTGTTTTCCTTAGTATCTTTACGCATCTTTGTGAGGCGTACCTTGGGGTACCGCCCTTCCTAGACTTGTTTAGATACCTGTACGAGCTTAGGTGGATGGAGGCTCGTAGAATCTTCAGTTGCGTCGGCTTCCGCCTCCAAGATGGGATGAAGACGGAGTACATCCTCTTCAACTGTCACTCCTCTCGAGGACCATGGAGGTCGAAATGGTTCTACCTCCACGTGGAAGACCGCCCCGCTAGCCTCGTCGTCCCGAACGAGAAGCCTGAACGCACTCCTTCATGAACATCGAGACCTTCCTTGAACTCCTCTCTCCAAATATTCGTAGAGAAAATCTACAACCTTCGGAAACAAGGGTTGTCGTGGTATGAAGTTGCCGAAGACATCATACGTCGTCTGATCCAGCCCTTGTAAGCCCGTGCCCACCCTGCTTACGAGTACTCGGGGGATCATGATGAAACATGGATCTCGGTTCGAGGTATATGTACTTGTAGCCCGCCTGACCTCAATTCGCCTAACGACTAGATCTCGAATACTGATTATAACATCTTGCTCGTAGATCTCGACGACAACACTGTGGCCACGTGAGTATGCTACATGGTGATCGACATGCCGCCGGACCCTGAGAAGCTCCTCACGTTGGTATGCGACCTTTCGTCCTCAGACAAGGACGCCACCATCAACGTAAGTGACCTCGACTACTATCCTTACCTTAGACATCAATATCCGAGAGAGTAGTAATCTAAGTTTTGTAGACCCTCCCTCTGACGGAAGTCATCGGTCCGCTTGCTAATCACTGGGTCGGGGCCTCTCGGAAGGACAAGGTGACCTCGGAGCAAGCAGCGACCATGAGCGCCCCGAGCGGCAGCGGAACCAAGCCTTCCAAGAGGAGGTGGACGGCCCTAACAAAGTCGTCTAGAGTAGGGATGCTTGTCTAGACAAGCGGCTCCGAGGTTAGTTGTACTCCTTGTGATTCATGAATCAACTCGAGGAGCTCCTCGATCCTAACTTACAAGTCTTGCAGACCACTTTTGGTGCGAAATCCTCATCCCAGGGGAAAAGAACACTCTTGAAGCGGCAGAAGCCCAAATAAGTGACTATCCTACCTAATCTCGCAATCCCCGTTCTCGCACTGTTTTCTATAACACATGTTTTTTCTTACTGCAGCCCCTCTCCCACGACCTCTGCTCAAAGCACCGGCTGCGAAGATACGAGCTCCGCTCCTCCCGCCGTCGTTGTCGCTGCGCCAACACCACTTCCCCCTCCGTCGAGCGCCTCAACCGCTGTCGTGTCACCCTCAGTGATCGATAGACTAGTCGAGGCCAGTCGCCTCCTGTAGTCTGACACACGCGACATCCTCGCTAAGGTTGAGTGGCTCGAAAAAGCCGCTTTGACAGCGGACGACCATGTCGGCCAGCTGGAAACACACCTGGCGGAGGCGCAAAAGGACTTTAATAAATTCAAGGACATGGTTGCCGGCCACGACAAATAGCGTCAGGGCTGGGAGAAGATGATCGAGGAGACCCAGGAAAACCTGGTGTCGCTCCGACAAGGCCTCCAGTACAATTACAGGCGGCTCGACATGGTGGCTCGTAGCTTGGGCATCCACGAGAAGGGCCCCGAGTTCCTTGACTAGACAACAGTCTTGGGGTCCTTGGGCACCCTCATCAGCAAGCTGGAGGGCACGTCCACCAAACATGCCAAGCATGTCGCCGAGGAGATATGCACCGGTCTTAGGACTAGCGCATGTCACGTCCTCGCATGCCTGAAGCTTACGTACCTCGAGATCAACTTAGAGGAGGCGTTGGAGAAGGGCGAAGCTAACGCGACATGTGAGGATGTGATGCCAAAGCTCGTCGAGCTGGGGGAGAGCGTCATTCCGTTTTTTGAACAGTAAACTGCTGCTCCCCCTTTGAGTTGTAATTTTAAGAATAATCATTAGGCCTGTTGTCCTTTTCGAGAACAATATCCTTTTTTATTGTACTTAAGTCTATGGCACTATCGTGATGATTTCTAGATGTATTGAGGATGAGATCGTCCAGCAAGGAGGACGTCCTCGTGATCATAGCGCCGCGACCCCTTCGCCTCACGCTTCCTCAACTCCGAGTGTCGACGACCAAGCCTTGGTCGTTGTTAACCCAAATAGCGCGCTGGATCCACAGGGACTCCAAATTAACTCTCTCCTCGAGCAGAACCAAGGTACGAAAGTTAACCTTTGTAGCTTTTGCCCCTGTGCACACACAGAGGGAGCTAATCGAGATCAAATGTCGTATGTAGGTCTCGAGAATGCTTTAGAAGAGAGTGGGCGCCGTGCCGAGTACTGGATAGCTTAGTTCGAGAAGGTGGAGCTTGAAAGGATGGTTGATGCTGCCCGCAAGGAACAAGATGTGGAGGCACTTCGAGGTAGGGAAGTCTAGATTGACACCTATCTCAAATGTTGTTGTCTAGCGGTTATGCGGGTATGCGAGGAGCTGCGGGTGGTCCGTTGTCACACCCCGGAGTTTCCTTTTAGGTTTAAATTCGTTAAATAAATCGCTGAAAAGAAATTTTCCAATTAACCTAGAGCAAAATTCTAGTTTAAAAATATATTTAATCAAGTGAAAATGGAATGGTGGGATCTTTCTTGAGTCCCCCATGTTAAAATACATTAACATGATTTTTAGTGGATTTTTCAAAGCCATAGAAATAATTTTAATCAATTAAAAACCTTCACCGCAATAATTTAATCCCTCGGAAAATCCTTTTTCCTTTTTCTTTTCCTTTTTCTTTTTCTTCGGGCCATCAGCCCATCTCCCTCCCTTCCCGGGCCGGCCCAAGGCCGCGCGCCACCCCCGCCACCCTCTCCTTTCCCTCTCCCCGGGCTGGCCCAAGGCCGCGGCCCGAGCCACCGAAGTCCACCCCGCCAACCTCTCCCTCCCGGGCCGCCGACAGGTTGGGCCCACCGGTCGGGCCCTCTCCTCCCTAGCCGGCTGCCTGTGCCCGCCGCCGCCCACGCTGCCCGTGTCTCCCGTGCCGCACGCGCCTCCGCAACCGCCGTCACCCACCTCCCCGAGAAGCGCGCGCCGCCCACATCTTTTCCCTCCACTCCGCGCTCTCTCTCCCGCATCGTAGAGCCCGGGATTCGCAACCGAATCTTGGCCCTCTCTCCTCTCTCCTCCCGAACTCCGGTGAAGAATCCGGGGCACATCGGCCGAACCTAGCCCCCGGACCCCTATAAATCTCCTCCCCGCGCTCCACTCTCTCGTTTCCCTCATTTGCCGATCTCTCCCGTGCCCTCTAGCGCTGCCGCCACCATCGTCTTCCTCCCCTCCGGTGAGCACCCTCCTCACCCTCTCTCCCTCCTCTCGGTTCCGCTGTTGCGCCGCTCGCTCGGCAGTCGCCCGCTCGGCCGCTGCTTAGCCGCCGCCCACGTGCGCTCGCGCCGCCGCGTTCGGCCGCCACTCGAGCCGGCCGTCGCCCGCGCCGCCCGCGCTGGTTGCTCGCACGTGCCGCCGCGCCATGCCTGCGCCGTGGCCGCGGCTGGCCGCCGTGTCGGCGCCACGCGTGCACCGCGTGGCGTCGTTTCTCCCCGCCGCACCCGCCACATCGGTGCCACGTGGTGCGCCGCCTGCCCGCCTTCCGGTGGACCGAGTCCACCGTGGGCCGGGGACCCGAGCCCCTAACAGATTGGGCCCACCTGTCGGCGCCGCTGCCTCTCCCGTTGACGTCAGCCCTAGGGTTTATTGCGCAATAATTGAATAAGGACTTTTCTGTTTATAGTAAAAACATAGTTAATCTTCTAAAATTGATAACTATTTCATCGGGACTCCGTTTGAGTCCATTCAAGTTGCAGAAAATTCATAAAAATGTCTAAAATCCATTAAAAATGGTTTTGTTCTCTGTTTTAGTAGACTTATAGCCTGTTTGCTTGTGTGCTTTGTTTTTCGTTTAGATTCCGGTAATTCTGACACTTTGGTTTTCTTCGAGGTTGTTGCAAAGGCCGATCCAGCACAGGAGCAAGGCAAGTCATGCTTATTCACTTGAACATATCATACCTAAATTGCGAATGTCTTATTTCTCTCTAAATATTGCATTGTTTTATAATGTTATTTATGGGCTTATTTACCTATTGTACTCAGCTCTATGTTCTAAATACCTTGTTCCTTTGATAGCTTGGGAAGTAATTTGAGTAGTGCTAGGTTAGAACATGCTTAGTCCTGCTGAGAAACATTAGCACACTATTGAGACAACTAATGTACCATTATTAATTAATGATGGATATTTAATGGTAGCTCAGAATGGTTAATCGTGAATGATTAAATAATTGGTCCAACTAAAACCTGATTAATGGTGGGTTGTGAGCACATGGTTTTGATGGTCGTGCTCATGATGATTAAGGATCGGTTCATGGGAAACCCTAGAAGAATTATCGTACTTTCCACAAGCCAGCATGGGTAATGGCTGGGCTTGTAGTATGGCTTTTCCTAGCTGACACATCTAGGCAAGGGTGGGCGTGATAGAGTTGGGTTGGCGGGGGATTACTCGTTGATCCTGCCGAATTCACCTAGGCATGAGAGGGGGCTGCCCGCCTTGGTTTAAAGGTGGGGGTGAAACCTGTGGTGTGGTGCGCTTGGTTAGGAAGGGTTGTGCGAAGGGTCCTGTCACAGTCCCTTTTTGGTATATCGTGGTGGTATGCCGGTGCACGCGGTAACGTGTCGTGGGGCTGTGTCTTGTGGGTACAGTTGTACACCTCTGATCAGAGTAAAACTATTCGAATAGCCGTGCCCGCGGTTATGGGCGATCAACCAGATTCACCGTGATTAGTTACACTTCTAATAACCTGACTTAATGGAACTGGTGTAGTTCAGGTGATGGTTTGGGCCTGTCGCAACGTGGTGTAGTGTTGGGCAGTGATAGTTCAATTTTGATTAATTAACTCAACTATTGTACCACATTCAACTATTGTCTTTAAATGCATTTTCATGCAAATAAACCCCTTCCTGCCTCCTTTGCTATTACTTGCATCATTACTCCCTTTCTGGTATGACTTGTTGAGTACAATGGGTAGTACTCAGTCTTACTCTATTTTCCCCCACATCAGAGTTGGAGTACGTGTCCGATGGAGGCTACTCAGAGGAGTAGGCTTGTGGTTGCCGTAAGGATGCCCGTGGAATGGTGTTGCCATGCTACGAGCGTCTAGTTTTCTAGACTAGCTTGTTTATCTTTTTCCGCTACATTTATGTAAGATATTTTTGTGGTGTTTGTAAGACGTGGATCTCTATGTCAACTTTGTCGTTTGTGTACCCTGGCCGGTCCTGGACGGGGATTTAATGCACATTCTGCTTGAAATTCGGCTTAGCGAATCTCTGGGCATGACAAGTTGGTATCAGAGTCAGGTTGACCGTAGGACAAGCCAACTGGAAACCCTAAGAGCCCTCTGACACCCTTTCATGTGCATTTGCCCTTAACTTGGAATTGTTTTGGGAAAAATTCGGGATCTCTGTTCTTTGGGATTTATGGGAAAAAGTCGGGTCGTTTATTCGATGGGGACTTCCTTAACTAAAGTTAGTCTGGAGTTTTAAAAATTTTTGGGATGGTAAATTTTGGAGTTCGTTTGGATTCAATTTGAAAATTTGTCGGGAAAGTGCATTAGGCCCTAACTAAGTCATATGGGATGTAAAACCTATTTACTTTGGTTCTTACTATTAATACTATTTTAATAATGTTGCTATTATAATATTTTCCCATCGTTTTAGTATGGCATAGTGCTTATTTGACTCTTGTAAAATGTTTCATGCACAAAATTTCTTGTGTTACTCATTTTTTTACCTGAGTCCTTTAAATTGTTTTCTTTAGTTTGGATTTGAGCATGCATTGATTCCCACCCCTTGTCCTCTGTAGATGGCAGGATTCCCCCCTACGCACCGTGGTGAGTATATGGACGGTTGTGTGGCAGAGCTTGCCCGCATGACCTTAGTTGTGAGGTACCCTGAAGCGCCGGAGTACACTACGATCGAGCCTCTCAGTGGCGAGTTCCCGTACAGAGTCCGCTTGGAGGTCCATGGCTTTGTGGGCACCAGTCTTCCCAATATGGTGGCCGAGGCTTCTGGAGGCAATGTTGTGCATGCTTGCCAGGAGGCCGCTTATAGGATGATGACCAGGATCAGCGACAGACACTCCAACATCTTCTGCGCCTCTACATACCGCAACCACCCTTGTCATTCTGCCAACAGCGACGTCAGCACCTTTCGCCCGACGACTGTAGAAAACGACACCACCTTTGGACGGATATGCACGGTGATGAAGGGATTGGACAAGATGCATGCCGACCTCCATAAGGCATCCAAGGCTCTCAATGACCAGAAGCTAATCAAGATAGATCGCTTGGAGGATGAGGTCGCTCGGCTCAAGGCCGATCTGTCCTCCTCCCGAGAAGTCTATAAGCAGCCATCTCTCATGGATGCAGAGTACATGCGACCAACTAGCAGGGATCGAGAAGCGTATCGACAACAGCTTGAAATAAGAGTGTCGTCACGCTAGCCGATATGCAGGTGGCCACATCCTCGTCTGTATTTGAGATTGTCGTCCGCAGATGAACTTGGGATTTCTCCAGGAGGGCTTCACCCGTTCTCGGATGAGGCCAGATGAGATCGACCGCTTCGCGCAATCTCTCACTCCGCTGGCCGAGGACATCTTCTCCATGATGAACCGGAAGTGGCCGTCTTGGTAGCTTAGGTCCTTGAAAGATACTTGATGTAAATGTTAGAACTCTTTATAATTTTGTTTATGTAAGAATTGAAATATATGTCTAAGCGATTACAAAGAAATAGTGTATGAGTACTCTCGCGAGAGCTGTCCTCAGCTAACATAGTATGGTACTCTCCCTAGCCCTCAGCTGTCTTTATGGATAAATCGTTTTCCACAAAAGCAGCTCAAATCTTATAACAAACCATGCTGAAGCAGCAGATTCCTAGCCCCCAGCCGTGAAGTTGGGAAAACCAATTCCCGGTTACATGGCTTGGTTAGTACGTTCAAGTGGGTACTCCAACATGACCAGATCTAACATGGTCGTTTGACCCTGCATGGCCTAACAAACTTTTATAGTGCTAGGCATCCCCAGCTGAGGTCCAAGGGCCCTCGAAGCTTATCAGACTAGCGTAAGAGGATGGTAGGATCGACTTCAAAACGAGGCGATATAAGAAAAGGGGTCATCAGGCAAAACACTTCAAAAGAAATGAAATTGAAATACTGTATACTATTAAACTGAACTTACAGACTTTGGTGCATCGGTCCTATACATGAAATTTACGTAGTTGGTCGATGTTTCAAGAATTTGCCAACTTGCGGCCTTCGTCGTCTGCGATCTTGAATGCACCTGGTCTTAAGACTTCGACCACCATGTACGGTCCCTCCCACTTTGGTGAGAGCTTGTTTTGCCCTGCCTGATTCTAAACTCGTCGGAGGACGTAATCGCCGATGGTGAGTGTATGAGCACGAACCTGTTTTTCGTGATAGCGATGTAGGGCCTGTTGTTACATGGCTGCTCGAACGACAACATGTTCTTGATGCTCCTCTAAGAGGTTGACATCGTCTGCTCGTCGCTCCTCCTGTTACTTTTTTGAGTACTTCTCGACTCGTGTAGACCGATGTCGCAGCTCCAATGGGAGCATGGCCTCAAAACCGTACACGAGAAAGAAGGGAGTCTCTTTGGTGGAGGTTGTAGGGGTAGTACGGACGGCCCATAAGACAGAAGGGAGTTCATCAACCCAGCGCGTGTCATAGGCCAAGAGCCTATCGTACACACGTGTTTTGATCCCCTAGAGCATGATACCGTTTGCCCGTTCGACCTGTTTGTTACTCTGAGGATGGGAGACTGAGGCGAAGCAGATTTTTACTCCAAATTCAATGTTGTAGTCCTGAAAGGCACCACTAGTGAACTAGGAGCCATTGTCCATCTAGATCCGGTGTGGGAGTCCATATCGGCAGAATATCCCTTTCATAAACTTGATGGCGTGTTCAAATTTGATTTCTCTTGTTGGCTCCGCCTCAATCCACTTGGTGAATTTGTCAATTGCCACGAACAAGAACTTGTATGTGCCTTGTCCTTGGAGAAACGGTCTGAGGATGTCAAGCCCCCAGCACGAGAACTACCGAGTGAGAGGGATGGTGTAGAGCGCTTGGGCCGACATCTTGGTGTGTTTGCTGTGAAATGGACAAGATTCACACCATTTTACCAAGTCGCAAGCGTCTTGAAGGGTTGTTGGCCAGAAAAATCCTTGTCAAAAAGCTTTATTTATCAGAGTTCGCTCGCCGGCGTGAGATCCGCAAATTCCTTCATGGATGTCGAGTAGCAAGTCCTTACCGTCCTCGGGAGAGACACACTTGAGCAGAACTCCGTTCGGGGCCTTTATGTATAGATCGTTGCTGATCATAGAGTAAGCTTTTGCCTGACGGGAAGTTTTTTTGCCGTGGTATCATCATTTGGTAGCTTTTCGGCATCCAAAAAGTTGATGAGCGGAGTACGCCAATCATCCGTGATCTCAATGTTTGCCACGACGTTGTTGACCTCTGCAGTAGCCCCCTAGCTATTCTCGGACCCGCGCCGTGCTAAGTTGTCGACATTAGTGTTGTCTTTGCGGTAGACATGGCGCACCTCTAAATTGTCAAAATTTTGCTCCAGCTTTCTAACTTCGGCAAGGTACTTGGTCAACTCGGGGTTTGAGCATTTGTAGTCCTTGTGCACTTGGTTGGCGACCAACTCTAAGTCTACTTTCACAATCAATTGCTTTACTCCAAGTGCTGTGGCTGCACGTAACCCGACGAGTAATCCCTCGTACTCTGGGGTGTTGTTTGTTGCTTGAAAATTTAGGTGTATTGCATGTCTGAACTGATCTCCAGTAGGAGATGTCAGAATGAACCCTGCCCTTGCTCCTTGGCTGTTGAATGCGCCATCAAAAGCCATTGTCCATGTCTCATTATCCATTTGACTGGCTGAGGCTTTCTCGGGAACAGTCTAGTCAGCAACGAAGTCAGCGAGAACCTTAGACTTGATGACTGTACGTGGGACAAAGTTGACATCAAATTGGCTGAGCTCGACGACCCACTTGGCAATGTGTCCTATG
Organism: Oryza officinalis; assembly: GCA_008326285.1. NCBI lineage: Eukaryota > Viridiplantae > Streptophyta > Magnoliopsida > Poales > Poaceae > Oryza > Oryza officinalis. The sequence goes on along the minus strand of BDMV01000002.1, from coordinate 41,683,567 downwards.
ACATCTTTGTTCCTGACCACCTCGCTTAGGGGGAAAGAAGAGACGACCGTAACTTTATGGGCCTGGAAATAGTGGCGCAACTTCCGCGATGTCATGACCACAACATAGAATAGTTTCTGGATTTGGGGATATCGTGTTTTGGCATCGTGGAGGACCTCACTGATGTAGTACACAGGACGTTCTACTTTGTCCTTCTCGACGACAATCACAGTGCTAACGGAATAAGGTGTGACAACAATATATACTGTGGGGTAACAAGTACAGGAGGGTTGGACAAGTACCGCTTGAGCGTGATAAACGCGTTTTCGGCATCTTGTGTCCACTCAAATCTATCCTGCTTTTTGAGTAAAGCAAAGAAAGGTTGTTCTCGTTCTCTCATCCTGGCCACGAACTGGCTTAAAGCTGTCATGCATCCCGTGAGCTTTTGTACTTCCTTGAGCCTTGTTGGTGATTTCATGTTCTCGATGGCCTTGATCTTCTCGGGGTTTGCTTCAATGTCTCGTCCAGAGACAAGAAACCCGAGCAACTTCCCTGACGGTACTCCAAACGTACACTTCTCTGGGTTCAGTTTGAGCCGATGTCGTTGGAGATTGTTGAATGTTTCCCTCAGGTCATCGATCAACTTGTCCTTTGTCTTAACCCCGACATCATCGACGTACGCCTCCTCGTTCTTGCTGATCTGGTCATCAAAAGCCGCCTAGATTTCTCGTTGGTATGTGTTGTCTGCATTGATTAATCCAAAGAACATCTTGGTATAGCAGAAAACACTGAAGGGTGTGATGAACGTTGTTTTCTCTTCGTCCTCTTTGGCCATGCTGATCTGGTGGTAGCTAGAGTAAGCGTCGAGGAAACTATACAACTCACAACCGGTAGTTGAATCCACCAGTTGGTCAATGCGAGGAAGAGGAAAGTGGTCCTTGGGGCATGCCTTGTTGAGGTCGGTGAAGTCTATGCACATCCTTCACTTGTCGTTGGCCTTGCACACCATCACTAGATTAGCAAGCCACTCTGGATGGAGAAACTCTCTGATGAAGCCGGTCTTGAGGAGTTTGTCTAGCTCTTCTTGAATAACTTCTTTTCTATCTTCGGTGAACCGCCGCAGCTTTTGCTTGACTGGCTTGGCATCGAGACACACCATTAATTTGTGCTCGACCACCTCCTTGGGGACTCTGGGCATGTCGGACGGTTGTCAAGCAAACACGTCTGCATTCTCGTGGAGGAAGATGATAAGCTCGAGTTCCTATTTGCTATCGAGCATTGCCCCAATCTTGACTGTCTTGTCGGGGTTGTTACTGGCCAACGGGATAATCTTGATTGTGCCATCGGGCGTGGGTGCCATGTTGGGCTTGCTCACTTTCTGGGGAGGCTCTGTGGTGGCGGGTGGCGCGGGAGTATGCTCGATCATGTACAGGCTCCTCTTGTCGCACTATACCACTACCTTCGTGTTCCCGGGGATCGTGATTGTCCCTTTTGGGCCTGACATCTTAAGAATTTTGGTACGTGTAATGGGACGCCGCCTTGAACTTTGCGAGAGCAGTCCTTCCAAGGATAGCATTGTAAGCAGTGTCACACTCCGTTACGTCGAAAGTGATATGCTCTGTATGGAAGTTATTGGCCTGACCGAACGTCTCGGTCAGCGGATGGAGCTATCGCCGTCGATGAGGACCCGTGCAACCTTTATATTTCGAATAGTGGGTTCGACTACTATCGGATATCGGCCTGGCACGATTGTCGTTGTCGGGTGGTCTGCCTCGGAGAACTCGATCTTTTGGTTGGACCACTTCATCTTGGCAGCAACTCCTCGTGAAGTAGAGCAGACTTCGCGTTTTACCTTCTTGTACTCCCTTTTAGAGGTGTATGTCGTAGAACCGCCGAAGATATGGGCTGAGTGCTGGTCGAAGTCTAGGAACATGAGTTCGTCGTCGGACGAGAGATCATCAGTGCTGCTCTTGACCACGCGAACTCGCTTTCCCTTTTTGAGGGCCAGCTATTTTGCCAACGCTTTTTGGAAAACCTGGCACTCCTCCTAGGTATGTGTGTTGGTCTTGTGTATTAGGCACTATTGTCGAATTGATTCATCGCTTTGATGGGCTGGGTGCTTTGGGGGTGGGTGTGCTTGTTCTACAACAAGGATCTCTATCTCCGCCTTATGTTTCCCTTTCTTTTTGCAATTTTGTTTCTTCTTTTTGTGGACTCCGATGCCTCTTTATTGGCCGATTGCTTCTCCTCGACCACCTTGCCTTTTTCATCTTTCCTCCTAAGGGCGTCGTCAGCGTGAGCACATCTATCGATAATCTCGTAAAGCTTCATGGCAGAAGTGATTCACGTTATTGCCAGCTCTTGGATGGTGTAGCGATCTCGGACGCCTGACTTGAACGCGCATATGACAGAAGCGTTGGTGATCTCGGGGATGGTATTTCGGCATTCGTTAAAACACCATGAATAGTCCTTAAGGATTTAGCCGGGTTCTGCCTGAGGGCGTGTAGATCGTCCTCGACCACATGCCGTTTGTATGTTCCTTGAAAATTGGCGACAAATTGCTGCCACAGGTCTTCTCAGGAAGAAATCGAGCGAGGTGGAGGTGCACCAGCCATGACCGAGCGGATCCTTTCAATGTTGCAGGCAAGTAGTTTGCCAACATGTTGTCGTTTGCACCGGCCACGTAGAGAACTGTAGAGTAGATGTGCAGGAACTCCTCTGGATTAGTACTGCCGTCATACTTTTCTACCGCAGCAGGATGAAACTTGTTTGGCCATCGCTCCTCTCATAGAGCAGGTGTGAAAGCCCAACATCCGCCTCCCGGTATAAAGGGTGGACGACGTTCTCGTGGCCTGCGAGAATTGCCTCCAGTTGATGATGACGATGACGAAGGATCGTCATAGTCGGGGGTGCGGCCCCTTGACCTACGGCCTCGTCTTCGGTCCCTCCTGGAGTTCGGGGATTGCGAGTTTCGTCGTCGTTGATTGTCATCATGGTGTTGTCGACCTTGGTCGTTCTCGCTCTGTTGACTTTGGCAATCTCGACGATCTCGATCATTGTCGTCCCTGTCATGGTTATGGATAAGACATACCTCCTATCATTGGGGTCATGAAGTATACGGATACGACATACCCTTAGTATACGGGAAGGTTACCTTAACATTATGTAATTCGGTTAACAAACAGGGAAATATTACCCGAATAGAAGGTGTTAGAGTCCTATTGGGGAAAGATACAATCTCTGTGATCTGGTAGACTAAAAGTACTCTCCGAATTTTACTTGGGGACCAAGGTAGTCTGCGGTATAAATACAAAGCCCTATAGGGGGTACGGGATTATCGAATCATAGCACAAGTCACCATCGTAGCATAGGCAATCTGTTAACACCAGAATTTGGTAAGCCCCGAAGTCCTCATCGGCCCAGGATCTATATCGGTTCGAAGATAGTATCGGCCTAGAGTTCTACATCGGCCTATGGGGGTTATTTTAAACTAACCACCAACAGCAGTCGGATTCTTGTTAGATTCGGGAAGATCTTATCCAGAGAAGACCGAATTTGAGGAGGATGCGGCTTGTATCAGTTAATTAGGATAAGTTTGTTAGTTTCCTTCTTATCTTTAGGCAAGTCTGTTTTGTGTCCAATAAGGACTTTATCTGTTTCCTTTTATCTTTAGGAAAGTTTGAGTCGTATTCTGTTAGGATTTTTGTTAGCCTATGGGTATAAATATGTAAGCCCGTAGTTCATGTAATTTTTACCTCAAGATCAATGCAACTTCGGCGCATCGCCAACCTTTACTTTTCGTCTTCTTCGGCGAGTTCATGCCCTTCTCGCGAGGGGTAAGTCTCGTTATGGCTGCCTGCGCTGTCGGGGCTAGGGCTTCAACGTTCTGATCTCGTCAACGTAAGCACCTACTATCATATATCTTAGTCAATCTAGTTCGGCTTCTTGATTTAGTCTTATCGGCTGAGATTCGCTTTAGGGTTTATGCCGGTATTGACTAAATCACCTTGCTAGATTAGATTGGCTAAGGTATCCACAACCCTGAAAAACAGTCAAGGGCTTGATTGCCTAGGTCTTGCGTTTCTTTTCATACTTAGTGCTGCATCAGTCCAATTTGATCTACTAAGTCGTGATTAGAACCGTAATCTCTAGCCTGCTTGTTGGCTGCCAATAAGGGTTTCACCGGGGTTTCAGCTGGTGAGTTATCTAGACGTTGCATCGGCCTAAGAGTTTTACGTATAGATTGGATCTGGCCGATGATAACAGAGTATTTATTGTTTATCTGTTTATTGAGAGTTTATGCCATCGGACCTCTAGCCGATGTGTGTTCTAATCTTCAGATCAATGTTTATTATATATTTGAATTATACTATATTACATTGATATATCATCATTTTATCGTCAGTCGATTGCCTTTATATAAATGTTTGCTCAGTACACGGCCGATGGTTCGACACCCTAACTGCATCGGCTGGCATCGACATCGGCTGGAATCGCGCCATTGGCTCATCGGCCGGTCGGCTGTTTCTGCCCTATCGGCTCATCGGCCGATAGGTTGTTTTTGCTATCGGCCGATAGGCCGATACGCTATATGTTCTACTGTTTTGCATATATTGTCAGTAGCAGGATCAAACTGACTGGCACGCCAACGCTTCATCAATTTTAGGACCTGCACTGGAGCTAAGCAGATCTCCCAGGCCTTCTTGTGTCCGCACGCCGGGTCCACATCGGCGGTACGGATTTGGAGTCAACACAATCCGAAGGACTCGAAGACAAATTGCCGCCCAGATCTCGTCGAGTTGTTCTCGAGTGGGATCTCGTCGGTACTTCACGTTTCTGTTGTTCTCTATTGTAATCTCTGTGATTTTCATCATAATCCCATATAAACTGGAGTAGAGCTATTACCTTCCGAGGGTTCTGAACCAGTATAATCCTTGTCTTTGTGTGCTTGAACTCGTTTTGTCTAGATCCTTGTACCAACGACCCCATATTCTACAAATACCGTAGTCGCGGTCTGTCGGTGACATGGGACCGGGGGTATCATGACTAGAGGCTTGGGTAGCCGCGGTCACCCACGTGGCCCGACCCCCTCGGGGGGGTCGGGCCCGAGGGTGACGTAGCTACCCCTCCCTCTGTCTCCCCGAGGGGTCGGGCCGCTCCCATTTCGGCCCCAAGGGCTGGGGCGCCCCGACCCCCTGTGATTTTGGCGCCACGTGTGCGGGTTAGGTGAGCACAGCAGGGCTCACCTAACCGCATTTATAGCGGATCAGACGAGCGCACCACGCCGCATTTAATGTGGCGCAGCGCACGCTTATCCGGTCCGTGAACGGTCGCGGTGTGTGACCGGTCACAGACCGGTCAGATCGCGGGTTAGGTGGCGACAGGCGGCCGGTGGCACGCCTCGCCCCGTCCCGTCAGAATGATGAGAGCCTCCTGGCTCTCGTCCCTAGCCAGAGCCGGCGTGCTAACTCCTGGAGTTGGTATGTCAGTCCCGGTCAGATCCAATCCAGACTTCAGCGCAGGCATGGCAAGGAAGTCGCGGGCCATTGAATGAAGGTTGAAACGGGCGTCCACCGGGAGAGCTGGCGAGCAGGGCAGAAGGCGTGTACCATGCTTGTCAGAGGTCACTTCCGGCTGTAGACTAGCCCTGGTTGTAAAAAGAATGTTTCCTTTCTTAGCAGCTGGAGGCCCATGTGGTGACCCCTGACCAGATAAAAGGAGGCCCAGGCCTAGGAAAGAGAGAGAGGACTCCGGCGAATACGCTCTAGAGACCGAACTTTCTTTGTATTGTTGGAGACCCCCAGATCCACCAGAACACAGGAGTAGGGTGTTACGCTTCTCAGCGGCCCGAACCTGTCTACGTCGCCCGCGTCTTGTGCGTTTCCTCTCTCGCTGACGTTCCTCAGATCGAGGGCGAAGAACCTCACTTAGCGCCCCCGGCCGAACCGGCAAAGGGGGGCCCCCGCGGTCTCCCGGTGAGGAGCGTCACGCTCCGTCACGGTCTACATCGTTGACAGTGGCGTGCCAGGTAGGGGGAACTTGGTGCTCAAGGTTTCGCAGAGATGACTTCAAGTTCAAGATTTTTCGACAACAACGTTCGCATTCACCCTGGCCTAGGAGATCCTACTCAACCGGCGTTCGTTTGGACTTAGGTCGGATCTATCGTCTACCCTGTCTTTGCAGTAATTCCAATCTTGTGTTCCCCAATACCAGTTGGGATCGAGAATGGTGCAGCGAGGACAATCGACAACAACTTTTCATCAGTTGCGCCTCCCGTCCAGTCAGGGAAGAGGAGCACGATGACTTCAGCACCCCAGAGAACTCCTAAAGCAGTCAAACCCCAGACATCTGCTGGGTGCCAGGTGCCGACAAGGAAATCTCCTAGTAACTACGACACCTGGTGTTCGATCCACAAGACATCTCAGCACTCTTTGGTCGAATGTCGGGTGATATTGCAAGTGAAGGCTGAACTCAATGCCTGCAAAGATCGAGATATCTAGCGCACATCTCCGTACAAGGCGTGGTGCCCAATTCACAAATCAAAGAATCACTAGCCCTATGGTCCGTGTTCGTTGCTGTCCGATCCATCAACATCAAGATCAATCTTGGGATACATCGGCGGACAACAGCATAACGGAAACCCCGAATTGTCTGGACGGATTCATCGACATAGATCCTCGTGAGCCCTCCGTCCAGCCCTGCCTGGAATGCTCGGGATCCAACTCTCCGAGAGATGTGAACGTGATCGAAGGAGTTGTCGAGGACGTACCTGAAGAGGGTGAGGTTCATTCAGGGGAAGAGTCGCCTGCTCCCGATACATTGCACCCACATGAGGAGCCAGTTCGAACCCCCGCCGAACACTTCATCGTGGTCAACTCATTACTGAAACAAACTCCGTTCGACTCGGTTACCTTCCCAGAAGCAGATGTCTAGGTCAAAAGGTTACAATCAATGGTGGCCAACCTCAACTCCGCCTTCCTGGTCGCGGCTGGATCTAACCCACAAGGTTCGTCCCGAGACCCACGTCCTTGAGGGAGAGACCGAGTACCAGAGGATGACGCTACGGACGACGCCCACAGTCCACACCTCAGCCGGGATCCAGGCCGTAATCCTCGAAACGCTTTGCCAAGAAGCTAGGACAATCAGCCTCCTCCCCATCAAGACGACCGTGATCTTCGCAACCACTTGAATGGGTGTAGGCGGGAGCGACAAGATCGGAATGAAGTCTACTACCGCCAACCTCATGTGCTTCACCAAGAAAACGGAAGGTGGGACGACAACAACAACCGAGGCGAACGCAACAATGATCGAGATTGTCGGGACCGTCAAAGTCAGCAAGACGAGTACGATCGAGATTGGCAACAACATCATGACAACCGACAACGACGGAACTCATGATCCCCGAACTCCAGGAGGGATCAAGAACAAGGCCGTAGGTCAAGGGGTCGCACCCCCGATCACGGTGATCCTTCGTCGTCGTCATCGTCGATAGAAGGCGGTTCTCGCAGGCCACGAGGACGTCGCCCACCCTTTATACCAGGAGGCGGATGTCGTGCTTTCGTACCTACCTTGTGAGAGGTGCGATGGCCGAGCAAGGTCCGTCCCGCGGCAGTGCCAAAATACGATGGAAGCACTGATCCTGAGGAATTCTTGCACGTCTACTCAATTGTTCTGTACGCGGCTGGCGCAGACGACAACGCATTGGCAAACTACTTGCTGGCAGCATTGAAGGGGTCTGCTCAGTCATGGCTGGTACACCTCCCACCTCGCTCGATTTCTTCCTTGGAAGATCTATGGCAGCAGTTCGTCGCGAACTTTCAAGGAACATACAAGCGGCATGTGGTCGAGGACGATCTACATGCCTTTAGGCAGAATCCAGGTGAATCCTTAAGAGACTATATACGATGTTTTTACGAATGCCGGAATACAATCCCCAAGATCACCGATGCTTCTGTCATACGTGCATTCAAGTCAGGTGTCCAAGATCGGTATACTATCCAGGAACTGGCAACAAGACGAATCACTTCGACCATGAAGTTGTTTGAGATTATCGATAGATGCACTCACACAGATGACGCCCTCAGGAGGAAGGATGGAAAGAGCAAGGTAGTCAAGGAGAAGCAACCACACAACAAGGAAGCACCGGCGTCTACCAAGAAAAAGAAACAAAACCGCAAAAAAACGCAAGGCAAAGACAGAGGTTCTTGTCGCAGAAAAAGCGAACCCTCCCCAAAGCTCTCACGCCCAGAAATATACACCACTTCCAAACGCTCAATGCATTAATCCTCGTCCCAGGAGGCGAGGTACACGTAGACATTATAAGCCACACTTGCAAAAACGTAAAGGAAGTACTTTTATTACATGGGTGACTATAAGCCCTTACACTCAAAGATAAACAAATAAAACAGCGGAAGACTACGGAACAGCAGTAGCAGCAACCACAAGCACTTGATGATGGAGCAAACTATAAGTCCAGGCCTTCATCTTCATCAAGTCTATCCTCTGGATTGGTTTTGTGAGCAAGAGTGAGAACCGTCGCCTCCTCCTCTCTCCGTTTTTCCCCTTCCCGTACACATCACACCACAGCTGCCGCTGTTGGCCATCGTCGGCAAAGCCGCCAGGTTCGGGTGCTGCTCCTGCCCGGCCGTGCCTGTGCACTAGTGCACCGTGAGCCGCCTCCGTGCACTCGGCTCACGGTGGACCGAGCGGCTAGCGAATGGGATGTCATGCCTGGAAATTCAGAAACAGAATTTTCGAAACTGAATGTGTATTAAAATCCCTGTCCAGGACCAGCCAGGGTACACAAACGACAAAGTTGACATACAGTTCCACGTCTTATAAACACAATAAAAGTCTTACAGAAATGCAACGGAAAAACGAAAAAAGACAAACTAAACTAGAACGGGACTCTTGCAGTGGGATGGCACCATTCCACAGTCATCCTCGACGGCGGACGAAGCCTACTCCTCTGAGAAGCCTCCATCAGACGCATACTCCTCTTCTGGTGTGGGGAAAATTAAGCAAGGCTGAGTACTACCCACGGTACTCAACAAGTCATGCCGGAAAAGGAGGCATGATGCAAGATATTCCAAAGGAAGGCAGGGGTTTATTTGCATAAAGTAAGCATTTAAAAACAGTGGTTGAAAGCTGTAGAAAAACGTTGAATTAATTGAACAATATTAAACCATCACTGTCCAACGCTACATCCACGTTGCGACAGGCCCAAACCAACCACCTGAACTAAACCAGTTCCAGTAAATCCAATTATTAAGAAGGTGGGACTAATCACAGTGAATCTGGTTGATCGCCCATAACCGCAGGCACGACTATTTGAATAGTTCTACTCTGATCAGAGGTGTACATCTGTACCCACAAGACACAACCTCAACATCATGTCAACCATGCGTCGCGATACTGGAAAGTACCTGAATAGAGACTGTGACAGGACCCTTCGCATAACCCCCTCTAACCAACCGTACCACACCACAGGTTTCGCCCCCACCTTTAAGTCCAAGGTAGGCAGCCCCCTCTCGTGCCACGGTGAATCCGGCAGCCGATCAACGGGTATGTCCCCTGCCGACCCAACTCCATCACGCCCACCCTAGTCTGGTACGTCAGCTAGAGACAGCTACACTACAAGTCCAGCCGTTGCCCACGCTGGCTTGTGGTACGCACGATATTTCTTCCAGGGTTTCCCGCGAACCAGTCCTTAATTGCCATGGGTGCTTCCATCAAAACTATGCACCCACAGCCCACCATTAGCATATTTTAATTAATTATTATTACCATGGTGGCTCCTAAACCAAAGTGTCACCATAGGGACTACATTAAATAATTACTTAGTGTGATCCCCCTTAGTGAGCTAAGTTAGCTAAGCATGGCTAAGCATTCCTAAAATCAGTGCTTGACTAGTTAAATACCCAAGCTATCAAAGGTACATGATAATCAATATAATTGGCTGAGTACAATAGGTAAAAACCCACATGAAATGACATTGCGAAATAATGCAGTGTTTACGGAAAAATGAGACATTTGTAAATATAGGTACAATATGATCAATGTGAAGCATGACTTGCCTTGCTCTTGAGCTGAAGCAACTTCTGCGACGATCTAGAAATAAACGGGCGCATCGGAGGTATCGGAATCTACACGACAAACAAAGCAAACAACAATACATGCTATAAGTCTACTGAAACAAAGCACAAAAGTATTTTTAATGGATTCTCTGCATTTTTATGAATTTAATGAAATTGAATGGACTTAAACGGAGCTCGGATGAATTAGTTATGAATTTTTGAAGTTATCTGTGTTTTTACTATAGAAAGAAAAACCTTAATTAATTTATTGCGCAATTAACCCCAGGGCTGGCGTCAGCAAGCGGCGGTGGCCGGTCCACCGTGGACTCGGTCCACGGGACCGCGGCGGCGGCGCACCACGTGGCACACACGTGGCGCCGACGCGGCAGCCACGGGGCAGCCACGCGGGATGGAGGGGAGCGGCCGAGATCGGCCCAAGTGGCCAATCCGACGGCCCAGGGCGCTCGGGCGGCGGGCGGCCGGGGCGGCACGGCCCCGAGCTCGGCCGGGGCTCCCATGGCGCGCGCGGTGACCGGGCTCGGCCGGCGGCGACCGGGAGGGAGGCGGCGCAAGGGCGGCGGAGAGCGACGAAGGCGGCGCGCATGCGGGGATAGGACGGCGCGGCCGGAGAGGGGGAGGGGAAAAGGAAGAGAGAGGGTTCTCACCGGGCTGGGGCCGGAGCCGGAGAAGACGACGGCGCGGACGGTGAGGGAGACACGAACCGTCGGCGCGGAGCGACGGACGGGGTGCGGAAGATCGCGGCATACGCGGCGGACGCGTCGGCGCGGCTCGGGGACGACGCGAGCGGTGGGGAGCAGCGGCCGCAGAGGGGGAAAGCGGCGGCGCTAGGGCTCAACGGCGCGGCGGCGAGGGCGAGCACGAGAACGGCGACGGAAAAGGGAAAAAGAGAGAGGAGGATGCGGGGAGTGTTTATATGGGCGCGGGGAGGAGAGATCGGGGCCGAGTTGACGCGGATTTCTCGCCAGAGTGGGGAGAGGAGAGAGGGAACGGTCGGGATTCGAATTCGAATCCCGCTCCTCTCGGTGCGGCGGTTGCGGGCGGAGTGGACACGGATGGGGCGCGGCATGGGCGCACACGTGCGCAGAGCACGCGGGGCGCGGGGAAGTGGCGGAGACGGCGGCCGGCGGTTGCTCCCCTCCGATTCCACCGGTCGGAGAAGGGAGACGGGCCCGACCGGTGGGGCCCACCTGTCAGTGGCCTGGACCGGGAGGGAGGCCGAACGGACTTCGCGGCTGAGGGGGGGGCGCGGCGCTAGCGGGCCTCGGCCTGCGGCCGGCCCGCTAGAGGGGAGGAGCGACGCGTGCTCGGGAGGGAGAGGCAGCCCCGTGGGCCGGCCCACCGGGAGGAGGGCGCGCCCTCGCGCGGCGGCTGGGCTGGCTGGGCCGACGGCCCGAAAGTAAGAAGAAGAGGAAAAAGAAAAAGAAAGGAAAAGGAGAAAGGGATTTTTCTGGGATTAATTTAAATCCGAATTTGATTTTAATTGGTTTAAAATTATTTCCAGGGCTCTGAAAATTCCACTAAAAATCTTGTTAATGTATTTTGACATGGGGAACTCAAGAAAAATTCCACCATGCCTTTTCCACTTATTTAATGCATTATTTAATTGGATTTTCCTCCAGATTAATTGAATAATTTCTCAAATAAATTATTAAATTCGAATTTTACGATTTAGGAGAACTTCAGGTTGTGACATGGGACCCGCCCTGTGGACTTGGTCCACGCGTGCTCTCTCTCCTCGCTGACGCAATAATTAGATTTTCCTTTAGAAAAATAATTCACTAAATTGCAAATTTTCATTTAAACAACACCTAAACTTCAAATGGCCATACCCTGGACTATTTGAACTCGGAATTGACCCGTTCAAGTCTGTAATTTCTCGTAAAAATGTGTAGAACCCATTTATGTGCTTTGTTGCTTCTGCTCATATGGTTTTTCTTATCCTTTTTGTATTTCTTTACGTTGGTCGTGTAGATCCCGTCATTCCGGAAGACCAGCTATTCATCGCTGTTGACGCCGAAGATTTTGTGAGCGATCAAGGCAAGTCATATCTACCTTGAACATGTTGAATCCCATTTTGTGAAAATTATATTGTTTTACCTATACTGCATCGCTTTATAAATTATATCGTTCACTATTAATAATTGTTTATTAGTTATTCCTATGCTCTTTGTTATGTCCTTGATATTGATTTGATATCCATGATCGTTGTGAACCCTAGTAAAATTATCACTTGACTAGTCTAGTACCCTACATGATGGACTGATTAGTTGTTTTAAGTAAATGCTTAGTCCCCCTCGCAGGTCCAGTTTTTTAGTAAATGCTTAGTCATGCTTAGTTTCAACTTAGAACATTTGATAAACTCGACTATGGTGGTTAACAACTAAAACTGGATTAGCTATGGACAATTGACTGGTTTTTCAATAGATGGGTGACAAAATACTTTGTGCAACTAAAACATATTTTTGGGCTGGGCTCGGGGTGCAAGCTAGTTACTTTGGTAGTCGCACCCTAGCTAATATAAGGACCGGTCTTCGGGCCTCTGTTGCAAGGCATCTTCGTGCAACCACAAGTCTAGTAGTTAAGGCCTGACTGGAAGTTTAGATCTTCTCAAAACAGAGACCATTGGTTGGAAGGGTGTGGGGCCAGGATTAAGGCCGATTTTTGCCCGGTGCAAGGAGGGCCTGTCTCGTCCCGGGGGATCCGATGACTTTCACCTCATCAGGGACCGGCGGGCGGCGAAACCTCAGCGGGTTCTCTTGTTTTGGGTAGAGCTAGATGGAAAGTCTTGACACGACATCTATCCGAGTATCGTGGTGGTACCCGGCGCGTGGCAACGCGTGCTAAGGTTGTGTCTTGTGGTTAAAGTTGTACATCTCTGATCAGAGTTAAAAACTATTTGAATAGCCGTGCCCTCGGTTATGGGCAAGCTGAGCAATGTACCCAAAGTTAGTCTTGTTTTATAAAACCTTGGGAGGGTGAAATCATAATGGTGTAGTCATGTGGAAATTAGCCTGGGTTAAGGCAGGTTCGTAGGCTCATGCTACCTTAATTATATTAAAATATTAGCTTAGAACAGGACCATGTTTTAAAATTGGCTTTAACTTGTTAAAATATTGAAACTATGGCTTTATGCAAAATAAACCCTATTAGGCCTTTCCTTGTCTCCCCTATGCATTATTGTTGCATTCCGGTGTGACTTGCTAAGTACGGTGGTGGTACTCACTCTTACTCACAAAACCAATCTAGAGGATGGACTTGATGAAGATGAAGGCCTGGACTTCTAGTTCGCTCCGCCGTCAAGTGCCTGTGGTTGCTGCTGCTCTTGTTTCGTAGTCTTCCGCTGTTTTATTTGTTTATCTTTGAGTGTAAGGGCCTAGAGTCGCCCATGTAATAAAAGTACTTCCTTTACGTTTTCGCAAGTGTGGCTTGTAATAATCAACAATGTCTATGTGTACCTCGCCTCCTGGGATGAGGATTAATGCATTGAGCGTTTGGAAATGGTGTATATTTCTGGGCGTGACAAAAGCGCCCGGCCCTTCAAGGCGGTGAACCAGTATGAAAATGGTGCCCAATCCACAAGACCTTGGCGAGCCTTCACTGCCCCTTCTGTAACTTCCCTTCTTTCGTCCGTCCACGAGGCAGTCAAAAGAAAGAGAGAAAGGGGCGGCTATAACATAACTTCTCCTGGCAAGGAGGAAAAGAATGAGTACCCGCTTTTTCTCATTCAATGGGGATTTGGTTCACCCCACACGTACCCGTCATGGGCAGCCTGCTTTTCTATGTTATATAGACTTGCATATAACTATTCAGAGTCAGGATATTCTACATAGTGTGACTGGTGGATGCTCTTAGATGAAGAAAAGAGACTTTAGGCAAGTGGTTCTGGTAGCTCAGCTGGTTAGAGCAAAGGACTGCAAATCCTTTTTTGCTTGTTTTAGTGGGAAGAGCAAGGGGCATTGCCCTTGAAATCCTTCAGTGGTTCGATTCCACCTCAGAACGACCTTCACGAAAGAAGATGTCTTATTTGTTTGAACCCATGATCCGAACGAGTCACGACAAGGGTGTCATTGATGGAATTACCAATGGAGTAGGTCGCCATTCAACTGATGCGGAGAATCTCATCTACTTTGAAAGTCTTAAGCGATGTGTTTATCTGTCTTTCTAGAAAAAAGTAACCAAATTCGTCGAGCAAGAAAACGGATGCGCATGCTAACGCTTTCGCGCTAGTGCGCTCAATCCGTTGCTTGTTCCAAAGTTTTGTTTTGATAAATCTAGTTTGTGTTCCGTTGAGGGTGCTCATAACTCTGCCTTTTGTTAGAAAATAGAAAAACCAACGGCAAAGAAAGTCTCATGTTGTGGGAAGGACGAGCAAAGCTCAGCTCGAAAGGGCTGAGTATGAGACTCATCCACGCTACTACGCTATCTATTGAAGCTTACTCTTTAATATATAAAAGAAAAAAAGGCCATATAAGTGAGATCCTAGCCAGAGAAGATCAACAGGAGCTATAAAAAAGGGAGAGAACTTTCCGTATTAGGAGAGGTAGCTAAGTACTTGGAGTGCAACGGAGAGAGACATCTGAAGGCCGCTGTGCTTGGGGACGAGGGACTCACTCAACCTTAAAGTTGAGTGAATCCCGAAGCCTCAAAATCTAGCGAGCCCAATTTGATAGCGCTAGGGCCGATTTAAACGCATCCTTAGCGGAACAAGGCTTCACTCCTAAAATGAAATCGTTAGGGACCCACGCTCAATCGTCTCCGCGCAGTCGGTCCCTCGTGCAGCTTCGAATTAAATATATGATGTGGTCTCACTCATTTTTTAAGGGCTGTGTCTTTCGGAGTTATGGGCTCTTCCTTGTGTCCGCAAAGAGTTCTGCTTAAATACGAGGTTTGGGAATAAGTGATGAGCAAGGAATATACGTCTTTCTGCTAAAGAGGATCTATTAAACTCATAATTCATTAGATCCATCCATAAAACCGTCAAGGAAACGAAGTTCGTTCCCTTTCATCAAGTTGGTAAGGTAGGCGAACCACTTAAGCTTTGCCTTAGACTGACGGAACAAAGCTAAGAAGTAGGCTAAATGGAAAAAGGAAAGGGACAAGGGCGGTCGCCGCGCCCTATGAAGACTCGCTTTCGCTACGGCTTCGGTGGGTTCCGTTCTCAGAACACAACCATCTGACAACAATGATCGTGCCAGGCCGATATCCAATAGTAGTTGAGCCAACATCCAGAATATCAAAGTAGTACGGGTCCTCATCGACTGCGGCAGCTCCATCAACCTTCTCTTCGCCAGCACACTTGATGGAATGGGCATCCCTAGAAGCGAGCTCGTCGCTTCCAACTAGCCCTTCGATGGGATCACTCTAGAGTCATCATCCAAACCGCTGGGAAAAATCACACTAGCCATGACGTTCGGCCAAGCTAACAACTTTCGAACAGAGCAAATCACCTTTGATGTAGCCGAATTTGATATGGCCTACATTGCTATTCTCGGAAGGACTGCATTGGCGAAGTTCATGGCAGCGTCCCACTAAGCGTATCAAATTCTAAAGATGACAGGACCAAAAGGGATAATCACAATTCCCGAGAACACGAAAGTAGCGGTACAGTGCGACAAGAGGAGCCTTGACATGGTTGAACATACTCCCACGCCACCCGCCACTATGGAACCCCCTCGGAAAGTGAGCAAACCCAACAAGGCACCCAAGCCCGATGGTGCAATCAAGATCATCCCATTGACCAGTAGTAACCCCGATAAGACAGTCAAAATTGAGGTAACGCTCGACAACAAATAGGAACTCGAGCTCATCTCCTTCCTCCGTGAAAATGCAACTATCCGACATGCCCGGAATCCCTAGGAAGGTGATCGAGCACAAGCTGATGGTGCGTCCCAAGGCCAAGCTAGTAAAACAAAAACTGTGGCAGTTCACACATGATCAAAAAAAAAGCTATTCAAGAAGAGCTGGACAAACTTCTCAAAGCAGACTTCATCAGAGAAGTTCTCCATCACAAAATGGCTCGCCAATCCGGTAATGGTGCGCAAGGCCAACGGCAAGTGGAGGATGTGTGTAGACTTCACCGATCTCAACAAGGCGTGCCCCAAGGACCACTTCCCTCTACCTTGCATTGACCAATTGGTGGATTCAACGACGGGCTGTGAGTTGTTAAGCTTCCTTGACGCTTACTCTGGCTACCACCAGATCTGCACGTCCAAAGAAGACGAGGAGAAGACTGCGTTGATCACACTCTTTGGTGTTTTCTGCTACACTAAGATGCCCTTTGGATTAATCAATGCATGCAACACATACCAGCGAGAAATCCAGGGGGCTTTCGACGACCAGATCGGCAAGAACGTGGAGGCATACGTCGACGATGTCGTGGTCAAGACAAGGAAAAAGGACAAGCTGATCGATGACATGAGGGAAACATTCAACAAACTCTGGTGACATCGGCTCAAACTGAACCCGGAGAAGTGCACGTTTGGAGTACCATCAGGGAAACTGCTAGGATTTCTCGTCTCCGGACGAGGATTTGATGCAAATCCCGATAAGATCAAGGCCATTGAGAACATGAAATCACCGACAAGGCCCAAGAAAATCTAGAAGCTCACAGGATGTATGGCAGCTCTAAGCCGGTTCGTGCTAGGATGGGTGTGGAGATTATGGGTACCGGATACCCTCACAACTAGCTTATCCGACTTACCATAGGGGATAGGTTAGGACTCATGATTATGTAAACCGGCTTATGACTTGGGTATTACGTTACCATTATATAAGGTAATGGCTCATAGTCCAAAGTTGGTAAGATAGAGGAGTCTGACTTAGAATATGAGTGGATCTCCGACTTGTAAACCCCCCCTCCGAGACTATATAAGGAGGGTAGGGGTGTCCCTTGAGGGATAGATGGATAGACAGAGACATAAGTACATGAGTACACAAATCCACGAAATCAAGACATCAAGAGATCAATAAACCACTCGGCGGATCGAATCCCCGAAACAGGAGTAGGGTATTACTTCTCGTTAGAGAGGGCCTGAACCTGTCTAAACCTTTGTCCCGACTAACCCATCATGTTTGGCACTTGACTGCTACCCTCAAATTCTATTGCCGAAACCAAGTTTTGACAGTTGGCGCGCCAGGTAGGGGCCAGTGCGTCAAGTTTTCTTCTTCATCTCGCCGACAAGCGCGATGGGATCTTCATCAGGCATCGACGACTTAGCCTTCGCCCCTGGGCAGGCGTTCCACTTCGGCAGCCTCGACTTCATCACCGACAAATTTGGCAAGACCTCTCTCCTTGACTCGGATTCGGACCAGTCGGGAAGGGGAAACCTTACGGCGCCGTTTGGGTTACCAAACGACGCTGAGATCTACCACAATCTTCTATCTTCCGAATTAGAATCGACCCACTTGGGAATATCTTCGTGCTCATCCAACGAGCTCCCGACCAGTTTCTTTGCCTCCATGGTTGGTGTGCTCCGCCGCCGCTGTTGATGGCAACGTCGTCTTCACCGTCGGTCGTCTTCGTTATTGCCGACTGGAATCTTTGCCTCCACGGTTGGTGTCTTCGTCATCATTGATGGACGACATTATCCCTAGATCGGCCACCTCTGCCGACACCAGTGGAAATACCAAAAAGTTAAGTCATCATTAATTTTCCTTCTTTATATGATATCTTCTTTTTTCCTCTGCCTCACTTCATCAACTGGTCCTCTGTTGAGCAGTGAGTCAGGGGCTACAGATGTTATATCATATTTTTGCAACAATTTTCATAATATTTATCTTGATTGCTTGCGACATAATCCGAGTAAAAAAAGTGCTGATCGAGTTGTGCAACTCTATTTTCCCTATGCTTTCCGTTTGGTTTGTCGATGGATAGTTGCCTTTGGGCCGAATCCTAGCACCCGGGAGCTCGTTGGATAGAGTGTATGACGCAAGGTGCTAAGTATTACTCGGAAGAAATCAAAAGCATAAAGATAAAATAATTTTTTTCTGCTCTAAACAATTATGAAAGTACCCAAGTAGTAAATTTTGATATGTGAAACTTTGTTCCATTAATGACGAACTCATATTAATGACTAGTCGGGCAGAGTATTTAAACGTGAGGAGTCATCTACTCGGGGAAATCAAAACCAAAAAGAGGAGAAATACATACTTATAAATATTTTAAAATGCTTGAATTTTCCTCAAGTACTATGTTTGCATCAGGTACTACTCATCCTACGTGTTTATACTGCAGGATCTATCAATTATACATCATCGTCGGCCTGCCTTCGCCGCCGCCGACTGGTGTCTCCGCCTACATGGTTGATTGGTGACATCACCGTTGTTGGGCGTCTACGACCTCATCGTCGGCCTGCCTTCGCCGCTGCCGACTAGTGTTTCCGCCTACACGGTTGATTGGCATCTACAACTTCATCGTCGGCCTCCCTTCGCCACCGCCGACTAGTGTTTCCGCCTAAACGGTTGATTGGCGACATCACCGTTGTTGGGCGTCTACGACTTCATCGTCGGCCTGCCTTCGCCGCCGCCGACTGGTGTTTCTGCCTTCACGGTTGATTGGTGACATCGCCGTTGTTGGGCGTCTACGACTTCATCGTCGGCCTGCCATCGCCGCCGTCGACTGGTGTTTCTGCCTTCACGGTTGATTGGTGACATCGCCGTTGTTGGGCGTCTACGACTTCATCGTCGGCCTGCCTTCGCCGTCGCCGACTGGTGTCTCCGTCTAAACGGTTGATTGGCGACATCACCGTTGTTAGGCCTCTACGACTTCATCGTCGGCCTGCCTGCACCGCCGACTGGTGTTTCCGCCTACACGGTTGAATGGTGACATCACCGTCGCTGGGCGTCTACGATTTCATCGTCGGCCTGCCTTCGCCGCCGCCGACTGGTGTTTCCGCCTTCACGGTTGATTGGTGACATCACCGTTGTTGGGCGTCTTTGACTTCATCGTCGGCCTGCCTTCGCCGCCGCCGACTGGTGTTTTTGCCTACACGGTTGATTGGTGACATCACCGTTGTTTGGCGTCTACGACTTCATCGTCAGCCTGCCATCGCCGCAGCCGACTGGTGTTTTCGCCTTCACGGTTGATTGGTGATATCACCGTTGTTGGGCCTATACGACTTCATCGTCGGCCTGCCTGCGCCGCCGACTGGTGTTTTCGCCTACACGGTTGAATGGTGACATCACCGTCGCTGGGTGTCTACGACTTTATCGTCGGCCTGCCTTCGTCGCCGCCGACTGGTGTTTCCGCCTTCACGGTTGATTGGTGACATCACCGTTGTTGGGCGTCTTCGACTTCATCACCGGCCTGGCTTCGCCGCCGCCGACTGGTGTTTCCGCCTACACGGTTGTTTGGCGACATCACCGTTGCTGGGCGTTTACGACTTCATCCTCGGCCGCCGCCGCCGACTGGTGTTTTAGCCTACACGGTTGATTGGTGACGTCACCGTTGCTGGGCCTCTACGACTTCATCATCGGCCTGCCTTCGCCGCCGCCGACTGGTGTTTCCGCCTTCACGGTTGATTGGTGACTTCACCGTTGTTTGGCGTCTACGACTTCGTCATCGGCCTGCCTTCGCCGCCGCCGACTGGTGTCTCCGCCTACATGGTTGGTTTTCACACCACCGTTGTTGGGCGTCTACGACTTCATCATCGGCCTGCCTTCGCCGCCGCCGACTGGTGTTTCTGCCTTCACGGTTGATTGGTGACATTGCCGTTGTTGGGCGTCTACGACTTCATCCTCGGCCTGCCTTCGCCGCCGCCGACTGGTGTTTCCGCCTTCACGGTTGATTGGTGACTTCACTATCGCTGGGCGTCTACGACTTCATCGTCGGCCTGCCTTCGCCGCCGCCGACTGGTGTTTTCGCCTTCACGGTTGATTGGTGACATCACCGTTGTTGGGCGCCTTCGACTTCATCGTCAGCCTGCCTTCGCCGCCGCCGACTGGTGTTTTCACCTACACGGTTCATTGATGGTGACATCACCGTTGTTGGGCGTCTACGACTTCATCGTCGGCCTGCCTTCGCCGCCGCCGACTGGTGTCTCCGCCTACACGGTTGATTGGTGACATCATCGTTGTTGGGCGTCTACGACTTCATCGTCGGCCTGCCTTCGCCGTCGCCGACTGGTGTTTTCGCCTACACGGTTGAATGGTGACATCACCGTTGTTGGGCCTCTACGACTTCATCGTCGGCCTACCTTCGCCGTCGCCGACTTGTGTCTCCGCCTACACGGTTGATTGGTGACATCACCGTTGTTGGGCGTCTATGACTTCATCGTCGGCCTGCCTTCGCCGCCGCCGACTGGTGTTTTCGCCTACACGGTTGAATGGTGACATCACCGTTGCTGGGCATCTATGACTTCATCGTCGGCCTGCCTTCGCCGCCGCCGAATGGTGTCTCCGCCGATACGGTTGATTGGTGACATCATCGTTGTTGCGCGTCTACGACTTCATCGTCGGCCTGCCTTCGCCGCCGCCGACTGGTGTTTTCGCCTACACGGTTGAATGGTGACATCACCGTTGCTGGGCATCTACGACTTCATTATTGGCCTGCCTTCGCCGCCGCCACCGACTGGTGTCTCCGCCTACACGGTTGATTGGTGACATCACCGTTGTTGGGCGTCTACGACCTCATCGTCGGCCAGCCTTCGCCGCAGCCGACTGGGGTTTCCGCCTTCACGGTTGATTGGTGACATCACCGTTGTTGGGCGTCTACGACTTCATCGTCGGCCTGCCTTCGCAGCCGCCGACTGGTGTCTCCGCCTACATGGTTGGTTTTCACACCACCATTGTTGGGCGTCTACGACTTAATCGTCGGCCTGCCTTCGCCGCCGCCGACTGGTGTTTTAGCCTACATGGTTGATTGGTGACATCACCGTTGCTGGGCCTCTACGACTTCATCGTCGGCCTGCCTTCGCCGCAGCCGACTGGTGTCTCCGCCTACACGGTTGATTGGTGACATCATCGTTGTTGGGTGTCGACGACTTCATCGTCAGCCTGCCTTCGCCGCCGCCGACTGGTGTTTTCGCCTACACGGTTGAATGGTGACATCACCGTTGTTGGGCCTCTACGACTTCATCGTCGGCCTACCTTCGCCGCCGCCGACTGGTGTCTCCGCCTGCACGGTTGATTGGTGACATCACCGTTGTTGGGCGTCTACGACCTCATCGTCGGCCAGCTTTCGCCGCAGCCGACTAGTGTTTCCGCCTTCACGGTTGATTGGTGACATCACCGTTGTTGGGCGTCTACGACTTCATCGTCGGCCTACCTTCGCCGACGCCGACTGGTGTCTCCGCCTACATGGTTGGTTTTCACACCACCATTGTTGGGGGTCTACGACTTCATCGTCGGCCAGCCTTCGCCGCAGCCGACTGGTGTTTTCGCCTTCACGGTTGATTGGTGACATCACCGTTGTTGGGCGTCTACGACTTCATCGTCGGCCTGCCTTCGCCGACGCCGACTGGTGTCTCCGCCTACATGGTTGGTTTTCACACCACCATTGTTGGGCGTCTACGACTTCATCGTCGGCCTGCCTTCGCCGCAGCCGACTGGTGTCTCCGCCTTCACGGTTGATTGGTGACATCATCGTTGTTGGGCGTCTACGACTTCATCGTCGGCCTGCCTTCGCCGCCGCCGACTGGTGTTTCCGCCTACACGGTTGAATGGTGACATCACCGTTGTTAGGCCTCTACGACTTCATCGTCGGCCTACCTTCGCCGCCGCCGACTGGTGTCTCCGCCTACACGGTTGATTGGTGACATCACCGTTGTTGGGCGTCTACGACCTCATCGTTGCCCAGCTTTCGCCGCAGCCGAGTAGTGTTTCCGCCTTCACGGTTGATTGGTGACATCACCGTTGTTGGGCGTCTACGATTTCATCGTCGGCCTGCCTTCGCCGACGCCGACTGGTGTCTCCGCCTACATGGTTGGTTTTCACACCACCATTGTTGGGCGTCTACGACTTCATCCTCGGCCTGCCTTCGCCGCCGCCGACTGGTGTTTTCGCCTACACGGTTGTATGGTGACATCACCGTTGTTGGGCCTCTACGACTTCATCGTCGGCCTGCCTTCGCCGCGGCCGACTGGTGTTTCCGCCTACACGGTTGATTGGTGACATCACCATTGTTTGGCGTCTAAGACTTCATCGTCGGCCTGGCTTCGCCGCCGCCGACTGGTGTCTCCGCCTACACGGTTGATTGGTGACATCACCGTTGTTTGGCGTCTACGACCTCATCGTCGGTCAGCCTTCGCCGCCGCCGACTGGTGTTTCCGCCTTCACGGTTGATTGGTGACATCATCATTGTTGGGCGTCTACGACTTCATCGTCGGCTTGCCTTCGCCGCAGCCGACTAGTGTCTCCGCCTACACGGTTGATTGGTGACATCATCGTTGTTGAGCGTCTACGACTTCATTGTCGGCCTGCCTTCGCCGCCGCCGACTGGTGTTTTCGCCTACACGGTTGAATGGTGACATCACCGTTGTTGGGCCTCTACGACTTCATCGTCGGCCTACCTTCGCCGCCGCCGACTGGTGTCTCCGCCTACACGGTTGATTGGTGACATCACCGTTGTTGAGTGTCTACGACCTCATCGTCGGCTAGCCATCGCCGCAGCCGACTGGTGTTTCCGCCTTCACGGTTGATTGGTGACATCACCGTTGTTGGGCGTCTACGACTTCATCGTCGGCCTGCCTTCGCCGACGCCGACTAGTGTCTCCGCCTATATGGTTGGTTTTCACACCACCATTGTTGGGCGTCTACGACTTCATCGTCGGCCTGCCTTCGTCGCCGTCGACTGGTGTTTTCGCCTACACGGTTGTATGGTGACATCACCTTTGTTGGGCCTCTACGACTTCATCGTCGGCCGGCCTTCGCCGCCGCCGACTGGTGTTTCCGCCTACACGGTTGATTGGTGACATCACCATTGTTTCGCATCTATGACGACATTGTCGGCTTGCCTTCGCCGCCGCCGACAGGTGTCTCCGCCTACACGGTTGATTGGTGACATCACCGTTGTTTGGCGTCTACGACCTCATCGTCGGCCAGCCTTCGCCGCCGCCGACTTGTGTTTCCGCCTTCACGGTTGATTGGTGACATCACCGTTGTAGGGCGTCAACGACTTCATCGTCGGCCTGCCTTCGCCGCAGCCGACTGGTGTCTCCGCCTACACGGTTGATTGGTGACATCATCGTTGTTGGGCGTCTACGACTTCATCGTCGGCCTGCCTTCGTCGCCGCCGACTGGTGTTTTCGCCTACACGGTTGAATGGTGACATCACCGTTGTTGGGCCTCTACGACTTCATTGTCGGCATGCCTTCGCCGTCGCCGCCGCCGACTGGTGTCTCCGCCTACATGGTTGATTGGTGACATCACCGTTGTTGGGCGTCTACGACCTCATCGTCGGCCAGCCTTCGCCGCAGCCGACTGGTGTTTCCGCCTTCACGGTTGATTGGTGACATCACCGTTGTTGGGCGTCTACGACTTCATCGTCGGCCTGCCTTCGCCGACGCCGTCTGGTGTCTCCGCCTACATGGTTGGTTTTCACACGACCATTGTTGGGCGTCTGCGACTTCATCGTCGGCCTGCCTTCGCCGCCGCCGCCTGGTGTTTCCACCTTCACGGTTGATTGGTGACTTCACCGTTGTTGGGCGTCTACGACTTCATCGTCGGCCTGCCTTCGCCGACGCCGACTGGTGTCTCCGCCTACACGGTTGATTGGTGACATCACCGTTGTTTGGCGTCTACGACCTCATCGTCGGCCAGCCTTCGCCGCAGCCGACTGGTGTTTCCGCCCACACGGTTGATTGATGACATCACCGTTGGTGGGCGTCTACGACTTCATCGTCGGCCTGCCTTCGCCGACGCCGACTGGTGTCTCCGCCTACATGGTTGGTTTTCACTCCACCATTGTTGGGCGTCTACGACTTCATCGTCGGCCTGCCTTCGCCGCCGCCGACTGGTGTTTTCGCCTACACGGTTGTATGGTGACATCACCGTTGTTGGGCCTCTACGACTTCCTCGTCGGCCTGCCTTCGCCGCCGCCGACTGGTGTTTCCGCCTACACGGTTGATTGGTGACATCACCATTGTTTGGCGTCTATGACTTCATCGTCGGCCTGCCTTCGCCGCCGTCGACTGGTGTCTCCGCCTACACGGTTGATTGGTGACATCACCGTTGTTTGGCGTCTACGACCTCATCGTCGGCCAGCCTTCGCCGCAGCCGACTGGTGTTTCCGCCTTCACGGTTGATTGATGACATCACCGTTGGTGGGCGTCTACGACTTCATCGTCGGCCTGCCTTCGCCGACGCCGACTGGTGTCTCCGCCTACATGGTTGGTTTTCACTCCACCATTGTTGGGCGTCTACGACTTCATCGTCGGCCTGCCTTCGCCGCCGCCGACTGATGTTTTCGCGTACACGGTTGTATGGTGACATCACCGTTGTTGGGCCTCTACGACTTCATCGTCGGCCTGCCTTCGCCGCCGCCGACTGGTGTTTCCGCCTACACGGTTGATTGGTAACATCACCATTGTTTGGCGTCTATGACATCATCGTCGGCCTGCCTTCGCCGCAGCCGACTAGTGTCTCCGCCTACACGGTTGATTAGTGACATCATCGTTGTTGAGCGTCTACGACTTCATCGTCGGCCTGCCTTCGCCGCCGCCGACTGGTGTTTTCGCCTACACGGTTGAATGGTGACATCACCGTTGTTGGGCCTCTACGACTTCATCGTCGGCCTGCCTTCGTCGCCGCCGCCGACTGGTGTCTCCGCCTACACGGTTGATTGGTGACATCACCGTTGTTGGGCGTCTACGACCTCATCGTCGGCCAGCCTTCGCCGCAGCCGACTGGTGTTTCCGCCTTCACGGTTGATTGGTGACATCACCGTTGTTGGGCGTCTATGACTTCATCGTCGGCCTGCCTTCGCCGACGCCGTCTGGTGTCTCCGCCTACATGGTTGGTTTTCACACCACCATTGTTGGGCGTCTACGACTTCATCGTCGGCCTGCCTTCGCCGCCGCCGACTGGTGTTTCCGCCTTCACGGTTGATTGGTGACATCACCGTTGTTGGGCCTCTACGACTTCATCGTCGGCATGCCTTCGCCGCCGCCGTCGACTGGTGTCTCCGCCTACATGGTTGATTGGTGACATCACCGTTGTTGGGCGTCTACGACTTCATCGTCGGCCTGCCTTCGTCGCCGCCGACTGGTGTTTTCGCCTACACGGTTGAATGGTGACATCACCGTTGTTGGGCCTCTACGACTTCATCGTCGGCATGCCTTCGCCGCCGCCGCCAACTGGTGTCTCCGCCTACATGGTTGATTGGTGACATCACCGTTGTTGGGCGTCTACGACCTCATCGTCGGCCAGCCTTCGCCGCAGCCGACTGGTGTTTCCGCCTTCACGGTTGATTGGTGACATCACCGTTGTTGGGCGTCTACGACTTCATCGTCGGCCTGCCTTCGCCGACGCCGTCTGGTGTCTCCGCCTACATGGTTGGTTTTCACACGACCATTGTTGGGCGTCTACGACTTCATCGTTGGCCTGCCTTCGCCGCCGCCGACTGGTGTTTCCACCTTCACGGTTGATTGGTGACATCACCGTTGTTGGAGGTCTACGACTTCATCGTCGGCCTGCCTTCGCCGACGCCGACTGGTGTCTCCGCCTACATGGTTGGTTTTCACACCTCCATTGTTGGACGTCTACGACTTCATCGTCGGCCTGCCTTCGCCGCCGCCGACTGGTGTTTTAGCCCACACGGTTGTATGGTGACATCACCGTTGTTGGGCCTCTACGACTTCATCGTCGGCCTGCCTTCACCGCCGCCGACTGGTGTTTCCGCCTACACGGTTGATTGGTGACATCACCATTGTTTGGCGTCTATGACTTCATCGTCGGCCTGGCTTCGCCGCCGCCGACTGGTGTCTCCGCCTACACGGTTGATTGGTGACATCACCATTGTTTGGCCTCTACAACCTCATCGTCGGCCAGCCTTCGCCGCCGCCGACTGGTGTTTCCGCCTTCACGGTTGATTGGTTACATCACCGTTGTTGGGCGTCTACGACTTCTTCGTCGGCCTGCCTTCGCAGCCGCCGACTGGTGTCTCCGCCTACATGGTTGGTTTTCACACCTCCTTTGTTGGGCGTCTACGACTTCATCGTCGGCCTGCCTTCGCCGCCGCCGACTGGTGTTTTAGCCTACATGGTTGATTGGTGACATCACCGTTGCTGGGCCTCTACGACTTCATCGTCGGCCTGCCTTCGCCGCAGCCGACTGGTGTCTCCGCCTAGACGGTTCATTGGTGACATCATCGTTGTTGGGCGTCTACGACTTCATCGTCGGCCTGCCTTCGCCGCCGCCGACTGGTGTTTTCGCCTACACGGTTGAATGGTGACATCACCGTTGTTGGGCCTCTACGACTTCTTCGTCGGCCTACGTTCGCCGCCGCCGACTGGTGTCTCTGCCTACACGGTTGATTGGTGACATCACCGTTGTTGAGCGTCTACGACCTCATCATCGGCTAGCCATCGCCGCAGCCGACTGGTGTTTCCGCCTTCACGGTTGATTGGTGACATCACCGTTGTTGGGCGTCTACGACTTCATCGTCGGCATGCCTTCGCCGACGCCGACTGGTGTCTCCGCCTACATGGTTGGTTTTCACACCACCATTGTTGGGCGTCTACGACATCATCGTCGGCCTGCCTTCGTCGCCGTCGACTGGTGTTTTCGCCTACACGGTTGTATGGTGACATCACCGTTGTTGGGCCTCTACGACTTCATCGTCGGCCTGCCTTCGCTGCCGCCGACTGGTGTTTCCGCCTACACGGTTGATTGGTGACATCACCATTGTTTGGCGTCTACGACTACATTGTCGGCCTGTCTTCGCCGCCGCCGACTGGTGTCTCCGCCTACACGGTTGATTGGTGACATCACCGTTGTTTGGCGACTACGACTTCATCGTCGGCCTGCCTTCGCCGCCGCCGACTGGTGTTTTCGCCTACACGGTTGAATGGTGACATCACCGTTGTTGGGCCTCTACGACTTCATCGTCGGCCTACCTTCGCCGCCACCGACTGGTGTCTCCGCCTACACGGTTGATTGGTGACATCACCGTTGTTGGGCGTCTACGACCTCATCGTCGGCCAGCCTTCGCCGCAGCCGACTGGTGTTTTCGCCTTCACGGTTGATTGATGACATCACCGTTGTTGGGCGTCTACGACTTCATCGTCGGCCTGCCTTCGCCGACGCCGACTGGTGTCTCCGCCTACATGGTTGGTTTTCACTCCACCATTGTTGGGCGTCTACAACTTCATCGTCGGCCTGCCTTCGCCGCCGCCGACTGATGTTTTCGCCTACACGGTTGTATGGTGACATCACCGTTGTTGGGCCTCTACGACTTCATCGTCGGCCTGCCTTCGCCGCCGCCGACTGGTGTTTCCGCCTACACGGTTGATTGATAACATCACCATTGTTTGGCGTCTATGACTTCATCGTCGGCCTGCCTTCGCCGCCGCCGACTGGTGTCTCCGCCTACACGGTTGATTGGTGACATCACCGTTGTTTGGCGTCTACGACCTCATCGTCGGCCAGCCTTCGCCGCAGCCGACTGGTGTTTCCGCCTTCACGGTTGATTGGTGACATCACCGTTGTTGGGCGTCTACGACTTCATCGTCGGCCTGTCTTCGCCGACGCCGACTGGTGTCTCCGCCTACATGGTTGGTTTTCACTCCACCATTGTTGGGCGTCTACGACTTCATCGTCGGCCTGCCTTCGCCGCCGCCGACTGGTGTCTCCGCCTACATGGTTGGTTTTCACACCACCATTGTTGGGCGTCTACGACTTCATCGTCGGCCTGCCTTCGCCGCCGCCGACTGGTGTTTTCGCCTACACGGTTGAATGGTGGCATCACCGTTGTTGGGCCTCTACGACTTCATCGTCGGCCTGCATTCGCCGCCGCCAACTGGTGTTTCCGCCTACAGGGTTGATTGGTGACATCACCATTGTTTGGCGTCTATGACTTCATCGTCAGCCTGCCTTTGCCACCGCCGACTGGTGTCTCCGCCTACACGGTTGATTGGTGACATCACCGTTGTTTGGCGTCTATGACTTCATCGTCGGCCAGCCTTCGCCGCCGCCGACTGGTGTTTCCGCCTTCACGGTTGATTGGTGACATCACCATTGTTGCGCGTCTACGACTTCATCATCGGCCTGCCTTCGCCGACGCTGACTGGTGTCTCCGCCTACATGGTTGGTTTGCACACCACCATTGTTGGGCGTCTTCGACTTCATCGTCGGCCTGCTTTCGCCGCCGCCGACTGGTGTTTCCGCCTACACGGTTGATTGATGGTGACATCACCGTTGTTGGGCGTCTACGACTTCATCGTCGGCCTGTCTTCGCTGTCGCCGACTGGTGTCTCCGCCTACACGGTTGATTGGTGACATCACCGTTGTTGGGCCTCTTCGACTTCATAGTCAGCCTGCTTGCGTCGCCGACTGGTGTTTCCTCCTACACGGTTTAATGGTGACATCACCGTCGCTGGGTGTCTATGACTTCATCGTCGGCCTGCCTTCGCCGCCGCCAACTGGTGTTTCGGCCTTCACGGTTGATTGGTGACATCACCATTGTTGGGCGTCTTCGACTTCATCGTTGGCCTGCCTTTGCCGCCGCCGACTGGTGTTTTTGCCTACACGGTTGATTGGTGACATCACCGTTGTTTGGCGTCTACGACTTCATCGTCGGTCTACCTTCGCCGCAGCCGACTGGTGTCTCCGCCTACACGGTTGAATAGTGACATCACCGTCACTAGGCGTCTACGAGTTCATCGTCGGCCTGCCTTTGCCGCCGCCGACTGGTGTCTTCGCCTACACGGTTGATTGGTGACATCACCTTTGTTGGGCGTCTTCGACTTCATCGTCGGCCTGCCTTCGCCCCCGCCGACTGGTGTTTTCGCCTACACGGTCGATTGGTGACATCACCGTTGATGGGCGTCTACGACCTCTTCGTCGGCCTGCCTTTGCCGCCGCCGACTGGTGTCTCCGCCTACACGGTTCGTTTTCACACCACCGTTGTTGGGCGTCTACGATTTCTTCGTCGGCCTGCCTTCGCCGCCGCCGACTGGTGTTTCTGCCTTCACGGTTGATTGGTGACATCACCGTTGTTGGGCGACAACGACCTCATTGTCGGCATGCCTTCGCCGCCGCCGACTGGTGTTTTCGCCTTCACGATTGATTGGTGACATCACCGTTGTTGGGCGTTTGTGACTTCATCGTCGGCCTTCCTTCGCCGCCGCCGACTGGTGTCTCCGCCTACACGGTTGATTGGTGACATCACCGTTGTTGGGCGTCTTCGACTTCATCATCGGCCTGCCTTCGCCGCCGCCGGCTGGTGTTTCCGCCTTCACGGTTGATTAGTGACATCACCGTTGATGGTCGTCTACGACTTCATCGTCAGCCTACCTTCGCCGCCGCCGACTGGTCTCTCCGCCTACACGGTTGGTTTTCACACCACCGTTGTTGGGCGTTTACGACTTCATCGTCGGCCTGCCTTCGCCGCCGCCGACTGGTGTTTTCGCCTACACGGTTGAATGGTGACATCACCGTTGCTGGGCGTGTACGACTTCCTCGTCGGCCTGCCTTCGCCGCCGCCGACTGGTGTTTCCGCCTACCCGGTTGATTGATGGTGACATCACCGTTGGTGGGCGTCTACGACTTCATCGTCGGCCTGCCTTCGCCGCCGCAGACTAGTGTTTCCGCCTACACGGTTGATTGGCGACATCACCGTTGCTGGGCGTCTACGACTTCATCCTCGGCCTGCCTTCGCCGCCGCCGACTGGTGTTTTAGCCTACACGGTTGATTGGTGACATCACCGTTAGTGGGCGTCTACGACTTCATTGTCGGCCTGCCTTTGCCGCCGCCGACTGGTGTTTTCGCCTACACGGTTGATTGGTGACATCACCGTTGTTGGGCCTCTACGACTTCATCGTCGGCATGCCTGCGCCGCCAACTGGTGTTTCCGCCTACACGGTTGAATGGTGACATCACCGTCGCTAGGCGTCTACGACTTCATTGTCGGCCTGCCTTCGCCGCCGCCGACTGGTGTTTCCGCCTTCACGGTTGATTGGTGACATCACCGTTGTTGGGCGTTTTCGACTTCATCGTCGGCCTGCCTTTGCCGCCGCCAACTGGTGTTTCCGCCTACACGGTTGATTGATGGTGACATCACCGTTGTTGGGCGTCTACGACTTCATCATCGGCCTGCCTTCGCCGCCGCCGACCGGTGTTTTCGCCTACACGGTTGATTGGTGACATCATCGTTGTTGGGCGTCTACGACTTCATCGTCGGCCTGCCTTCGCCGCCGCCGACTGGTGTTTTCGCCTACACGGTTGAATGGTGACATCACCGTTGTTGAGCATCTACGACTTCATCGTCGGCCTGCCTTCGCCGTCGCCGACTGGTGTTTTCGCCTACACGGTTGATTGGTGACATCTCCGTTGTTGGGCCTCTACGACTTCATCGTCGGCCTGCCTTCGCCGCCGCTGACTGGTGTTTCCGCCTCCACGGTTGATTGATGACATCATCGTTGTTGGGCCTCTACGACTTCATCGTCGGCCTGCCTTCGCCGCCGCCGACTGGCGTCTTCGCCTACACGATTGATTGGTGACTCACCGTTGTTGGGTGTCTATATCTTCACCGCCAGCTCGCCTTCGCCGCCATTGACTGCTGTGCAATTTCGTCATCATTGTGGAGCAACTTCATCCTCACTGTCTTCGGCACCGGCAGATTCTATTACCTCTACTTTGCAAGCTTCGATACTTCACCAACCACGACGTCTCCAGGAGCCTCAACAAGACATCTTCAATGCGTATCTTCACTCAGGCAATGGCTACTCAATGACAAGCTATAGTTCTTGACTCTATGATCAGTTGTTTCCCAACTAAGCATAGAGCGGGGGCTACACGAATACAAGACTCAAAATTCAACATGCATTATGTCAAGATAAAGCAATCAATTAATCAGCCAATGAATCAACTTCGGAGAAATCAGCTTCGTCGTCGCTCCAGAGCAGACTTTCTACATCAGCAATTCCAATATTTTTGTCGACAACTTTGGCTCTCAGTTGATGCTACAGTCTACTCCAAGTTTTTCAAATGTCAAGTTCAAGATTTCATTTATATATCATGGAGTTTGGAGTTCTTCGCCACACACATGCTAGCATCAAGGAAACTACTTGGGCTTTGATATCTTTTCAACAGTTTGATGGATTATTATCATTGATGTTATCATCGGCACCTTCGTCATCGGCATTATCTTCATCTTCAGCCAACTACTGTCAACCAAGTTCTTTGCTTCAGGAGTTTGGGCTTCGTTTACACTAAAATTTGACTGGGGCACCAATGTCGTCATCTTCATCAACATCTTGCCATGTCTCTTGGGCATTACCTATTCTGCTACTGTTGACGGACAACTTTGTTTCTACAACTGGTTGTTTTTTCAGCTATGGATCGTCATCACCACCGGTTGCGTCTTCACAGTTGGTTGGCCTATTACACCGCAACTGATTAGTATTTTTTTCTTCATCGTCCGGCTATCTCCGTCATTGCCGACTGGTGGTCTCGTCGTCATTGCTGGCCTACGTCGTTGCTGCGGATGTGCGTCTTCATCTTCAACACCGACTTGCCTTGGTCGCCAATGACTGTCGTCATTACTGCTGGTCACGTTTATCACCGCCGACTATTTTCTTCGTCTCTATGGTTGGTGGATTTCGCCATCGCTGTTGATGGGCAATTGTGTCTCCACCACTGACATCTTCGTTACCTTTGATGGGTAATTTTATTTTCACATTGGTGATCTTGCTTCCATGCCGATTGCATCAGTTGTCACCAATGGATAACCTCGACTGCGACAGAAGGATAAGCAACATGCTCAGGGGCTTAATAGCTCTAGCACGAGGATCATACCTTCAATTTGGACTTATTCTGGATATATGCAACATAAATACATGGCCGCGAGCTTATCTCCTATATTCATGGTCTGGATCAATCATTATTTTCCAAAAGGGTCACAAGATGAGTTCTTGTGCCAGTTGGGATTCAGTTATCAAATCTATTTTGGTGCATCCCATGAGGGATAACCATTCGGATCAGAAGATGAAGCGACGGGGAAGACGTTGGCGCTTCAGAGATTTTAGGGTATCGCTAGGTTTTCTCGTGGTTGGGCCGAGACCCATGAGAAGCTTACGGCCCATATTACAGGTGTGGCTTGACACGTGTCTCTAGGGACTTAAGCAGATTTGCTCTGGCAATATGCGCGTGGCTCACTGCCCAATACCTTTAAAATCCTTTCATACAGCAGTTACACAACTTGTTGAAGGTTGGTACGATGCAACTTGGAAGGTGATAAACAGTAAAGTTTTTTATAACTGTCCTGGTAACTTTTTTATAGGATGCAGGAGTTGTTTGGTTTTTACAAAGCATTTGATTTTATGATTATGTCAATGCTTTTCTGTCACCTTGGTGTGCTCTTTTTGATTAAGACCAATATTATGGCTGGAGCTATTTAATATTTTGGTCATATTTTTCAAATGACTGATGAATTATCAACTCAGATTTTCTACCCATGAGGGTTGGCTGAGTTGTCTGTTCTGAAATGACTCGGGCAAAACGACTTGGATAAGCATGAGCTTGCCGAGTACTCGGAATTCATTATACACTATGCCTTGATTATGAGGTTATGTGTTATATGATTTTTTATGATTGCTTTTGGCTTAGGCTAGGCATTTATTTAACTCAGGAGAGTATGATTATTATAGTTCTTGACTATATGCTTAGTTTGATTAACTAAACACATAGTCGGGGGCTACATCTAATTAGGTGCATCAGTCGATGCACCTAAATATCTATTTTTGGAATTTTTGAGATGTTTTCAGCCCTTCACAGCCTTTCTATTGGATGATAAAGCACTTGGGAGACTCAGGCAGAGATGATGGAAGCACTCGGCGATAGAAGCACTCGGCTAAGGAGATACTCGGCTATGTGTTATTCTGGTTCGGGGCAAAGTTATTTCGTCGACTGTGAAGGTCTTGGGGGCTACTGTGGAGATTATGGGTACCGGATACCCTCACGACTAGCTTATCCGACTTACCATAGGGGATAGGTTAGGACTCATGATTATGTAAACCGGTTTATGACTTGGGTATTACGTTACCATTGTATAAGGTAATGGCTCATAGTCCAAAGTTGGTAAGATAGAGGAGTTTGACTTAGAATATGAGTGGATCTCCGACTTGTAAACCCCCCCTCCGAGACTATATAAGGAGGGTAGGGGTGTCCCTTGAGGGATAGATGGATAGACAGAGACATAAGTACACGAGTACACAAATCCACAAAATCAAGAGATCAAGAGATCAATAAACCACTCGGTGGATCGAATCCCCAAAACAGGAGTAGGGTATTACCTCTCGTTAGAGAGGGCCTGAACCTGTCTAAACCTTTGTCCTGACTAACCCATCGTGTTTGGCACTTGACTGCTACCCCCAAATTCTATTGCCGAAACCAAGTTTCGACAATGGGAGAACGAGGACAGCCTTTCTTTGGCATACTCAAAAAGCATGGTAGATTTGAGTGGACACAGGATGCCGAGAACGCGTTTATCGCACTCAAACGGTACTTATCCAACCCCCTGTACTTGTTGCCCCACAGCCAATGGAAGAGCTATTTCTATATATTGCTGCCACACCCTATTCTGTTAGCACTGTGATTATCATTGAGAGGGACAAAGTACAACATCCCGTGTACTATCTCAGCAAGGCCCTCCACGATGCCAAAACCCGATATCCTCAAATTCAAAAGTTGCTCTATGCCGTAGACATGACATCGCGAAAGTTATGCCACTACTTCCAGGCCCATAAAGTCACGATCGTCTCTTCCTTCCCTCTCGGTGAGGTTGTAAGGAACAAAGACGTCGATAGACGCATTGCTAAATAGGTTGTCGAAGTCAGCCAATTCGATGTCAAATTCGTCCCGCGAACAGCCATCAAGTCACAGGTTCTCACAGATTTCATTACCGATTGGACTGTTCTCGAGAACACCCAAACCAGTCAGACTAATGACGAGACATGGACAATGGCCTTTGATGGGGCCTTCAACAGCCAGTGAGCAGGGGCAAGATTCATTCTGACATCTCCAGCTGGAGACTAGTTCAGACAAGCAATACACCTCAACTTTAGAGCTACAAACAACACCGCAGAGTACGAAGGACTACTCATCGGGTTAAGAGCAGCAGCAACACTCGGGGTAAAGCGATTAATAGTGAAAGGGGACTCAAAGATAGTTGCTAACCAAGTGCACAAAGACTACAAATGCTCAAACCTAAGTACCACGCTGAAGTCAGGAAGTTGAAGCGAAAATTTGACGGCTTTGAAGTATGTCACGTCTATCGCAAAGACAATACCGACACTGACAAATTAGCACGGCGTGCGTTCAAAAGAGAACCTATCGAACCAGGAACCTTTGTGGACGTCCTGACAAAACCTTCAGTTAAGACCATGGACGATGAAGGCACCTTGGCCAATACCGAGAACGACTCGGGGGCTACCGAAGAGGTCACTTACATCGTCGTCGACATCGAGACCACAGAAGACTGGCGCACTCCGCTCATCAATTTCTTGGATACCGACAAACTCCCAGACGAAGACACCGAGGCAGAAAAACTCTCTCGACAGGCAAAAACTTATTGTATAATCGGCAACGATTTGTACAAAAAAGCGCCGAACGGAGTCCTGCTCAAGTGTGTCTCTCCCAAGGACGGCAAAGATCTATTACTCGACATCCATGAAGGAATATGCGGATCTCGCGCCGGTGGGTGAACTCTAGTCAGAAAAGCCTTCCGACAAGGATTTTTCTAGCCGACAGCCCTTCAAGATGCTTGCGAGCTGGTAAAACGATGTGAAGCTTGTCAATTTCACAGTAAACACACTAAAATGCTAGCCCAAGTGCTCCAAACTATCCCTCTCACCTGGCCGTTCTCGTGCTGAGGGCTTGACATCCTCGGACCATTTCCTCGAGGACAAGATGGCTACACGTTCTTGTTCGTGGCTATCGACAAATTCACTAAGTGGATTGAGGCGGAGCCAACAAGAGATATTAAAGCCGAACACGCCACCAAGTTTATGAGAGGAATATTTTGCAGATATGGATTACCTCATTGGATCTTGACAGACAACGACTCCCAATTCACCAGCGGTGCCTTCCAGGACTACTACATTAAATTAGGAGTAAAAATCTGCTTCGCATTGGTCTCCCATCCTCAGAGTAACGGGCAGGTCAAGAGGGACAACGGTATCGTGCTACAGGATATCAAAACACGTGTGTATGATAGGCTTCTGGCCTATGACACACGCTGGGTTGATGAACTCTCTTCTGTTTTGTGGGCCGTCCGCACTACCCCGACAACCTCCACCAAAGAAACTCCATTCTTTCTCATGTATGGTTTCGAAGCCATGCTCCTGTCCGAGTTGCGACATCAGTCTACACAAGTTGAACATTATTCAGATAAGGATCATGAGGAGCAGCGAGCAGACGATGTCAACCTTCTAGAAGAACATCGAGAACGTGTTGCCGATTGAGCAGCCATGTACCAACAGGCCCTACGTCGCTATCACAAAAAGCATGTTGTAACTCCCGTTTTGTCGCGGCGTTAGCGGGAAAACTAATTTGCTAAAAACCCTATTTGCGAAAGTTTGCTCTTCGGTTGAGTCTTGTCGAGTGCCAAGGTCTCGTGTTTCCCCTCTCAGTTCAATCCCGGAGAAAACCGCGAAATTGGATTTCGATTCCGAGCTCTAAACCCTCCAAAACCCAATTCCCAGAAAGTCTACTTTACCTCCCTCTGCCCTCGGGCCGATTTCTTCCCGGCCTTTTCCCTTTCCCCCTCGGGCCGGTCCCATTTCAACCCAAGTCGCCCCCTCGGCCCAGCTGCCTGCTCGGCCACCTTTTTCCCCCTCCGCTGGGCCGCGCCAGGCCGCTCGGCCCGCGCGCACCCGAGCCGGGTTCACCAGCTATCTCTCTCTCTCCCGGTCTCCTCCTTCGCTCGCCGTTCTCCCCTTTTCTCTCTCTTCCCCAACGGCTCCCGCCGGCGCCGTTCCGTGCTGCCCCCGTCCGGCCCCGCCGCTGCGCTGCGCGCGCGTGCCGCCAAGGCGCCGAGCGCGCGCCCCCTCTCCCTCTCTCTCCCCCGCGCGCCTTGCCCGTTTCGGCAAGGGGGCAAACCCCCTTTTTCTTTGCCCCTTTTCTCTTTTTCCGACCGCCGGCCGACGTCACCCTGCCGCGCCGCCTTGTCCGCTTGCGCCGGTCCCCGCTCCGCCTCTCGGCCGCACCGCCTCTCCCCCGGCCGAACCGACCTAGCGCCCCCCATAAAATCCCCCTTCCCTCTCGGCCGCCATTGCCGCCCGTCGCAGAGCTCCATCCTCTTCCAACCCGCCCCGTCGCACCACCACCCCTCTTGCTGCCCGCTGCCGCAAGAAGAGGAACCCGGCGCCCTCTTCTTCTTCCCCGGCCCGGGACCGCACCACACCGCCGCCCCGCGCCGTCGCCCCCGTCCCCGGCGAGCTCCTCCCGCCGCGGTAATTTCATTTCCCCCTTCCGCCTCCTCTTTCTCCCCAGTCTAGGACTTTAGGAGCGCCGCAGTTCCCCCCCCTGGGCGCCGCCGTCGTGCCGCCATCCTTCTCCCTAGCTCCGTCGCCGTGCGGCCATGCCCGCCGTCGCGTGGCGCCGCCGTCGGCCACCACCGCACCCTCTCTCTTCAATCCGCACCGGCGAACCGACTCCGCCTCATCTCCTCCCGCCGCCGGTGCCTGCCGTCCCGCCAATCCGCCGCAAGTTCGCCAGAACTCCCCCGCACGTCGCCGGCCGTCCGATGCGGCCCCCCCTCTGCTCCTCCTCCCCCTCTCTGTCCGACGTGGAGTCCACGTGGACGCCACGTCTGCCTGCCCCGGTCCTAGGAGACCGGTCAAACCCCCGATCCATCGGTCGGGCCGCTTCACCAGGCCGGCCATCTGGGCCTCCTTGGCCGCTCGGCCTCGGCCCAGTCAGTCCCCCGATCCATCGGCCCCGCGCTCGCCCTGGGCCGCGCCCCGTCTCGGCCCACTCGGCATCGGCCCCCTCTCTCCTCCTTGGCCACTCGGCCTTTTTCGCTCATGGGCCGCGCCATCAAGCGCCGGCCCGCTCGGCCTCCAAGCGCCATCGGCCATTAGGCCCATCGGCCTTCCTCTCTCCCGCGCCGATCGGCCATAGGCCGATCCCTTCGGGCCGTCGGCCCATTATTTCGGCCACGCCCATTCTATTCTTTTGGGCTGCCCTTAGCCGCCCAAAATAAAGTCTAAATTGCATCCCTCCTTCTTTTCTTTTTCCAGGGAATTAATAATTCCTTTTCTTTATTCCAGAAAATCCTTTAATCTTCGAAAATTCATATCTTCTCAACCGTTCGTCCGATTGACTCCGTTCCACTTCCAAAATTCCTCAAAAATCGAGATCTATCCAATGGCATGCTTAGTGGTCTTTAATAGGGCTTCTTTTTATTGCTTTGTTGAGTCGTCTCGTTTCGCGTGTAGTCTCGGAGCCCGAAGACCCGCAGTGCGCAGATTTCGAGGAAGAAGCTCAAGATCTCGAGCAAGGCAAGTCACCTTTGATCAATTGAACCTATAATTTAAATTAAGTATTTTGATTCCGCAAGCTATGCATTAATTAGGTTACACTTGGCACTTGGCCTCGGTTTGCAAATACCACCGCCAGGCCCTACCCATTTGCTGCATTTACCTTCCTTGACTATTGAATACCCTGACACCCTTGTCACCCCCCCAGGTGAAATCTCGGTATTCGCACCTCGCGTACGAATATCGAGACTCCCCTCAAACTTTAAAATTGATCACATGGGTAAAACTTGAGTTTACAAAATGCTTGGAAAACCCGACACTTGGGTCGGTGCCTTGAAAACTAAAGTGAGTTTCTAAAACTCGTGGTACGGGAAACGTACTAGAGGTACGATCTGCCCGTTCTCGCTCTAAGGACAGATTCCTTGGGAATTACATCCGAGCATATGTCAAGTACGACCACATGGGTGATATGGGACGCCCCTGGCTGAGTAATTAGCTAGGCCAGGGAAATCTTGATGCCAAGGGACAAGTGGATTCGCCGGGGTGGTGTCGGGGAGGACCCCTGGGCTTCTGGCACAGTATGGTCTGGGACCTAACCTGGTGTTGGTCTGTGGGACCCCTCCCGTTGGCATAAGATGACCCTGAGTCGGCTTTCGAAATGCCTTATCGTGAAAGCCTCAAGGTTGCCAGACGTGACCGAGAGTCACGGGCTAGGTGATTCGGGGTTAGTAACGTCGTGTGGGAAAAGTGTACCCCCTCTGCAGAGGTTAATAACTGTTCGAACAGCCGTGCCCACGGTCATGGGCGGATGTGAGGTGATTCCTTAGCGTAGTTTTAAATGGGATCCTTGTGAACTGCTGTTGGTGTGTGAGAATTCCTTCCTGTGCTTAAGTTGGGCTGTTGAAGCAGCCGGTGTCGGTGAACGATTGGCAGGGAGCCTCTCGTTCCGACGTGTTTGATTTGTGGCTGTTGGTGCAACCGGTGTTGGTGAGCGATTGGCAGGGAGCCTCTCGCGTGCGGCTGTTGGAGCAGCCGGGTCGGTAAACGATTGGCAGGGAGCCTCTCGTGCCGACAAGAATCAATCGATACATTTTCACTGCTCCGGCCGGATGAGACGCACTTTCTCGTCCGCGCCGTTGAGAAGCACTCACTTAGATGTTTCTGAAAGTCTTAAACTAAAATCAATTGTGAAAAACAACTGGCTTTCCCTTGAAGCTTGCATTAAACACTTAATTCCCCTGACTTGCTGAGTACTCCCGTACTCACCCTTGCTCTATATAATTAAACCCCCCCAGTTCTCGAAGATGAAGAGGTGGACCCTGCTGATGAAGAGTTCTTCCAGGAGCAAGCAGACTTCGAGCAGTAGTAGGGTTTCGGCCTTTCCCCAAGGCTTTGCTTGTGGCTTAGGGCTAGTCTCCGCTTTCCGCTTCCGCCTTTTTGTAATGCTGTTGTGAACTCGGGTTCTGTCCGCAGTTCCAACCTTGGTTGTAATCCTACTCTTAATAAAGAGACCCCTGTTGTTGTGATAATCTATCTTCCTGTTGTACCAGCGCTATTTCCTGGGACTGGTACAGGCATACAGGTTAATTTGGATCGCCTTATACTGGCCTCCGCTCGGAGATAGTTTGGGGCGTGACACATGTTCATGCTCGTACACTCACCATCAACGATTACGTCTTCTGACGAGTTCAGAATCAAGCAGGGTGAAACAAGCTCTTACCTATGTGGGAGGGACCGTACATGGCGGTCAAAGTCTTAATGCCAGGCACGTTTAAGATCGCAGACGACAAAGGCCGCGAGTTGGCAAACTCTTGGAACATTGACCAACTATGTAAATTTTATGTATAAAATCGATGTACCAAAGTCTGTAAGTTTTGTTCAATAATATACATTTCGAATTCTTCTGTCTCAAAGTGTTTTACCTAGGGATCTCCTTTTCTTATACCGCTTTGTCTTGAAGTTGATCCTATTGTCCTCTTATGCTAGTCTGACAAGCTTCGGGGTCTCATGGACCCTGGCTGGGGATGGCTAGTACTGTGAAAGTTTGTCAGACCATGCAGGGTCAAACGACCATGTTAGATCTAGGCATGTTAGAGTACCAACTTGAGCGTATTAAGTAAGCCGTATAACCGGGAATTGATTTTCTTGACTTCACGGTTGCGGGCTAGGACTTCACAGCTTTAGCTTGGTTTGTTATATGATTTAAGTTGTTTTCAGGAAAAATGACTTTTCCAAGAAAATAGCTAGGGGCTAGGAGAGTACCATACTCCATGGTTGAGGACAACCTTTGTGAGAGTACTCGTACACTATGTCTTTTACAGATACTTATAAAATAGATTTCAATTCTTAAGTTCTGATGCGTATATAACATGCTAACATATACATTAAGTGTTCCCTAGGTACAAAAACTACTAGGAAGGCCACTGCCAGTTCATGGTGGAGAAAACATCCTCGGCCGGCGGAGCGAAGGATTGTGCTAGGCAATCGATCTCGTGTACCTCCATGCGAGAATGCGAGAACCCTTCTCGAAGGAAACTCAGGCTCATCTGCGGACGTCCATCTCGGATGCAGGCGAAAAGGTGACCACCGGCGTATCGGCTGGCGCGACGACACTCCTGTTTCAGGCTGTTGTCAATCCACTTACCGATTCTTGCAAGGTGGTCGCATTTACTCTGCATCCAGGACAGATGACCGTTGATGGACTTCTCGGGAGGAGGACGAGCTACCCGCAGCTCTTCACAAGGATGATGCAGCACTTGGTAACAACCTTTAAGGTAGGCTCCAATCCATACTTTCCTACCTCAAAGGGCATCCACAGCTTGCTCTTTTCGGACGGCGTCAGCTATCTTCTCGAGATCAGCCTTCTCGAACTTCGCCTTCCAATACCATACATGGCGTTGTCTCTCCTCTAAGTCGTTCTCAATACCTGCATCAGGCACATAACCTCAGATAGCTTCCCCCATGAGCATGGGTGGAAAAGACTATAAGGGTCAGGTTTTCGTATCTTGGTTCCGCTTGAGGAGGGAGTGAAGTTGGGATCCCTGTGGATCCAATGCATCGTCAGCATTCACGACGACCAGGGCTTGGTTGTCGTCGCTCGGGGTTGAGGAAGCGTGAGGAGAAGAAGGTGCGATGTCATACTCTTGAGGACATCCTCCTTGCAGAACGACCCCATCCTCGATACATCTAAAAGATCAACATAACCACGACAAAAATTAAGGACCGTAAAAAGGACATCGTTTTCAAAATATGACAAGCCTAATCAAACTGTTCTTAAACAAATTACAACAGAGCATCATTTACTGTTCAAAAAAGGAAATGACGTTCTCTTCCAGGTCAACGAGATCTGACATCACGTCCTCGTGTGCGTCATCAGCTCCACCCTTCTCCAGCGCCTTCTTCAGGTTCAGCTCGAGGTGCATGAGCTTGAGGCATGCGAGGACATGGCATGCGCCGATCCGAAGACTAGTGCGCATCTCCTTGGCAACCTGCTCGGTGTGTCTTGTCGACGCGCCCTCAAGCCGACCAATAAGAGTACCTAGAGAACCTAGGATGGTTGTCTCGTCATGAAACTCCGAGCCCTTCTCGTGCATTCCTAGACCACAGGCCACCATATCAAGCCGCCCGTAGTTCTCCTAGAGGCCTTGTCGGAGAGACGCCAAGTTATACTGGGTCTCCTCCAACCGTCTCTCCCATCCCTGCCGCTGCCTCTCGTGGCCTGCAACTAGGTCCCTGAATTTCTTCAAGTCCCTCTGCGCCTCGACCAGTTGAGCCTCCAGCTCAGTGGTACGTTTCTTCGAAGTCAAAGCCGTTGTCCGGAGCTGGTCGACTTCGGCAAGGATGTCTCGCATGCCTGACTAGAGTAGTCGGCTCGCTTTCGCAAGTTTGTCGACAGATGTGAGCGGGACAATTGCGAAGGAGGCGCTGGACGGAGGAAGAGGAGGGATGGACGCGGTCACCACAATGGGAGGAGGGGCAGAGATTGTTTCCCCATGACCGATGCTCTGTGCCGAGGTCGCGGGAGAAGGACCACAACAAAAAAAGGCATTTTAAGGGATGTCGCGAGAACGTTAGAGTATAGAGATTGGCAAAAACGGTCGCTCACCTGGGCTTGGCTCGCTTCAGGAGCATCTTGTTCCCCAACGAGGAGGACTTGGTGTTGG
The DNA here is from genome assembly GCA_008326285.1 of Oryza officinalis. NCBI lineage: Eukaryota > Viridiplantae > Streptophyta > Magnoliopsida > Poales > Poaceae > Oryza > Oryza officinalis. Next base: position 41,641,692 of record BDMV01000002.1, on the reverse strand, counting down.
AAGTGGTCTGCAAGATATGTAAGTCAAGGCCGGGAATTCCTCCTCAAGATAGTTACGGATTACAGGGAGTGACACTTACCGTCGAGCCACTTGCTGGCGCCAGGTTGCCGGCACCAGATGACTTGGTTAAAGCCGTCCACTTTTTCTTGGCAGGTTTTGTCTCACTACCGCAGGGGGTATTCTCAGCGGCAACCTGCTCCGAGATCGCTTTCTCCTTCAGAGAAGATAACACCTGGTGGTCGACGAGCGGGTCGATGGTGTCCGTCAGAGGTAGAACCTGCAAAGTTTAGATTAATACTCTTCGGGCAACAAAGGTCGAAAAGAAGAGCAGCGATTGCTATCACCTACATTGATGGCGGCATCACGATCCGAGGACGGGAGGTCGCAGAGTGGAGTGACGACATGGTCTGGGCCTGCGGGAGCGTCTGCGATTAGGTGGCTGACCCGGGTCTCCACAGTTAGGTCATCAAGCTCTGCAAAGAAACAATAATGTTAAGTCATGAGAATCGGCCTTGGATGGAGTAAGGTCAAGAGGGTTACGAGAACGTATACCCCGAATCGGTAGCCGTGTTTCGTCATCAGCCCCCGTGAACTCGTACGCAGGGTGAGCACGAGCTTGAAGGGTTGGATTCGACGACGTATGAAGTCTTCGGCAACTTCATACCCCGACAACCCTTGTTCTCGAAGCTCGTGGATTTTGTCTATGAAACTTTTGAGAGCTGGGGTCAAGGAGGGTTTTGATGTCCACAAAGGAGAGCGTGCGGGCTTCTCATCCGGGACGGCAAGACAAGCGGGTTGGTTTTCGACGTGGAGATAGAACCATCAAGACCTCCACGCTCCTCGAGAGGAAAGACAGTTGAAGGGGATATATTTCGTCTTCATCCCATCTCGGAAGCGGAAGCCACAACAGCCAGAGACTTTATGGGATTCCATCCATTTCAGTTCATAAAAATATCTAAATAGATCTAAGAAGGGTGAAACCCCAATGTATGCCTCGCAGAGGTGAGCGAAGATGCTAAGGAAAGCAATGGAGTTGGGGTTCAAATGGAGGTGGTGGATGCTGTAGAAATTTAAGAGAAGAAGAAATTCGGAAGGAGGAGGCAGGAACTCACATTGAGCAAAATTCCCTATACAAACTACTTGGCCAAGTGTCGGGTTTGGGTTTGTACCTTCTTCCGATCGGCGTACCCTCTAGGGAACCTTGTATTTATACCGCAGACTACCTTAGCCTCCAAGTAGAACTCGAAGAGTATTTTTGGTATACGAGATCACAGAGTTTGTATCTCCTCCGAATATGACTCTAACACCTTCTATTCAGGACACAATTTTTCAATATGTTAGCCAAATTCCAAAATATTAAGGTAACCTTTCTGTATACTTAAGGGTATGCCGTGTCCATATACTTCATAATTTCAAGGATAGGAGATATGTCTTATCCATAACTCTGATAATAATTTAAACATAATATTAGTGCTAAGAGTTTAATCCTTAAAATCTATAGTTTTGTGATATTTAGCTTTAAATCTATAATTTTGTGATAAATTTATTGTTAAAACCGTAATCTTGTGATACATCATCTTAAATATATAGTTTTATGATAATTTTATGAAAATGTGTATAGTTTTATGAAATTTACTCTTACAATTATAATATCAATAATCCAGAGTAAGTAAATAATGGGTAAACTTCTCATGAATGCCTATGAATGATAATGAAAGGCGGCTAAGCGGACGACGGTGTGTCCTGCGTCGTTGACCACCTACCCTCAAAGGTGTTACTAGTTAAGAGTAACAGTCGCCGATAAAGTTCTAATGAGGATGGAGAACTGTCAACAATAAAATCATCTTGAATGCAGGAAGCTGCACAGAAAGCATATGTTGCTAGCTGTTTCACTTGTACTACCGTTCTGTTTTTGCCTCTCAATAAAATAATATGTGACCAGCGTTCCATCTCTTCGGCTCGGAATATAATTTCTCACGTGAATAATGGAAAATTTCGACGTCCTCGCCCGAGCGCTTTTGTACTCAAGTCAGCCTGCTTCAACAAATTGAAAAAAAATAATAAAGAAAAAAATGCATCCTCTCACATTTCGCACGAGGGAAAACAAAGTCGGCTTCTTCAAATCAGTTGCTTCAATAAATGAAAAAAATAATACGTAGTAATAAAGAAAAAAATGCTTCCTCTCACATTCCGCACGAGGGAAGACAAAATCGGCTGCTTCAACCAAGGGCGAAAATAATTAAAAAAAACTTCCTTTCACTTTCAATGATCTACCATTCGAAACAATGATATAATATGCGGAGATTACCAAGATCCCGTGCATAGCGCTCCCGACGGGACCCTCACGCTCCCTCCTGCATGCCTTCTCCTATTTTCTCAACGCGAGTCACGCGTCACGCACGGTTCTTCCGCTCGGTGGGCCAAGTGGTTTTTTGCTTCGCGTAACTCGTGACATATGTTACTCCCGTCGCCTGCCCGCTGGGAGGAACCAAACCAGCCGGCTTGAGCAGCAGCCCAACCATATGACGTAGGTTCTCTTCTTATCTTTACCTATTTTTCTCCTATCTTTTTGTTAAATTTCTTATTTATGAGTTGAAACAATTTGATTTTTTTAGAAAAATATATTACACTTGTGTGATACCGATATTTCTCCTTTCTTCTTCTTTTATGTCCAATTTATCAAGCGATACGTATGTATGATTTTTCTGTTGCCTTATGTATCTTATATTGTACAAGTAAGTATATTATTTAATGTCTTATAGATACATTATTTATCTTTGCATGTGGTACCAGTAGAGTATCATTATTGGCACCGATTGCTATATAATCAGGATGAGATCTCGTCCCCGTCCTTGCATGGTACTCTCTCTACGCATCGCACCACTTCACATTGTCTCGCACCCATGTCCTCTCCATCCTTCGCCATGGTCGAGGCACACCACTTCGTAGTTGGTGTGCTCCTCACCTCCGTGTACGCCTTCTCCCGTTGGGGCCTATGACCCTTCTCGGTCTCTTGTCGTCACAACGTATGGCAGATCATGCAGTTGCAAGCTCAAGACTACGACGACAGATACAAGGATTCATTAGTATTTGCGTGGTACTATATGGTACTGGTCCATGTACCCACATTTATCACATGATACCTACCTAGTATCGTCCTAGTACCGATCAAGTATCAACAGGTATTAGCTGATACCGACAGGTATCGGTCAGTGTCTGGTGGGTATCAGCTAATACTAACAGAGTACTTTGCAGGTATCATCCCGTTTGGACAAGGTCCCATGATATGCTTGCAGCAAACTCAGAACAGGTCCAACTCTAACTACAACATGTGTAACTTGCTTACTTTAAGCATATAGTCTTCTTTTTATTCCATGATCACCAACATTACAGTGTTCTGACAGGCGAAGTAGTAGTACTTTTTTTTAATTATTACAAACACCTGATAAACCGGCATCTAAACAGAGCCTGCATTGGTACATAGCGGCTAGAATTTTGAAAGGGTTGGAGGTATCCACACGTAGCCATGGGTCTGCACGTAGCCCATTCTCTTGCTCAGCTCGTCGGCCTCTGGGGGTCCCCGGGTTCCCGGCTTGTACGGCAGAGCCTTCAGCTTGCCGTCGTCGATGTCGTGCAGCAGCGGAGTGAAGATCTCCCATGCAGCCTGAAACCAACACGGCGTCAGATAATTCAGTCCGTCACAAACTCACCAGGGAGTCATTTGCAAAGGAAATCAAACAGTGCGAATGGTGCCTACAAACCTTCAGTTCGTCCCGGCGAACGAAGTGCTGCTGATCCCCTCTTATCCTGTCAAAAATTGGCAGATGATATCGATGGTATAGATGTGCAAACAGCTTAATGTAGTAGAAAGAAATGGGGAAGAAGGATGAAGCAGGGACGTACGTATCCAGGATGAGGCGTTCATAAGCTTCTGGGATCTTTACGTCTTGGTAGCGTAGCCCATATGACAGATCCAGCTCGCTTTGTTCGGTTGCCATTTCTAGTCCAGGCTTCTTGACCTGCAACAGTTCATGCACTTTGTTCAGACATCACTTCTTTTTTTTGGCATTTCTTCTATCTCTGACCAACGTAATGATTTGAGAGAGTGAGTTTGCAGAAATTGTACATACAGTTAATTTCATATACATGGCTTCCGATGGCTGCAACCGTATAACAAACTCGTTCCTTCCTTGCTTCTTGCCTTTATCAGGGTGAAATAAAAAATACAGAGCTTTAGACACCATTGGCAGAAGCAAGACAAGAGCAAACAGAAAGATATGATTTGTTATCCTGTAAAGGTACAACGCACACATTTCAACTTACTGCCACAGATTCTTGCGCCTATACAAAATAATGGTTAATTCTCCTCTGAAGGAGCTAAACAGAACAAGTAAAATGACCAGCTCACTTCCAAACATAAGTCATAGAAACAGTGACTATACCAAGTAGAAAGGTACTCAGGTCAAACTGAAAGTAGGGAGCTTATAAAAATTTTAGATCCTAAAATGTACTAGCAAAGTAGCAAACGGTCTCATGCTTATTCTTATCTATTTTTCTAAAGGATGTGTGTTTATACTAAGGTGTCACATCATTACCCATTATAGGAAGTAACTTTTTTCATACCAAAGCACTGGCACATTTTACATTATTTCTGAGTATTATCGAGAAGGAATGTTTAGAACTCTCTTTAGTGCTTGCATACTGCAACATCTTATACTTCCAATAGACTTGTCTCCCATTACCCATTAACTCTTGACACAGATATTCAGATATTTTAGTTTGTTTTGAACAAGCATTCAGATATTCTAAATGAAATCACTTACTTAATTTCTTATATTAGGTTGTGACTTTTTCAAGATCAAACTTGATAACAAGTTTGACAGCGCAATTGGATATGAGAAGATGTTTAGCACATACATTTAAAAATGTCACCAGGGGCATCCTTGAACTGAACGCGTATCTCTGCTTTCCTATTGTTCAGTGCTTTCCCAGCCTTGAGAATGAAAGGAACTCCTGCAGCACACGATTACTATTATGTTAACTGCGCTGAAAGATAAGATAATGGTAATTGGAGGTTCAGAAGTAGATGTCAATGCAACATCATTTTTTCTAGGACAATATAGGCATATAGAAAATGGAAATATTGGAACCAAATGCACATGTTTTATCAAAGTGATGAAGAACAACTGAAACTCTTGTATAGGCAGTCCAGTTTGAAAATGCAAAGATTGGTTAAAAAAGTGACTTCAAAATACTGTATGTTGTAAGGGTGTAACATATACCTTCCCATCTTTCATTGTGTACTCTCAGTACAAGAGATGCAAAAGTAGGTGTGTTTGAGTCATCCGGTACGGTAGAGTCATCCTTGTAGCCATCATATTGTCCAAGGACCACCTCATCATGCTTTATAGGTGTCACTGACTGCAGAACCTGTTGTGGTATAAAAACGCAGAAGGAAGTATTGTAAACAACAACGGATGATGAAAAATATATCCATACAAGTTTCGTACTCAGTTAAGCAGAATTGTATAAAGAGAAGCAAAAACCTTGACTTTTTCATCTCTTATGTGCTCAGGTTTAAGGGAGACAGGCTTTTCCATAGCCACCAAACAGAAGACCTAAAAACAAGAGCAAAAGTCAATACCCAGGGGGCTCTCAAGTCCTGAAAACAATACTATTCTCTTTTGAGGAAATCTAATGCATGACAAGTTTCTACTCTGCCTACTCGTAGGTACTAGCATAAGAATGGTGATGGAATAAAGCACTAATCACTCTGAATGGTCAAGTACAATGTTCAGCAGTTCGCACAGTAAGCAAATGCTAATATAGATTCACATCGGGAAGTGAAACGGCACATAAAACTGCATGGAAAATTATGCTGTAAAAAATATTTACCTGCAACAAATGGTTCTGAATGATATCGCGAATGATGCTGCAGAAAAAATAAAGGTCAAATATTTACATCAGCAAAGACGAATAACGATGCATGGGGGTCCTCTAGGTGAGTATTTATCTCATAACATAAACGCCATAATGCAGTTGATTTATCTTAAATCTAATAAATAATGTATTACCATAAAAAGGAAAGAAGTTTAATGCCTAAAAGCAAATAATAAAATGCAATTTGTATATTTTCTAATCCACAACAGTACATGATTGAATGATTTTATGGGAACTGGCAAACCACAAACCATTTATAATATATGAAAGTGATTTTACACTTGAATAGTATATCCAGTCACAAGTATATGTGCTTACAACAAAACTTTCAGTAAGAGGAATTTTCAGGCAAAATAAAGTTACTTCCAACATACCCATATTGATCAAAGTACCCTCCACGTCCTTCAGTCCCAAAGTCCTCTCTGAATACAATCTGCAACATATATTTATTATGTTCAAGCACATGTTGTTACACCAATGACAAAGCTTTCCAGCTTTTCCAAAACTAATCCATTCAACCTTATACCAACAATGAAGGATGTCACAGATCTAACTACAGTTGACAAATAAAAATACAAAGGAGAGGATGCGCAACTACATAGGGAAACATATTACCTGTACATTAGCAATGTTATCACGATTCCAGAGAGGTAGGAACAAACGGTTTGCAAAGCGAAGCACAAGCTGAAATAGATAGAAATATGTTATATAGTGGCATGAAATATATCAAACAACTAACCAGACTAAAGGCACACAAATTACCAGATTTTGGACCAACTCTTTTCCTAAATAGTGGTCAATTCTGTACAGCTGTTGTTCATTAAACAGCTCTCCAAGTTGGGCACTGAGTTCCTCTGCAGAGTCTAAGTCCTTCCCAAAGGGCTTTTCAACAATAACCCTTGTCCAGCCAGAATGAGAAGCTGAAAGTACAACATGATAGTTAAAAGGTAACTAGCATAAAAGAAATGAAACTACAAGATAGTATAGCACAACTTTAAAAATCAAACTTCAAAATAATTAATTTGATTTTTTTATTTACTATGAATCAACACATGACTCAATTAATAACTAAGAGCAAATTCATTACACCCAAATTGCTTCCAGAAAACCAAAGTTTTATGCCTTAGAAGTCTAAATGAAAAGGCAATGTCAGGAAAAGAGTGGGCAACTGCTAGGGACTTGGTATGCTTAGCAAGTTGAAATAGTAGCGAAGTTCCACAAGGCAAACACTTACTTAAATAGAAAATAAGAGTGGATATTAAATTCTTAGTACAACCAAATATATTGTAGATAACTTCACTACACCAAAGGAAGTGCAGTAGCTTTCAAAATCCATAAAAAAAGGGAAGTAACTCACATGGATTCATGCAGTATGATCTTATCATTTTGCATACTGAGGGGTAGACTGATGGAGGCAATGCCAAATAAAATAGTCTACGCGAGCTTCCTGGTTTGTTGTTCTTCGAAGTTTCATTCTCTGAAATGGCGTTATTTAATGATTCAAATCCTTCCCCACTATTGTAGGAACCACTAACATATTTAATCTGCAAGGAAAATTCAACGTGTTACAAAATCTAAATGTAAAGAAGCTATACATGATATCAGTGACTTACTAATTGCAAAAATTGTGAAATATGTTCATCTGAAGCTCCTTTGAGGTATCTGCGATAACAGAAGCAATGCTATTTAGACACAAGTATCTTATCAGACTTAAAACAGAGAATCTACTTCCTCATACAGAACATCCCAATTTATTTTTACATGAAGTTCTTAAATTATTTTATGGTAAATGTCGGTGCTAATATGTATCTTTCTTACCCACGAATGCGTTCTCTTAATCCATCATCTGAAATATTTGATCTTGCATACCCAAATATATGGACTTCTCCAGATTGTAGAAATCCCTATCAACACCAAAGCTTACAGTTCAGAACTTTGCACGTGTGTCAACCTGACAAAACATTTTGTACATGGAGGGCAATAGCAATATACAGTAGCATTATAAAGTGCTCAAAAGTAGAGTTTCTGGGCAATTGAGCACAAGCTGAAGAACTCAACAAAAACGCATCAAATTTGTTTCCTTTTCATAACTCTTTTAGAAGTTTGACAGCTATGTAAGAAGCTAGTATACCAAACAATATAAGGAGCTATCAGTACAATCAAATTACCTGCTGAAATAGGTGAAACAGCGCTGGGAATGTTTTCTTCTTAGCAAGGTCTCCAGAAGCACCTAGGACCACAATGGACAAGCAACCAGACTCTGAAGACAGTTCTAGGTCCTTCAAATCTGACAAAGAACTGAAGCTAGCTCGCCCTGATGCTGGAGAAGAATCACCAGATCCTCCTGACATGATAAACTGTATGGTCTCTTCCTTTGGAGACAAACCTAAGAATGCCAAAAAGGTACTGTTAATCTCAATACGAGAGATAGCTTATGATCTGTCCAAAACTTTGATCTATACTAATATTAACAAAAAAAAAGTCTGCTGGTTGAATAATGGGTTATTGAACAGAATCACCTTCAGTACCTAACAGCAAATTTGTAACAAAGTGTAAATCAAAATGAATGGAAATAAAGTTATTTTCATGAAATCAGACTAATATAGATACCCTGAACTTACATCAGCGAACTATTCCCATTGCTTGCCAACTTATAGTGGAAGTTCTCAGAAAACACAAACAGTACTGTAGCTATGCTAGTCAAATGCTTCTATGAGATTATAATACAGTAAAAAACTGTACAAGACTAGAAATGTAAATCAATTGAACTTGGCGCCACTGCATTTTGTACGGGTAAACTGAAACACATGCAACAACTGAACTACCGGACTCCCTAGAACAGAGAACAGCCCAACTACCCAATAATCCCGAAATAAACTAGACCTGAAAGTTGCAAAGCAATTCTGTTCCGAGAGCTTCAAATGATTGAACGAACCTAGACACCACCCACCTAGCGGCAGGCAAGCGCATCAGGGAATCAGGAAATCAAGGAGTACACGCAGAATAAACACAGAGATCATGAACACAAACACGGCGCACAGGACAGAGGAATTTGCCTGTGATGACTGATGAGATCCTAAAGCCGCAGCACAGCACAATCCCTTTCCTCCTCAGCAATGGAAAACCGATCGCACCGAACTCCGCGACGGGAACTCGACCGATCAAACCAAACCCAAACCACCCAAAAAAGAGGAATCTAGCAGTGTGGAGGAGTAGGAGGAGGAAGACTAACCAGTAGCGACGAGATTTGACTTCCCGAGGTGGAAGAAGAAGACCACGGCGAATTGGCAATGAATGGTGATGTTCCTGGGTGCGATTTATAGGGGATCTCTCTCTCGCTCACCCGCTTTCCATTCACCCTCCTCTCCCCCACCGCTTTTATACTCGCGGACTCGTCGTCTCGTCGGCGTTCCTCTCCGCTTTGACCCGCGCTTAGCCGCCTGCCTTGCCACAGTGCCACACGCCCACACCCACCAACCCTGCTCTGTTACTGTTACCCCTACCAGCATGTAAATCACCAATCTTATACTCCTCCCATCCCAAAATATTAAAAAATTTTAAATAGATCTAACACATCCTAATACTAAAAAGCTAAATATATTTCGTAGTAATAGGATGTGTCATAATCCATCTAAAATACCTTATATTTTGGGACGAAAGAAGTAGGTTTTATGCAAAATAGTCACCCCTTCCAACAAATGTGAACTGCAGAGTGGGCATAACTCAACTAGTTAAGTTTTTTGTGGTAAAATCAGTCCACTGGATTCAAGTCTTAAATTTAACATAGATACTCATATTTACAAGTAATTATTCTTTCAATAGTCGACGACGTACCTCGAAATGTTCGTGGTAACTTCGTCAATTTTAATGGTAGACGACATACCCGTCGATAGTAAGACACTTGTGATAACTTCGTCAATTTCAAGATATGTTGGTCTAATCTTCTGAAGATGCTCATTAGGATAGAATGTGTGCGTGTGTGTTCATATGGTAAGTGTGTGCATGTTATGAGCGCTCGTGTTTGTATTGTGTTTTTTTTATAAAAAAATACAAACCGATAGAAATGGTATCAGTAACATTTAATATTCGTATCACTCGTTTTATAAAAAGCTAATGTAAAAAATAAACAACGATGAAAGAAATTCCTAAAATCAACTCTATACAGCACAATCTGTACAGCGTGAGGAATGCCGGTGGTTTGATTGTAATTTTTCCAAGTATCTACAGACTCTGGTACTCTACAGTGTTGGTGACCAATTTTTTCACTTTTTCTAAACCATGAGGCCACGACATGACATCAACAAATGGCGCCGCAAATCGAGCATCGTCTGGAAAATCAATTCACGAGTCGAACGGCGCGGCCGGTGGTATCTATCATCCCCATCTCTTTTTTCCCTTTTTCTGTTTCGATGATTTAACAATGGTCATCAGCGACGTCACAAATACGCTAAAAGGTACCACGTTTTAACCCTCTATGACTAAATGGTCTTATGATAAACTAAACGTCTTCGTCCTCATCGCTGACGTCTCAACGAACCCATAAACAAGAACTCAATATCCAGCTCGCTAGTACGGAGTACTACGCGGTATAACAGTATAATTATACAGAATAATCATCATACATGTACTATTGTACTCCGATTAATGCATGAGCCACATGGCTAAGCTGACCACTGTGCTCGCAGATCTAAGCATGTTACTGCACGTGTTAGGTTCGGCGTCGCCGGCCCAGCTAGCTAAAGGCCGCCGCTGGTGCGGGCCGGCCTATGGGCCGTATCCCTGGCTCAATTTCAGCCCAATCGGGGAGCAAGTCGGACTTGCGGGCCAGGTCAACTCCGATTCGGAGCTCTTGAGCTCGTTGCAGTGATCATGTCGGAGTCAGCGGCTTCATCCGTGGCGCTATAAATCCATCACCGAACTCGCGGCCTCCGCGCCCAGAGAGCGCCATGGATTATCTGGATGGTGGCGATGCCGCCGACGCCGACGTCGAGGCTATGCTCCGGGAGATCGCGGCCGCCGCCAATGGTCCCGGCGCTGCAGCGCAGCAGCAGCTGACATCTACGCCGACGAGACGGACGGGAGCTATTGCGCCGGCGAGGGATGCGCCTGCGCGGCGTGGACGTACGACGCCGACCTGTACGCCAGCCTCCTGGGCGTGGAGATGGGCGCCGACGAGTGGCCGTCGCCGGACTACATGACCGTGGGACGACGGCGGCCTGGAGGCGGTGACGGGATACAGAATCATGTACTTGGCACGCTGCATGGAGGAGATGTACGACGTGCATGAGACGGGGTCGTCGTGGCCGGGTTACAAGGAGTTGAAGCGCAGATTCTCCGTGGACTATGTGTTGCTTCCTCGTAGACTATTGGTACCCTTTATCTGATCAATCGTAAGGGGTTTAATTAATTCATAGGATCGAGATTAGCTAGGAGAAGCAAGCAGTGGCGGATCTAGGGATTTAGTATATGGGTGATTCGACCAAAAAATTTTTTTAAACATAATAGATCTAACGATGCTAATATGTACACTACAAATATAAATATAGATAATAGAATAAATCAAAAGTATACCATGATATATTAATAAAACATCTTAAAACATATAAAAAATTAGTAATTAAGTAAAATATTTATTTAAAGAAACTTATATGCCTAGAAAAGTATGAACATTACCATACTATTTCTTTTTCTTATCAGGTCTACGTCTTCTAATGACCATGAAAGTGTTCATTATATCTTTTTCATTCACTTTAAAGAAAAAATCCTGCAATTTGAAATGCAATATTTTCATCTTTCTTTATGTTTCAATAATCAACAATCTGTAATATATTATACAGTACTATAATTTAATATCACAATGCACATTGCATAAGAGTTAAAATATAGAACTGAAAATTGAAAAAGGTAGATGACCTAAGATTGAAAAATCGAAGTTACGTCGTCGGCCGATGTAGTCTCACGGAACGGAGAGAATCGGAGCCGCAGGCCGGCCAGGCACGCAACGAAGAGCGGGCAGGCAGGCAGCGGCGCGACGGAGAGCAGGTGGGCAGCGACGCGACGGAGAGCAGGCGAGCAGCCGGACAGGATAGGACTGCCGGAGCCGGCTGCTGGAGCGGCGGAGCCCGACGGCCTGGCTGCAGGCTGTTGGCATCGGGCGGCAGCCGTGCGAGCGCGGTGCGCCGCGGCGGTTGGGCACTCGGCCGTGCGGTGTGACGTGCCGGCGGTAGCCGGTATGCGAGCGGCGGCCGGACGGGACGGCGGCGGCGGCGCTCGGCGAGTCGGCGCGCAGGCGCAGCCTAATCGGCGACGGCAGGCGGGCTTGCGGTCGTGTGCGTGCGCGTGGAGCCGTGCGGCGTCGCCCGTCGTCCGTCGAAAACGAAGAGTCGGAGAGAGTCAAAGCGATGCGATCATGCGCGTGCGCCGAACCGCCGATGCCGTGATGCGGTGATTTCCAATTTTCCAGGGAGCGATCAGGTACCGTAGTGTTTTCCATTTTTTTTAATTTCACTATATATTACTGTTGGTCGCAATTTTGTTTGGGTGATCCGAGGACAAGTAGCAGAATCTAGCACTGAAGCAGGGACGAACTGGAAGGAAAGAAATGCCCATAATTCGATGCAACTAGCAGAAATCCGTTGCAGGCTTGCAGCATGTGAGGTTTCATCAACGATGTTGTTGATTGTGTTAAACCTCTTTGTAACCCTTTGATCTTAGTAAATTTCTTTTAACCGACGGACATCTTGTTCGCCCGTCAAAAAGGTAGCAGGATCATGTGTAGCTTAGATTTTTTTAAGTAAGGTCATATTTGGTAGATATCCAACTTCTAAATTTAATTTTAAAAGTTGAGTTTAGAATGAAGTTTTGGAGAAGCCTTAACCTTGCTTCAATATGTTTACTCCAGCCAGCTCCACTCCTTTTCAACGGAGCGAAAACCGTTTGCTCAGCCTCTCTACGATGAAGCTAAAGCTAAAGTTTTGCTAAATAAACCCTAAGTTTGTAAGTTTTGATGAGATGTTTGGAACGTCATAAGTTCAATTTCTCGATGACGTGTATTTCCTTTCATGCTTCTAAAATTTTATTTCCAATGTTTAAATTTTGTCTATGGCTAATACACATCCACACCATTTAAACATATCAATTGCACTTTATGCTTCATCATTTATCCTGTAGACCGTTTTAGGCCTCCTTTAGAATGGACAGTTTTTGGAGAAATATATTTTGTAGGGATTAAAGTAGCCCTTTTTAGCTACTTCATCAGATTACAGTCACAGATTATTTACTTCGGATTTCTAAAAATTCGGGGCTTTTTCAAAAGAAAAACTAAGACCATTCAAAGCCATTTGTGAAGTTTATTTTTAAAATATTTTAATTTATTCCTATAATCAGATAGATAAATTATTAATAATAATTGAGTAAATAATCTATTTCAAACCTATCTTCTTTCTTAAAGAATTTTATAAAGTTTATGTGTTCCAACATACTCCCTCTGTCTCAAATATAAGTTTTTTTTTACACGGTTTTCAATAATATATGTTGACCATTAATTTATTATATATTATGTTTCTAATGAATATAAAATTAACATAACATAAAAATACTTTAAAATATAAATCTAGTAATATAACATTTATAAGTATAATACTTATAGATATGATTAAATGATTACAAGTTTGATTTTTTCTTAAAAAAGAGCCTGGAGGCTGTTCGTGCGCAACGTGGCGTCCCCTCAAGAAGCCACGCGACTGCAGCTGTGCCTTCTGTATTCCCCTTGGGGACACATACTAACCAAATACCATACAGATCAGCTGTCCGTAACCACGCCACGTACGCCCGCGAGCACGAATCCATCGTCAAACACGAGCCGCATAACCACCAGCCCTCTCACTGACAACTGGGCCCGGAACCCTCACCCGGACCCACACGTCAGCGACCCCCCCAGCCATCTTCCCACCACCAGATAAGCTGCCGGAGCTGCTTTATCTTCCCTCCTCTTTCCCCTCCACTGCTTCTTCTCCCCAAGTCCTCGTCGGCGGCCACACCACGTCCACCAGTACACCACACGGCGGCGCGAAGCCGGAGGAGGAGGAGGCAGAAAATGGAGGTGGTGGGCGGCGTGTCGTCGCTGAGCGCGTCGTCGCCGGCGCCGGCGCGGCTGCGGCAGCTGTCGCCCGGTGAGGCGAGCGGGGGATTCTTGCTCGTGAGGGCGGCGCCGAGGAGGCTGCAGGCGGCGGTGAGGCCGGCGAGGCGGGCGGCGCTGGTGGTGGAGGCGAGGGGGAGGGGGTGGTCCGACCGGCGGTCCCAGCAGCAGCGCATGCCGCAGCTGCCCAAGATCGAGGACGACGGCAACCCGCGCTTCGTCATCTTCATCCGCACCGCCAATGTCCGTGCTGCTCCCCGCTGGATTCTTGGTTTTTTGTTTTTTATCTCTTCCTGATCCCAATGCTTTGCGTGCGTGTGATCAAGATTTTTTTGGTTTTTGCAGGTGTACTTCTGGTACCCGCTCAACATCGTCACCGGCGGCACGACGGCGAAGATCATGCTCGCGGCGAAGGACAACTTCCTCGGCAAGTACATCTACAAGGACACGCTCGCCAGGAACCTTGCCGCTGTCATCTACAAAGTAACAGCACAATCTGTTTGCTTACACAGATGTCACAATTGTGTACAAGATTCTAGAAAAGAGAAGCAATTAACACTTGAGTGATTTAAATGTGTCCGTTTCATGATTTTTTTTTTCCTGAAGGATGAGGATGACATAATAGACACAGCAAAAGAGCAGTACAGGGTGCTGAAGACCGAGAATGAGTTTCGTTATGGCTACAAAGTTGTGGTAATTTTCTCCGCCCTCAGGTTTTATGTGTGATTGTCTTGTCTGCTCTGCTCTCGCACTCAAAATGGAGAATTGCAACTTACTTGTGTCATCTGGGTGAGCAGGAGAATGGGAACCTGAGGTCAGCGCTGACAACAAGTAATGTGATTGAAGTACGTTTCGCTAGCGCCTTTCTCTTCTCCCTGTCGAATTTTCTGCAAGTTATGTAGTAGTAGCAATTTCTGATGAACAATAGAATTGAACTCCCTGGAAATGTACATTTCAGACCTGTATCTTGCTTTTATCCTAGGCTGACATTTGCTAGACTTCTAAAATTATTTGGGCCTAGTACTAGATAGTAGCTCAGAAAATGTTGTCCTGCAAAAGAACTTCTATGCAGTTAAGTGAGGATGGTAGGCATTTCTTATAGTTAATGTACAAATGATCATGTTTTCAGTAAGCATGTGTTGAGCAAGGTAGCAAGTCATTAACAGTAAAATGTTTTGATTATCCCAGCTCCCAAAGAAAGAAGAGCTCAAAACTGTCGTTGACAAGGTGAAGGACTTCTTCGGTGACGTAACCACTGGCGCCAAAGAGTCCTTTGCGCAGATTACAGGATCTGTCAGCGCAGAGGCAGAAGCACCAGTGCAGGAAGAGAAGCCCTGGGTGAAGAGGCGAAACGAGAGGAAGCGGAAACAGAAGGAGAAGCAGAACCAGAAGCAGGGGATCAGTAAGTAGAGAGACAATGCTCCTACACTTAACTGAATTACTTCTTCCTGTGTGAATCTCTAGGCCTTTGTATAGCCATCATACACAGGCGTTCTGACCTGACTGCGTGGCTACCATTTCTGATGTGCAGAAACGGAGAGCTGATTGTAAAGCGCAGCATACCTAAGATCAAGTGAACAGCCGGCTGTAATTTTCCTGTGTTCTCATTTCACTGTCCCACATCAGCTCTGTGTAGTTTCAGACTTTCAGTACTTGAGTTTTTTTGCAACAAACAATGTGTAGCCTGCATGTGAGTAACTTGCTTTGTTCTTCCTTACTAAAATCTGCAGCTAGAGTCTCCTGGGATTTAAAAATTGGTATTTTATGGACTTATGGAACGGCGAAGATTACTGTTGTATATTGATCTCGTTTCTGATGAGTTACAGTGGCTGTACAGTGTGTGCGTGATTGCGTATGATCGAATGATATTATCTGTATGAAAATTCAGTTTTCTGAAATGTTGCGTCTGAAAACAGGCTCAGAACAAAAGGAATTGGCCAAACATCGCTGCCGCAGTTGAAATGAACGAACAAATTCATCACAGAGAGACATCTCATTCTACCAATCTAAAGCACCAGAGCTTACACTTACTGAAATTGCACACGGAAGTTCTCTTTAAAACCTTTTTTCTGTCTGCAACAAAAGCAAACACAGATATTGATCATGTTCTCATGAACCTAAGTACAAATAGAACAGCACTTTCAGTATGGTTTATGGCCATGGGGAGCTTTGCAGGACGATAAAAGGATCAGACCTCCACCGTAGAACATTGCATTTACAAGTCAATGACTCGTGACAGTTTCTGGATGCGGTTCAGCAAGAAGTCCCCTTGCTTGATGGTCGCTTGGTAGAAAGCATTCCTAGCGTCAGGCCGGTTTGTCTCCAGAACACCAGCAACCTTATCGATCTTGCAGTGAAGCTTCCCAGCTGCAATGAACCGTGACAATTCCCTGGAACAAATGAAAAGGAGATAAATATATTATCTCTATAGCATAGGAACAGAAAAGAAAGTTCTGTCCTACACAGGAATCACAAACATAAAACTAACGCGGATGGGTGACAACACTTACTGGTCTATGAAATCAATAGTCACACCAAATGCTGCAGCCATTGCTTCCATTGTCACACTCTTGTATGACTCCAAAAACTGTGAATAGACAACGGTCCGCACTTCCCTCATATAGTAGCGGAAATGAGGCTGAAGATAGCGGTCCAACTTAATCTGCTCCGTCATGCCAGCTGAAAGGAAGTTTAGACCATATATTCATATAGCCCAGCCGAATGGTACAGACAGTAACAACAAATGTAAAACTATAGACAGCTTATTAACATATTTTACACTTACAGAATGCAACAAAAAATGACTTGTACTGGCAATTGTAAAGGGAGTTCAGAAACTCAGATAGGTGAGGTACTTTGCCAATCACTGCCAAAATTTCTGGTGCATCTACCACCTGCCATGTTTCTTGTTAGTGAGTTAATTAAGATAAGAAAAGAGAGACTGTAAGAAGTGAAATTACCTTTTGTTTTAGAGATACACGATCCAATGTGATTATGCTTGTGATGACTGTATAGAAGACGAAAGTATCATATGGAAACAACTCATAAGTTGTGAAAGTTGAGATGGAATCTAAAAATAAGCTGGCAGCTTTCTTAAAGTTTCTCGTTGCCATGAAGTATAGGCCTTCATATACTTTCAATCGGTTCTTTCTCTCCCAGTCGCCTCCCTCCTCAAACAGGCTGACAATAAATGGTCAGATATCATTGATCCAGTATAGATGGCAACGTGGAACTTCACAAAGGCAAAATCAAAGCTATAGCTTACTTCTTTGCTTTGTCAATGGATTTTGAGATGAGATCAAAGTCCATGTGGAAAAGGCCTATTTGCAAAGTGTAGAACACAAGATCCATTTTCTGGCCAACAGCTACAGTTTTTCCTTCAGTAACTTTAAGCTGCTCCAGTGCTTTTTCCTGCAATATTGATTTGAGAGGATGCAAATAGCTAAATCTCAAGCACACACTTAATGTAAAGTACAGAAGCATAGAAGCATACAAGTTTATACCTTCTCCCCAACCCTCATGAAGTACAAGGATTTTGCCAGATGGGCCTCACGCACTTCGCTCTCACCCAAATTCTCTTCAGCATCAGCAATTCTTCATACATGAAACAGAATTACTTAGTTACTTCCAGAGGAACCAAATGATTCTTATGAAAATTCTAGTGACTGAAATATTAGATACAGATGCGAAGAGCAAGATTAGAAAGTAGAAACATGCAAATCACCAAAAGGGCATATCTTGACTGTAACCTCAAGGAGACTATTTCTAACAAAGTTCAACATGCCGCTCTTCCTTCACACTATTACACTGGTATTTTGTCTCGAGACAAGGGACACGTAAAATATTCATATTGGTTGGAAGTTGCGTATTGTGATCCTCAGCAATCTCAATTACTTCTCTACATGCTAAATTACACATTGCAGAGACAATGTAGAAAATCATGAATATGTACATACATGAAACTAAAACAAAACTGTGGAGAAAGTTTATTATTATGTAGTAACATAATTCGTAAACTACAACTACCAAATCAAATGAAAGCTATCTACCAGTTTTAGCATCTACATGTCGCACCCAGAGTAAGCTAGGTTAGCTTAGGCAAACGGATCATATCAACACCTGAGTTATCACTATCCCAACATAGTACTACTGCAGGCATACGCAACACAGCAAACGGGCGACCTGTTTTGGGGGGCTAAAAAACAAAACGATGCCGCGGGAGGGTGGGGGGTGGAGAGGGGGAATCCACTCACTTCTCGTCGAGCTTGCGGACCTCCTCGTCGATCCGCGCGCGCATCTCGGCGAGCAGCGCGTCGTCCGGCTCCAGCACGCCCGCGGCGGCCAGCGACTCGAACAGCGGCGCCATGCCATCGGACTTGACGGCGTCGAGGGCGTCGGAGCGGAGGGCGACCTTGGCGAGGTCGTCGAGGTCGGGGTGGGAGAGGAGGAAGAGCTTGTGGGCCAGCACCAGGTGCCGCTCCTGCTTAGCCTCCTCGCCGCCGGCGTCCATGCCGTTCTCGTCGGAGTTGGGGAGTCGCGGTTAGGTCGGCTCGAGACGAGACGATACGAGGTTGGGGTTGGGTACTTGGGTTGGGTGGGTGAGGGATTTGCCGAGTCTATCGCGGTTGCCGAACTGAAAAGAGTAGTAACCGCGGCCCAATCCAGCAGCGCGCCACGGCCGAACAGCCAATGGGCCGGATTCAGAGCCGGTTTCGGCAGAGCTAACTAAACCAAAGAATTTTTTGTATTTTTAGAATTTTTTTTTTAATATTTACAGAAATATTATAGCGCCGAAAAAATTTGCAAAAATAGACCCTGCCGCCCTTCGCAAGGGCGGCAAGCCGACGTGGCACTTTCATTTATTGTTGACTTGTAGTCGCCCGAAGACTGGAAATGCCTTCAACCCATTGCCTTTGCCTAGCGGTGTTCCAGTGCCCATGTGCTGGTGCGGTGATCCTTGCAAGGTAGCCAAGTCCGATGAAGAGGAGACGTACATGCAGAGATACTGGATGTGTGCCAATTTTGAGTTTGAGCCAACACCTGAGATACGCCGCATTAACTTAATGGTGAGGAACTGATGTTTTGTAATGATTATTTGGTGTATTAAGTAGTCTTCAACAACTTATTTGGTTAGTAAACATTGCATTTGTTGTAGACCCCTCCACCGCTATGTGATTTTGAGCAGTGGATCGACACCGAGATCAAGCCGCAAAACAAGGAGCGTTTGGAGTACATGCGGCAATGGGATGCAGAGCGCAAGGAGAAGATAGAGCAGAGACGCAAGGAGGAGGCCGCAGAAAAAGAGCACAAGGCTGAGGCGGAAAGGAGGCGTGTTGCTGCGTACAGGGAGGAGCGGGAGCGGAAGCTTGAGCGTGCGCGGCGAGCGAAGGCAGCAATGGAGGAGAACCCCGATGCACAGAGGAAGGGAAAGTGGCCTCGTTGCACTCAGTAGTATGCACGAGTTGGTAGTTGTATGGTGTTAGGGTTTAGGCCGGCCTTGTTTCGCTAAGTGGGTAGGAACGTGTTCCATCGGTTCGTGGGATCTCCATATCTATCCACTCAACGAATTTGCAGACCCAACGATATGCCTATGTAACATGTTATCATTATGTACGATCAAGTTAGCGTTCTGCGTATTCAGAATTGGTACTAGAAATTGGAGCACATAAGTCATACCCGATCCATGTTGCCACATTGGAAGAATCGCCTCCCCCGAGTATCTGAGTTGAGAGACGACTAAAATATACAGTCATCACCACAATGGCACAACGGACGGTCACACCATGGTGGAATGAAACCGCCCAAAGGATGATGTATTGACATATGAGGAGTGATGAATTTTCGGAGTTGTCCCAAAAGTATTTTCGGAATTTTTAAACATACTAGTTGGATGCCCATGCGTTGCAATGGGAAAAAAATTAGGGCAACTTTAAGGCCCCGTTTGGATGGGATTAGTACAACCAAGTTGTGCGTTCTGGAAATTTTCGGAGTTGTCCGAAAATCATTTTCGAAACTTCCGAAAAATTACAGAACCAAGTTGTGCGTTCTGGAAATTTTCGGAGTTGTCCGAAAATCATTTTCGGATCTTCCGAAAAATTACAGAACCAAGTTGTGCGTTCTGGAAATTTTCGGAGTTGTCCGAAAATCATTTTCGGAACTTCCGAAAAATTAAAGAACCAAGTTGTGCGTTCTGGAAATTTTCGGAGTTGTCCGAAAATCATTTTCGGAACTTCCGAAAAATTACAGAACAAAGTTGTGTGTTCGAGAGGGGACGGGCCGGCTCGACGGCGGTGGCGGCAGCGAGGGGTGGCGGCGGCGGAGGGGAGGCAGAGTGGGGCGGCCGTGGGGCGGGCCGGCTCGACGGCGGGGGAGGACTGGCGCGGGAGGGCAGGCGCGGCAGCAGCGGCGCGGGATGGCCGGCGCGGCAGCTGCGGCGCGGGATGGCCGGCGCGGCAGCGGCGGCGGGGATGGCCGGCGCGCGGGCGCGACGGCGCGGGAGGAGCGGCGGCGCTACGATGAGGAGAGAGAGACGGTCAGACGGCTCGCGCGGGCGGCTTCGGTGAGGCGCTGAGGCGAGAGAAGAGAAGAGAGAGCGAGAGAGAGGGAGGCGTTTTTATTTGGAGCGGCTTCAGTGAGAACGGACACCACGGTTCCTTTCTTTTTAATATGGTATAGATACACTACAAATTTAGGTTTCTGCAAATTTTCGGAGCTATCCGAAAGATTTTCGGAATTCGGGAAGCAAAATAAGATTCTGTATATTTTTGGAGTTGTCCGAAAATATTTTTCGAAACTTTCGAAAATGATAGTGTAGTCATTAAGTTTATGAAAATTTTNAAAAGAACTATCAATACTCCAGTCAAACCGGAGAGAGCAGGTTAACTGGGAATATTGGTAGCTTAAGAACTGAAAAAAGAATTACCCACGAGACATATAAATTTCTTCTCTCTCTGGTTCAGACTGCTGTTCGAAATTGGTCCATAGAAGAAGCAAGCAGACAGAATAACAGAACACATGGAACGGGAGCAACACTAACTGGCAAAAAGAAAAAGGACCAAACATTACAGTCCCTAGTATATTTCAACTGAGCAGTATTGAACAAGTATTGTAGGGAACAAACATGTGGTCACAAAGGGGATGAATAATATGCCAATTGAAACAAATGACTTTTCTGCAGCGCTCTCTAATCAAGTGGAACAAAAAAAAAGTCATGGTGCACATTCAGACATGCAATTCCAACTAAATGAAACATAGGTACATGGCATCAGCACCATATCAGAAACAAGAGCTCAGATGAGAAGGTTGGTTGCATCCAAAGTCATACAAGATACCAAAATTAGCAAACAGAGTTGACAGTGACAAAATAAACACTAAAGTTCTTCTTCATTCTACTACAAATCAGTCATACTACTAAATTAGAGAAACCAATGAGACTATGTCTTCACTAATGCAGGAAATGCAGTCGCTGTGTCCTATTGAACTGAAGTTGGATTGAATAACAAATCCCAACGAACTTCCGCCAGGATGTATTGATCTCACAAGTTCAAATAATTTAAATGGCATATGCTACCCAAGAATAAAAAGCACTAACTCTACTTTTCAATAGCTGACAGCTCATAGATAAAGCAAGACAAATAAAAAAAAATCATTCCACACTGAATCCAGCACCGAAGCATATCAAATAGATGTGATGGTCATCCAATGCAAATGGTTCAGCCATGGTTTTATCATGCTGGCAGCAATGAAGATATCAACTTGTTTGGTCCTAATTGCAGGTTTTTATTGAAAAATACAGGTACTATTTCAATAGTAAAAAGCTATGAATGCCGAGATGACACCAGCTAGAAAAATATCCAGCATGTGCACAGAAGGTCAAATAAGTTTAAGCACTAAAAAAAGCTGGAGTTTTAAACATTAAGAAACCTTGCTGAATTCACTAGCCTTCATGGCCTCGTTCATTAGTTCTTCATTTGTCAGTTTTAGATCAAAAGTCATTTTCTGGAAAACCTGAGACAATATCATAACATCTCGCATAGCTCTATGCGCATCGTTGTGCGAGTGGATGCCATAGTATTTTCTCAGTGCCTCCAAGTTTGCAAGACGTTTTCCCCCTGCAACAGATAGTAACAATATGTAACTTCAGCTAGTTATTATTAAATGAATAGACCAAATAGCACAGGATAGGGAACCTAATTAAGAAATGAAAACAGTAAGGCAGAACAAAATAAAATGAGATGTGTCCCTAACTGGGCCCCAACATATGTACGACTGTACGAGCCATGCTACTGCTCCTCACTAGGCCCCAACATATGTACGACTGTACGAGCCATGCTACTGCTCCTCACTAGGACCACATATCAGCATTTCACTTTTCTGTTAGTCCTCATTATGGCATACACTCAAAGCAGTACATATGGGAACTTCCAGAAAAGAATAATCTGTTTGCTTTTCGACAAACAATACAATGCCATACAAAAACTTCAAGAACGGTCAGCAAATTCCAGGAACTACAGATTTGCTAATAGCAGAAACATGGAAACTGAATCATACTACTAAACCATACACAACATCCTAACAGAAGCACTCTTTTTGTGTGGTTAAAATAAAGTGTGGGTTTCATCTTACTCAATATGCAACTACAGTTCTGTAATTGAATGAGGAATTTAACTTAAAAGGATGCAGAAAGTGAGAATGCCACACACCAAAATACTGCGAGAAGTGCGTCCTTTTTTTTCTGAACATGGTGTTAGCTAAATCACATGCTCAAAACACATTGACCCCAAAATATACAGTATCTTCACATGCAAAAGACTTAGAGTGAAAGAGTACCTACCCTCTGCTTTCACCATCTTTTTTGCCAAGGGAAGGGTGTCGAAAAACAGCCAATCTGCAGGAAGTGGTGCTGAACAACGATCAAACTCCTGGGCAAGGAAACGGGCATCAAAATTTTTTGCGTTATGAGCAACCCACAGAATTGGCTTGCCAGGAGCTTGGCGACTTCGAACGAATGCCAATAGTAGTGGGATTACATCACTAAACCTGTGGTGGTCATATTAAGATAACATTCAGAATAAGTGAAACGGTAAATTAACTGTTGGTGAAGTGAGATATGCATAACCATTTTTCCATTGCAAAAACTAACTTATTGCATAAAACAATTTCGTTCAAACAAATAATTTACAATAACACCAGCATTAATGGCATGCATGCTTGTGAAAAAAAAAGGGAATACAGAGCTATTGCATAAATGGACTTATTTTCCACAACTAATTCAATACTATGGTCTGTTCACAGCATCATGTTGAGTGACGAGTACATCAGGGCATGTTGACTACGACTGTTATCAAGACATGTGATTGAGGGATTAGGAATAATATGGATTCTCTGGATGCAAAACACACCTTGGGATACCAGGCCTGCACACGAGATCAGTGCCAATTCTATTGAGACGTTTAACATGGTCAGGAACAGTCCTTTCAGGATTAACAAGAGTTTCAAAAGTGCTATTCTTTCCTCCAGAAAGATCACAGAGTGCAAACTCAATTATTCTATGATCCTTATGGAAAAAGCCAGTAGTCTCAAGATCAAAAATTAGAATAGTTGCTGCCTCCGCAACTTCCTTTCCATGTTCCTGTAGTTCTGTTGTGAAATATCGTTTCCCACAGCTTCTAGGATCAAGCAAATTTACAGTTGATAATCCGGCTTGTTGCTTAAGAATTCTAACAGGGAAGCTACTCCATATACTGTTTCTCAGCTGAATGGATCGAAGAATCGATGACATTGTGCACAGGAAATGCACTTAAAACCAATACGCATAGGTCCTTTGGCTTGGGTGAACCGCAACTTCACATGCCGAACCTGAATACATTGTTCCACACAACTACCATGTCAGAGTAGATGGCAAGTAATCAACGTCACGGTGTTTCGATATGAAATTTAACACACAAAAAAAAGTTATCTTCCAAACACAGTACGTTCTAAATGTAGCAAACGAAAGGAACTCACAAGACAGGATAAATTGCATTAAAAAAAAACGGCGTTTTCACGTGCAGCTGAACTTCCGGAAGGCATGAGGCCTGCGTGCGACTCCTGTCGACACACGTCATCCAATCCAGCACCCCCTATAGTTGAGACAGGCTTGAGCATTTCGCCTCTTAAATAAAAATGACTAATTTTTCAGTTTCACGGACCAAGCAGGAAGAGAGGCTCGCAGCTATGAACTCCCGCGCCTCCCCCGACGAGAAACAAAGAAGAAATCTGCAGTTCAGTACAGCCAGTATCCCTCCCAGAACCCTACTCCAACAGTCCAACTCCCCCCAAATCTCCAACCCCGCGCCCTACCCAAATCATCCAGGCATAGCATCACCACGAGAGAAGAGAGAAGTGGAGTTTACCAGCGCCGACACGAGCGTACGACCCCCGCCGAGATGCCCACGCACGCCGCCACCTCCCCCGCCGCGGCGGCCGCCGATTCCGGGTGAGTATTAGGGTGGCTGCGGTGGTGAAGTGTTTACGCCCGCGCGGCGCGTGATGCGGCGAGCGAGACGGGGTCAGTGAACAGAAGAAATGGTGGGAGTAGTGGGGGATAACGTCGCTGTGTGACTGCGCGGTGGGCCCTTTCGGCCTGGTGAGAGATGGGCCGAATCAAAAACGGCCCATTCCTCCGTGGATGAGGGATGGGCTGGGAGCAAAGGGAGTTCGGAATTTTAGTCTCGGAACCCCTTTACAACTGGAGTGTATTGAATAAGCACGGCCCACTAAGTTATTTGGGCCAGCATTTATATGGCAAATATATTTCCTTGGGCCATGGCTTGATTAAATTTAGGAATTTTTTGTATTTTTAGATTTTTTTTTTAATATTTACAGAAATATTATAGCGCCGAAAAAATTTGCAAAAATAGACCCTGCCACCCTTCGCAAGGGCGGCAAGCCGACGTGGCACACGCGCGCTGGACGGCGCGGGACGGCCGTCAAGTTCGGAGTAGTTCTCTTTTGGAATTTTTGAAAAACGCGTGTAAACTCGGGAAGGCGTAGGGGCAGGGGGCAGGGATGTTGCCGCCCTTGCAGAGGGCGGCAAGGGTCTGGATGGAATTTTCCCAGAGGGCGGCAAGGGACCTCGGAGCAATTTTGCCACACCGCGGCCCGTGCGCGCCGTCAAGACGCACACGGCGCCGTGTGCCACGTCAGCTTACCGTCCTTTCAAAGGGCGGCAGGATCTATTTTTGTAATTTTTTCCAGCGCTATAATATTTCTGTAAATATTAAAAAAAATATATCTAAAAACAAAAAAAATTCCTAAACCAAAGAGGTGGATTTTTCTCTCGTTTTATTTATGTATATGTCACATATATATTCATTAAAGATTTTAAAGATAAATTAACATGTATTAGATTACTCAACAGACATGCGAGTTCAAATTCGATATATACAAGTAAAAACAAAAACAACAATTTTAACACACGAACTTCGGCCTTGTTGAAGATTAGGTGGTGCTACCTGAAGATTTGAATGAATAGTCATCACTATTATGAACAACCGAGATCCAATGAGAATTTGCACTAGCTTTTTGTCTTTGACATAAAAAAATGAAGTTGTTCGTATTATTCACAATCAAATTTCTTAGTTCTGTTTCTACTTGTATGTGTCAAATTTAAGCTTGCATATGTGTAGAGTGATATCATATATTTGATCTATCTTGTCATTTTCTTTTTTCAAATTTTTTGACGAGTTTTTGGGTGGCATGCAGAAGAAGGAATTGTCCTTCAGGGACAAATAGAATACATATTCAAGAGAACTAGAAGAACGAAGAAAACTTTGGTTAAAAGCTAAGTATTCAGAAACGGGGAAAGTACTATAGTTCATAACCCAGCAGCATGTACAGAGATTCAAAATGAACAACAAAAAGCATCACTAGATCAATCACCGTCACAACTCAAAAACCAGAGAGCGAGATTCGTAGACAATGAATTGAAGTTATCTTAGTCTGACAAGCAAAATCTCCTATGCAAACAATGTACCCAACCAGCAGCAGGCAAAAACCACAAACCAAAGGTAGCAGAAACAAACTACTCCTATCAATGCACAGTGCTACTACCACCTATGATAAGTAGTATCATCCTGCATGCATCATCACACATCATCTTCGACTTGCTGGACAAAATCAAGTGGAAACTAACTACTCCTTCCGAATCATAGCTATAGCTTCTGGCCTTTCCTGATCTGGGCTCAAACTCTGAACAAGAATGATACGTGCGGGGGGGACTTGTCCGGGTTAGACCGGGGGAGGTCGTCCAGGAAGGTTGGGGGGGACGTCGACGCCTCGCCGGCCGGGGGTAAGTCCATGTCCTGGGAGTAGGTCAACCCATCCTCGTCGTCGGTCTCGATGAGTGCACCAGGAGGAGGATTGCCAGTGCCCTCGTCAGCAGCCACGGCGGTGGTACTGCCGCTGGCGACGGCAGTGGCAGTGGTAGTGGCGTCGACCTTGACCTCGTCGCCGGTGTTGATGTAGTCAGCCACGACATTTGCAGTGGGATCGACCTCGGTGGTGTCGTTGTTGTCGACCGCGGGGGCGCCGCCAGTGTGGCTGTCAGTGTCAGTGTCGGTGTCGACCAGCGGAAGGTTGGCGCCGGGCTTGAACAGAACCAGGACGACGGTCGTGTTGTCGCCCGATGGCAAGCCAAACTGAACAAGCTCCTCACAGATGACACGCGGTTCTGCACCCTCCTGCATAGCGATATTAATTGGTCACAGCAAGTCAGAAATATTGGCCACGGCCAAAGGAACAGCAATTTTAACAATGAAATGAATCGAACATGCAAGATATTGGTCACAGAAATATTGATCAAGGCAAAAGGAACATCAGTTTTAACAACGAAAGAATCGAACATTCACAAAGCAGATGACAGTTTAATTATTAGCACTTCTTTTTTCTTTTAAAGAAAATCTGGTGCTTTATATTGCCTCAGTGAAGTCATTTCCTAGAATTTGACACAAAATATTTATTCTATTACAGTAGGAGATCTCTTGTCCTGCCAAGAAGACAAACTGAGCAAAAAGAAAAGGACTCACCAAAAAACGATCACGTGTGTGATCAACCACATTTTGACTTGTCATGCTATACCTGCAAGGAAAAAACATAGTACAGTAGGTATGGAACTATAAATGAAACTATATATGCATCAAGAGAAAGAAAACAGCATGACAAATAGTACTAGTGACATCAAAATGATCAAATAGTTATTATTGTCAGTTATGTTTTTTGCTCAAAATTTACCAGAGGCCTTCACTTGCTATAACAAGAAACTCCATGTCATCAGTTATGTCCATCTGACATAGAAAGGGGGATTTTCCATCAGACCCCACACAACAGCACAAACTTTATATTCAACCAAATACTAAACAAACATAGTTGCACTTACAGTCAGGATGTCCGGATTACATGTCAGCATTTGTTCTTCAGGAGGTAAACGTTCGTTCTTCTTGCAAGCGAAGTCCCCTGAAATTTAAGTGGGTAAAACACATCAGCAAACCACAACACAATATGTTTTTTTGGTGCTATTATCTGCAATAAACGAAAAACAGATCCAGGCAAGACTGTACCAATTGATCTTGAGACTGATACTCTTCCCTTAAAATCAGTGAAGCCCCATTGCTTCTTGGTTACCCACCTCCCCATTATTTTACGATAACTATGCCCAACAGCTACTCCTCCTGCATTTTGAACTCTATCTCTTTCAGACTCACTGTCTGGTTTATGATCGACAGATAATTCACTGGCCTTTTGACACAACAGAAACAAGCACAAATGTTAGGCACCACAATAAGTAAGCATGCAAATTAGGTACCAACAAGAAATTCGATAGGGAAACAGTCACTATACCTGACCATTTCTTGAGAGTACGCAACGAGAATCACCAGCATGTCCAACAATCATGTGGTTACCTCTGATGACAACCACACATGCTGTGCTCCCTTCATATGCTGGCGCAGTATACGTTGCCTGGAAAAAGAAGAAAGAAAATGAAGGACATAATAGAGAATCCCAACATAGTTAGAAATACAAGTCAACCAAGAAATAGCTCACAAAAGCAACCAGGTAAATAAAAACATTTCTAAAAACCAAACCAGTGTATGAAAGAAATAACCATAGAATGGATGCCGCAAACAATACCTCAATTTGGGCAGCATAGTATGATAAGAACCAAGTTGCAATGAGAACTTAAGAACCTGTCGGCGTCCAACTCAGCAAACCAGGTAACTGATAAGTAACTAACTGGACCTTTTTTTACAGGGGCAATTAGTCGAGGTTAGTGTTAAACATATCTCTTCCAACTCCAAAGTACATCTCAAGAAAGAACAATAGTCTCGATATCACACATTCTTCCATTTCCTTTTTCATAGATACAATAAGCACACTGTCCAACAAATACAGTTTTGAGTAACTTCTTCAACGTATGGATATTAAAAGATGTTTAGGAGTTAAAGGATTACTACCTGTGGGAAAGGCCAAAGGTTTGCACAGACACCAGCCTTG
Organism: Oryza officinalis; assembly: GCA_008326285.1. Lineage (NCBI taxonomy): Eukaryota > Viridiplantae > Streptophyta > Magnoliopsida > Poales > Poaceae > Oryza > Oryza officinalis. The sequence goes on along the minus strand of BDMV01000002.1, from coordinate 41,613,083 downwards.
AGAAAATACATCCATCCATTATCACGAGGAATAACTAACTCCCTCCAAGCATCGGACAGTTGCAGGTCCTCATCCATGCTGCAGCAATTACACAGGAACAATGATATTCCAAATTTGCAAGTGCAGCTTTAAACAAAATGATATAGATTAGGCCAAAATAACCTGTAAAACACACTCTTCAGTGCATCACTCAGATTGTTGTCATAGTCTTCATGATTGCAAAGCTCAATATGAAATCGTTTTGCGCAATATGATGCTACTTCAGCTCCTGAGATAGAAAATAAACAACTCAGTATGGCGGCTCAACAGGATGGATCAAGATTACTCCTATGTGCATAGAAGCTTATAAAACGAAACAATGTTATGAACACAGCAGGCCAGCAATTCAATAGGTATCATAAGAAAAATAGCATTATAAACATATATATATCAAAACTAAACAACATGTTAATCAGTGACTATCCTTTTAATTATCATGACTGTTAATATTAACTCACGCCCATGCAGTGTTTTATCCCTCATAATTAATATTTCTGTTTATGCAGTTCATATTATCTGAGAAAGCACGCCGCACAAAGGTGATTAGTACTAATTAGCAAACTTGGTTCATTATCCTGAACTGTAGCCTAATATTTATTTGAAAATTGACAGGTGAAAGTTTCAGCATAAACAGTAAAGTTTTCGAAACATGCACACAGATAAACACATGACACACAAAGACAAACAAAGCATGATGTAAACAGTTATGCCGACAATTTGGAGGATTTGAAACAAAAGAAGATAAGAATGAAGATCAAACCTCCATGGCCATCATAGACACCAAAGAACGTCGTGGACATGGTATCATCAAGATTTAGAATAGCTGCATGCTAGAGAATAAAGAGGGCATATGTCAGTCTCAGTATTTTACACAATTACTTACAGATCAGTAATAAATTTTTGCAGAACTATCCCTTTTTTTTGGGTCATACAAAAGGCTGCAAGTTTACTCACAGCATCTTCCATTTTCTCACTCCATCCTTGCATAGACGACACGACATACTTAATTCTGTCATTCTCTTCTTCAGCAGTGAACTTTGATTCTACAGGAAGGCTGTTACCCATAGCAGACCTTTGCTTTGCTGAAAATTTATAACATGAATACAAATGTACAATAACCTTATTGACAAATATGGAGAAAGAGTAAAGTGAATACAATTAAAAATACTACAGATCAATTAAATACAATGAAAGCTTGGTAAAAACACGAAACGGAGTCAACTAGACATATGACACTATTTATCAGGGCCCCTAAATGCATTTTTCAAACATATAACATGAGAGTATCAATCTTCAGTTGCAATGCTGCAGTATTTTACACATTAATCTTATCTTATACAAGAATCAAGCAAGCAGGAATTAAAATAAAATATTACTGTGAACAAAATACATACAAGGTTTTGTAAGAACGCCATATAAGCTTTACTGACACAAATCATAACACCAAATTCCAAAGTAAGAAAAGAAGAGGAAACAAACAGAAAAAGTGTACTGTGCAAGGACGATCAATTTCCTCCAGATATGGCCACCTCTTCGGTGTAGTTCGAAACAGAGTATGAAGTGAACAGAAGAAGAAAAGCAGAGACAGCAGCGTGCACTTATAGCAGAATTCAGCTAGAAGAATACAACATGCAACTTAACAGCGTCAAAGAGAAGTAAAAAATAGGTAACAAACATGAACAAATTGTACAATCTTGCAGGATCAAAATCGTTGGGCTTAGAAGGAACCCAAATCAAGATTGAAGAGATGGAAGCTTCTTTGATAAGTAAAGAATCAGAAGATTTACGTCGAAAAGAAAAAAAAAGAAACAGCAAGCAGTTTAACTAAGCTACACATGCAGAAATCATTGTATGAACAGAACATAGAGTTCTTTCCAAACAGAAACTAAACCAAGAGAACACGCCAGATAGACACATAGAGAAGAAGCATCCTGCATCAGGAACAGCGAAAAGAACAAGAATGCCGAAGGCGGCATCTGGTTAATAAATTTTCAGAAACTGAACTTACGCAACATACCAAAATTAACAGAACAAACTGAAAAATACCAAGAGAAACGAATTGACGTGGTCTAATTTTTCGCGCACGCACTGGTAGAGACTTTGAGACACAGACAGCAAGATCAAGACCAAAGTGTTCCGAGGTGAGAAGCGAGCGGAGATCACCATGAAGCTTCGGTGCTCGTCAACCTCCTCCTCCAACCCACACCCCACCTCAAACTTCAAAAGCATCAAAGCAACAAAGCACGGGTACGGGAAGCCAAGAACACGAGAGAAAAAAAAAGATCAAAGCGCTGTGAACCTTGCCAAAGTTTCGGATGCCGAAACGCCTCAAGATCCAAAGAGAGGTCGAGACGCGGTTGCTGCGCGATGAAATGCCACACAGCGAAGACAAGATCGAACCACAGAGAACCGCGACACCAAACACCAAGCACGCAAAAACCACACCACCAGGCGAGCGAGATCGAAGAAGAGGGAGAAGAATCTCACGGGCTCTTTGGGGGACGTAGGGTTTAGTGATGGAGGAGAGGAGAAGAATCTCACAACTCACCTCGCACCTTTCGCCGCTACTGCTCTTGAGATGAGAATGTTGAGAGAGAGAGAGGAGATGCGGAAAAGTGGTTGTGCTGCCAAGCGCAAGGAGAAGAAAAGCATCGCGCTTAAATACCTCAACCGGACGCATCTCGGCCGTCGGATCGTCTCTCGCGGCTGATCCAACGCTCCAGTAGTGCACCGTCCTGTGTCTGGTGGTCCCCACGGAGCACGCGCCCTTCCCCTCGCCCTGCATGACCCATCCACGTGTCATTTTCTTTTACGCAACTAATCAGTTCAAAACTTTTCATACATACTAGTAAATCTGGAACAAACGATTTACATGAAATGTTTCACATAAATCAATTGTAGCACTCCAAATCCCAAATACACTGATCGACATTATATTTCTAATCCAGTACATTGATCATCATGTTCGCGAATGGTATTATGATGGTATCAAGCTTACAAGGCAGAGACCTGCTGGCCTGGCCTTGGTGTGAATTGTGATCCACCGATTCCAGTGCTCGTGATTTCTGAAGATCTCGGAATGGAGCTGCAAAAAGGTCATGTTGGCCTGCAAGGAGACAAACAAGCCAGTGGAGGAGTTAGATGGAATTGTGAGAAGTTACTGAATTTCCAGCTTACCGAAATGGTCTCTCTTTATGAGTAAAAAAGGAATGATAGAAAAAAGTACGTTACAGGAAACTAAAGCATAATGTGGGAGTTATTTGCCCTTTATTTTCAGATAGTGAAATCATCTCACAGTAAAATTGCTCTTCTTTCAGGCTAAAATCAAAGTCGATGCAAATGAGATATTGTATAACGTTTACGCTGAACAATTGTATTTCTTTGTTGGTTGAAAAATGACCCTATTAATATTGTGCGCTCAGCCAACACCATAATTGCATGCAAACTAGTGATCCATAACAGATATATCCCCCCATAGTGACCAGAATACTTACTGATATGCATTATGTATCAGGATCAGCTTCTGCAACATGAAGAGCCCATATGCGTATCAATTCCAAACCAGTTGGAATGTCCTGATTTCCCTCTATAAGAGCTGATGAGACATAAAACGGGTGCAGCGCTATCAATTTGCAAGAAGCTGCAAACAACACAGACCTTCTGACATATGCTTCAGGATGTTGTGAAACAGCTCTGTAGAAACAAAAGTTAATGTCAAAATCGTACCTAATCAATAAAGTTCCTTAACACGGGAAATGTCTGTTTAGGCTTGGAATACCTAGATCTGATCATATCAAGAACATATGGGGCAACAGCTGATACTTCCGGATGCATTGTCATGCACTTCATACAGACGCCAAGCATGCATATCAATTTACCTAGGACAACAAAGTCGCGACTGAGCAAATTGATACCATATTACCACGTGATCTTTTCTCATATCATTGCATGATTGGGAGCATAAAAGCAGCAGCATAAACCATAAGCATACAAAGGAAATCTGTTTTTTGACCACTCCGACAGCAAATCTTTAGCTTTTCCAAGATCCCATTTACGAGATTTTCCTGATTTAACTTGACATGATCTAGATGGAACCTCTCTTTCATACCAGTGTGAACAATTCAGAAGTGTCCTGATTCTAAGACTTCCCTCCAAGGACCTGCAACAGGAGGTCCCCTGTCACTGAAGTAGCTAAATTTCGAGCATGTACTTTGTCAACCAGGCCACAGGGTAAAGTTTAGAAATATACAGATTTATACCTTCTCCCTGACCCTTATGAAGTACAAGGATTTGGCTAGATGGGCCTCACGCACTTCAATCTCACCCAAATTCTCTTCAGCGTCAGCAATCCTTGATACATGAAAAATAATTACTTTCAGAGGAAGCAACGATTCTTATCAAACTTGCTAGTAACTGAAACATTAGATACAGAACAAATGCGGAGAGCAGCACCCAGCACAGAAGATATATGCGACCAGCTAAAAGGGCATGTGTTGATGACTGGAACCACAAGAATACTATTTACGCTCTAATGAAGTTTTATATCTTGATTTTCCTTCACATTAGTTTACATTGGGTTTTTTCCTTGGTGACGAGGGTGCAGAAATTACTTTTATATTGGTTGGGAAGTTGTGAATTGTGATCCTTAGGAATCTAGTATATTGCTTTTCTACAAGCCCAATTACACCTTGTAACAATGAACCAAAGCATGCATTGATGCACATCTGTGGGCATGGAATCAAGATACACAGACACTGGCAATGTACTGAAGACAGAACTAGGTACTTGGTATGCAAACTGTCTCAAGAGAAACCTCATACAATACATATCGAACCCATTCTGAAACATAATCCATAACTTACATATATCCAGTCAAATGCAAGTGATCGACAAGTTCCCCAAAGTAACCTAACCTAAGGTTCGTTTAGGCAAACGAATCGTAGCAAGACTTGAGTTGTCACAAAACTTATCCCCACACAGACAGTGCTACCGCCTACAGCAGCGGGCAACCTATTTTTCTGGGCAATAAGAGTAACATGATGCCAAAATTGAGGAGAGGAAGAACCCACTCACTTCCCGTCGAGCTTGCGGACCTCCTCGTCGATCCGCGCGCGCGTCTCGGCCAGCAGCGCGTCGTCCGGCGGCCAGCCACTCGAACATCGGCGCCATGCCTGCACCAATCAATCAACCCCCGCAGAAAAAAAAAGCAAAGCACGTCAGCTACCGGCGTGCAGGCGGGGAGCCGTCCTATGGATGGAGAGAGACGGCGGTGCTGTACCATCGGATTTGACGAAGTGGAGGACGTCGGAGCGGAGGGCGACCATGGCGAGGTCGTCGTCGGCGTCGGGGTGGGAGAGGAGGAAGAGCTTGTGGGCCAGCACCAGGTGTCCAGTGTCCCTCCTTCTTCGCCTCCTCGCCGCCGGCGTCCATGTCGTTCTCGTCGGAGGGGCCGGGGGGGAGTCGCGGGTGTTCTGGTTAGGTCGGCTCGAGGGGAGGGAGAGGAGGGGTTGATGGGTGAGCCGGTCAGTGCCGAGCCGAACTGAAAGAGGCCATGGGCCGGTTTCAGGCACGAAATGCATTTCAGTTGGAGAAGTCCACTTGTTGTCCCTTATCTAGGGGTTAGTAGAGTCCCAATCGCGCCCCTCAATCCTAAGAGCATCATCAACCGAATGTGAATAATTTATCTCCAAAATTTTATTTTTGGTTTCCTACACTGAAAATAGAAATAGAAAGTGAAAAAACTCATCTCTCTAATAAAAAACCTAAATTTAATTTCCAAAAACTAAAAATGAAACATTCTGTTAAACTACAAACATAAATCTCTTCTTTTCCTCCACCATTGCATGAAAAATCGCAAGAAAAATCTCCACCTCCTCCCTGTCCCGATCGCACGAGAAAGAGAGATCAGGAACGGGAGATGCAGTGTCGCTTTCCCTTAATAAAGAGACTGATGGATGCGATGATGGGGTTTCTAAAATATTAGAATCATGATAGGATATCTGTTGAGATATTTTTTTTATCAAAGTCCAAAAAATCAGGATTGGGGATAAAATAAGGATACTGTTGGTGATGCTCTAAAACCGAGTATAACGTAAAATCGGGTATAACACATCTTTTATCTTTTACTAGCAAAAATTCTCGTACGTTGCTACGGGTAACAAAATAAACTCGTGTTATATAGTCGATAAATAGTTTATACCTTCTAAACAAAATAGAAGTCCACTATGTATTCTAGTTCATCCCTACCTTTAGCTTAAGCATTTAGCTATGAGCATAGCCACACCCAATAATGCATAATCATGTTAATTTTGCATTTTTATGGGCTTTTTTCGCTGCCGTACAAAGTGGATATTTTTTTATTGTTTTTAATTTTTTTACCGACGCTTTTTTGTTTTTTTGGCTTTTTTTATAAATGGTGTTTTTTCTCGCGTTGAGTCGGACGGTTTTCTTGAAGCGTTTTTTTATAAACAGCGGTTTTTTTGTCGCATTGAGTCAGATGGTTTTTTTGATCTTTTCTGTAAACAGTGTTTTTTTCTAACAGTTTTTTCGGAGTGGTTTGTTTATAAACTGTGTTTTTTCTCGCGCGGTTTATATAAACTTTTGTATTTTTAGGTGGATTTTGATATATGAGAATTTGAGTGAATTTTGAAAACGGGAAGACTGATAAAAAAAATAATTTAAAAAGGGAAAATTGAATTTGCCTTTAAATTTCCGAATTGAGTTCGACAAATTTTTGGAAAAGCTGAAAATGCCGAACCGTTTTTTTAAATCGGACCATTTTTTAACGTTGCGCAGAACTTTTTTTCGCGAACCTTTTTTTTGAGAAATTTTAGGAATTTTGGAGGAATTTTCTTGCGAACTTTTTTCCAAAGTTCAATTTACGTCCTTCCTTCAATCTGGTAAGGAAAAGAAGTTGCAGCAGAAGTCTATTTTTCCTCCTCGTACGGATGACGGAAACATCTAAGTCCAGTTTACGTCCTTCATTCAATCAGGAAAAAAGTAGCAACAGAAGTCTACTTTTCTTTCTCGTATGGATGACGAAAATATATTTTTTTAAGTAGTAAAGAAAACCGGTGCAAGTATAATCCTGAAGCAGTATTGCTCTTAGGAGCCATCGGGCTTGGCGGCCGGCACCGTCGGCAGAGGTGCCAGTAGCAGGCGTGTCCCTGAGTCGGTTGGTGGTGTGGGGGTCGGAGAAATCATGCCAAAAGTCGCGCGCAGCCTAGGTGGTAGCTCTTCGTCTGCCAGCAGCAGAGGTGGCAACCGTGGGCTTGTCCCTAAGATCGGCGTGGTTGGCGGTGTAGACAGACCCAACTCTGCACATAGGTCGGTTGTGCGACCGTCTATGGCCGGAGTAGACCGGAGCCGGAGGCGTATATGTATATGCTTCACTAGTATTGTTGCATGCACTTAGTTGCAATCATGTAATTAGCGGCAAACTAGCATGTCAATACATGTACGATGCACCAACTAATTAGATATGCAGCAACAACATGGTATATACGTGCGCTTGACTAGTAGAGACCGGGGCGCAAACCAACAATCAGAAAATCATGAGAAACATGTCTATCCGAATGATCGATGCAAACATGCAGGTTCAATCCATCGCACATGTAGAGAAATTTAGGCTGAGGTCTAGAGGCATTGGTTTCACAACTCCCTCGTTTAATATAAACATACTTTCCACACTACTAAACGAGAAATTTTGTTTAAAAAATAATATAAACTAAATTTTTAAATTTATAATAATTAATACTCAATTAATTATATCCTAATCACCCATCTCATTTTGCATGCGGACCATAAACTTGGCCTAAACTCCATCTTGAATGCAGCCCTAGTCCATGTGGTGCACTCCTACTTCTTCATACACAGAAGACGTTTGAGCTGCTCCAAGGGAAAGCCACAACCACGGTATGAGTTCTTTGTTTGGAGGCTGCTTGCCTCTTCACGTCGACAAGGAGGTTTTTCAGTTGTAGACCTCTTGCTCTTCTTTTGGCTTATTAACTTGTTTTTTCGCTTTGTCATTCTCGTATTCTGAAAAAAAATCGGCAAGCAGATACAACCACCCTCGAAAAATTGAACTTTCCTTTTTACCTTACTTACCTCATTGTCTTTTACCTCGACACGTGGAGTTGGACTGCCATAATATCCAGGAAATGTTGGCATCAATACTTGAGGCGACTGGTGATACGGAAGATGTGCGCCGGGATCAATTACAGCCGTAGTTCCTCGTTCCATATCGTATACACACAACACTTTCCCATTGAACCCCAAGTAGTAGACACAGTTCCCTCTCAAGCCTGTTCCCTCTGCATCAAGTGACGCTCCAAAACTGCCTATCTCAACGAAGAACGCTCTGCCACCTAGTGAATCCATCTTCACCCACGCTGATTTTTGCTCATGCGTCGTCGTCGCCATGCTCAACCTGTAAACGCCTACACGCGCGACAATCCGGTCACATCCAACCGGGTGAGAGAAGACAACGGAGTGCAGCTCCCCGTTTGATTCCAGGAAGCTAGTAGTACGTTTCTTGTACACCGCAGGTCTCCTGTCGTCGTCGCCTATGGCGGTCAATGTGGCCGCCAGATTCGGCGAGAACTCGAGGACACAGACATGGCTGTTGAGGTCGGTGTAGAACTTGCCATCGATCACTGTAAGCTGGCGTAATGCCGTGATGATGGTGTCACGGTGCCCAGGGTTGCAATACTGGTACGGATGCTGATGACGCTTCACCCAGTGGTTGTCGCCGGGATGGCAATACCAGATCTCCGGGTCGGCAAGGTCGACGACGAGCACGACGCAGCTGGTCGGGTCCATGGGACCGCAGCATGACAGGAGGCACCTCCGGCGATGGCTGCCTTCGGCGGCGAGGATGGTGCCGTCGTGGTCGGGGGGCAGCCCGACACGGCGGCCGGTGAAAGGGTCCCATAGGAAAGTGCACGGCGAGCCGCGGCGCGCCATGAGCAACCAGCCCTGCGCCGTTGTCCACCAGCGGTGGCCTCTCATCATGTCGTCGACGCCGTCGCCTACCCCCCTTGGCATTGGCATTGGCAGCAGCGCTCTCGTCGGCACGCTGTACAGGAACGTGGCGTCGCCGTGGCCGAACAGCAGCAGAGGAGCAAGCTTGGGATCCAGTGCTGCAGATGCGTCGCCTGCCTCCATGATTTCGACGGACGACAGGCCGATCGATCTTTCGGTATACGAATTTGCGCGGTGCTTTATAAATCTTTATAAGTGTTGTCTCGTGATTTCTGTTCGAAATCATCCGAGAGGCTTTGAGCACTGCAATTTAATACTATATTTAGTAGTATAAGAGAAATAACTATTGGCATAGGAAAGAGAGAAGCGAAGAAGTATGCACGCCTACGACCTACAATTAGTACTCCTAAACCAATTATGTTCTGCACCGCCCGTAGATCAGGAAAAGGAAACATAAATTCCTACACGACATCAAAATTGAAACCAATTATACTGGTATACTACTCTACTACCCAATACCCAATTCTAAGGCAAAATCTAAATACTACAGTACTAATAATATGAGTCCGGAGGAAACACGTCAAGAAAGCAGAGCTCCGTAGCAGTACAAAACCCAGCACGCGATGCAGGATCGCAGGCCATTGCGGACACGCACGCACGAACTCTCGAGATTCTCCAATCTCTGCTCCGTGAGAGACACCACCAGCCCGGCCGGCGAAAAAGAAAACGGCCGAAGCAGATATATGGAGGCGACCGCTGCGACGGCGGCGCGGGGACGACGGGACTGGTCGTCTCTCCCGTTCGACATGCTCTTGCTCGTCCTGGATCGGCTCAGGTGGTCGAGCCACCCGAGCTTCGCGTTGACGTGCCGGCACTGGCACTCTGCCGTGCCGCCCTTCTATCCGGCGTGGATCACGCCTCTCCTCCTGAGCGTCGCCGATGTTGGTGTCACCAACTTCAGGTACTACAGCCCCTACTACCACAAGTGTTTTGAGATCGCCACCATGCTCATGGTGCCCAATGCTAGGATCTGCTGCTCCAGTGGACGACACCTCACGTTGTGTTTACCTAAATTGATCCTCCAAGCCGATCTCATAGCTGGTACCATCTATGAGCTGCCGAAGATGCCTTTCGATTCATCAGAGTTCGTTGTCTACGACGACCACACGCGAAGGATGTATGGCGTCAACACGACGTCCGCGCTACGGCTCGCCCGTGCGATCCAAGAAGACGATGGCAAGTGGGGGCCCTGGGAATTGACAGACTTTGGACCGCAACTTGTGGCGGTGCCGACCAGCAATCCGGTGCTCCACGATGGCTTGTTGTACGTTCTTGGTGAAGACGGGAAGCTTGCGATGTATGATCCATGCAACCATGGCAATAATTTTAAAGTTCCCGATAAACCTGAGAGCTTTGGAATGGAACACCAAGTTGATAGCTACCTGTTTGAGTCCGACCAAGGGACGCTCATGGCTGTCCTTGTCGGCTACAATGGTGCACCTGTCCATGTCATCAACCTCAATGAAGAGACGATGGAGTGGGAAAAGATGCAGTCCTTGGAAGGACATGCGTTGTTCACCGGAACATACACGACGATGTTGAGAAAGACTAAGCTTAAACTGTTGCAAAACAAGGTGTTCCTCCCAAGGTTGTACGACTGGCCTGAGACCATCCATGTCGAGCTTGTTACACGTGATGGCGAAGCAGCATTTGTACCAAAGTCATGCAATTCGTCTAACACCAAGGAGATCACCTCAGACATAAATATTTGGTCCTACGAGTTTGGGCAGCAAAAAGCAAGAGAGTTTTGGGGATCAGAGAGAGTAGATTATAGTATTTGGGTTGATTTTAGTACTAATTGACCCAAATTGTAGTTATTAGCTCTTATATTTTCAGATAGTGAATCATCTCACAATGAAGTTACTCTTCTTTCAGGCTAAAATCCAAGTCGATGCAAATGAAATTTGATATAACGTTTACCATGCACAACTGTATTTCTTTGTTGGCTGAAAAATGACTATTAATATTATGCGGTCAGCCAATACCATAATTGCTCTGTGATCCATAACATATACTAGAGGCCGGGGCGTTGATGAACGAAATGCAAACTGGTGATCCATAACATATACTAGAGGCCGGGGCATGCCTTGGTGCGTTGCCTGCAGGGTTTCACTTACCACGGTAAACCGCGCGGTTACCGCGGGGGTACGGTAAGGGGTAAACCGTGGTAACCGCGTCAAATTCAAATAAATTTGAAAAATAATTTGAATTTTTGATAAATTTTGTACGGTTTGTCACGGTTTGTCACGGTTACCGCGGTTACTGTGCGGTAACCGTGCTTACCGCCGGGGCCGCGGTTACCGCACAGTAACCGCGGCCCCGGCGGTAAGTGAAACCCTGGTTGCCTGTTCACAGCTGAATCACTCAATGTATTTTGTGAATAATAGAACGGTAATATGTGAATTATGTTACCATTCTATTATGCTACGACGTATAACTTGTCATTAGGAAGGGAAAAAGTAAATTGTCGCTAAATATTTTGAGTTTATGCTCAGTAGTTAACACTGAAGATGTCCAAAGTGTAACAAGGAAAAGAGTAGCTTCTAGCAGCTTTTCTGTAATGGTTTCCCTGCCACGTCATGGTGTCAGCTTTCAAATGGCAGGCCAAGAGCGCAGTCCTACATGAGCTGTGTCATCAATAACATTGTAGATTGAAGATGGAAAGACAAAGTAGAGCATAAAAGGAAGAAATATACCTGAGATCTTATTCCCATGATCCTCAAAACTTTGTAAAGGATTAGCATAATACCTACAAAATTAGATAAGGTTTACTCAAGTACTCATTGTGAAGTATATTTGCTATTCCATTGTATGTTTAAGATTGAATTAGTTGCTACATTTTTTAACCAAGATGGATAAACATATCGAGCTTTAGATAATTCAAAGTGATTCATCGGGACCTCACTGTGAACATCAACTTTAGGCAATAAGTTTTTTATGTGTGAATACGGACGATATTCTTAGAACTGCATGGAGATAGTTAGACAGAAACCATATAATTGATGGATATTTTAGACTAACCAATTAGAAAGCAGGTCATATCCTTAGGTAAGCACTTTAAAGCAAACCCCCAGTGACATGTATATCATAGATCATTCTGACATAGAACTCCGTGACCAAAACCAGGAACAATCTACGAATGAATGTGTCCCGATATTAGTATATTTGAATTTCAATTCAAGCTTAGCAAAAAGAGGTCAAAGCAATAGCATATTTGAATTTTAATTTGAGTACTAAAAAAGTAATGATGGTAAATAAAGGTCATTAGATTATTAGAGATGGAACATTTGTATAATTAGCTAAAGAAAACAAATTCAGTATAGAGCAATCAACTTAGGTTCACTGCTTGACAATGAACTTACAGAGAGTTGAGTTACACGTTTCAAACTTCCCATGGAAAAAAGGTTTGCATTTAAAACATGATCGTATGCACTTCTACATCAAGCAGATAAAACACTGAGATAAAGCTACCTTTGCACTTTTTAGGCTGTGTTCGAGAGGTAAGGTTAGGAACTCACTTTCGGTGCACGCAAAACGGAGCGACGCATTTTCTTATGATTAATTAAGTATTTGCTAATTTTTTTTAAAAAGGATTAATATGTTTTTTAAAACAACTTTCGTATAGAAAACTTTTGCAAAAAATACACCGTTTAGCAGTTTGAAAAGCGTGCGTGCGAAAAATGAGAGAGGTGAGTTGGGAACTCACCGGAAAGAACACAACCTATAGTGTCTTCAACACATACTCTGTGAGCTGACCAATTGTAATGTCACTATCAGTCTCATTCATTACAGGCTTAATTCACAACAAAACTTCCTGCATTGCATGTTGACTATGGTCAGTTCACACACACACGAAAACTAAAATATCGATTTAAAAATGAAAGAAAAAAATATGTTCATGAGACCATGCAACTCATATTAAAGTTGAGCAAAAAAAGATGACCAGAGTGTTAGAAGAAAATATATATACTTGTTGTACTGATAGCAACATATAACATATAGATTGATCTTCCATTAGTAGTGGCTTATAATTAATGGATATCACTATCCACAGGGCATGTTTACACCAAAATTTTCCAAGGAGAATGATATGCCAGGCTTAGAGGATGATCAACAAAAGTCTTATAGTGTGACAATAAAAAGGATTGGTAAGATTTTTGTTTTTGGATTGTGTACAGAACACCAGAAAAATAGACCTAAACAACAGAGTTCATGGCTGAAATAAAAATTGAGCACGTACAAAATAAAATCTTCCTAACATCATATCTAGACAAAGTTAGGTACTCAGAATTCGTAAATATTAGTGGTGGCTGCATTTATACTTTTACAATCAAAATCCACGATCTTCATTCAGTTCTCAAAATCTCCAACTTCATGTAACATAATAAACAACGGAAGCTTCAGCAACAGGAAAAATGTCACATCTACGCAAGTTGCACATCACTATAAGATTGAATTTATTTGTGTTATCGCAGTGCAGTTATGTGTAAGGATACTTCTGAGGAAAATGAACTACACCAAAATACACTACATTTGTTTCAATATTTGGTGATAAAAGAGAAAGACACATCTTCTTTTAGAGAGATTTGATGATTAAAGAGCATACAATCTATGCCCTACAGACTTTCAGTATTCATGAATTAGAGAAATCATAAAAAGGAGATGAGGGAAAGGTGAGTACCTTCAAAACTGAGTTGATTGCATCGGTGATATAAGCACTGGTGAGTCTTCTTCCTATACTTCCCTTTATTGCAGCAAGTCAGGTTAACTTTAAAATATTTTTTCGATTTACACAAATGGCAACAACAATCATACCTACCGAAATCGAACCAAACAACTCCAGCCCATTCTCAAGCAATACAACAACTTGAACATTCTAAAAGATCATAATGTTTTCATGTTAAAATACATCTTAGATCCTAAGATATAAATGTCATGATAGTTCAATATGGTTAGAAGTAACGACAAGCATGCTATGCATATAGATCAAAAGCTGATGTACTAGATACTAATATCCCATAGGAATATTTAACAATGTCACTGATAAAAAAAGATATATACATATAACCATTATTTAGGCCAAACTGAAGATCAAGATAAATTGCACTTAAAGGAAATATTGATAATATAAGCATGGAAAGTAATTGAATTTGGGACTAATAGAATAAACGCACCATTTCTAGGGAAAAAATGTTTCACTCAAATGCACAATACCTGACAATGATACATTTATGCAGTATAGTTGACTGTAAATACAAAAGGTTTGTCAATGTATATTAAGATCCAACTTTTTATAAATTGTGGTAAATTGGTTATATATTTACATGCAAAAGTTCAGATATATGTAGTGCTAACGCTACGGCTATATTTAGTGGTATTTAGCAAATCAGATATAAAAAAATGTGTTTCAATAATTACACATAAAATAAAGTATTATTCTGGTGTAAAAAGACGCGTAACTCCTAAAAATTGCCAAGATCCAACACAATTTCTGTCATGCCTTAGGACATGTAACTCTTGAAAATTCTATATTAATTTTCATGTTAAGACACTATTTTTCATCAAAAGTTTGTATTTAAAAATCTTTTTATGGTTAGACATTTTTTTAAATGTGTTTCATTTTTCAGTATAAATCTTATAAATTTAATGGATGTTTACTACAGGTTGGTATATCTAACATAAAATTTAAAAGTGGACAATGTCTTTAGGTCTATAATTTTTTTGGCTCACAGCTATGGCTAAAGCTAAATAGCTGCAGAAACAGTATCATATATAAAAAAGAATTTTTTTCATGCTCTACCAACCAGCTGACGAGGTGCACAAATCAAGACTTGCAAAAGTTCTACTCATTTTTCAGGCATGTGTTCAGGTATTTTTCATTCTAGCAGCTACAACCAAAAAGGTTGTGCAAATCAATATGTGATGCACAGAACAGATTCTATAGTGCCCTTCAGTTCTGAAAAAGGCCCAAACTCATTAGCATCAAGGATTAAATATTCTCTAAGTGTCATTGCCTCTTAAAAATAGTTTATAAAACTCATTAGCAGGCAAGGAAACTGAAGAACTAAAGGACAGAAGCCAACACAATGAAGGTCATCACAATAATCTGATCCAACTTTTTTTTCATAAAACGGTTGCAATTCTCGTCCTTCATCAACATCCTGCAAATAATTACACATAATGTTTTCCATGATTCATACAAAACAACATCATCCTGAAGCTTTGCTTTCTCCTTGAGAAGCTGGTTACTATACTCATTCCAAATGTCATAGAAATGTCTATTTCCTGCCAATCTAGAGAACAGATCAATACCAATCCTTACTAAAACCATATGCTTTTTAGTACATGTATGATTGATACAACAATAGTTCAAACCCAATATTTTCTGCAAATGGCAAACACTAAATGTATACTATCTTAATGAGTTCTTTCAATCAATAGCCTAATGGGAAATGACAAGAGCTCCTCCATTATATTGTGGGGACTTTTCTCATGTGATCTTTAGAAAGTGAGCATGATCTAAATAGAGTTTTCCAATGGCCTAAAAGATTGAACAATTTACCATTGATCAAATGCCTAAATGCTACAACTCATATCACACACACACACACACACACACACACACACACACACACACACACACACACACACACACACATATATATATATATATGCAGTTTTTTGTGTAAATATAGTAAATAGAATCATGATGCAGACCAATAACCACATAAACATAATGGAGCACACCTACATGATGTGTGTCTCTGGGTATTGGTATCTGCGAATCTAGTTTTCTCCAAATTGATCAATAGTTATATATTGTCCATGCTTATTTTACAACTGGAATAATTCTTTCATGTAGTTTTTATATATCTTTCTGCAATCACTCTAATAGGTTAACACAAAGGATCTAGACATATTAGAGCAATACAAATATCCTTCCTTTTACTAGTGAAGTTCTGAAGTAGGTAATCAACATCACAGATTACTGGAGCTAGTTTGTGGTACACAAAAAGTTGTAAGATTTGATGGACCAGGCCTTCAATACAATAGCGAAATAGGTATATTTGCTTAAAGTTATCTTCAGTTATCTTTAGGAAATTATGCTCATATACATTGTAATTAACATTGTTTTAGCAGAAGATGCAAGTTAAGCATCTTTTTTGTAAATCACCTATGAGGAAGAAAATAACTTGAGCTATGAATGTTAAGTGTACTTTTATCAAAGTACCACAAATCCACAATGAGCATACTTTGCTTGAATATACCAAATTTTGCTGGTGGTAAGTACATTCACAGTAGTCTGGGAATAGTCACAAATTCAAAGTATCTAGGTGTGTTGCTTTTAAACCATCATTGACATGATACAGTCAAGAACAGTTAGAACTATCTGAGAAAATTAAGAAACAAACATAATTTATCACTTTTAGACGGTGAACCCAGCTTTAAGTTGTCGTTGTTCCGTACTTTTGATAGATCAAACTGGAGAAAAGGGATTAATGATAATTTTCTAGACTATATATACTAAGAACAACTAAGCAAATTCATAGTTCCTTAATTATTGTGTTCATTAAAAAAAGACATCAATCTTAGTGATAATTTTCCAGATTATAGCAAATTTTCTTGCAGTGATAGAGTAAGTTGCAGGAACAAATGTATTCAAGAGAAAAATTTTATCGCCGACACCCCAATCATTTCATCTCCTTACCCCATACGCCCAAACATGAGTTGATCAGCTGAAGAGAGCAAATTAACCGTATTATTTGTAAATCATTAACCGTATTATTTGTAAATCTCCTCCGAGGGAGACAATAACTTGAGCTATTAACACCATATATACATTAATGGTTAAATGTGTGTTTCTCATTTCTGTGTAAATCTAATAACAGATAGTCAAATGTTCAGGCTAGATTCATCCACTGGTTCCTTCACATCTACACAAAAATTAAAATATCCAAAATAAGAAACACCTGCTGGCATGCGGCAGCTAGCTGATGTCCTAGCTAGTTCTGCTGGTGGCAATTACTTGAAGGGTTGTAGGTGTAAAGGAGCGGAAGAACCCTAAAAAAACCAGACGTTCAGACAGGGTGCAAAAATTGAAGAGAAACAAAAGAAATCAGGAAACCTATCGTTTTGAGCGGTGACGATGGAATAGCAGTGGGCTCCTAGCACAGTGCAGGCGGCAGGCCTGATGATGGCCTGGATGCATGCACTGCCGCCAGAGTCGAAGATGGCCACCGTCAGCAAGTGCGGCCACGACATCAGTGCGATTGGATGCCCGATGTTCGACGACAGAGACGAAGCGTTGGGGCGGCGGCAGAGGGGAAGAGGGGACGGAGGAGGAGGTAACATCGGGCCCAGTGGGGATAAGAGATGCGACGGCAAGGCGGGTCTGGAGGAGGGGGTCACGGATGACGGCGATGTGCTGCGACGGTATTAGGGCGAGGATGTGGTACTTGAGCGCGAGGCGACAGCAATCTTTCAAGGCTGGCGTTGGGGAATTGTGAGGGCGAGGCGGGGGACAAGCGCGTTATTTCGGGATCTGGCGTTTGGTAGCCACAACGTGTTGCGAGGACGGCACGCGCGCGGCAAGATTAGGCGAGGTGGCCGGCGGACAAGACGCGACGTTCATGGAACACCTCCTACTCGGTTGTCCAAGTGGTGGCAGACGGAGGTCGCCGCGGGACGGAGGTGGTGGGAGGCCGGGATTTGTGGGTGCATGGAGATGGGATTGTGAAGTGGGGAAGGTGGTCGATGGATCGTTGACGGCGACGAGGGTGAGACAACATGTGAGGGCCAGGTGGTGGCGGGAGATCGGCGAGGTGGGCGAAGGTGTTTCGGCGGCGGAGTTTGGCAGTGACGCGTGAGAGGGAGACAAGATTAGGGATTAGGGTGTGTGGGGGACCAGGAGAGGCGTGGGTCACGGTGGGGATGGGTGGGTCATGCACGAGGTGGGACGGCGGAGGGTGGACCGACGGCGACGGAGGATGGTTGAGCGGCGACAGCGGGCGGTCGAGGTAGAGGGTGAGACAAGGAGAGGGGGACGAGGGCGGCAGCGGTTAGGGTTGGGGGTGGGTAGGTTAGTGGGCGTCATTTTATGAAAAAGCCCCTAGACTTTCACTTTTTACAGCGCGGTCCTAATTCGCAAATTTTCTCTCCTTCGCATGAAATATCCGACTTTTCGAAGGGCCTATATGTAGCTAAGAGGAGCTGTTCAGGAGGGACCTATATCGAATTAAACACAAATCGGAGGGCTTTTTCGTAAAATTTCCAACGCCCGCATACTATTCCCATCCTACGTGGATACGCTTGGCAGCCGCAGCATATGCGCCGCATTAGGGGTTTAATATCTCCCCATAATGACCAGAACACTTACTGATGTACATTTTGTATCAGGATCAGCTTCTGCGGCATGAAGAACCCATGTGCTTACCCGTTCCAATCGGGCTTCCTGATTTCCTTAAATTCCTGATTTAAATACTCATTCCTGATTTCCTTCTATAAGAGCTCGAGGGATGTTGTGAAACAGATATGTAGAACAAAATTTAATGTCAATATCGTACCTTACTAGCTAATAAAGTTACTTAATAGGGCAAATGTTTGTTTAGGCTTGGCAACAGCTAATGCTTATCATATCCTTGCATGACTGGCAGCATTAAAGCAGAAGCACCATAAACATACAAAGGAAATCTGTTTTTTTGACTACTCTGACTGCGAACCTTTAGGGCTTGTTTGGATTATACACGGGATAGCTCATCTTAATCGGACGACAAGCCTCATCTGTGTCGGGGAGGGGTCCCATCACGAACCAAAAATCACTGATGTGAGAAGTCATCTGTATCGGGTATTTTGTCGTCACGGATGACAGTTATCTTTATCGGGCCAAAACTAAATTCCGTCACCGATAGGTTTGACCCAACATATGAGTCAGACTAGGGCCAAACTAGGGTCCATCACCGATGAGCTCATCCGTGACGGGCTCATACTTGAACCCGACAAAGATGACTAGGTCACTTTTATCGGTATGGTATGGTGCCCGTCACGGATGACTCATCTCAATCGTGCTTAAACTTAAGCTTGTCACGGATGACTAATCTCAATTGGGCTTAAATTTAAGCCCGTCACGGATGAGCTTATCTCAATCGGGCTTAAACTTAAGCCTGTCACGAATGAGTATTTAACCTAAAAAAATAAATTTTGTTTTTTGGCTAGCCTCAGGCCTTTGCTAGCCATGCCCGTTGCAAAATGACAGAAGCAGTATATATATATATATATCCTTTCCTAGCAACCCCATTCACACAGCCATTCACAGCCATTTACAAATCAAACATATATTCAGTGATCACACATCCACATTCACACATCCATTCACATATGCCATTCACATCCATTCACACATCCATTCAGTGATCACCAAACCGTCGACATGCATCTTCAAGAGTTAAGCATCAAAACTTACAAAACCGAGTTATAAATTGGAACAAATTTATATATAATTAGTATTGCAAGTATATACAGAAACATTAGACTGAATTATATTACATATAATATATACATAAATGATACATAATCACATGTTTTTGACAAGCATTGAAAAATGTTCAACCATTTAGAGACGAGCTAGCTACGACTGTATTCTAAAGCTTTCTTTGGTTGATAAAATTTCATCTAGTATAAAACGTGCTAACTCCTCTCTAATGACTTCGAAGTTGTGATGCGGAATGTTGGAAATTTTTTCCTACATGTGAGACACCAAGTTAGTATATATGTATATACTTATAAGTACTTAGCATATATAGGCATATACACAATTCACAGAATTAAAGCACAAACCTCAAGGTTGAGCAATGTCACATTTTCTGAAAAGGTCCTCATGTTATGGCACACGTGAAACCCACATTGGTCGCCAACTTGTTGATGACATGGAAAGTCAATTTTGTGAGTGAGGTTGGGTTTTCCTTCCTTATGCCTTCCGCCTTTTTGCACATATGGGTCCCACGTGTCGTTTAGTGCATCTTTAATCCTCAACCAATCTTATATCTTCTTATCAATTTTGGAGTTAAGGTAGTATACCATACTCCACTTCGGCACTAAGACAAGAAAAATCCAATGGTTCCTGCGGTATTAATATATTACAAGTTAAATACTAAAGCTTTACGTGTCGTGGATTTGCATCTAATTAGAGTACACACTTACTGTTGATTATAGGCACACATAATAAACTCTTTCTCCTGGCGAGCCCACAAGCAGTCCTTGATATATTCTGTCATCCTTTCTTGATCGTATTCCAAATTTGTCACTTTGACCATAGATGGATCTAGCAAGGCAACATCAGGTGCACGTCTTTGAATATGCTTCCAAGATAACCTACAAGCAAGACAAAGACTTGTATAAACAGAATATATGGATTGTTATTACCATATTTTGTGCGCAATAATACTTACAACGAGTAGCACTTAAGGAGATTGGTGTCCATCGCTCGCAGCTTGTAGAGGTCAAAGAGATCTGAAAAGTCTAACACAATATAGGCTTCTGGCCCAAGAAACAGCTGTGGACCGTGATAGCCTGTCATAGAGGTCTCTCTATTCTTCCTCCTGGAGTTGGTTTTCTCCATGTAGTACTCGTGCAACTCCTTGTAAGCAGGGCTCATCTTTGCTAAGTCATGGTCTCCAACTAAAGGCATGTCTAATTGAAAGGTGGTCGGAGGAGGAACTTATGGTGCCTTGCCCAGATCTAGCTTCTTTGGAGCAAGAAGTGAGGTTTGCAGCTTTTCTTTTCCTCTCCCTCTTCCAACTGTTTGCTTGTTTTTTCAAATGGAGGAGCAGATTGCGTCTTCTTACTCGTTTTGATAGGAGGGGAAATGTTACCATGCTGTCGGCCTCCATACGATCATTCCCAAAATCTGTATCGTATTGCAATTGAATATCTTCATCTTGTTCTTCAATGGCAGGAGGGGCTGAAGGAAGAGTTGGAATATAATATAATATAATATAATATATGGATTTGTTAAGACAACATATGCATTGTTTGTTGGTTTTACCATTACGTGGTTGACTGCGGCAGAGACTAGTGGTTGTTCTACTGCCCCCTCAGTTGATGCGCAACTGCTATGCCTTTTCGTAGGGCTCGCTTCTACTCTGGGAGCGGCAATAGGGTCGGCGTTTTGTTGTTGGAGCTCACCCCTGATGCGTGCCTCCACCCGTTCCAATTTTTTATTGAATTCAGAGCTAAGCTCGGCTCTGATCTCCTCTCTAAGTTGTTCCTTCAAGCGTGCATCTTTCTTCGCCTTTGTCAGCTTCCGCTTCCTGTACTGCTACATATATTGGGGAAACCCAACCTTCCATGGAATATTGGACCCAACGCTCCTTGTCCGTCCATGGTGTTCTTCGGTGCCCAACGCTTTTGTGAGGATGTAGTTCTCGCGTCTTTGTGAGCAGACCTCTTGCGAGGACAGTCTGTTGGCAACATATGCAATATGCGATACAGTTAAGGTCAGGTTAAATCAAGGCTACGATAGAAACAAATTAAACATATTCGATATGTTGTACTTACCATTTGCTCGTACACTCATTGATATTGGGAATTTGGGAACGTAACTGTCCCATCGCTGTTCTTAAGAGTCCTTGCCCTTGCCCAATTTCTTGCCCATTCGTCCGGGATATCAGCAAATGGTCCGGGACAGTCATTCATGACGGGCTTACGTTAAAGCCCGATTGAGAGCTCATCCATGACGGGCTTACATTTAAGCCTGATTGAGATGAGCTCATCCGTGATGGGCTTAAGTTTAAGCCCAATTGAGATGAGCTCATCCGTGACGGGCTTACATTGAAGCCCAATTGAGAGCTCATCCGTGACGGGCTTAAGTTTAAGCCCAATTAAGATTGCATTTTCCATTTTTTAGTAAACAAATAACTTTTATTTGTATTTTCTCTTTCATAGTTGACCATTGTTGACTTTCCTTATTCCTTATTCCTTAGCAGGTTTGGTTTGGACTTTTCCTTATTCTTTATTTTATTGCTAGTAATAGTCCGTAGTAGGAATATTCTCTTATTTCTTCTTGCTTCTTTCTCACTCTGCTACATGGTTATGCTGTGCTACGATCCTAGTAGTAATTCGGTGAGTACTAGCAGGGTACAGAAGGTTTGGTTTGGACTTTTTATTTTTCCTTATTTCTTATTAAGTGGGAGTGCGGCATTTGCTTTCTCCTTTTTGAAGCTGTAATTTAAACAAAATTTTGAAAGCAACACAATCTTGTAGGGTATTACATAGCAAGCCCGATTGTGAAAACATTACACCAAAATACTTCTTTTTTTGCACCAAAATAGCAAACCATTGTTGACATTTCCTTATCAAATGATACTAAATACTTCATTCATTACAATAAATAGCAAATCATTCATTACAAAGGCATTGATACAAAATACTTTATTCATTACAAGAAATTGCAAATCAAATTAATACAAAGTCTTCAATTACAGATATGCCATCCGTATGATCTGAACTAGCATATGCCACATCCTCTTCGGGATTATCGTCAAGATCGATGTGAAGTCTTACATGAAGATTCTGGTTGTATTCTTCTTCATCGACGACATTGTCAACCCTAACAATTCTTCGCTTGCCATCCCTAACGATGTGCAACTTCTTTTTTGCAGGGTCTTATATGTAGAAAATCTGCTCGACCTGCCTCGCAAGTATGAATGGTTCGTCGGCATATTCAACCTTGGCTAGATCTACTAAAGTGAAACCTTTGTTGTCGTCTTTGACACCAGTGCGTATATTCACCCAATGACAACGAAACAAAAGGACTTTGAACTTCACGTAGTTCAGCTCCCAGATCTGCTCTATGCGGCCGTAGTATGTGTTCGACCCAGATTGATCCTGAAATGCATCTATACGGACTCCGCTGTTTTGCATTGTGCTTTGTCATCTTGTTTGATGGTGTAAAATGTGTATCCATTAATATCGTATCCTTGCCATGTGTCAATATCCCAACACGGTCCCGCCGCCAACAACCGTACTGTTTCATTTGGGCCATCGATCGATCTTGAACCATTCATCGATGAAAGGGTCAATTAGGCCTAGAGGGGGGGTGAATAGGCTAATTTCAAAATTTAAGCAAAAGTGGAAGCAAGCCATTTTCGGAAATTCCGGAAATGGTTTTTCGGAAATTCCAAAAATGATTTTTGGAAATTTTGAAAATTACAGACTATGCGCAAAAGTAAAGAAATGCTAGATCTAGCTGACTACAACACTAAAAAGACTAGCACAAATAGCAACTAAACATATAGCAGCACAAACAAGTAAAGCTAGAGGAGGGAGAGAGGGATTTCACCGACGTTCTTGCAAGTGAGATGTTCCCAAAGTTCGAATCCTTGAAGGGACTCTAGTCTTCATTGAGGAGCTCACAAAGAGTTGGGTCTTTGCTAACCCTTTCCTCAAGAGGTTGCACAAAGCACTCCTCCTTCCACTAGTGGTATCTCTTTCCTTTCGAAGGTGAGATCCGACCTTCACAAACTTCTCCCGGCCAACCACAAGTAGATTGGTGGCTCAAGAGTGACACCGAACCGTCCAAGAGTCCTCAACCTCCAAGAGTAACAAATGATGCAAAGATCTCTTGGGGAGTGAAATGAGTGCTCACAACACTTACACAAACTCGAAAACACAACTCTCATACACACACGAAATCCAAATCGAAGATCGGTGAAGAGGTGAATCAAGAAAGCAAGGCTCAAAAGTGGATCTCAAGAGTAATAACCAAAGGCACAAAAATATTCAAGTCAACCAGCAGCCTGGGCTTGGGAAGGATGAGGGGTATTTATAGCATCCCTCTCAGATCTGGCCATTGAGTTCAATAATTGCACTTTTTGGAAATTCCGAAAGTCAATTTCGGACAAATCCGAAAAAGTCCAGAACCAAAAATGGCAACTCAGCAATTTTTGGAAATTCCGAAAATCATTTTCGGACAACTCCGAAAATTTTCAGAACCAAATTTGATCGCAAAACATTTTCGGAAATTCTGAAAATAGTTTTCAGACAACTCCGAAAAGATCCAGAACCAAATCTCAATTTTTGAAAATTCCGAAAATCATTTTCGGACGACTCCGAAAATGTCCAAAACGGTTTCGGGCTTCACGGTCATTTTTGGAAATTCCGAAAGTGATTTTCGGACGTGTCTGAAAATGACCAGTACCGACTTCCAGCTCTCAGAATTTTTTCAAAAATTCCAAAAATTGCTTTTGGAAATTCCAAAAATCATAGAAGCACACCAAGTGAGTAAGAGCCACTTTTTTCAAATGGATTTTTGAGCACTCAACTCATTTGTCATGATCAATGCATCATCCCCCTTAATAGTACGTCTTTCCTATCAATGTAAGTATATTAAAATTTACAAGTTACCCAAGAATTCCATTGTCGTTTTTCAACACATCTCCATTCACAAGGGTGTTGCATCAAATCATCCACATATCCGGACTAATGTTTCTTCACTTAATCTCAATTTAAAACATTAGTCCTCACTAATCAGATTGTCATTAACCACCAAAATAATTAGGGGCCTAGATGCACTTTCAGTTGAAACGAGAGTTATGTTCTCTGTTTATCCACATATCTGATCGCCCCAAGTTTTCCTGTTGCATTTTCACTAAATGCTCCTCAAAGTATGGGGCAACTTCTGTCATATGTTGGAGCACAGCGAAATGGGCCAGCACATAGGAGGCTTGATCGGGCACAATTCTTTTCCTGCCTATTGTGCCAACACCTGACAACTTTCCTTCGTGTCGAGATGCTGGAACTCTGATAGGATCGGTCTCAGACATGCAATCGACGCAAAACTCAATAACCTACTCGGTCATGTAACCTTCAATGATGCTCCCCTCCGGTTTTGCTCTATTTCGAACGTACGACTTCAGAACTCATATGTACCTCTCGAACGGGTACATTTCTTTTAGAAAAGCTAGGCCACATAATTTTATTTGCTTCACAAGATGAATAGAGAGATGAATCATGATATCAAAGGAAGACAGTGAAAAATACATCTCCAAGTGACAATATCGGCTTGCAACCCATCTAGATCTTCGGGATCTATAACCTTCTGACCGATTGCATTGAAGAAGGCACACAGACGCATGATCATGTGACGGACTTTGGGTGGAAGAATACCTCTTATAACAACTGGTAAGAGCTGTGTGATTAGCATGTGGCAATCATGAGACTTCATTCCAACCAGTTTTAGATTATCTAATGAAATATACTTACTTATCCTTGCTGAATAGCCCAATAGAACTTTAATATCTTCCAAGCAGGATAACATTGCGATCTTCTCATCCTTCGACAAGGTATGGCAAGTCGAAGGGAGATACACTCTTTCTGTCTCTGCATCAGTTACAGGCATGGGTTTGCTGCGAATATTCATCTCCTGTAGATCAAGGCGCGTGTTCAACCCGTCTTTTGTCTTTCCAGGAATATTCAGCAGTACGCCGACCAAACTTTCACACACATTCTTTTCAACGTGCATGAGATCAATGCAATGACGGACCTCAATATCCTTCCAGTAAGGTAGTCGCCAAAATATGGATTTTTTCTTCCACATACCCTTGTCCTTTGCCATGCTACGTTTCCTTTTCTTCCCAAACTCATTAGTTATGTTCTTCAGCATGTCGTGGACCTTGCCTCTGAACAAATCCTTAGGAGCAGGTTAAAGTTCTCTCTTACCGTTAAAAAATTTCTTCTTTCTTCTAAATGCGTGACGTAGCGGGAGCCATCTCCTATGACCCATGTAAACCATCTTTCGTGATTTCTTCAGCCACCTACTGCGTGTATCTTCCATACAGTCGGAGCAAGCCTTCTTTCCTTTCACAGTTTGTCTAGAAAGATTACCAAGTGCGGGGTAGTCATTAATGGTGCAGAACAATAGAACTTGTAGCTTAAAGTTCTCCTGACCATACACATCCTAAGTTTCCACACCTTTTTTCCAGAGAATCTCAAGATCATCGATAACAGGCTCCAAGAACACATCAATATCATTGCCGGATTGTTTCGGTCCTTCAATTAACAAGCACAACATAATGTATTTTCTTTGAAGCACAACCATGGCGGTAGATTATAGTTTGCAATGAGAACTGGCCAAGTGCTATGAGAACTACTCATGTCTCCGAAAGGATTCATGCCATCCGTACACAAACATATCCTCATGTTTCTAGGGTAGGTTGCGAATTTCGGGTGTTTTCAATTGATATTCCTCCATTGAATCGAATCTATAGGGTGTCTTAACATACCATCGTTCCTTCTCTCTGTGACATGCCAACGTACTAACTCTGCTTCCTTAGGGTTGGCAAAGATTCTCTTGAAACGATCAATGATTGGTAGATACCGCACAAACTTCGCCGGACCAACCTGCTTTGACTTTTTTCCTTCATCAGCACTTTTCTTTCGCTTGTATCGCGAAGCCTTGCTGATAGGACAAGCATCTAAGTCCGCATATTGCTTGTGGTACAATATGCAGTCGTTTGGACAAGCGTGAATTCTATGGACCTCTAATCCCAGGGGACACAAAATCTGCTTTGCTTCATATGTTATCTCAGGCAATGTGTTCTCCTCAGGAAGCATGACTTTCAATATTCCCAAAAGATCTGTGAAACTCTTGTTTGTCCATCCACTACTTGCCTTCAGCTTCATTAGGTCCAAGGTAGCTGATAATTTGGTGTGTTTTGCCTTGCATCCGGCGTATAGAGGTGTCTCCGAGTCACTGACCAATCTGGTGAAATTCATGGAATCTCTCTCGTTGTAAGCTGGGTCCTCAACGTCACTCAACATGTGTAGCCATCCATGAATCCTCGATGTATCAGATGAGCGTGTACGTCCACTCTGCTATCAAGCATTATCTCATTTCTGCAATCTGTACATGGACAACACATGTAATCGTTGTTTCTTCTTTTCCTTTCCTCCATCGTGGCAATTATCAAATTTGAAATGCCACTTCTATACTCGTTGCCATGTCGCACAGTTTCATACATCCAACTTCGATCCATCGCTGCAAAAGTGAACAAATATTAGATAAACATTTTGTAAGATAAGTATTACTAAATTTATGGGAATTGATTAGTATTTTTCAATTACTTGTATGAATTTTCTGTTTTTCTTGGAAAAAAGAGACAAAAATCGCCCCCTTAACCTCCCACCAAAATAGTGAATAGTGGGATAACCATTCCCTAGAAAGTTGGAGTATTTATAGTGTGCAACAAATATCGGTAACGGCCAACGTACGGACATCAGTGACGGGTTTTGCAGTTATCTTTATCGAGCCTAAGTTTACGCCTATCATCGATGACAACCATCGGTGACGGACCTAAGTATTATCTTTATCGGGCCTATCATCGGTGATGGACGTAGGTTTAGGGCCCGACAAATATTACAAAGATAATCTTTGTCGGGCCTGAAAATAAGCCCGTCTCCGATAAGTCTGATCGGTGACAGGCTCGAAATACATGCATATGGATAATGTTTGTACGAGTATATCTTTGTCAGTATTTATTTCGGCCCGTTAAAGATGATGACACTGTGACGATCCGTAAGCCCCTGACATGAGAAAGGCCATTACAAATAAGAAGTTCTGTATCAGTGATAGGGTTTTCCTAGGATTTTTGGAGGAATACTGTTTACTAGGAATTTTTCTTTTCCTTCCATTCGGGTTGCTCTAACCAGCCACAGGAAAATTGAAGGAAAGATTCCCTGGTGGCCGATTTCAGGGGAAGACCATTGAAGGAAAGATTCCCTGGTGGCCGATTTCAGGGGAAAACCGTAGGAAAGAAACCATCCACTCAGATCTCATTTTTATTTTCCTTTGCATCACATCGAGGCAATCGATCATTAAGCAATTGCTGTATTCCTGTGAATGTGGTGGTTGGACAACAAATTACCTGATGGATGTGGATTAAGGAATGGTGTTCTAATTTCATGAAGATGAAGATGAGGATGAAGATTAAGTGTTTCACGTAAAACGAGATGACATTAACATATGATTAATTGAGTTTTAATTATTACAAACTTAAAAAATAGATTTATTTGATAGTTCAGAGCAACTTTCATATAAAAAGTTTTTGCACGAAACACACCGTTTAGCAGTTTGAAAAGCGTGCTACTAACTCATAAAATTTCATCCAACAACTTAAGCAGGTGCGAACAGGGCTATATATAGATTACTGTACATTTCCTATATGTTTCCTGGTGCACATCCGAACGATCATATCTCCTGTATTTATGTGCTTTCAATCCTCTGTTTTTCACGTGAATTCTTATCTTTTTTCTACATTTTTCCTATCCTATGTTTTCTTATCCTACATTTCGAACAAGTCCTTAGTTTTTCCAAGACACGATTTACAAGATTTCATGATTTAACTTGACATGATAGATGGAACTCTTTCATACCAGGGTCCCAATTCAAAAGTGTCTTGATTCTGAGGGCCTGTTTGATACAGCTTCGGCTCTAGCTTTATCTCTTTTGGAGCTGGAGTCCAACCAAACAGTTTCAGCTTTACCTAAAATGAGAGCAGAGCCGGGTAGAACGCTCTCACAAAATAAATTAGAGATATGGGGCTGAGTTTAGGCTGCTCCACAACTTCACTTCAGACTCAACTCCTGTAGCTAAATTTACGAGTTAAAGCTCTACAAACAGGCCCTGAGATTTCCCTCCAAGGACCTGCACCAGGAGATCCCCTGTCAGTAGGAACTAGTTAAATTTCGAGCATTTACTTTGCCAACCAGGCCACAGGGTAAAGTATAGAAATATACTTCCTCTATTCTATATTAATTTTATTTTTCATCCCTTCCATTTGTCCCAAAATAAGTTTATTTTTAAAGTAATTATTGCATCGAAGTTTGTGAAAATAGAAAATAATTGTATTGAGAGTAGATAGAGTGAGGAATAGTTGCATTGGGATTTAAAAAGTATGGGTATTATAGTCTTTTTGGTTTTGTATTGGTATGTGTGCGATTAGTGAAAAATGAACTTATTTTGGGACGAAGGAAATACAGATTTATACCTTTTCCCTGACCCATAAGAAGTACTCCCTTCATCCTAAAACATAAAGAATTTTGGTTGGATGTGACACATTCTAGTATTACGAATCTGGACAGACTCTCTATTCAGATTCGTAGTACTAAGATGTGTCACATCTAGCCAAAATCTCTTATATTTTGGAACGAAAGAAGTACAAGGATTTGGCCAGATGGGCCTCACACACTTCGATCTCACCCAAATTCTCTTCACAAAGAACACGCAAAGCAAATCTACGCAACGGAAAACACCTTGCATTCGCCCATAACCATGGGCACAATTGTTCAACAGTTAGTTAACCTCTACAGAGGGGTACATTTTACCCACACAACATGAACTTACTCCCATCACACAACCCGTTCATGACGCATGGCTGGTAAAAGGGAGATTCGCCACAAGGCCTTTCCACAGCCAACCCTGGGTGACCTCATGCCACATAGAAGGATCAGATCCTCACACAAAAGAGTCATTTTAGTTTCACAAATCAAGCTCCAATCATATTGCCCGGTAATCTCGCAAGCTCTTCCTTGCCTTACCAAGAACCAGGAGATGCACCAACCACTGCATCCCGACATTCCAAAACTATTGGCATGCAAGGCCTTCCTAAACTGGCTAGTTACTTAGCTAGGGTGTCCCATTCCCTCATGTGGTTGTACTTGTTATGCTTGCTGAATTTCCTACAGGAATCGATCCTTATGTGTGAATACAAGACAACACCCCACAGGCAAAACCCACGCGTCACGAGATTTAACAACCGTTTTTATTTTCAAACACGCCGACACCACGTGTCGGGTTTTCAAGGCTTCTCAAACCCATTTCTCATGTTTTCGACAAACAACGGTGTATGTCGAGTAGTTGGTACCTGCACTCAGAGAGCACAGATACCAGGTACCACAAAGGTGGAGCGATAAGTAAACAGGGGATGTCGGCCTACAGGAAGTAGTGCGACTACTGGGTAGGTCCGTCGGTTTGACACACAAACCGAGGCTAAGCAAGTTATGTGTATTTCTAGTAATGTAAGTTTGCGAGCAAAATAATAATGACTTTTCAATTATAGGAGCGAGATAATCAAGGGTGATGCTTTGCTCAAGGCCTTTACGAAGCTTCTCGAAATCTGCGCTCGAACAAAATTCGAATTGCGGACTATATGCAAACAATCAAAATCCTACACAAAGAAAAGAAAAAGGCCCTATTTAGGACTACTAACAGTGCCATTAGATAGATATAAATTTCTGAACAAGGTCAATTGGAGCTAATGATCAAGAGATATGAATTTTTGAAGCCTAAGTCAATTTCTGGACATAGGGGAAAGTATTTTTGGAATTCGCTGGAAAGGATTTTTGGAGGGAGAAGGGACTCCAGTCCACTGGGTCGAGAGCAGCCGACGCGGTCCAGGATGTTGGCGTGAAAGCGGGTGAGGAATAAGTTCATTTGAGGTCCCTTAAGTTTACACCGAATCCGATTTTCGTCCTTGAACCCAAAAACCAGATACAACCGGTCCCTAAACTGTCAAAACCGGTGTAAACATGGTCCCTCAGTGGTTTGGAAGGCGGTTTTGGCTGACGTGCGCCTATGTGGCTACTTTGACTAGGTCTTCATCCCCACATGGCATTGACGTGGCGCTTACATGGTAATTCAATCCCGAAAAAATAATAAAAACTATGGGCCCACATGTCAGCTACACAAAAATAATTAAAAATGGTGGGGCCCACATGGGCCCCAATGTCATCCTCACACCTCCCTCTTCTCTCTATCCTCTTTCTCCACACGTGATGTGTAACATACCCTAAATTCTAAATTCCAAATTTTGCATTTAAAATATTGAAAATGATTTTTGTGAAGTAGAGACTAAAAATTTTCCAACGAAAAACCCTAGGCGAGTCTATTAATACTAGTTTTGTTATACAAATTCATGATTAATTTAAAACCTTTTTCTTGATAGCTCAAAGAAAGAAAATAAAGCATAGTGTGTGCATTTAATTGCATGATGTATTGTTAAGCTTTGAGTCCTTTTTCTTGTTTATGGATTTTTCTAGCATTTCATATTAGGACTCATGAGCATTTACTTGAAAACCTGAAGCAAATACTTAATGTATTTTTACAAGGTTGTAAAATTTATGAAGTTGAGTAACTAAAAGTATAAATCATGCTCAACAACATCATATTAGGACAAGAATTATCTAAATATGATTTTAAAGCACTTAATTATATTTTATAATGGGAAACATATAAGTAAAGATAAGCTTATTGAATATTTAAAAATAATTGGTGCAATATAAAATCATGGAGAAATTCATGTTGATACTATGTAATATATAAATCTCACTAGAATTTTGGTATAATTTAATAAGTACTTTTGGTATCCCAAATAATTAGGTCAAAGCAGTCAAACTATAGTTTAATCCTAAACCCTAATCGACAAAACTAACATATATCTCATATGTGTATTTTATCACATGAAAATGTGTAGCAGATATAATTTATTCAAATACTACTATATTTATCAAGAATTAATATAATTTTTCCAGAATTTATTTTGTATGTTTGGACCATTTAAAAATTCAAACAAAATTCGGCTGAACTGTTTTTCTTTATTTTCCTGAGATTAAAATATAGATTATTTTTGTGTGAAACCAAAGAAAATGGAACCTAGGTATTTTTATCTACCACCAGAAAAATCCACATTATTTTATCTTGCACAGAAATTAAGTTTTGGAATTTTAAAAAGAGAGTAAGAAAAATACATAGGAAAAACCCTAATACTTAGCAAACACTGTGTCTACCAAGAAGTTGACCCATCTCTCTCTTGTTGCTTCTGCGCGCATCACCCTGGACCCACTTGTCGGCCTCCTAGTCTAGCTTCACCTCTGTGCAAATATCTTCACCGCTTAAAGAGAGAGACAGAGGGCGAGGGAGAAAGCGGTGCATACCTTCTGCTCGACGCGTGTCCGATGGCGTGGCAACGCCGAGCTTCTCCCTTTTCTTCTCCCAGCCACGTCGCACATCTCTCCTCTTCTCCTCAGTACCGACCAAAACGAGGAGGAGAAACCCTAGCGCCTCCGTCACCATCAAACTCGCCGTCGGCCGTGAAGACGACGACCGCCGCCAGCGCCGATGAGCCACGGTTTTCCTTTCCTTATTCGCGTTCCATCACCTCTCCACCATGCCGGTTCCATCCCCTCTAATCCCGCGCTCTATCGCAGAGCTAATCACCGGGAACGCCGCCATGTCATCGCCGGATGGATGAGCGCTCCGGACCACACCGCCGATGACATCATCGATGCGCAAGGCAATGGAGTCCACCGCAGGCCGATTCCTCGCGCCACCAGTACCTCCTCATCATGGTGATCAAAACCCCTCAAAGATCCCGAAGGATTGTCCACCGACGAAGGAGATCGTCATCCTCTTCTTCAACTCCGGCCAACCACCGCTGCCATCGAATCCTCCTTCTCCGGTGAGAGTTAGTCCAATTCCTTGCTTTAGTAGCATCTCCAGGCTTCCTCTGAGCTACCCCGCTCCTCTTCTTGGCAGCTTGAAGATCGAGAGAAGCTGTCACCATTGCCCAGTTATCTCTGCCGCCGCCAGGGAGTTTCTCACGTCGCCGCCATTGTCCAGCCTTTGCCAAGCCGCGGGGAGTGTCGAGTGAGTCTCCAGGAACTTCGTAGTTGCGCGCGCATGCATGTAATCGTCACGAGTCAAGCCGTAGCTCGAGATGGCACATCACCCCGTGAGCCATCGCCGCTCGCGCCACTATCGACACCTATCCCGATCACCGCAGCTAATGAGCCGACCACCATTCGGTTCGCAAGGCTCCCCTCTCCATTTTCTCCTTCGGCCGCATCGTCCGAGGAGCCGCCATTCGCTGTCGACGCCACTGACAAGCTCGCCGGTGAGCTCTACTGCAGCTGCTGCTTGCCTCTCCCCCACTGAGCCTATGACGGGTAGGGCCCACATATTTAGGGCATATAAAATGTAATCCGAGGAAATTAAAACATGTAGGGTTCTATCTGTAAAGTTGCAGCTTATGACTTGTGGACCCTAGGACTCATTTGCAAATAGATTAAAACTTAGGGAATCTTAATAATATATGTATTAGCACGTGTTAAGGACCTCGGATTTTAATCCAGGAACTCCAGGGACTTTTCTGCAAAGTTACCAGTCACTGACCTGTGGACCCAAAAGAATTATATTTTGGAAATATAACAGGAAATGAGTTAATCTTTATCTTTTCAACTGAAAATTGTTCCAAACTTGTAAAATTCATATCAAATTAAATATAACTCATTTTGAGATGAAACCAACTCCAGTAGGTCTATAAAATTGTGAACTTTAATATGGTATAATAAAATCCTATGCTTACAGTAAGATTTTTATTTCTAAATTTCAAATATTAAATAGTTAACTTAGAACTTGTAAAATTTGTAGAAATTTCATTTTTACTCCAAATGGAATGAAACAAATTTCTATAGAACCAGTAAAGTATGGAATTTAATTTGGTAAAATAAAATATGGTACTTTCTGTACAGGAAATAAAACTAAAGTTGTAAGTCATATAAAAACACTTATTTTTCAATTAAGACTTGTTTAATTTCTAGAAAATTAATAGTTAACCCCAAAATTATGAATTCATTGCTGATCACCTAGAAAGTATGTACCTTTTGATCTGGATAAAAGGAATTTGACAAAACTACCTCCTAAAACAAATTTAATTAAGTAACTAATTCTCTTTTAGTTAAATTTGTAAAATTCATAACTTTCAAAATAGCAATAATAAAATAGAAATTTCTTCACCTAAATTCATTTTAAGACATCACTAACCCATTGTGAGGAATTCATGCATTTTAGAGCATTTTGGATTTTTCGCCTTATTTGGATGTTTATTTGTATCGTACGTTATGGTTATTTAGATTCCGACATTACGGCGTACGAGGAACAAGATCTTGAATTTGAGTGCGATTTCTCACAGCAGACAGGCAAGCATCTAAGCATATAGAATACCTATTTTGCTAAAATGATTTGATTGCAAAACAATATATATATGCATGTGTTATTTTACTACAAACTTATCGGTGATGATTAGTTTTGGTTATACCTAATTGCTGCATATCCTTCCTTATGTTATTGTTACCATTAATCCTTGTAACCTCTGGATGGAAATACTTGGGAAGGTTTTATTTGTTTTACCGATGCTTAGCCATGCTTAGGTTTAGTAGTGTTAAAAATCGATAGATGGAACTATCGATTGAATTTAATCATTACCTGCGATTTATGGGCATAAAATCTGACTACTTTCACTAAATGATTGATATGGAAAATATGCTTTAACTTGGACGAGTGATAGGGCGATGAAGGGATTGTGGTTTTCCCTGATGCACGTAGCCTTGTCTGGGTTGTTAAGGACCGAACATGTTGACATCTATTCAAGCACCTTACGTACTACCACACGCCGGTATGGGATGGCTTGACTTAGTACTACGTTGCACTGTAATCATCTACGCTACGCTGGTCAATCGTGAGGATGGTTCTTCCTTTGGAGTGCCCGAGAGTGTCGTGTTTTGGCCAGGGGTTTCTCCCACGATGGTGAGCCCGCCTTAGCCGCATCACACACGCACGTGGCTAAGTCATCAGGGGCCTAGGCGGAGTTTAGGTGATTGAGGTGGGACTAGGAAAGAGCATGTTATGAGCTTGTGTCACTTGTGAGTCACACCTGTGTGGTGATGAAAGCATTTGATTCTTGTTCATTTCGTGTGGGTAAAGATGTACCCCACTGATCAGAGTAAAACTATTCGAATAGCCGTGTCCACGGTTACAGGACGACCGCTTGATGTGTTAGTCATTCTATGTTAGCATCAAACCGGGATAAATGGGTTGGATTAGTCTTGGGTATGGAATAGATATGTTGTGAAGCCATAGTTGGACAATGGAAGTCCATGGTTGGTGATGAGAGCACCGGTTGTGCTTATTTATGATTGAATTTCAGATTATGCTAAGTTGAAAAATTTATATTTGCAACTTGTTATTTGCTGAACTAAATTAGCTTTTATACAAAACTTGAACCATTATGCCATCTTCTAAAGTAGAAGCTTGCATACTCCTTTGTTCTATGTATATATAATAATGAGTAAGTCTTGCGAGTACATTCTTGTACTTAACCCGATGTCTGTAACTTTCAGACCAGGATGCCGGTGAACTTGAGTGTTCTTACTACCCTACCGAGGGCGGTGAGGGTGGTGAGTAATCTTTTCAGCTTGACTCTTGCCCCGGTTGGTTGCCTTGTGGGATAGTTGGCAAACCACGGGTTTTACTTTTGTTTATGTGAATTTATGAAACTTTCGCTGCTATAGTTTGTATTGTAAGATGGGTTGCTAAATCCCATTGTGATATAAGTAGATTGCTATACTTTTATCTACCTTTATGCATTTGTGATGTTTATCAATTGCTTGCGATGAAAGTGCAAGGCTAGTCGCTTTTCCTGGGGACTAGCTAAGCATGAGTATGAATTTTGAATAATTGAGATGTTGTAGAGCTCTCGCAATTTGAGTCAAATCTCCTGAGATATGTAACACATCTGGTCGTCGCCTTCGTGTGGTTTGACGGGCATGTCTCAGGCTGAAGTTGACTGGCATGCGAAGTCCCAGCAATATCTCCTTTGCTCATTATTCGGCATTATGGATTTTATATCGAATAATGTCAATTTGTGATCATGGGCACATTGAGATATGAGTGGCTATTTATGCGTGTATGGATCCCACTCATTCGACATTATGTGATGGTCACAAATTACATTGGACGGTATGATTTCCGGGTGCCCACATGATGCGGCCAACGCTAGGCATCCATCCGCAGCCGCCGCCTCCTCCTCCACCTATAGCTAGCAAGAACCGCGTCCCAAGAACCGCCTCCTCCTCCTCCCCTCCTCCCGCGTCGGCAAGCTCTCCCTCGGCTTCCTCGTCCTCGACCACCTCCTCTCCGGTGGCCTTTCCCCCATCTCCGTCACCGAGATCGCTGGTGAGTCCGCCTCCAGGATGACCCAGCTCTGCCTCCAGCTCGCCCTCGTCGCGCCACTCTCCCCGTTTTCCGCCTCATGCCTCTTTCTCCACTCCGACCTCCCCTTCCCTCTCCGCCACCTCCACGACCTCACCCCCAAATCCCACCCCGATCTCCTCGACCACGTCCTCGTCACCGCCGCCCACTCCCCGTCCCAATCTGGAGCTGGAGGCCTCGCCCTCCCTCTTCTTCACCGCCGTTGCTCCCTATCCCCTTCTCTGCATCGTAGAAGCTCGTTGGGGCACAATGCACTTGCCTACCGACGTCACCTCCACGACGAGCTCCTGATTCCACCCCTCCACCAGTCTTGAGCACTATCGCCTCTCCCCTTCATGGCAACCGAAGTCTTGAGCTCGTCGGTCATTGGTCGCATCCCCTCTAGCCAGATTTGGGAGAGGGAGGGGAGGGGAGTGGGGAGCTGGTGGTGACCTCCTCCTCCTCCTCCTCATCTCGTTTGTTCCCTCCACCGCTGCTCCTCTTCCTTC
Source organism: Oryza officinalis (assembly GCA_008326285.1). Classification (NCBI taxonomy): domain Eukaryota; kingdom Viridiplantae; phylum Streptophyta; class Magnoliopsida; order Poales; family Poaceae; genus Oryza; species Oryza officinalis. The sequence goes on along the minus strand of BDMV01000002.1, from coordinate 41,576,417 downwards.
ACTGCGCCATCCATCCCCTTGGCCGCTGCCATCCACCGCCGCCAGCCCCATCGAACGTCGCCGCCATTGCTGCCATAGTCGAACTGAGAGAAGAAGAGGTGAGGGAGCTATCTAATCTGGGGGAGAGGGTGGGTGAGAGAGGATAGAGAGAGGAGGGAGGTGTGACAATGATATGTGGGGCCCACGTGGGCCCCACCATTTTTTTAATTAGTTTTTGTGTGTAGCTGACATGTGGGCCCATGGTTTTTATTATTTTTCCGGGAACGAATTGCCACGTAAGCGTCATGTCAATGCCACGTGGGACGAAGACCTAGTCAAACTAGCCACGTAGGTGCCACGTCAGCCAAAACAGCCTTCTAAACCGTCGAGGGACCACGTTTGCACCGGTTTTGACAGTTCAGGAACCGGTTGTATCTGGTTTTTGGGTTCAAGGACAAAAATCGGATTCGGTGCAAATTTAAAGGACCTCAAATGAACTTATTTCAGTGGGCGACGCGGACCGACGCAACGATGAAGTGGCCCAACAGGCGATGCGCTAGGTTGGCCAGCGAAACGGGCCATGTGTGGGAGGTGGCCTAGCAAGGCGGCGAGCGCTCTGTCAAGGCAGCCCAGAGCGTGGCAAGCGCGCGGGGACAGAAGGCGGCGATGTGGGCCAGAAGCGGGCATACGACCTAGAGGCAGAGAGCGCAGGGCAGGCCGAGGAGAACGGCCGGTGGGAAAGGCCCAAGATGCAGGATCCGAGCGGGGCCCGCTTATCGATTAGAGGTTCACGGTGGGGTGGTTGTATGGAGAGTGAGGACTGGGAATGGTGGGCTAGGTGCGCGGCTGCGCACCGGGCATGTGGTTGGACCCACGAGCAGCCTCACGGCTCTGCATAGACCATGCGCACGGAGGATGGAAGGAGTCGCACGCATGGCATGGGACCACCAACGTGGCATCGACGTGCCCATGCTCTTTGTATTCACAAATAAAAAAAGGAAGATATAACAGAAAATGCTGCTCATTTATACGTAGCACCAAAAGCTCCTGTGTGGCTGTGTTCATCGTATTCTTGAGTTCATTCTCTCTCGCGTTCTCTGCTAGAGTGACTAAGGGTGAGTTCTGCACCCTACTTTCCCAACTCACATTTTTTTCACGCGCATGCTTTTCAAACTACTAAACGATATATTTTTTGCAAAAAGTTTCTATATGAAAGTTGCTTTAAAAATCATATTAATCCATTTTTCAAAAAAAAATAGTAAATACTTAATTAATCATGTGCTAATGAGTTGCTCCGTTTTCCGTGCGAAGGAAATTTCTTCCCAACTACTCCAAACGAATACACCCTAAGTTTGCACGTTTCCGTTGATAGAGATTGATTTAGCGCGGATAGGGTGTCCTCTAGGATTCAAGATGTCATTCCTATCAATCAACAAGACAGGTGGCGATTGTGTTGTGTATACAGGCATGGCGGCGATGAGTTACCGGCGGCATAGAGAGAGCAAGTGAGCAACAAGCTACGACGGGAAGGAGAGAAGATGTGGCGAGCCTTCTAGCACCCTAAGGCCATTCACAGTGCATCGCTGTGGCGTTCAATCCCTGAGGAGCCAGCAAAGATTTGGGCTGCCACATCCGCTCCTGCCACGCTCTTGCGAGGAATGTGTTACCAAACGATGACGCGTGAACCTTGTTAGGTTTGTCAGGGATGAGGCTGCATGATGGGCGGAGCGACGGGTAGAACATGCATTGTGGAGGTCGTGCCCCTACCTCCTCGTGCCCTCGCGACGTTGTGCGGCCCTCACACCCCACGCCCACAGCCAACCCCGACATCTCCCTCAAGTCCGACGGCCAGAGAACAAGAGGCAGCAGCGGCGAGATAGGGGAAGATGGGCCTACCTTTCCAACACTCCAGATCTGGCCCCTAGGAGTCCTTGTCGTGGTGCCGTCGTCAAGCTCGTTCTCGATCTGCACGTCGGCGCCACAGGCCTCCGCTCTGGTGCCGACGACGAGAGGGGAGGGGAGAGGCGCCATTGTGTTTGTCGATATAGTTCGCTTCAACACAGATTTAGCACCATCGGTTGAGCGTAGATTTTTCATCAACACAGATTTGGCACGTCTTGTGGGACACGAATTTTGTACCAACATGTTTTAAGAGAAAGTAGATGCCAAGATCCTGGTCACAATGGAGAATTTGATGGAGGAACAGAGGAAACAAATGGAGCAATATGTGGCTGATTTTCAAAAGCATTGTCTTTAATCTTTTGTCATGATGCAGTAGGGTTTGATTCAGAAGACTCAATTCCCTAAGCCGATAGTTGAAACACTTCAAGATATAGTTGATGAAGCAGTTTATCGTGCCTTGTTCGATCAATCTGGAGTTTTGATTAATACATTGCAGAATTTGATCAAGAAAATAGTTGATGAATAAATTGCTCAAGGAATTCGGCTCAAGGGGCAACCATATCAATATCGGCCAAAAGGACCTCATCAGTATCGGCATGGTGAAGAATATGAGTATACGCAAAGAACAATACCACATCAGTACGACAAAGACAACAGCAGCATGAGAGTAATGATTTGGCTTATAGAATTACTAAGATGATGTGGAAACAATTTGGAATCAGACCTAAAGAGCAGATCCATATGTATCGGCAGCCATATCCTGAAAGGTTCGATAGAGTTCCACTTCCACACCGATACAAGATTCTAAACTTCTCCAAGTTTTTAGGGCAGGATAGTATATCTACAGTTGAACACATCAGTTGATTCTTGGCTCAATGTGGGGAGGCATCGGTTGAGGAAGCTCTGAAAGTTAGGTTTTTTTCATTGTCTTTGACTGGATCAACTATCACATGGTTTTCAATATTACCATCAAATTATGTCAGAGGATGGGCCGATTTTGAGAAGCGATTTCATGAATATTTCTTTGCTGGAATCGATGAGATGAAGATTTTAGACTCAATATCGATTGAGCAGAAAAAAGAGAATCGGCTATGGAATATATTCAAAGATTTTGTAATGTCCGCAACCAATGTTACAGTTTGAGCCTAAGTGATGAGTAGTTAGCAGATCTTGCATTTCAAGGATTGTCAGCACCTATCAAGGATAGATTCTTTTGTCACGAGTTTGACAAGCTGGCTCATCTAGTACAAAAGGTATCGACTTATGAGAACCGATGGCAAGAAGCAAAGAAGGATCAATTTTGGAGTTATCAAGATCAGAAAGGAGATAATTTTGAAGCATGAGTTCTCATAGTCAAAAATTGGGGGGCATGTGTTAACGCCAGAAATTTGTAAGCTTCTTTAGTAGATTCGGTTAAGGAAAGAGGTTAAATAGCCGATGAAAATTTATCCAGGAGAGACCGAGTTCAAGAAGGAATCTTGAAGACTATTGCATGGCGACTTAAATTTATCTATTAATTAGGCAAGTTTTGTATTTAGGAAAGTTTATGTCATGTCCGATGAGGACTTTATGTTTTTTCTTTTATCTTTAGGAAAGTTTGTGTCGTGTCCGATTAGGACTCTTATCGGCCTATGGTTATAAATATATACGTCCAAGGTCTCTATAACTTATCTCCACAGATCAATATACATCTACTTTCGGCTCATCGTCACCCTTTTATGAGGTTTTATTTCGACGAGTTCTTGTTTTCGCGCATGGGCTGCATCAATTGAGTTCGACCTTCGGCAAGAAGTGAGTTCCATCATCTTCGCTTGCGCTGGCATGGCTAGGACTTCCTTGGTTGAGTTCGATATTCTAATCGGACCGACGCAAATTATTTGGTATATCATCTCTATCTTTAGTTTCATTATTGTTTATAGTCACATCGCTTAGTTAGGACTTTCTCAGTCATGTCTGATATTCTGATCAAGTTGATATTTCTTTAAACATAATGTCACTTTAGATAAATTTGTTATATCCATCACATTGGATAAATTTATCGACTCATTGAGATTAGATTATTAAATGCAATCTCGTATTGTCTCGGTTAGGTCTGATTTTCTAGATTGCTATTGATAAGCAAGCCTTGTCGAGCCGATAGGTTCATGCTAATATTTCATCGGAGGGTTAGCCGATCTTATCTGATGTGTTAAAATTCTCTTTGATGGTTTTACTGTCTTGATTAAATTTAATACATGACCACTTTGATCGGTGTCATATCGGCTTGCTTAAATCTATCAAACAATTATCAAAGTTATGCTGCATCGGTTGGGTTCGACCTATATGATTGTGATTGTAAGTTAGATTTATTTAAGTCAGTACACATCAATCATTGTTTCATCAGGGTTCCAGTCGATGAATTATCTAGATATGGTTCAAGTGTTGCATCGACTTATAAGGATTATATACAAATTGGTTTTAGACGATTGCAGCAAAGGTTTCATTGATGACTGAATCATTTAGATTTAATGACATCGGTTTTCTAGCTGTGTATGCTTTAATCATCAGATCATCATTTATTCTATCATACTATTATTGGCCGATTGGTGTCTATTGGATTACATTATCAATAGCCGATTGTTTTTATATCATTATTTATCCAAGTGTAAAGATCTATATCGGACATATAGCCGATTGTTCAAGACCCTATCGACATCGGCTTATTGGCCAATCGATTCTTTGATCATTGTCAATTTATATATCTTATCAGTTGCAGGATCAAACTAACTGGCACGCTCGCATCTCATTAAAGTTTAGGACCTGCACTGGAGCTAAATAGTTTTCCCAGGCTAGTTTGTCGATATAGTTCGCGTCAACACAGATTTAGCACCATTGGTAGGGCACGGATCATGATTCAATTAGGAGAGCAAAACATGAGTGAGGCAAAATAGACTTATTGCTAACCATGACACAAGCCATATGGGCCACAGGTGGGTTTCAGGCACGAAATGCTCTTTAGTTGAGCATCAATCCTAATCCCAACATTTTTTGTGTTTTTCGTTAACAAAATCAAATTCAACAGTACCCAAATATAGAACCAAAAATTATAATCCCCATTGGCAGAGTCCTCGCTCTCCATAGGTAGGGGCGTGCAATCGCTCCCAATCGGCCTCCCTCGTGCATCGCTGTTGGTTCCCGCACGATCGTGCGGAGGTCGGAAGTGAACGCGGGTAGGACGGAAGAGAGAGGTCGCAAATTTAGGATCTCTTGAAAAAAAGAGAGAAAATTTTCATGCCTTAATCCTAGTTACATATTCCCGAGAAAACATTTTGAGTCACAGAGAACTAGAAGAATGAATAAAACTTTGGTCAAAAGCAAAGTATTCAGAAACGGGGAAAATACTAGTTCATAAACCACCACCATGCACAGAAATTCAAAATGAAGATCAACAAAAGCATCACTAGATCAATCACCTTCAGAACTCAAAAACTAGAGATCGAGACTTGTAGACAATTAATTCAAGGTGTCTCTAAGTTGTGATTTGCTGATGTGTTTTACCCACTTACATTTCAGGGGACTTCGCTTGCAAGAAGAATGAACGTTTACCTCCTGAAGAACAAATGCTGACATGTAATCCAGACATCCTGACTGTAAGTGCAACTATGTTTGTTTAGTATTTGGTTGAATATAAAATTTGTGCTGCTGTGTGGGGTCTGATGGAAAATCCCCCTTTCTTTCTCAGATGGACATAACTAATGACATGGAGTTTCTTGTTATAGCAAGTGAAGGCCTCTGGTAAATTTTGAGCAAAAATAACTGACAATAATAATTATTTGATCATTTTGATGTCACGAGTACTATTTGGCATGCTGTTTTCTTTCTCCTGCTGATGCATATATAGTTTCATTTGTAATTCCATACCTACTGTACCATGTTTTTCCCTGCAGGTATAGCATGACAAGTCAAAATGTGGTTGATCTCACACGTGACCGTTTATCTGTGAGTCTTCTTTTTTCTCAGTTTGTCTTCTTGGCAGGACAAGAGATCTACTGTATTAACAAAAATATTGTGTCAAATTCTAGGAAATGACTTCACTCAGGCAATATAAATCACCAGATTTTTTAAAAGATAAAACAAGTGCTAATAATTAAACTGTCATCTGCTTTGCGAATGTTCGGTTCTTTCGTTGTTGAAATTGCTGTTCCTTTTGCCTTGATCAATATTGCTGTGACCAATATCCTTCATGTTCGATTCTTTCGTTGTTAAAACTGCTGTTTCTTTTGCCGTGACCAATATTTCTGTCTTGCTGTGACCAATTAATATCGCTATGCAGGAGGGTGCAGAACCGCGTGTAATCTGTGAGGAGCTTGTTCAGTTTGGCTTGCCATCGGGCAACAACACGACCGTCATCCTGGTTCTGTTCAAGCCCGGCGCCTACAAGGCTATTCCGCTGGTCGACACCGACACTGACACTGACACTGACAGCCACACCGGCGACGCCGCCCCGGTGGACAACGACACCGCCAACAAGGTCGATCCCACTGCCAATGCCACGGGTGACGACAGCAACACCGGCGACGAGGTCAAGGTCGACGCCACCACCGTCGCCAGCGGCAATACCACCGCCGTGGCTGCTGATGAGGGTGCTGGCAATCCTCCTCCTGGCGCACTCATCGAGACCACTGGCATCGACAATGCCCCCGCGGTCGACAACAACGACACCGTCAAAGAGTTCGATCCCACTGCAGATGTCTTTGGTGACTACGTCTACATCAACACCGGCGACGAGGTCAAGGTCGACGCCACTGCCGCTGGCAACAGTGGCAGTACCACCGCCGTGGCTGCTGACGAGGTCGATCCCCCTGCCATCACCAACGCCAACACCAGCGGGAACACGAGCAATGATGTGCCGGAAAAGATTTTCGATTGGATTTTTCTCTGAAACATGCCTAAGAAGTCGAAAATGATGTGTGATGGTACTTATATCCTGATCCTGGTTGTGGTAGACTGGTAATAGCACCGTCCCGGTGATAGTAATAGTTTGTTTCTGCTACTTTGGTTTGTGGTTTTTGCCTCCTGCTTGGTTGGGTCTGTTCGGCTGATACAGTTCGGAACGGAAAAAAGTAGGTTCGGAAAGCGCATAGTGTTTTTTCTCCCGCGCACGCTTTTCAAACTACTACACGGTGAACTTTTTTGCAAAAAGTTTCTATACAAAAGTTGCTTAAAAAAATCAAATTAATCCATTTTTGAAAAAAAATTTAGCTAATACTTAATTAATCACGCGCTAATGACCGCTCCGTTTTCCGTTTACTGTGCGCGTTCTGAGAACAGCAGCCGAACAAAGCCGTATGTTTTTTTTGTGCTATTATCTGCAATAAACGAAAAACAGATCCAGGCAAGACTATACCAATTGATCTTGAGACTGATACTCTTCCCTTAAAATCAGTGAAGCCCCATTGTTTCTTGGTTACCCACCTCCCCATTATTTTACGATAACTTTGCCCAACAGCTACTCCTCCTGCATTTTGAACTCTAACTCTTTCAGACTCACTGTCTGGTTTATGATCGACGGATAATTCACTGGCCTTTTGACACAACAGAAACAAGCACAAATGTTAGGCATCACAATAAGTGAGCACGCAAATAGGTACCAACAAGAAATTCGATAGGGAAACAGTCACTATACCTGACCATTTCTTGAGAGTACGCAACGAGAATCACCAGCATGTCCAACAATCATGTGGTTACCTCTGATGACAACCACACATGCTGTGCTCCCTTCATATGCTGGCGCAGTATACATTGCCTGGAAAAAGAAGAAAGAAACTGAAGGACATAATAGAGAATCCCAACATAGTTAGAAATACAAGTCAACCAAGAAATAGCTCACAAAAGCCACCAGGCAAAGAAAAACATTTCCAAAAGCCAAACCAGTGTATGAAAGAAATAACCATAGATGGGATGCCACAAACAATACCTCAATTTAGGGTAGTACCACAGTATGATAAGAACCAAGGCAATTAGAACTTAAGAACCTGTTGGCCTCCAACACAGTAAACCAGCCAATTGATATGTAACTAACTGAACCTTTTTTAATAGGAGCAATTAGTCGAGGTTAGGGTTAAACATATCTCTTCCAACTCCAAAGTACATCTCAAGAAAGAACAATAGTCTCGATATCACACATTCTTCCATTTCCTTTTTCATAGATACAATATGCACACTGCCCAACAAATACAGTTTTGAGTACCTTCAATATATGGATATTAAAAGACGTTCAGGGTTTAAAAGATTACTACCTGTCGGAAAGGACAAAGATTAGTACACGGACCAGCCTTGAGAAAATACATCCATCCATTATCACGAGGAATAACGAACTTCCTCCACGCATCGGACAGTTGCAGGTCCTCATCCATGCTGCAGCAATTACACAGGAACAATGATATTCCAAATTTGCAAGTGCAGCTATAAACAAAATGATATAGACTAGGCCAAAATAACCTGTAAAACACACTCTTCAGCGCATCACTCAGATTGTTGTCATAGTCTTCATGATTGCAAAGCTCAATATGAAATCGTATTGCGCAATATGATGCTACTTCAGCTCCTGAGATAGAAAATAAACAACTCAGTATGGCGGCTCAACAGTATGGATCAAGATTACTCCTATGTGCATACAAGCTTATAAAACAAAACAATATTATGAACACAGCAGACCAGCAATTCAATAGGTATCATAAGAAAAATAGCATTATAAACATATATATATCAAAACTAAACAACATGTTAATCAGTGGCTATCCTTTTAATTATCGCGACTGTTAATATTAACTCACACCCATGCAGTGTTTTATCCCTCATAATTAATATTTCTGTTTATGCAGTTCATATTATCCTAGAAAGCACGCCGCACAAAGGTGATTAGTACTAATTAGCAAACTTGGTTCATTATCCTGAACTGTAGCCTAATATTTATTTGAAAATTGACAGGTAAAAGTTTCAGCATAAACAGTAAAGTTTTCGAAACATGCACACAGATAAACACGACACACAAAGACAAACAAAGAATGATGTAAACAATTATGCCGACAATTTGGAGGATTTGAAACAAAAGAAGATAAGAATGAAGATCAAACCTCCATGGCCATCATAGACACCAAAGAATGACGTGGACATGGTATCATCAAGATTTAGAATAGCTGCATGCTAGAGAATAAAGAGGGCATATGTCAGTCTCAGTATTTTACACAATTACTTACAGATCAGTAAGAAATTTTTGCAGAACTATCCCTTTTTTTTTGGGTCATACAAAAGGCTGCAAGTTTACTCACAGCATCTTCCATTTTCTCACTCCATCCTTGCATAGACGACACGACATACTTAATTCTGTCATTCTCTTCTTCAGCAGTGAACTTTGATTCTACAGGAAGGCTGTTACCCATAGCAGACCTTTGCTTTGCTGAAAATTTATAACATGAATACAAATGTACAATAACCTTATTGACAAATATGGAGAAAGAGTAAAGTGAATACAATTAAAAATACTACAGATCAATTAAATACAATGAAAGCTTGGTAAAAACACGAAACGGAGTCAACTAGACATATGACACTATTTATCAGGGCCCCTAAATGCATTTTTCAAACATATAACATGAGAGTATCAATCTTCAGTTGCAATGCTGCAGTATTTTACACATTAATCTTATCTTATACAAGAATCAAGCAAGCAGGAATTAAAATAAAATATTACTGTGAACAAAATACATACAAGGTTTTGTAAGAACGCCATATAAGCTTTACTGACACAAATCATAACACCAAATTCCAAAGTAAGAAAAGAAGAGGAAACAAACAGAAAAAGTGTACTGTGCAAGGACGATCAATTTCCTCCAGATATGGCCACCTCTTCGGTGTAGTTCGAAACAGAGTATGAAGTGAACAGAAGAAGAAAAGCAGAGACAGCAGCGTGCACTTATAGCAGAATTCAGCTAGAAGAATACAACATGCAACTTAACAGCGTCAAAGAGAAGTAAAAAATAGGTAACAAACATGAACAAATTGTACAATCTTGCAGGATCAAAATCGTTGGGCTTAGAAGGAACCCAAATCAAGATTGAAGAGATGGAAGCTTCTTTGATAAGTAAAGAATCAGAAGATTTACGTCGAAAAGAAAAAAAAAGAAACAGCAAGCAGTTTAACTAAGCTACACATGCAGAAATCATTGTATGAACAGAACATAGAGTTCTTTCCAAACAGAAACTAAACCAAGAGAACACGCCAGATAGACACATAGAGAAGAAGCATCCTGCATCAGGAACAGCGAAAAGAACAAGAAGGCCGAAGAAGGCATCTGGTTAATAAATTTTCAGAAACTGAACTTACGCAACATACCAAAATTAACAGAACAAACTGAAAAATACTAGCAGACAAGAGAAACGAATTGACGTGGTCTAAATTTTCGCGCACGCACTGGTAGAGACTTTGAGACACACACAACAATATCAAGACCAACGTGTTCCGAGGAGCGAGGAGAACGGAGATCACCATGAAGCTTCGGTGCTCGTCAACCTCCTCCAACTCGAAGAAAACTACACCCTACCTCAAACTTCAAAACCATCAAAGCAACAACAGCACGGGTACGAGAAGCCAAGAACACGAGGAAAAAAAAAGATCAAAGCGCTGTAAACCTTGCCAAAGTTTCGGATGCCGAAACGCCTCAAGATTCAAGAAGAGGTTGAGACGCGGTTGCTGCTCGATCAAATGCCACCCAGACAAGATCGAACGAGAGAACCGCGACACCAAGCACCAAGCACGCAAAACCCACACCACCAAGAGAGCGAGATCGAAGAATAGGGAGAAGAATCCCACGGCGCTTTTGGGGACGTAGGGTTTAGGGATGGAGGCGGCGGACGAAACCAGAAAAGAATAAGAGGATGGCATTTGTTTGAGACAAATTCAGAAACTGAAACACACCAAAACAGAACTGAAAAAAAATGGCAGATAAGAGAAACGAATTCATGGCGTCTAACTTCTCGGGCACGCACTGGTCGCGCCAGGAACCGTCAGGATCAACGCGTTCCTCGATGAAAGAGGCGAACGAGACCACCATGAAGCTTCGGTGCTCGTCAACCTCCTAATCCAACTCCGAGAAAACCACGCCTCCAATGCATCAAGCAACAACATCACGGGTACGGGAAGCGAAGAACACGAGAACCAAAAAAAAAAAAAGATCGGCGCGCGGTAAATAAAACCTTGCCAAGTTCAGCCTCCCAGATTCAAGCAAGAGTTTCGAGACGCGGTGCCGCTCGATTCATTGCCACTCAACGAAGACAAGAACGAGACAAACCGCGACACCAAACACACCAAGTTTCGGATGCCGAAACGCCTCCAGATTCAAGAAAGAGTTCGACGCGCGGTGCCGCTCGATCAATGCCACTCAGCGAAGACAAGAACGAGAGGACCGCGACACGAAACACCAAGCAAACAAACACCACCACCAATGGAGCAAGATCGAAGAAGAGTAGGGAGAAGAATCTCACGGCGCTTTCGGAGAAGTAGGGTTTAGGGATGGAGGCGGCGGACGAAACCAGAGGAGAGAAGAGAAGTGGGAGAGAGATATCACCTCACCTGTCACCTTTCGCCGCGGCTGCTCTTGAGACGCGAGAGAGAGAGAGAGAGAGAGAGGCGAAAAAGTGGTTGGGCTGCGAAGTGCAAAGCGTGCGCTTAAGTACCTGGACCGGAACCATCTCCTCCGTCGGATCGCCCGTCGCGGCTGATCCAACGCTCGAGGAGTTGGGGGTCCTGTGGCTGGTGGTCCCCACGGATCCCTCACCCTGCATGATCCATCCACGTGTAATTTTCAAACTAGTCAGTTCAATCTTCGTACAATTTTCACACACAATCTGGATCAGAACTTCCATACAATTTCAACACGAATCAATTCATGTTCTTTTGTATGAATGACGAAAATTCTAGCATTTCAAATCCCAGATAAAAAGAGATCATGTAATACGATATTATCAAGCCTAAGCAGAATTAGCTGAGCTGGAATTTGTAATGTTACATGGCAAGATAAGTATATGTTTATGTACAACTTAACCTAGTACTCCGTACATCGATTCACATCATGTTCGCAAATGGTATGATGATGTTGTCAAGCTTAGAAGGTAGAGACCTGCTTCCTCTGGCTTTGCTGTGATGCGCCGATTCCAGTGCTCGTGATGTCTGAAGGGCCATCTCAGAATGGAGCCGCAGACAGCTCATAGCCATCTACAAGACAAACATGCCTATGGAGGAGTTAGATGACACTGTAAAAAGTTATTGAGTTTCCAGCTTACTGTAAAAAGGTAAAAAGAAGTCCTGTTTTTCTTTACATATTGCTGAAAAGATCTGTGGATCACTGAATGAGTATAACATTAGACTAAAGGAATGAGAGGAAGGAGTAGGTTACTGAAAACTAAAGCATATGATGACTGATATTAGCTCTTTAATTTTCAGATTGTGAATCATATCACAGTGAAATTATTCATTCTTTCAGGCTAAAATCAAAGGCGATCCAGACAGAATTCAATATAACATTTGCCCTTCATCTTTCGCTGCTACTGCTCTTGAGATGATAATGTGTGAGAGAGGGAGAAGCAGAAAAGTGGTTGTGCAGCCAGCCAAGCGCAAGGAGAAGCAGCATTGCGCTGGAGAAGCAGAAAAGTGGTTGTGCAGCCAGCCAAGCGCAAGGAGAAGCAGCATTGCGCTTAAATACCTGCACCGGACACATCTCGGCCATTGGATCGTCCCTCGCGGCTGATCCAATGCTCCAGGAGTGCCCCGTCCTATGGCTGGTGGTCCCCACGGAGCACACGCCCTCCTCCTCCTCCTCCTCTCGCCCTGCATGACCCGTCCACATGTAATTTTCTTTTGCTCAACTAATCAGTTCAAAGTTTTCAAACATAGTAGTAATCTGGAACAGACGACTTACATAAAATGTTTCACATAAATCAATTCATATTTTATGTATGAATGACTAAAAATGTAGCACTCCGAATCCCAAATACATCGATCGAATTATATTTCTAATCCAGTACATTGATCATTATGATGGTATCAAGCTTTTAAAAGGCAGAGACCTGCAGCTGCTGGCCATGCTGTGATCCACCGATTCAGTGCTCGTGATGTCTGAAGATCTCGGAACGGAGTTGCAAATAGGTCATGATGGCCTGCAAGGAGACAAACATGCCAATGGAGGAGTTAGATGACATTGTGAGAAGTTACTGAGTTTCCAGCGTACTCAAATGGTTTCTCATTATGAGTTCAAAAAAAAAAAAGGAGTCCGGTTTTTCTGTACACATTACTGAAAAGAGCTGGATCACTGGTTGAGTATAATAGAAGACTAAAAGGAATGATAGAAAGAAGTATGTTACAGGAAACTAAAGCATAAGTTATGAGTTATTAACTCTTTATTTTTCAGATAGTGAATCATCTCACAGTGAAAATACTCTTCTTCCAGGTTAAAATCAAAGTCGATGCAAATGAATTTGATATAAAGTTTACCCTGAACAACTGTTCTTTGTTGGTTCAAAAATTACCCTATTAGTATTATGTGCTGAGCCTATTGTACTATAATTGCTAACATTGACGAACAAAATGCAAACTAGGGATCCATAACAGATATAGCCCCCCTAGTGACCAAAATACATACTGATATGCATTCTGTATCAGGATCAGCTTCTGCAACATGAAGAGCCCATATGGGTATCAATTCCTAACCAGTTGAAATGTCCTGATTTCCTTCTATAAGAGCTGATGAGACATGCAACGGGTGCAGCGCTATCAATATGCAAGAAGCTGCAAACAACACAGACCTTCTGACATATGCTTCAGGATGTTGTGAAACAGCTCTGTAGAACAAAATTTGATGTCAAAATGATAACTTACCAATGAAATTCCTTAACAGGGGAATGTTTGTTTAGGCTTGGCATATGCATATCTAGATCTGATCATATCAAGAAGACCTGCGGCAACAGCTGATGCTTCCGGATGCATTGCCATGCACTTCATCCAGACACCGAGCACATATATCAATTCACCTAGGACAACAAAGTTCAGATTGAGGAAGTCGATACCATGTGATCTTTTATCGTATCCTTGCATGGCTGGGAGCATAAAAGCAGCAGCATAAGCATACAAAGGAAGTCTGTTTTTTGACCACTCCAACTGCAAATCTTTAGTTTTTCCAAGACGCGATTTACGAGATTTCCCTGATTTAACTTGACATGATAGATGGAACTCTTTCATACCAGTGTGACCAATTCAGAAGTGTCCTGATTCTGAGATTTCCCTCCAAGGACCTGCACCAGGAGGTCCCCTGTCAGTAGGAACTAGCTAAATTTCGAGCATGTACTTTGTCAACAAGGCCACAGGGTAAAGTATAGAAATATACAGATTTATACCTTCTCCCTGACCAATAGGAAGTACAAGGATTTGGCCAGATGGGCCTCACTCACTTCGATCTCACCCAAATTCTCTTCATCGTCAGCATTCCTTCATACATGAAAAATAATTACTTTCAGAGGAACCAATGATTCTTATCAAACTTGCTAGTAACTGAAGCATTAGATACAGAACAAATGCGGAGAGCACCATGAAAGATATGAGCGACCCGCTAAAAGGACACATCTTGATGACTAGAACCACAAGGATACTATGTACATTCTAATGAAGTTCTATATCTCAATTTTCCATCATATTGGATTACATTGGGTTTTACCTTGGTGAGGGTGCAGAAATTACTTTATATTAGTTGGAAGTTGTGAATTGTGATCCTTAGGAACCTATATTGCTTTTATACAAGCCTGATTACACCTTGTAACAGAAACAATGAACAAAATCATGCACTGATGCACATTTGTGAGCATGAAATCAAAAAGCACAAACGCTGACAATGTACTGAAGACTGAAGTATACTTGGTATGCAAATCCTCTCAACAGAAACCTAATAAAATACATATCGACCCCATTCTGAAACATAATTTATTATATTCTGCAGATTAGTATAGAGGTAAATTAACCTTAAAAATAGTCCATAAATTACATACATCCAGTCAAATACAAGTTATCGACAGGTTCCCCAAAGTAACGTAAGGTTCGTTTAGGCAAACAAATCGTAGCAAGACTACTTGAGTGCTACAGGCATACACAACGCAGCAACGGGCGACCTATTTTTGGGCTATAAGAGTAACATGATGCAAAATATTTCTCCTCGTCAAACCCGTGCAGAAAGTAGAAACAAGCAGAATTTTGCAAATCACTAAAAGGACATATCTTGACTGGAACCTCAAGGAAACTATTTCTAACAAAGTTCAACATGCCGTTTTTCCTTCGCATTAGTTTACACTGGTATTTTGTCTGGAGACAAGGGACACACAAATTATTCATATTGGTTGAGAAGTTGTGCATTGTGATCCTTAGCAATCTCAATTACTCCATGAACATGTACATGAATCCTCTACATGCTAAATTACACATTGCAGAGACAATTTACAAAACCATGAATATGTACATGAATCTAAAACAAAATTGTGGAGAAAGTTTATTATTATGTAGTACAGATTTGTATAGAGGTGAATTGACCCTAAACATAATTCGTAAATTTACAACTACCAAATCAAATACAAGCTATCTACGGATCTACCAGCTTTAGCATCCACGTTTCGCACTCAGAGCAAGCTAGGTTAGTTTAGGCAAACGGATCATATCAACACCTGAGTTATCACAAAACTTATCCCCCACATAGTACTACTGCAACGGGCGACCTATTTTGGGGGCTAGAAATAAAATCGAAGAGAGGAAGAATCCACTCACTTCTCGTCGAGCTTGCGAACCTCCTCGACGAGAAGCGCGTTGTTCGGCTCCAGCACGCCCGCGGCAGCCAGCGACTCGAACAGCGACGCCATGCCTGCACCATCAACCCCAGCAGAAGCACGTCAGCGAGCAGGGGAGCCAGCCGATGGACAGAGACAGAGACAGACAGAGAGAGAGAGAGGGGCAGACGGCGGTGCCATGCCATCGGACTTGACGGCGTGGAGTACGTCGGAGCGGAGGGCGACCTTGGCGAGGTCGTCGAGGTCCGGGTGGGAGAGGAGGAAGAGCTTGTGGGCCAGCACCAGGTGTCCCTCCTGCTTCGCCTCCTCGCCGCCGGCGTCCATGTCGTTCTCGTCGGAGTGGGGAGTCGAGGGGAGGGTTTCAGGCAGGGGTTGATGGGTGAGCCGGTCAGTGCTCAACTGCTCACTCTTGCTATTGCCGACTGCAGACCCGAACTGAAAGAGGCCATGGGCCGGTTTCAGGCACGAAATGCATTTCAGTTGGAGAAGTCCACTTGTTGTCCCTTATCTAGGGGGTAGAGTTTGAATCGTGTCCCTCAATTCTAAAATTGGGTATAACTCATCACTCATTTAAAATCAATGTAAGTGTAGTCCCAAAGCAGTATTGCGTGTTCCTGAGATTGGCGTGGTTGATGATGTAAATGTGGACGGGTTATTTCTACCTACGATATTTATAGAGTATAAAAATCGTTGGCACTAGCTCTTGGTTCGCAGCCGTGATTACAGCTAGGGGTAGATTATATTGTTGCTCGTGCAGGACGCCTCGCTGGTTGCGGCCACTAGTTGTGAATGTAGGAACAGATTCGTCACAGAAAATAACTCAGTGACATGCACTTTTCCCGTTGTACCAATCTAAAGCACCAGAGCTTACACTTACTGAAATTGCACCCCGAAGTTCTCTTAAAAACCTTTTTTTTTTCTGTCTGCAACAAAAGCATACCCAGATATAGATCATCAGACCATGTTCTCATGAGCCTAGGAGTACAAGTAGAACAACACTTTTAGTATGGTTATGGCCATGGGGAGCTTTGCAGGGCGATAAAAGGATCAGACCTCCAACGTCCAACGTACAACATTGCATTTACAAGTCAATGACTCGTGACAGTTTCTGGATGCGGTTCAGCAAGAAGTCCCCTTGCGATTGATGGTCGCTTGGTAGAAAGCATTCCTAGCATCAGCCAAGTCAAATACAACATTTGTGCGTATAGCCCCTCCTAATACACAACTTGTTTGATGATATCACAGTCAAGTTCCTTCATAATTAATTTTAATATTTTCTATTTTATTTTATCAAAGATAGTTTACCAAACCATTATCTTACTGCAACGGGTTTCATGAAGTTTCAGAGAAAAAGAGCTCCCAATCGCATAGTAGAGGCCAAAACTTAATGAAATTAATAGACATGATATAGCCGAGGTAACATTACTGCATATTTTGAACGAATGCAGTTAACTAAAAAGCACTTATCGGGTTGGTATAAAAAGGCGAGTTGGGTTCTCCTCCATGTGGTGCACTCCTACTTCTTCATACCCAAAAGATGTTTGAGTTGCTCCAAGGGAAAGCCACAACCGTTGTATGAGTTTTTTGTTTGGGGGCTACTTGCCCCTTCACGTTGACGAGGAAGTCTTCCAGCCGTAGACCTCTTACTCTTTATTTGGCTTATTAACTTGTCTTTTCGCTTTGTCGGTCTCGTATTCTGAATAGGAATCGGCAAGCATGTACAACCACTCTTGAAAAGTCGAACTTCGCTCCTTACCTTACGTACCTTAGTATCTTTTACCTCATAATCTTTGTTCAGAATTGTTGACCCTACCTGATATTCAATACTTCGAGTTGGACTGCCATAATATCCAGGAAATGTTGGCATCAATACTTGAGGCGACTGGTGAGACGAAAGATGTGCGCCGGGATCGATTACAGCCGTAGTTCCTCGTTCCATGTCGTATACACACAACACTTTCCCATTGAACCCCGAGTAGTAGACGCAGTTCCCTCTCAAGCATGTTCCCTCTACATCAAGTGACGCTCCAAAACTGCCTATCTCAACGAAGAACGCTCTGCCACCTAGTGAATCCACCTTCACCCACGCTGATTTTTGCTCCTGCGTCGTCGTCGCCATGCTCAACCTGTAAACGCCTACACGCGCGACAATCCGGTCACATCCGACCGGGTGAGAGAAGACAACGGAGTGCAGCTCCCCGTTTGATTCCAGGAAGCTAGTAGTACGTTTCTTGTACACCGCCGGTCTCCTGTCGTCGTCGCCTACGGTGGTCTTGGTGAAGTTGATCGCCAACCCCGGCGAGAACTCAAGGATGCCGACAATATTGCCGGTGAGTTCGGTGTAGAACTTGCCGTCGATCGCCGTAAGCGGGCGTAATTCCCTGATGATGGTGTCACGGTGCCTAGGGTTGCGGTACTGGTACGGATGCTGATGGTGCTTCACCCAGTGGTTGTCGCCAGGATGGCAATACCAGATCTCCGGGTCGGTAAGGTCGACGACGAGCACGAGGCAGCTGGTCGGGTTCATGGGACCGCAGCATGACAGGAGGCACCTCCGGCGATGGCTGCCTTCGACGGCGAGGATGGTGCCGTCGTGGTCGGGAGGCAGCCCGACACGGCGGCCGGTGAAAGGGTCCCATAGGAAAGTGCACGGCGAGCCGCGACGCGCCATGAGCAACCAGCCCTGTGCCGTGGTCCACCAGCGGTGGCCTCTCATCATGTCGTCCACGCCGTCGCCCACCCCCCTTGGCATCGGCATTGGCAACAGCGCTCTCGTCGGCACGCTGTACAGGAACGTGGCGTCGCCGTGGCCGAACAGCAGCAGAGGAGCAAGCTTGGGATCCAGTGGTGCAGATGCGGCGCCTGCCTCCTCCATGATTTCGACGGACGACTGGCCGATCTTTCGGTAATCTTGCATAGGAGACGGCCGGTCAATTGGAAACGAATCTGTACTGTGCTTTATAAAGCTAGGAACAGTAATTTGGGCAGGGGATAAAGACGGATCCACCACGTACATACTATGCATCGATGGAGATTGGATAGCAAACCAACAAAAACCAACCGGGTGGGGGTACAAACTACGAGCGGAAGCCGACCTATATATATGAGTCCGGAGGAAACACGTACGTTTCCGAAGCAGCAGTGCAGCACAAAACGGGGAAAGTATTTTTCATCTTTAGAGGAGGTACACAATCTCTCATATCACCTAAATAGTCATCACAAAATTAAAAAAAAATGATAAGATAGATTAATATAAAATATATCATTTCATAAATATGTAAGTTTAAATTTATTTTTAAAAAATTATAATAAAAATAACAAATATAACTGTGAATTTGCTCTTACATGTTTATAGAGTGATATATTTCATATTAATCTATGCTATCAATTTTTTTACTT
The DNA here is from genome assembly GCA_008326285.1 of Oryza officinalis. NCBI lineage: Eukaryota > Viridiplantae > Streptophyta > Magnoliopsida > Poales > Poaceae > Oryza > Oryza officinalis. Next base: position 41,557,281 of record BDMV01000002.1, on the reverse strand, counting down.
TTTCGTAACTAGTTAGATGACATGTAAAAAACAAGAGGATATTCTCTCAAGGAATAAAAATTCACAAAACATATCATGAGGATATTCTCTAATGAGGATATTCTCTGACGAGATGAAAATCCATGCAAGGTCATTGCGGTGCAGACACGCGTGCACGAACTCTCTAGATTCTCCAATCTCCGCTTCGTGAGAGACACCACCAGCCCGCCAGGCAAAAAAGAAAGCGGCCGAAGCAGATATATGGAGGCGGCCGCTGCGACAGCAGCGCAGGGACATGCTTCGTGCTCGTCCTGGATCGGCTTGGGTGTTTGAGCCACCGGAGCTTCGCGTTGACGTGCCGGCACTAGCGCTCCGCCGTGCTGGTGACAAATCCATAACAAAATCACCGGGATCCAACACATAATAATTATCTAATTATTGATTAATATACTAACTAAAATGATATAAATGATATGATTTAGTTATAAATGGATAATATTACCCGAAGACCTATGACCCCGGGTAGTTCAACGTAGGAGTCACTGGTCGTGCCGCCCTTCTATCCGAGATGAATCACGCTTACTCTCCTAAGCGCTGCCGACGTCGATGTCACCGACGTGAGGTACTACAACCCCTACTATCACAAGTGTTTCGAGATCGCCGACACGCTTAAGGTGTCCAACGCTAGGATCTGTTGCTCGAGTGGACGACACTCCATGTTGTGTTTGTCTAAATTCTTCCAAGCCGATCTCATAGTCGGTACTATCTATGAGCTACCGAAGATGCCTTTCAATTCATCTGAGTTCATTGTCTACGACGACCACACGTGAAGGATGTATTGCGTCAACACAACGTCCGCGCTACCGTTTGCCCGTGTGATCCAAGAAGATGACGGTGAGTGGGGGTCTTAGGAATTGACGAACTTTGGACCGCAACTTTTGGCGGCGCCAACCAGCAACCCGATGCTCCACAGTGGCTTGTTGTACGTTTTTGGTGAAGACGGGAAGCTTACAGCCATGCAACCACGATGATAATTTTAAAGTTCCCGATAAGCCTGAGAGCTTTGGAATTGAACACCAAGTTGATAGCCACCTGTTTGAGTCTGACCAAGACGCGCTCATGGCTGTCCTCGTTGGCTATAACGGTGCATCTATCCATGTTATCAAGCTCAACGAAGAGACGATGGAGTGGGAGAAGATGCGATCATTGGAAGGACATGCATTGTTCACGGGAACATACACGACAATGTTGAGAAAGACTAAGCTTAAATTGATGCAAAACAAGGTGCTCCTTCCAAGGCTGTACAAGTAGCCTGAGACCATCCATGTCGAGCTTGTTACACGTGATGGCGAAACATCATTTGCACCATAGTCATACAATTTGTCTAATACCAAGGAGATCACCTTGGACATAAATATTTGGTCCTACGAGTCTGGGCAGCAAGAACCAAGAGAGTTTTGGGATGAGAGAGTAGAATATAGTATTTGGGTTGATTTTAGTACTAATTGACCCAAATTGTAGTTGTTAGCTCTTATATTTTCAGACAGTGAATCATCTCACAGTGAAAATACTCTTCTTTGAGGCCAAAATCATAATCGATGCAAATGAAATTTGATATAACATTTACCCTGCACAACTGTATTTATTTGTTGGTTGAAAATGACCCTATTAATATTATATGCGCTCAGCCAACACCATAACTGCTCTCTACTTGACGAACAAAATGCAAACTAGTGTTCCATAACAGATATATCCCCTCATAATGACCAGAACACTTACTGATGTACATTCTGTATCAGGATCAGCTTCGACAACACGAAGAACCCATGCTCGTACCCATTCCAAACCAATACAAATGTCCTGATTTCCTTATATAAGAACTGATGAGACATACAGTGGGTGCAGCAGTATCAATATACGGACGAGTCCGTTGCTGTTGCGGTGGTGGAGTATGCCATAGGCCGGATTCAGACTTTCAGAGCCGGTTTCAGAACGCAATTCTCTTCAGTTCAGACAAGCGAAGCGAGGTGATCAGCCAAACCAAGCGCCATTCCTGAGAAATTTAGCATCAGTGTTTCACGTAAAACGAGATGACAATAACGTATGATTAATTGAGTTTTAATTATTACAAACTTAAAAATAGATTAATATGATATTTTAGCGTAACTTCCATATAAAAAGTTTTCGCACGAAACGTACCGTTTAGCAGTTTAAAAAACGTGTCACGAGTATTCAAACTTTCATCCGCTTTTTTAGCGGATTTGAACGGAACCTACGTATCCAAGAAAAGAACAATTCGGGAACAGAGCAAGTAGTTCATACCCAGCATGTATAATAGATTCAAAATGAAGATCAACAAAAGCATCACTAGATTAAGTACTTTAAAAACTCAAAAACCAGATAAGTGTTCTCGGTAACCGAGTCTGACAAGCAAAATCTCCTACCCCAAACGTACCCAGCCAACCAGGTGGCATAAACCAAAAACAAGGTAGCAGAAACCAACTATTACGATCCTATCAATGCATTAGTTCTACTACTACTTCTACCTATGATCAGTATCATCCCTCGCATGCAGTGGTGCATGCATCGTCACACATCATCTTCATCTTGGACAAAATTGAGTGGAAACTGAAGTGAACCGGTGACCTTCTGAATCAGGCATCTACGGGCTGTCCTCGCTGTCGGTCTCGACGAGTACGTCATCGTCAGGTGCCGCGCCCTTGCCAGTGCCCTCGTCATCAGCCACGGCGGCGCTGGCGCTGGCAGGGGCAGTAGCGTCGACGTCGCCGTTGCCGCTTGTGTTGCTGCCGGCCGTGGCGCTGGTGCTGGCGTTGGTGATGGCTGGGGGATCGACCTTGTCGCCGGTGTTGCTGTCGTCGGCCGCGACAGCGGCAGTGGGATCGACCTCATCGGTGACGGTGGTGTTGTCGGCACTGCCGCTGGCGCTGGCGTCGACCTCGACCTCGTTGCCGGTGTTGCTGCCATCCGAGGCACTGGCGTAGACCTTGTCGCCGGTGTGGCTGTCAGTGTCTGCCGCGGCGCTGTGGTTGGTGGTGGTGGAGTCGACCTCGTAGCTCGCGCCCGCCATGACGCTGCCAGCCACGGCTATGGCGTTGGCGATGGTGCTGTCAACGTCGCTGGGTGTGGGGCCGACCACATCCTCGCCGGCGCTGAGGTTGGTGCTGGTGTTGGTGCTGGAGACATCGTGGCCCTGGAACTGGAAGCCGCCCAACTCGGCATCGACACTGGCAACGGCCTCGGCGACATCCCTGAGATTGTAGCTCGTGACTTCGCTGGCATAGAGGTCGGCCTCGACTTCGCTGGGAGTGGGAGACGGGCCGTTGTGGGCCCTGCGGCCGTGAGCCTTGGACCTGGCGTTGGGATGGAGCTCGACCTCGTCGCTGTTGATGCTGAACATGTTGTCCTAGAAAAGATAGCATAATTAACACCAATAAGATATATATCATGTCCTGCCAAGAAGACGAACCCGTGCAGATGCAAAGAGCAAGATTAGAAAGTAGAAACTTGCAGAATTTCGCAAATCACTAAAAGGACATATCTTGACTGGAACCTCAAGGAAACTATTTCTAACAAAGTTCAACATGCCGTTCTTCCTTCACATTAGTTTGCACTGGTATTTTGTCTGGAGACAAGGGACACACAAATTATTCATATTGGTTGGGAAGTTGTGCATTGTGATCCTTAGCAATCTCAATTACTTCTCTACATGCTAAATTACACATTGCAGAGACAATTTACAAAACCATGAATATGTACATGAATCTAAAACAAAATTGTGGAGTATTATGTAGTACAGATTTGTATAGAGGTGAATTGACCCTAAACATAATTCGTAAATTTACAACTACCAAATCAAATACAAGCTATGTACGGATCTACCAGCTTTAGCATCCACGTTTTGCACCCAGAGCAAGCTAGGTTAGTTTAGGCAAACGGATCATATTAACACCTGAGTTATCACAAAACTTATCCCCCACATAGTACTACTGCAACGGGCGACCTATTTTGGGGGCTAGAAATAAAATTGAAGAGAGGAAGAATCCACTCACACTACTACAGAAACGGTTTTTCTGGACGAGGCCTCCAATAGTTTTTAGGCGAGCCATAAGTGGCTGCGCCTGAAAAAACCAGTCCCGAGGGAGCCGGTTGTTGGCCCGCACGGAATAACGCGTTATCCCGTGCGGTCGGCTTAAGCGGCCCGCACGGGATAAATAACGCGTTATCCCGTGCGGTCGGCTTAAGAGACCGCACGGGATATTATCCCGTGCGGGCCGCTTAAGCCGACCGCACGGGATAACGCATTATTCCGTGCGGTCGGCTTAAGAGACCGCACGGGAAGAACCCGCACGGGATAATGCGTTATCCTGTGCGGTCCGTTAGGTGGACCGCACGCGATGATGCACCATAAAGCAGCTCTCACTCCCGACAGTGCCACTTTGAACCTGATGTTTCTCTCTCCAAAAAAAGGCAATTATAGGGGAAAGGTTTTCAACTTGAATTTTTTAATTGGAATCAATACAAAAGGTATCATGCTTGATCTTCTCTTCCATTTGCTTCCATTTTTAAAAGTTTTTATTGGTTTAATGTGAAGATATTTGAATTTTTTTTAACTCGGTTTCTCTCTTCAAAAATAAACATTTTCTTTTGGTGGGAGGTTTTAGACTTGAAATCTTCGATTGAAATCAATATAAAAGGTAATGTGCTTGATCATCTCCTTTATTTGCTTCCGTTTTTATAAAATTTCATTGGTTGAATGCGAAGATATGTAAACTTGTGTGAATTGTTATTTTGTGCTATGTTTGTAATTTGTAGGTCAAATAATTTGTTTTTTTTGATTGAACCAATTTTTGGTAGCTAATATTGTCTCAGTATTATTATTTGCTGTGAATGAGGTTTTAGTTAAAAAGTAGGATTTAAGTTTAATTTGTTTATTTAGAAAACACCGGCAATATAATATTAATTAATGACGTGAATTTTTTTAGATGGATTGGACATGGATGTATGAGACACGAAGAACTCATCCGGTGTTCATGAGAGATGCATCAACATTTATTGATAAGGCTAAGTCACACGCTTTGAGGGAGAATAGGAAGGATATTTTTTGTCCTTGCGTGGATTGCAAGAATCAGAAGATGTGAAAAGATCCAAATGTAATTCTGGGATACATAATTCAGCGTGGATTTGTGGAGAAATACATAGTTTGGACTTATCACGGGGAAGTCGCCCCTCCTGTAGAGATTCGTGATATTTGGTTCGATCAGGTAGAGGATTTTATAATTGAGGACATGTCCCGTCAAATGACTGGTGATTTTGGCGGCTCTGGTTTTGACGCTGCAGAGGTTGATATTGAACTTGATCTTGAGGATATGTTGCGGCACGGTGAACCAGAGGTCCTAACAGAGAAAGCAAGAGATTTAAACAATTGGGAGGCGTTGCAGAAATCAGCGAAAGATCTTTTGTACGATCAATCAAAGGGATGTGACATGGAGTATACAGTGTTGCGGTCGGTGCTAGAACTTCTTAGATTGAAAGCCAGGCACGGATGGTCTGATACTAGTTTCAACGACTTGATGGGTCTCCTGAGAGCTATGCTTCCTAAGCCCAACTTGTTGCCAGCTAACACCTACCAAGCCAAGAAACTGATATGTCCATTATCACTTGGTGTGGAAAAGATCCATGCATATATTAATCACTGTGTACTTTATCGCAATGAATACGCTGACTTGGACAAGTGTCCAACTTGTGGGGCGAGTAGGTACAAAAAGAATAACAGTGCCACCGATAGTGATGTTGCCGAACCAAAGATTGCATGAAAAAGGATTCCGGCCATGGTGATGTGGTACTTGCCAGTGAAAGATTGCATGAAGCGATTGTTCTCGAACCCCGCCGACGCCTAGTTGATGAGATGGCATCAAGAGGGTCGAAAAACAGATGGTATGATTCAACACCCCGCCGATGCTCGACAATGGAGAAATTTTGATTCGAAGCACCCAGAATTTGCAAATGATCCCAGAAATGTAAGGTTTGCGTTGAGCACGGATGGAATGAATCCGTTTGGTGACCTAAGCAGCTCGCACAGCACTTGGCCTATTCTACTCACCATGTATAACCTTCCGACATGGTTTTGTCAGAAGCGAAAGTATATTTTGTTGACTATCCTTATACAAGGGCCAAAACAGCCTGACATCGATCTAGATGTGTTTCTTGAACCTTTGATGGAGGATATGCAAGAAATATGGGAAGAGGGTCTACGATTGTTTGATGCGTACCGACAAGAGTATTTTACTCTGCGTGCTATCATATTCGTTACTGTAAACGATCTACCAGCAAATTTTTTCCTCTCAGGACAGATTAAAGGAAAGACCGGATGTCTTATATGTCTGGACAACACATCGTACATATACCTGACCTCGTCAAAAAAGTTAGTTTACATGCGTCATCGTCATTTTTTACCACAGAAGCATAGGTATCGTGCGATGGCTACCTTTTTTGACAAAACTGTTGAGGAAGGTACTACCCCCGAAGCAAAGGATGGTTCCACGATGTTCAAGCTGTCAAAGAACATAAAGGTCGTGTTCGGCAAGGGAAAGACAGCTTTAGGCAAGAGGAAGAAAGAAGTGGTACAAAACACGCTGCCCATCAAGAAACATTCAATCTTTTTCAAGTACCTGACGTACTGGAAAGACCTAGAGATTCGTCATGCCATCGATGTCATGCACCTCGAGAAAAACGTGTTCGACAGCACCATCGGGACTTTACTTGACATCCCAAGTAAAACAAAGGATGGGTTGAAGTCACGTAACGACCTGGTCAATTTGGGCATAAGGAAAGATCTCCACCCGATAGAGCTAACGAATGGTAAGATTGAGATTCCACCGGCATGCTACTCAATGTCACTAGAAGAGAAAAAAGTTTTCTGTAAATGTCTTCGTGGATTGAAGTGCCGACTGGATTCTCATCGAATATCCGGAAACTAGTATCAATGAAAGATTTGTCGATTTCTAGATACAACGCTCACGACTGTCATAAGATTTTTACGGTATTCCTCCCTATCGCTATAAGGGCGGTGAAACCAGTGCACACCAAGGTAGTGATAACAAAGCTGTGCTATTTTTTTAATCGAGTTTCACAGAAAGTTTTTGATCCAGAAGAATTAGGACCCCTTTAGAAATTCGTAGTCGAGACAGCTTGCCAGCTAGAGATGTTTTTTCCTCCATCGTACTGGGACATGATGGAACATCTCATTGTTCACATTGTCCCTCAAATTATTGAACTTGGTCCTCTATACCTACATCAAATGTGGGCGTATGAGCGATACATGGCCGTTCTGAAAGGGTATGTCCGTAATCGTGCTCATCCGGAGGGCTCGATGATAGAGGGTTACACAACTGAGGAGGTTGTCGAGTGTTACCTAGATTATATGAGAGATGTCAACCCCATTGGGACACCGGTGCCTTGACATGATGGAAGGTTATCTGGGAAGGGTACTGTGGGAAGAAAATGCTTCTACGACAACGATTACAAAGCGGTATCAGATGCACACAGCAGTGTTCTTCAACAACTTGCCATCGTTGCGCCCTACATTAAGCAACACGCTTCCGAGATCAGAGCATGCAATCCTGGGCGATTCGACGATTGGGTTTCGAAAGAACAGAAGCGCACTTTTCCCCAGTGGCTGAAGGATCAAAAGCTACCGTGTGGAGAATCAATCGAGGAAAAAATGATAGAAAGACTTGCAGCTGGCCCAACAAGTCTTGTGACCTCATGGCAAGGGTATGACATCGGCGAATATTCCTTTTACACAAACAGCAAAGATAGGAAAAGCTCAGTGCAGAACAGTGGGGTTCGTGTCGAAGCGTTGGACGCAACAGGGTAGAACAAGTCTTACTACGGGATCATACAAGAAATATGAGAACTTGACTATGGTTTAAACATTCAGATCCCTGTTCTCAGATGCCAATGGGTGAAAGACAACATGATAGATAAATTTGGATTTACGTGTGCTGAACGGAGTAAAATTGGACATAAGGATGATCCATGGGTCCTTGCCGAGCGTGTTGCACAGATTTTTTATGTGAAGGATCCTTCCGTTGAAAAGATGGACATTATTGTATCGGACAACCAACACATCATTGGTATCGACAACATTCAAGACGCACGCGATTATAATCAATACGACGCCATTGAGTTATTCACAGATCTTCCTACGCGGATGAAACGCATTGAGAGTGTCCTCGACGAATCAAAGTTTGCATCCGTACGGAAGGATGTTAATTCAAAAATTGTGAAACGCTAGTTTGTTTTTTGTGTATAATATATTTTTTGCGAGTGAATGTATACATATCAAACTTATGGTGTTACCAGTGAATGTGTGGTTTTATATCGAAGTTATGATATTTATGTGGATGATTAATATATTATACATATTATTTATATTATATGTATATATTTATATTATATGTATATAATATACATATAATATACATATATTATACATATATTTATATTATACATATGTCATAAGTATAATTTTTCAAATAGATAATATGTATACTATACATATATTATACATATTATTTACATATATACATATGTTTATTATTATTTTATGTGCATTCATATTTTTTTTAGTTTTATAGTCTTAATATAAGGGCGGCGATTATCTCGTGCGGGCGGCTTAAGAGCCCGCACGCAAAACCTTCTTTCCGTGCGGGCGCTTAAGCCGCCCGCACGCGATGGTCTCCGCCTATAAAAGGTACGCGCGGGTGCCGAAAATTTCTAAGTCTAGGCGAAACCCTACACCCGTGCCGCCAGGCTGCCCAAATCTCGCGGCGACCGCCGACCGCCGAGCGCCGCCGCTTCCCGACGCCGTCGGCCTCACCGACGCCTCCTCCCACCGCCCCGTGCGCCGCCCTCGACCCCGACGCCTCCTCCCACCGCCCCGCGCGCCGCCCTCGACCCGGACCCGCCGTCCTACCGACCGAGCCCGACGCGAGCGCCGACCGCCGCCGCTCCCTGCGCCGCCGGCCTCACCGACGCCGCCTCCCACCACCCCGCGTCGATCCCCGACGGCCGACCATGATGCCTCCACCGCCGCCGTCTCAACTGAGACCGCCGCCGCTCCACCGCCGCCGCCTAAAGGTGAGATGAATGGATGGATGGGTTGTTGAATGGATGGATGGATGATTGCCGTGAATGGATGGATGTGTTGAATGCCGTGAATGGATGGATGCGTTGAATGCAGTGAATCGATGGATGATTTAGGTTGATGAAATTTGTTATGTTGAATGCCTCCTCACCAACTGTTCGACGAAATGCCCACAAGGGTATAATATATGTTGATGAATTTATTTGATGTGAAATAGTTGCTGTGAATTTTTTTGATGTGAAATAGTTGATGTGAATTTTTTGATGAATTTTAGGTTTTAGGTTTTAGGATTTTAGGGCTTACTGATTAATGGAAATATGTTGAGATTTATTTCTAAAATATGAAAAACTTAATGGCGTTGCAAAATTTCTTTTATTGAGAATTAATAACTGTGAACGTATTCCTTGATGATGTATACTGTGAACCTATTATTCTTGATGACGTGGTTACACACAATTGTACCTAATGGTGACACTTATATAGGATTTATTGTCAAATTATTGTTGTATGTGATGTGAAATTATTGTCAAATTTTTTGTAAATTTCTGATGATATATATGTGATGGAAAAGTTTATATATGAAATTAGATGTTTATTTATGTATAATATTAATACTCTAAAAATGTTAATATTATGTATAATATTTGTATTATACATATGTATAATATATGTGATGTTTGTAAATTAGATTTTTATTTATGTATAATATTAATACTCTAATATTAGCTTTTTTCATATATGTATAATATATGTATAATATACTTTAATATAATATTAGCATTTTTTAATATATGTATGATATTAGCATTTTTAATATACATAATATTTGTATTATACATAATATTAGCATTGTTTGTAAATATATGTATAATATATGTGATGTTTAAAATTTGCCCCAAATTTTAATACTCTAAAAATGCTAATATTATGTATAATATTTCTTCCGCCTGGTATTTTAGTTAAAATCAGATGAAAATAAAATTAATTGTGTTACGACCAACCGTATATCAAATGTCGACCGAGAAAGCTCCCTCCGATGCACCCAACGTCGAACCAACACAAGAGGTTTCGAGCGAAGGCACATGGCAGACACCAAGCGATCCGATGTGCCATATCGAAGTTACGCTAGCACCACCGGTTGAAGAAGACCCCGACTACATCCCTATGGAGCAAGCAGTAAGTCGAGCCGTAGTGTTATAAACGTGTGAGCAGATATTTGCCGCTTCATCCGCCGCGATGTCTGCAACCATTTGGGCGATTTCTACGATCCGGAGAGCCAGCTTGCGACGGGGGATGCCTTCAAACGACTTAGAGAGTGGGAAAAAGAAAATATGTATACTAGCTAGTACAAACATTTCTAATTAAGTATATATTTTATGTGGTTTTTTTGAACTTTTGTAAATTGCAAGACGCGATGATATGTACATATGTGAGGCGTATAATTTAATATCTTAATTCCATGAAAAAATAATTAATTATGTTTAATTCTTAATACGTGCGATGTGTATATATACTATTACTGAGAGAGAGAGGGAGGGAGAGGAGGGAGGGAGAGAAGCCAATATATGCACAAAAATAATATATGCACAAAAAAATTAATGCTGCTGTCTATCTTCCCGTGCGGTCCACTTAATTAACCGCACGGGAAGATCGATTATCCCGTGCGGGCCGGCCGTGCGGGCCGCTTAAGCCGATCGCACGGGATAATCGATCTTCCCGTGCTGTTGGGCCTCCCGCACGCGAAAATGGTCTTTTCCCAGACCTTCTCGCGCGTGCGGGCAGGCCTTCCGCACGGGAAGATGCCTTTCGGCCCGCACGGAAAAACCGTTTCTGTAGTAGTGTCACTTCTCATCGAGCTTGCAGACCTCCTCGTCGATCCGCGTGCGTATCTCGGCTAGAAGCGCGTCGTCCGGCTCCAGCACGCCCACGGCAGCCAGCGACTCGAACAGCGACGCCATGCCTGCACCAATTAATCAATCAACCCCCGCAGAAGCACGTCATTGAGCAGGGGAACGGAGGGCGTGGAGGACGTCGGAGCGGAGGGCAACCCTGGCGAGGTCGTCGTCGGCGTCGGGATGGGAGAGGAGGAAGAGCTTGTGGCCTCCTCTCCGCCGGTGTCCATGTCGTTCTCGTCGGAGTGGGGAGTCGTGGGTGTTCCGGTTAGGTCGGCTCGAGGGGGGTGGAGTTGGTGGGGAATTTAACTATTTTGTTACTTTTACGTTTGGCAATTAATCAAATACTTTTTTTCATTAAAAATAAGCAAGCAGTTAGAGTAACCTAGATAAGAACATATACAATGATGTCTAATAACGGGCTTTTTTTCATTATCATACAAGCAAATTTGCTCAGTGGATGAAAAAGAGAGAAAAAACTATAAACTTCGTTGTCCTACAAGCAAATTTGGTCACGTGGATGAAAAAGAGGGAAGAAACTATAAACATCGTTGCTACACATGACAACGGATCAGAGTCGACTCTTAGCATTTATTAATAGAAAGTTTGCTGCATGAGGGTGGAGAAAAAAAAAGGATAATAAAAAAATTAGTGCATTAATGATTAAAAGATCCTATCGTCTGTATCGTCTCTATTATTGTAGATTGTATAATGATATTCTCTATTGACATAAATTAATACAGAGAGCTCTTATTAGACTTTACATTTATACATGCCCTAAGATGGTGGCCATGGCTTCAGGGAAGTGATCTCTGTCACTGTTCACAACACCTTGCTTTTAGTTTGAAGAGAAGGGTGCCATGGTCTAATGAGCTTGACCACCAGACCTCTACTGCCTTGCCTTGTTCGTGGATTAGGCCATGGTTCAAGTTGATGCTCAGCACCATCACCTTTCCAAATCGCTCGAGGGAGAGGTGGTCCACATCATGAGATCTTCACCACCACGCCTCTGCTACATGGTCTCGCCCCAGGATCTGGCCAAGGAATGAGGTCCACCTTGTTGATGTAGTTTGGCATGCCTTGAATGACAGCAATTGATGATGGCCAAGGTTCAATGAAGGGGACACCAATGTTATGGCTCAAGCACCAAGTCGAGTACATGTCCAAAATAAACTGTAAACGTGAGCTCCGAGATGGTGGAGGATGCTGCCTAAAGGCATGAGGAATGGAGACCAGAGCACTCGTTGCTTAGAGAGATACTACTCTACAATGCATAGTTGCTTTGGATGGGACATGATGATTTAACATTTTAGCCCTTTGTATTTTTCAAATCACTCTATAAACTTTGCTAAAATATGCTTTCCTAAATTAAAAATGCAAAATAGCTCTAGCATAAGAAAATTTTACATTCGTAGCCTTGGCCCACCTATAAGCCACAGAGGATATTATATCCCAGCCTCCACCTATCCTTCCTTCCAGATGCATCCTCCCGCACGGGCGCCCGATGCAACTGTCACACCCCGAAGTTTGCTGTCACAACCCTAATTTTTATGCAAGGTTTTTAAGCTTTTCCTATTTTTATTTGTAGGTTGCATATATAATTATTTTGCATTAGTTTGTGCATCAAAATAACACATGTTCTGGAGCAGTTGGAGTACTCACGACCGTTGCCTTGGTGGTGGCGCAGCTTGGTCCAGATGTCGAGCACTTGGTGGGCATCACCTCCACGCCATTCCTAGGACAAGGCTGCACATGCTGGACATAGAGCAGGCAACCTCCATTGTAGATGTTTCGGCCATGAGTGGCCATCCGAGCCCTCTCCGCATCACCGCTAGCCTGGAACCAGAAGAGAGCCTCCACTCACCATGCGCCGGCCACAAGCATCTGCAATTCCTCCGCGCCATACACATTGTAGACCTGATGCAGTACCTCGCCGGTCATCGAGTAGATGACATTGCTCACTTGGACATGAAGAGCAGCACCTGTGCCACCTCTCAGCTAGCTCGGCATTTCAACAAACACCTAACGGACGCCTCTAGCACCAACACTGCCATGGCTCAAATCCCGCCCCCAAAGGTCGCCATTGCAACTGTGCGTCGTCCAACTCGCCTCCTTGCATGGAATCCCACGAACTGACTACTCTGATACCATTTTGTTACGATCCCACATGATTCTCACTCAAGAACATCAAATACAAAACATGAATTCTCAACTTCAACACTGATGCAATTGTGTTAGTGTTATGGATAAGGCATACCCAATGATCTTGGGTTAGGCTCAGTGGGCCCACTATATACCAAGTCTTATACGGAATCATGCCTTACATACGGAAGGTGTTCCGGATATGGAAGAAGAAGCATAATTCGAGTTGAAAACTGCAAGGATTACTCGAATCATATCCATATTGATCTCTTTAGTTCTACTTGGACAAGGGGACATCTGTGGGTATAAATACAAGACCCCCTAGGAGGAGAGGAGACATGCCTAGTCAGAATAGACACCAACACATGCCTCCAGACATCAACATCAGAGATAAGCCTAGACATACTCAATCTGGTGCTACAGAGGCCGACAAGTGGGATTTAGCGCTATTTTTGATCTCGCTGATTTCGTATTCGAGGAGAAAGACTACCCCGTCGTTGACTACGTGTGGTATTCCATGCCGCCAAGTTGACAACGACTAGATAGGTTATCCCAAATATTGTACTTGTGTGATTTGATAAATAAGAGCAACACCGGCTTCAGCCAACAGGAGAAGGGCTATTACCTTATAGATAAGGGGTCCGAACCTATCTAAAAATCCTTGTCTCTATCTCTTTTACCTCAATCTCGCATATACCCTGATACCAATGATCCCCATACTCTACAAATACCGTAGTCGTGATCTACAACGTCGATAGTAGCGCGCCAGGTAGGGGCATTTGGTGCTTCAAGGTTTCGACGAGATAAGTTTCAAGAGGTGGATTCTCCGACAACGACTACTTGATGACTTCAGCTTTTGGGAGATATGACCCGACCGAATTGTGTTCTCCGACGAATCGGGACCCTGGTCATCTCAAGCTTCATCAAGTCATCACCGCCGTGGATTTTTTGATGAGGGGTACTTCAATGATTTTGGCCCTAGGAGATCTGACCCGACCAAAGTACGTTCCCTGACCAAATCGAAATCATCGTCAGCCAACAATTTGATCTATCAAGATCATCTAAGCTTCAAGACACATGGCGTACCAGAAGATTTCAAATATATATGATGTTGAACGAGTACGCATCAAGGTAATTGGTAGATTGATTTTTTAAATTAATCTACTAATTTCGTAGATACATCCGGTATGTATCTACAAAGGTACGCAATACTTTATATGCAAGTTATCGCACCTGTCTTCAGATTTGTGCGATAGTGTCAGATCTGTAATTTATTATGTTTACCTAGAGCATGCTTTTTATACAATATCTGTTGTGCGGGTGTCTCCTACATTAGGCCGCTATGGTTTAATACTAGGGCTCGCCCTGTTTCTTTTATAAAACATTCTTGCTTACGGTTTACATGGTACCCGATATTTAATATAAATCTACTCGTTATATCCTAATAATACTAGAAGAGTTATACAGTTTTTTGAGTACATACTCGATATTCTCTGCTATATATCTTACTTTCTAGAAAATATTTTTCAGGAACAATCGAGCACCCGAGTAGGTTGCGGCTGAGTACACCCCATTATCAAGAATCTTCTCGAACAAATGAGGAGTTGTTGGACCAAACCTACCAACAAAGACCGATGACCTATCTCACGCCTAGCGCAGGCCATGGCCGGACTATTTGAGAAAAGGTTGTTACGAGTAATCCCCCCGCAAATGTTGTCAGTTTGATCACCCGGCATGATTGTGAACGGACATCCGGATATGCTACAAGTTAGGTATGTGAGTCATGCTGGCTACATGAGATGCACATGTAATAACCAACTCTAGCGCCCATTTGGGTGGTCGAGAGACGACTACAGCTAGTTGTTGACCAGCGCTGTAGCGTTCTCTCACCACCTATTAGTTGCCTTTGGGTGTTCGAGAGACGACTACGGCTAGTTGTCGACCAGTGCTGTAGCGACCTCTCGCCACCTATCAGTTGCCTTCGGGTGATCGAGAGACGACTATGCCAGGTCCTTGACCAGCATTGTAGTGTTCTCTCGGCACCTATCAGTTGTCATCGGGTGTTCGAGAGTCGACTACGGCTGGTTGTCGACCAGCGCTATAGCGACCTCTCACTACCTATCAGTTGCCTTCGGGTGGTCGAGGGATAACTACACCTGGTTCTCGACTAGCGGTTGTAGTGATACCCTTCTACCTCCCCGAGTTGCCTATGAGGGATTGAGGGATAACTCCACCTGGTCCTTGGCCGATGGTGGAAGTCATCCTCTCACCATCTCTTCGAGCCGACTTCGAGTGGTCGAATGATAACTACACCTGGTCCTCGACCGGTGGTAGTACTCATCCTCTTACCATCTCTCCTAGTTGTCTTCGGGTGGTCGCGGTCTGGCTACTCCTGATCCCCGGCCAGCGGTCGTAGCAATCCTCCCACCACATCTATAAGTGGTCGAGGTATGTCTACACATGGTCTTTGATCAGTGACGTAGTGGCCCTCGCGCCACAACTTCAAGTGGTTGAGGTATGTCTACGTCTGGTTTTCGACCAGCGACGTAGTGATCCTTGTACCACGTCTTCAAGTGGTCAAGGTATGTCTACGCCTGGTCTTCGACCAGCGGCGTAGCAGTCCTCGTACCATGTCTTCGAGTAGTCGAGGTATGTCTACGCCTGGTCTCCAACCAGTGGCATAGCGGTCCTCACGCCATGTCTTCCAGTGGTCGAGGTATGTCTACGCCTGGTCTCCGACTGACGGCATAGCGGTCCTCGCGCCACGACTTCAAGTAGTTAAGGTATATCTATGCCTGATCTTCGACCAGTGGCGTAGCGGTTCTTGTACCACGTCTTCAAGTGGTCGAGGTATGTCTACACCTGGTCTTCGACCAGCGGCGTAGCGGTCCTCGCGCTACTTCTTCGAGTGGTCGAGGTATTTCTATGCCTGGTCTCCAACCGATGGCGTAGCGGTCCTCGTGCCACGTCTTCGAGTGGTCGAGGTATGTTTACACCTGGTCTTCGACCAGCGGCGTAGAGGTCCTCGCACGTCTTCGAGCGGTCGAGCATGTCTACATACCTGGTTGACGACCAGCGGTTGTAGCAATTCTCCCACTGCTTCTGCGAAGTGATATAATACAACGATGCACCTTTCCTTCGCCTAGTGTGGTAGTCATCTCATCATCCCATATAAAATATGCAATATTTGTCCATTGATCCTCTTTCCTTATATCACCTTGTCTCGAAGTCGATCCTATTGTCCTTTTACGCTAGTCTGACAAGCCTCCGAGGTCCCCTGGACTTCGGTTGGGGACGCCCAGAGATGATAAGGCCTTGTCACGCACTGCAGAGCCAAACGACCATATTAGAATCGGTCATGTCAGAATGCTCTACGGATACGTATTAACTAAGCTGTGAAAATCGAGAATTGGTTTTTCCAACTTCACGGCTGGGGGCTAGGAAATCGCTGCTTCAGCATAGTTTGTTATAAGATTTAAGCTGTCTTTGTAAAAAATGACTTTTCCACAAAGACAGTTGGGGGTTAGGAAGGGTACCATACTCCGATTGTTGAAGGCAGCTCCAGCGAGAGTACTCTTTTATTGTCATTAATAGATTCAGTTTATTTTTAATTTTTCAATTCACATTTTACCCCCGAGCGTTCGCTCGGAGGCTTTTTCTATCTAACAATTTGCTCTGAGTAATTGATTTCAGGAGAGTCAGACATCAGAGTAGTTAAGTAAGACATAAGGACTTTGTCGCATACTCTACACCTACTCAGCTGTCCGAGAACGGTTGGTTGAGTTCGACAAGGGTTACTGGATAAAGCAGTGGTGTACCGGTCGAGATGGAAGCTTTTTGACTTCAATCCAAATTCTCGATTAAGGTTGGACAAAGAACTTAGTCGCATACTCCACACCTTTTCGGTCGTCCGAGAATGGTTAGGTGAGTTCGACAACTGTTGTTTCAAGATTTTCTGTCGAGAAAGTCAACTCGTTCATTTGCATTGAAATCAGGGGCTACTGTCAGTGTTATGGATAAGACATATCCAATGATATTGGGTTAGGCTCGGTGAGCCCACTATATACCAAGTCTTATACGAAATCATGCCTCATATACGGAAGGGGTTCTGGATAAGGAAGGAGAAACATAATTCGAGTTGGAAACTACAAAGACTACTCGGATTATATCCATATTTATCTTCCTAGTTCTACTTGGACAATGGGACATCTATGGATATAAATATAAGATCCTCTAGGAGGAGTCAGAATAGACACCAACACATGCCACAAGACATCAACGTCAGAGATAAGCCTAGACATACTCAATCTGATGCTACAGAGGCTGACAAGTGGGATCTAGCGCTATCTCTGATCTCGCTGAGTTCGTATTCGAGAAGAAAAACTACCCCGTCATCGACTACATGTGATCCGGTAACGGGCTTCATCGGGGCTGGCTTCGATGAACGGTATATGGGAGCGGGAGTACGTACTCCCTAGGAGTATTTTTCAAACGACCCCTCTTTCGTACACCTGGGAGTATGTACTCCATTAGTATTTAATTCAGAATTTAAGCGGTGGAGAAACAAAAAAAATGAACTTTTTTTCCTCTAATCACCGCATGCATGCGCACGTGATTCCGGTTTTGATGCAACCGCATTATTCAAATTTGAAACGTTAATCATATCCCTAATTCCCATTAGTATATATGTATCCATTATTTGGAAATGATCAGCACAGCAGCACTATATATGTGGCTGATGTGTATATATAGTGTTTTTTAATAACAGTGCTTGTTTCGTTTTACTTAGTATAGCACGTTCAATATTTTTACTTATTAGCAGTACCTACATTCACGATGAGGATATATATATATATATGCGTATATGCAGTTGAGCATATACCTCAATATAATGTGTGTTGCAGTATAATCAGTTGAAAATGAAGTATATACACTACAACGGTAATCCTCATCTGTGTCGGGCTATAACCCACATCTGTGTCGGGTATGACACCCGACACAGCGCAAAGGTCAGTGATGTGAGGAATCATCTCAAACGGGCATAAGTCCGTCACGGATGAAGCTATCTCAATTGGGCCTCAACTAATACCCGTCACCGATAGCTTTGACCCAAACGACCAGTCAAACTATAGCCCGTCACGGATGACCTATCTCAATCGGGCTACAATTAATGCCCGTCACGGATGACATTCATCTGTGACGGGCCTAAACTATAGCCCGTCACAGATGACCCTTATCTGTGACGGGCTATAGTGGGTCATCTGTGACGGGCTATAGTTTAGGCCCGTCACAGATGAGTATAATCCCAAAAAAAAAAAAATTTTACATCTGTGACGGGCTATAGTTTAGGCCCGTCACAGATGAGTATAATCCCAAAAAAAAATAAATTTTATTTTTTGGCTAGTCTCAGACCTTTGTTAGGCATGTCGGGAAGAACTTCCCAGGTCGGTCACCCATCCCAAAATTGCTCCAGGCCAAACATGCTTAACATCAAAGTTCTTTGGAGATCAGCTTCCGGAAAAGTAGTTGTAACTTTTTGATATGAGTATTCTATTAATCCTATTAGGCCTTAGGCCAGAATGTCACACACAACAAAATCCTTGGCAATCCAAACAACAAAATTGGATTGATAGAATTGTATAACTCATCGATATCTACAACTATTGTATTGGTCCTTTGTACAAATAAGTTCATTTGAACAATTCAAATTTTGAATTTTCAAAATTTGATAACTTCGAACAAAAATTGGGGTTAATAAATGATTTCAAATGGAAAAGTCACCAAAACCAAAGTTGTAGAACTCATCGAGGTGCAAAATTTTTATTTTGGTCATTTCTCCATCCGACTCTATTTGAACAATTTGAAATTTGAAATTCAAAGTTTGATAAATTCAAATAGAATTTTTTTGTTAGTGAACGACTTCAACTGAAAAAGTCATCAACAATAAAGTTATATAACTCATCAAGATCTATAACTTTTATTTTGGTCATTTTTTTATATAACATTTTTTGAACAGTTTGAATTTGAATTTAAAAATATGACAACTTCAAACAATATTTTCAAATACCAAATGATTTCAATTGAAAAAGTCATCAACAACAAAATTGTATAACTCATCAAGATCTAAAACTTTTATTTTGATCATTTCTTCATCCGACAAAGTGATAGTAACATTGTTCACAAAATTGGCGTATCTCCTATCTGGTTTTATAAACTATAACACATATATGTAAAATTTGTGAACAATGTTACTAACACTTTGTCGGATGAAGAAATGACAAAAATAAAAGTTTTAGATCTTAATGAGTTATACAATTTTGTTGTTGATGACTTTTTCAATTGAAATCATTTAGTATTTGAAAATGTTGTTTCAAGTTGTCATATTTTCAAATTCAAATTCAAACTGTTCAAAAAGTATTATATAGAAAAATGACCAAACTAAAAGTTATAGATCTTGATGAGTTATACAACTTTGTTGTTGATAATTTTTCCATTTGAAATCATTTACTACCCGTAAAATTATTTTGACTCATAAAATGAATTATTATACTGCAGTTAATTATTTTGCTATAGTTCAACTTACAAATATAAACATTTCATATGAAAAATGGAAAAAATACTCATCGGTGTGGGCTTTAGTTAATGCCTGATAGAGATTAAGTCATCTCAATCGGGCATTAATATATATAGCCCGTCACTGATGAGTCATCTGTGACGGGCCTAGATGTTATCTCAATCGGACCTTAAGTTGGTGCCTGTCACGAATGACCCTTATCTGTGACGGGCCTAAACTATAGCCTGTCATAGATAACTGTCATCTGTGACGGGCTATAGTTTAGACCCGTCACAGATAAGGGTCATCTGTGACGGGCTCAAGTTTAGGCCCGTCACAGATGACCCTTATCTGTGACGGGTTAAGGGTCATCCGTGACGGGCCTAGTTGTTATCTCAAATGGGCCTCAAATTGGTGCCCGTCACGGATGATGGTCATCTGTGACGGCCCCAACTTGAGGCCCGTTTGAGATATAGAATGTTATCTCAATCGGGCCTCAAATTGGTGCCCGTCACGGATAGTGTCATCCGTGACGGGCCTAAGTTTTATGTCCATCTAACATGTTTGTGCGACCATATCTCAATCGGACACTTTTTCGACCCGATTGAGATGACTTTCTTGTGACGGCCCGCTATTTTCAGGCATGTTAGAGGCCATCACACATGGAAGGATCTGTACTAGTGATACTGTTTTTAAATTAGCAGCAGTACGTTATATTATTTGTTTAGTTATGCAGTAAACGAAGTGTATACTGTTTTTAAATTAGTAGCAGTATATACTATTTTTTAGTTAGTAACAGTATATACTAGCTAAGTAGTAGTGGTATATACTGTTTTCAACTTAGTAGCAGTATATACTAATTTTTACTACTAGCAGTATATGCTATGTTTTAAAGTAGTAGTGGTATATACTGCTTTTAACTTAGTAGCAGTATATACTAATTTTTACTAGTAGCAGTATATGCTATGTTTAATTTAAAGTAGGAGTAGTATGTATATGCTTTTCTAATTAAGTTAGTATAGTAGTGTATACTATACTTTTTTGAGTTAGTTGCAGTATGCACTACTTTTTATCTATTTTTTTGTTAGTATAAGTATAGTATATGCTATTTTTTAAGATAGTAGGAGTACATACTTTAAGTTAGTACTCTCTTCGTCTTAAAATATGCATTCTTACAATCTAAACAATATGTGTCCAAATTCACAGAAAAATATTATATTTTGAAACGAAAATAGTAGTAGTTCGTACAGGCTTGTTTACATATGAATCACAGAACACACACACTAGATCTCTAGAAATAGTCAGAATACATTAGGACATGAACTATCACCATGAGAACTTGAGAAGTATCTGTCCCTGACAGATTCACAAACAAAATCACTGGAAAATATATTTGATGCTGTAGCAGCAAACTGAATTCTGAATGAAGAGTATAGTACATCTTTTCCCCGAAAAAGACATGCAATGCATTCAGCACATGTCAGTACCACTGGCCGTTGGGTTAAGAGCTAAGCTATTGATACATTGGAGTCGACACGATCTGCCGCCGGCCGGCGGCTATTTGCATGCCTAAAGAAATTAGGTGGTTAACCAGTCAACTCACTTAAGAACAAATTGAATTACCGTAAAAAAAATAGATGCATCTCAATTTTTAAATTTAGGAATTGGGATGCTTTTTTTTTTACGGTAATTCAATTTGAGAATCCCAAACCACCAAAATCCCTGGACATCTGTACGCGCGCATCCAACAGATCATGCTCTTTCCTTGTAGATGCAACAGAAACATAAAAAAAAAATGCTCGATCGGCAAGAGAAGGTAAGGAAAATAAGATGGAAAAGAAAACGGTGCAAGCATCAATCACCTGGGTATATGCGAGGTGCAGAAGTCACCGAGGCCTGGACGAATGATTTTACACCGTTGCCGCTGATGGATCACTGTGGCTAGCTGCATGCATGCCGGTTGAGTGGACGAAGAGGGCCGTGGTGGCACGGGTCGACGTACGTCGTCGTCTGGATCGCCTCGCCGGCCGGGATTGGATCGATGCCATCACCCAGGATCGACGGCGTCGTCGCTATACAGGCTTGCCGACAAATCGCCGCCGTCGTACGTCTGGGAGTCGCAGCCGCCAGGGTCGGCCTGCCGTCGCTCGCGAATGACGTGTACAAATGCATGGGTGGGGACTGGGGAGAGCGAGCTTCCCGTTTGGGATTTATTGGGTAGTTTGCTGATCCGATTATTTAGTGAGGATAATTAAGGATTATTAATTATTGTTATTATTTTCAAGTAAAAAACAAAACGGGTGTGGGGTATAGATCCGGTAGTATTCTTGATCTTATCCATGCGGTTTCCTCTCCTTCCACCGGCTTAACGCCATATATATATATATATATTCTGACTGTTATTTTGTTCTTCTGGATTTTAATATTTTGTAATTTATTTTCTCAAAGATAGTTTACCAAGTTGAGCTATCATTCATAGCAAAATCTCTCGCCGCAATGCCCAGGGTTTTACCCCGTTTCAGAGAAAAAGAGCTTCCAAAGGACCCAAACACAAAATAGAGACTAAAATTTATATGAAATTAATAGACGAAATATAGCCGAGCTAACGTTATTGTACATTTTGAATGCAGGTCATCCAATTTTAGATTACTATATATTTTGAAATGAATGGAGTAAGAAACACTCATCTGGTTGGCATCAATACATGAGGCGACTGGTGATACGGAAGTTGTTCTCCGGGATTGATTACAGCCGTAGTTCCTCGTTCCATGTCGTATACACACAACGCTTTTCCATTAAACCCCGAGTAGTAGATACAGTTCCCTCTCAAGCCTGTTGTCTGTGCATCAAGTGACGCTCCAAAACTGCCTATCTGAACGAAAAACACTCTGCCACCTAGCGAATCCACCTTCACCCACGCTGATCTTTGCTCCTTCGTCGGTGCCATGCTCAGCCTGTAAACGTCAACACGCGCGACAATCCGTTCACATCCAATCGGGTGAGAGAAGAGAACAGAGTGCAGCTTCCCGTTTGATTCCACAAAGATGCTAGTACGTTCCATGGGCGCCGCCGGTCTCCTGTCGTCGTCGTCTACGGCGGTCACAGTGAACACCGGCTCCGGCGAGAACTCGAGTACGCTGACATGGTCGAAGAGATCGGTGTAGAACTCGCCGTCCATCGCCGTAAGCTGGCGTAATGCCTGGATGACGATGATACGGTGCTCTTGGTGAGGCGCCCCAGGCTGGATGTACTGATGCTGATGCTTCTTCACCCAGTGTTGGTCGCCGGGGTGGCAATACCAGAGCACCGTGTCGTCGCGGTCGATGACGAGCACGATGCAGCTGGTCGGGTCCATGGGACCGCAGCATGACAGAAGGCACCTCCGGCGATGGCTGCCTTCGGCGGCGAGGATGGTGCCGTCGTGGTCAGGAGGCAGTCCAACACGGCGGCCGGTGAAAGGGTCCCATAGGAAAGTGTACGGCGAGCGGCGGTGCGCCATGAGCAACCAGCCCTGCGCCGTGGTCCACCAGCGGTGGCCTCTCATCATGTCGTCGACGCCCACCCTCCTTGGCAGCAGCGCTCTCGTCGGCACGCTGTACAGGAACGTGGCGTCGCCATGGCCGAACATCAGCAGAGGAGCAAGCTTGGGATCCAGTGCTGCAGATGCGTCGTCTGCCTCCTCCATGAATTCGATGGGCGACTGTCCCGATCTTTCGGTAATCTTAGGTAGGAGACGGCCGGTTCAATTGGAAACGAATTTGTGCGGTCCCGTGCTTTATAATTAAACGAGGAGAGTTTGCGGCTGCCCGATTAAGTGTTGTCTCGTGATTTCTGTTAGAAATCATCCGAGAGGCTTTGAGCAGTGCAATTTAATAGTAGTAAGAGATAAAGTAACTACTGGCATATAGGAAAGAGAAGCGAAGAAATATGCACGCTTACGACCTACAATTACTACCAATTATAATCTGCAGCGCCCATAAATCAGGAACGGAAACATGAATTCCTACACGACATCAAAATTCAAACAAATTATAGTAGTACTACAATTATAATCTGCACCGCCGGTAAATCAGTAAAAGGAAACAGTAATTGGGGCGGGGGATAAAGAGGGATCTCCACATATGCATCTATGGAGATTGGATAGCAAAACCAACAAAAACCAACCGAGCCGGGTATATACAAACTACAAGCGGAAGCCGACCTATATATGAGTCCGGAGGAAACACGTCAAGAAAGCAGAGCTCCGTAGCAGCACAAAACGCAGCACGCCCTGCAGGTCATTGCGGTGCGGACACGCGTGCACGAACTCTCGAGATTCTCCAATCTCCGCTCCGTGAGGGACACCAGCCAGCCCGGCCGGCGAAAAAGAAAGCGGAAGCAGATAGATGGAGGCCACTGCGACGGCGGCGCAGGGACGGGACTGGTCGTCTCTCCCGTTCGACATGCTCGTGCTCGTCCTGGAGCAGCTCGGGTGGTCGAGCCACCCAAGCTTCGCATTGACGTGCCGGCACTGGCGCTCCATCGTGTCGCCCTTCTATCCGGCATGGATCACACCTCTTCTCTTGAGCGCCGTTGACATCGGTGTCACAAACGTCAGATACTACAGCCCCTACTATCACAAGTATTTTGAGATCGCCGACACGCTCAAGGTGCCCAATGCTAGGATCTGTTGCTCCAGTGGACAACACCTCACGTTGTGTTTACCTAAATTGATCCTCCAAGCCGATCTCATAGCCGGTATCATCTATGAGCTAGAGATGCCTTTCTATTGGTTCGAATTTATTGTCTACGATGACCATGCACGAAGGATGTATTGCGTCAACACGACGTACGCGCTACAGCTCGCCCGTGCGATCCAAGAAGACGACGGCGAGTGGTGGCTCTGGGAATTAACGGACTTTGACGTGGAAGGACCGCAACTTCTGGCAGCGCCGATCAGCAACCCGGTGCTCCATGGCGGTTTGTTGTATGTTCTTGGTGAAGACGGGAAGATTGCGGTGTACGATCCATGCAACCACGAGAATAATTTTAAAGTTCTCGATAAACCTAAGAGCTTTGGAATCAAACACCAAGTTGATAGCTACTTGTTTGAGTCTGACCAAGGCACACTCATGGCTGTCCTCGTCGGCTATAATGGTGCACTTGTCCATGTCGTCAAGCTCAATGAAGAGACGATGGAGTGGGAGAAGATGCGGTCATTGGAAGGATATGCATTGTTCACTGGAACATACACGACAATGTTGAGGAAGACTAAGCTTAAATTGATGCAAAACAAGGTGTTCCTCCCGAGGTTGTACGACTGGCCTGAGACCATCCATGTCGAGCTTGTTACACGCGACGGCGAAGTAGCATTTGTACCGAACTCATATTATTTGTCTGCCACTAAGGAGATCACTTCGGACATAAATATTTGGTCCTACGAGTTTGGGCAGCAAGAAGCAAGAGAATTTTGGGGATCAGAGAGAGTAGATTATAGTATTTGGGTTGATTTTTGTACTAATTAATCCAAATTGCAGGTTAATTATATATAATAACATAACATAATCTAAGAAGAATTTTCATATATACTTCTCTATCTATATCTCTATCTCTATCTCTACCTATACTAAAAAAATGTTCGTGTGTTGCGACGGGTGAAGGAACTCATGCATGTGTGTTTATAAGATACTGCCTCGAAATAAAATTGCAGTATATACATGCTACTAAGTTTGGTCACATAATATTATTAGAATATACTAGAAAAATGCCCGTGTGTTGCAACGGATAAACTAAAATTATAACAAATATATAAATATTAGATGATTAGGGTTTAGTTTTTCATGATCTAAGCCCTTTAAGAAAACATATTTTTCACATAGATTGTTCGAAAATAGATTTGTTTTTCTTATCTACAAGCTTTAACACGCTAAGATTTTCTCGAAGAATATTCTCTCATATTGAAATAAATCTAGTGATAGAACATCCATTATCTACATGTTTTCACTTGCTCCATGATCTAATGCCCATCGTCATTTTGTCGCATTGACTGCGATCGAGAAGGAAAGAAAAGGCGAGAAAGTTGATTAAAGATATAGAGCTAGCATGGTCGGCATAATGGTCAAGTAAGGCGATGGCGAAGAGAGGGGGTTGTCGCTCAAAAGTGGAGGGAGATGGCAACATTTCCAAACCTTAGCTAGAGAGAGCGAGAGGTCAGTAGAGGGTCGGGTAGAACACAATCAGAACTAAACGTTGAAAAACAACGAATCGAACCCTACGTGTCCCAAATCGGAGTCTAGTTTTAAATCAAAACTTGACATGAACTGCGCGTCATGTGAGAGCACGATCTTATCGAGAGAATCAAATCAAATAAAATCAACCCAAACTGTAAACGTGAGCTCCGAGATGGTGGAGGATGCTGCCTAAAGGCATGAGGAATGGAGACCAGAGCACTCGTTGCTTAGAGAGATACTACTCTACAATGCATAGTTGCTTTGGATGGGACATGATGATTTAACATTTTAGCCCTTTGTATTTTTCAAATCACTCTATAAACTTTGCTAAAATATACTTTCCTAAATAAAAATGCAAAATAGCTCTAGCATAAGAAAATTTTACATTCATAGCCTTGGCCCACCTATAAGCCACAGAGGATACTATATCCCAGCCTCCACCTATCCTTCCTTCCAGATGCATCCTCCCGCACGGGCGCCCGATGCAACTGTCACACCCCGAAGTTTGCTGTCACAACCCTAATTTTTATGCAAGGTTTTTAAGCTTTTCCTATTTTTATTTGTAGGTTGCATATATAATTATTTTGCATTAGTTTGTGCATCAAAATAAATTTTTGGAAAAAGTAAAAACAAAACCCTAATCGGCAAAACGGATACACATCCTATAAGTGTATTTTATCACATAATAATGTATAGGGTTTATAATTTATTCAAATACTAAACTATTTATAAAGAATTAATATAATTTTTCCAGAATTTATTTTGTAGGTTTGGACCCTTAATTCAAACCAATTTTTGGCTGAATTGAAATTCTTTATTTTCCTGAGATTAAAATATAGATTATTTTTGTGTGAAACCAAAGAAAATGGAACCTAGGTATTTTTATCTACCTCCAGAAAATTCCACATAAATTTATCTTGTACACAAAATAAGTTATGGAATTATAAAGAAAGGGGAAAGAAAGAAATAGGGAAAAACCCTAACTTTTGCTGAACACTGTGTTCACCCAGATATATACCCATCTCTCTCACATTGCCTTGGTTTGCATCGCTTGGACCCACTTGACAGTGACACAAGTTAGCTCCAATTTGGTGCATAAAGTTTTCCACCGCCCTAATACAGAGAGAGAGACAGAGAGGGAAAGGAGATCGACGCCGGGTGTTCGACGCGTGTCCATCGTCGTGGCAGCCGCTGAGCTCGCCCCTAACCTCTCTAGTGGCATCACCTCCTCTCGCATTTCGCTCCTGTGCCGACCAAGCCGAGGGAGAGAGCGTGCTTCGTCCCTGTCACCTCCATCTTTGCCGCCGGCCATGAGAACGACGACCGTTGCCACCGCCCTTGAGCCACGGTCGTTCCTTCTCCCTCGGTGTTCCGTCACCTCCAGACCATGCCGAGTCCATCCTCTCTGATCCTACCTCTTGTCGTGCAGTGTTGACACCAGACCACCGCCGTGCCTCCGGGAGCTCCAGAGCGCCGCCGCCTTGACATCGTTGTCGTTCGGCCAACCTCGTCCAAGCCAAGCCAAGCTGCCACGCCACCGTCTTCACCTTGATCCCAGGAAGACGCCGACACAAGGAATCGAACCCCAAAGCTGTGGAGAAGGAGATCGGCTTCTTCTTCCCCAATTCCGGCCGCCGGACGTCATCGCCGAATTCATTCTCTCCGGTGAGCTCCGAAGCAATTCCTTACTCGTGGAGCCTCTCTAGGTGATCCTTGAGCCGTCCCTCACCTCCTCTTAGCAGATCACAGGCCGAGGATCGCTGTCGCCGTGAAGTAGAAGGTCTGCACCGCCGCCGGAGTTCTTTCCAAGTCGCCGTCGCTGTCCGAGCTTCACCGACTCAGTCCAACGCTTCGGTAAGTCTCTAGGAGTCTTATAGGATCATGTGCATGCATTAGTTCGCTTGGGTTCAAGCCGGGCCTTGACTTCCACCTGTATGCCGAAGGTCACCGCCGCCTGCGCCGTCGTCGCCATTGATTCTGACCACCTCAGCCGATGAGAAGAACACCGATAGCTTCGCCTTGATCTCCTCTTCATTTTCTCTTATAGCCGCCCACCGAGATCGGCCGCCGTTCGCCGTTGCCTCCGGCGAGAAACTCGCCGGAGCGCTACTGCCCTGCCTCCTAGCCGCCGAGTCCCTGACGAGTGGGCCCATTGTGATTAGCGCTGAAGGACTCGGTTTAGTAAGGACTTAAAACTTGTAAGGTTCTATTTGTAAAATCCCTATGTATTACATGTGGACCTAGGACCTAATTATGAATAGAAAAGACCTCAAGGACTCTTAATAATATTTGCTTTAGCACGGTTTATGGAGCTCGGGTTGGTTTCTGCAAACCCTAGGGGCTTTTCTGCAAAACAGCCAGACGCTGACCTGTGGACCCAATGATTTTTATTTTGAAAAAAAATAAAGAAAATGAAGAAATCTATGGCCTTGTTTAGTTTCCAAGTTTTTTTTCAAACTTCCAACTTTTCCATCACATCAACCTATCATACACACACAACCTTTCAATCACATCATTCCAATTTTACAACCAAACTTCCAAAAACAACCTAACTAAACCCACCCATCTTTTCAATTGAAAATTGTACTAAACTTGTTAAATTCATATTAAATTAATTATAACTCCTTTTGAGATGAAACTAATTTCAGTAGATCCATAAAATTGTGAACTTTAATATTGTATAATAAAATTCTATGCTCAGAGTAGGATATTTATTTCTAAAATTTCAAATATGAAATAGTTAACATAGAACTTGTAAAATTTGTAGAAAATTCATTTATAATCCAAATCAGTGAACCAAATTTCTATGTATTCCTTAATTTGTGCTCTTTATGTTTATAAAATAAAGTTTTCCCAAATTCTGTACAGAAAATGTGACTATAATTGTGAATAACATAAAAACATTTATTTTCCACCTAGGACTTATTTAATCTCTAGAAAATTACTAGTTAATCCCAAAATTATGAATCCACTGCTATTCACCTTAGAAATATGTACCATTTGATATGAATAAAAGGAATTTGACAAAACTACGTCCTAAAACAAATTTAAACAAATAACTAATTCTCTTTTTGTTGAATTTGTAAAATTCATAACTTTCAAAATAACAATGATAAAATAGAAATTTCTTCACATAATTTCATTTTAGGATATGACTAACCCACTGTGAGGAATTCATGCATTTTAGAGCATTTTGGATTTTTCGCCTTATTTGGATGTTTATTTGTTCAGTACGTTACGATTCTTTAGATTCCGACGTTCCGGAGTACGTGGAACAAGAATCTGAATTGGAGTGTGATTTCTCACAACAACAAGGCAAGCATCTAAGCATATAGAATCCCTATCTTGCTAAAATGATTTGGTTGCAAAATGATATATATGCATGTGTTGATTTACTACAGACTTATCGGTAATGGTTAGTTTTGGTTATACCAAATTGCTGCATATCCTTCCTTGTTTCGTTGTTGCCATTTATCCTTGTAACCTCAGGATAGAAATATTTGGGAATGTTTTATTGTTTCACCGATGCTTAGCCATGCTTAGGTCTATTAGTGTTAAAAATCGATAAATGGAGCTATCGATTGAATTTATTCATTACCTGCGATTTATGGGCATAAAATCTGACTACTTTCACTAAATGATTCATATGAAAAATATGCTTTAACTTGGACGAGTGATAGGGCGAGGAAGGGATTGTGGTTTTTCCCTTATGCAAGTAGCCTCGTCTGGGTTGTTAAGGACCGAACATGTTGACATCTATTCAAACACCTTACGTACTACCACATGCCGGGTATGGGACGGCTTGACTTAGTACTACGTTGCACTGTGATCATCTACGCTACGCTGGTCAATCGTGAGGATGCTGTTCCTTTGGAGTGCCTAGGTGTGCCTGGTTTTGGCAGGGGGTTTCTCCCGCGATGGTGAGCCCGCCTTAGCCACATCACACACGCACGTGGCTAAGTCGTCGGGGGCCTAGGCGTGATTTAGGTGGTTGGGGTGTGACTAGGAAAGGGCATGTTATGAACTTGTATCACTTGTTGGTCACACCTGTGTGCTTGTGAAGCATTTGATCCTTGATCATTTTGTGTGGGTAAAGATGTACCCCTCTGATCAGAGTAAAACTATTCGAATAGCCATGTCCACGGTTACAGGACGACCGCTTGATGTGTTAGTCAGTCTATGTTAGCATCAAACCTGGGTTAGATAGTTTTGGATTAGTCTTGGATATGAAATAGTTACATTTGCAAACTATGGTTGGACAATGGTAGTCCATGGATGGTGATGAGAGCACGGGATGTGCTTATTTGTGATTAAATTTCAGATTATGCTAAGTTAGAAACTCTATATTCGCAACTTGTTATTTGCTCAACTAAATTGGCTTTTATGCAAAACTTGAACCATTATAACATCTTTTAAGATGGAAGCTTGCATACTCCTTTGTTCTATGTATTTATATTAATGAGTAAGTCTTACGAGTACATTCTTGTACTTAACCCGATGTCTGCAACTTTCAGACCAGGATGCCGGTGTACTTGACTGTTCTTACTACCCTACCGAGGGCGGTGAGGGTAGTGAGTAGCCTTTTTAGCTTGACTCTTGCCTGGTTGGTTGCCCTTTAGGTTGATTGGTAAATCACGGGCCTTACTTTTGCGTATGTGAATTTATGAAACTTCCGCTGCTATAGTTTGTGTTGTAAGTTGGGTTGTTGAATCCCATTATAATATATGTATCTTGCTGTTCTGTTATCCATGTTTATGCATTTGTGATGGTTATCAATTGCTTGCGATGAAAGTGCAAGGCTAGTCGCTTTTCCTGGCGACTAGCTAAGCACGAGTATGAATTTTGAGCAATTGAGATGTTGTAGAGCTCTTGCAATTTGAGTCAAGTCTCCTGAGATGTGTAACACATCTGGTCGCCGCCTTCATGTGGTTTGATGGGCATGTCTCAGGCTGAAGTTGACTGGCATGCGGAGTCTGTTAACAGCAGATTTTTGTAATCTACTCGGAGAGGAAAGAGAAAACCGACACAGAGAAGAAGGAGCAATGCTAATTGAATCGGTTGTGCTATCGGACCAAGCCGGAGTCGGACCAAGTTCCGTTTCGGACTCAGCGGTGCATCGGACCAGGTGGAGCGCCAGCAGAAGGACCGTATCGGCCGATGCGGGTTCAATGCGGCCATCAGCCGATGGAAGCAGGGAGCTGATGGAGGCAGCGTGGGCTCGGTTTGGGCTTGAGTTAAGCTTCAAGGAGGTTGCCAAATAGGGATAAGGCCCGGTTTTAGGCAATTGTATCTCTTAATTAGGAAGTTAAAGTAGATTCGATCTAATCTGTGGCAAGAGTCCACCATAAGGACTTGTTTGTTACTTAGAGATAAAATCGTGTCCTACATGGACAATGTTGT
This sequence comes from Oryza officinalis, assembly GCA_008326285.1. Taxonomy (NCBI): domain Eukaryota; kingdom Viridiplantae; phylum Streptophyta; class Magnoliopsida; order Poales; family Poaceae; genus Oryza; species Oryza officinalis. Next base: position 41,525,937 of record BDMV01000002.1, on the reverse strand, counting down.
AATCATGGGTATAAATATCCCGATAGTTTGTACATAGAAACTCTCTCTCAATTCAACAACAAACAACGCAATTCAATCTACTTTCGGTGCATCGCCACCCTCGCAAGAGGTTAACTTCTGGCGAGTTATTGCTTTCCCAGAGCAGAGGTAAGAACTCGTACCCAACGATCTACATCGTCGGGGCTAGCATGTCGTTTTAGACACGATTAAGCCCCGATGATGTGATCGTCGTTTATCATGTCTTGGATGATTTTGATATGGCTCTCTAATTCTGTCTCGCCAGCAATTAACTCGTTTTAGGGTTTATTGCCGACGATGGTCGAATTAGCTTGCTAGTCTAGATCATCTAAAGCATCTACAATCCCCAAAAGCGATCGACAACTTGATTTTCTTTGTGTTAGTTCTCAATTCACACTTTGAGTTGCTATCGACCTTAGTCCTGTTTTGAGATCTAACTCAAAGCCTGTTTTCGATCGTAATTAAGGATAGTGCCGGGGTTTCAGCTGGTCTTATCTAATACATGTGATTACTTCATGTTTTTATATGTATTTGCCACTTGTATGAGTAGATCGACAGATATAAATGTATTTGTCATAGATTGATCTCAGGATTTCTCTGTGATTAGTATATTTATATCGGCCGATCGGTTCATATAAGTTTGCACTAGAGTATTAGCTAGTGTATTTATCTCTCATATCCCTCATCGGCCAATGCCTTTAAATCGACATAAATATGTTGATGAAGGACGATGAGATTAGATCTGTATTTTAGTCTTATTTCATTATAACCTCAAGTAGGCCGATACAGCTTTGCCCTATCGGCTAGGCCATAACGTTGTGACATCGGCCTACAGGCCGATCGGCCGTCGTTTGCTAACATGGTTTACTTGTTTATTCTTGTTGATTGCAGATCAAATCAACTGGCACGCCCTACACGCACCTAGGCAAGCTATTGGACCTGCACTGGAGTTAAGCAGATCTTCCAGGCCACCGTGGAAACGCAGAACCCGTTTTGACATCTGGCGGGTCGAAATTCTGCGCCAACACGCTTTTGGCACACCCGATGGGACTAAGAAGAACACAAGCTTCACACCGTCAACAAGCTCACTTCAAGATGTCGAAGCAGACCGACGTGTCAGAAGAAAACATTCTCTCTATGACTGCCGACCAGCTCAACGAGATGGCCAAGCTGGTCGAGCAGTTCCGGAACATGTACTTGCAAACCTACTCCAGGACTCGGCAAGGCACTATCATTCAAAAATCTAAGGTGATAATGCCGAGCCCTGGGGACGGAGCTAGCACATCAGCGGCAGCCCAAGATCAAGCTGTCAAGACTGAAGATGATACTCGCAACGCTGCGCCGACGCTACAGGACCGTATCGACTCCACGGTCCACTCAGCATTGATCAACCAATCTGGAATCCTGGTGAATACGTTGACCAATACAGTCAAATCGATATTAGACGGTTCTATTCATCAGCATAAGCCTCAAGGACCGATCTTTCTTCCTGAGAACAAATTCCCTCAATATCGGACCTTGAGAACTGATCTGAGTACGGCTCCACAGCCGACAGCGCCGATCCCACCTCCATCGGCCCAACCAGGATCGACCATGCCGTTGGTCTTGACAAAACAAGTGGGAGGAAGCCCCCAGCACATCACGGAGGATCAATTCGCGCAGTGGGCAAGGGGGAAACAAGTTCCAACAGCCTTGCAGCACCCGATGGTTGAGCCGATACAACAAGCTTCTGCTAATCCACCATCGGCCGGGCAAGCCCAATTCTCTTTACCAGGCAATCCTCCAAAGCAGCTGCCTACAACGCACCGCAAGGCTACCAGCAATACTCTACAGGGCAGTATGATGCACCAAACTTGAATCATCACTTTCAGCCATACTCCCCTAGGCAATATCGGCCGGAAGGTTTCCAGCAGCCTTATCACCAAGAGCTTCCACACCAGCCCGCAGGAGTCACTCAAGCGCAGTGGACCGATATGATAGCCGAAGTGATGCGTGATCAATTCGGTTTGAAGCCCAAGGAGAGTGCAACAGTGTATCGGCACCCATACCCCGAGGAGTTCGACAGAGTGCCGCTGCCGAGCCGATACAAGATTCCTGACTTCTCCAAGTTTTCAGGGCAAGACAATGTCTCCACATACGAGCATATTAGCCGATTTCTAGCCCAATGTGGTGAGGCATCGGCTGTGGAGGTGTTGAGGGTGAGATATTTTTCCCCTTATCCTTGTCAGGGTCAGCATTCACGTGGTTTTCCTCTCTACCCTGCAATTCCATCAGAGGATGGGTTGACCTGGAGAAACAGTTTCATTGTTATTTCTTTAACGGTGTACAAGAGATGAAGCTGTCCGATCTCACCGCCATCAGGCAGAGAGTTGACGAATCGGTCCCGGACTACATCCAATGATTCAGGGACATCAGAAACAGGTGCTATAGCCTTAGCCTGACCGATTCCCAGCTGGCCGATTTGGCGTTCCAGGGGCTACTGGGGCCGATACGAGAAAGGTTCTCGTCACAAGAGTTTGAAAGTCTAGCTCAGCTAGCACAAAGAGTATCGGCCCATGAGCAGAGGTTCCAGGAGGCGAAAAAGTTCGCGAAGAAGATCAACAACATTTACAAGTACGCCTTCGATGAAGATGAAGATGTCGATGCTGAGGTTGACTTGGTTGAATGGGCCCGGATGAAGAAGCCGACGACATGTCAATGGGTCAAGAAAGGCGATAAAGAAGACAAATTCGACTTCGACATCAACAAGGCCAACAAGATATTTGATCTACTATTGTAGGAGAAACAGATACAGTTACCAATAGGTCATGTGTTGCCATTGGCTGAGGATATAAAGAAGAGGAGATATTGCAAGTGGCACAACACGTATTCTCACCATACAAACGAATGCAAGATTTTCCGGCAACAGATACAATCGGCCATCGAACAAGGCAAGATCAAGTTTGATGAAGCCAAAAGGCCGATGAAGATAGAAGGATACCCGTTCCCAGTCAACATGGTGTGGGCTGACAGGGCCGATAGCGATGCCTATCGAACCAACAAACGACCTCATCAAACTTCGGATGGCCTCATTAAGAAATACCAGCGGAGGCGTGAAGAGCAAACACAAGACTATGCTGACCAAGATAAATCCTATGATCCTCATTGGGAGTGCGAGTTTTTTCAGTTTTGTTGGAACGAAGGGATGAGGTTGCCGACAATGCAAGAGTGTCCTGCATGCAACAACACAGAAGAATCTTACCAGGGCAGCTCAAGTAGACAGACGCATCGGCCGATCAAGCAGAAGAAATCTGTACACGAGAGGCTCGGGCCGATGCACCATGACCGTCGGACTGAAGACGGTGAGCAAGTCCAGAACCCCCAGTGGTGCCCAAATGACGTATTTAGCAAAACGCAAAAGCGACGGGTCCAGAGGTTAAGGCAAAAAGAAAGGATCCAGGAGCAGCAGGCAGCAACCGCCCATCGGCCCACTAAAACCAGAAAAGAGTGGAAGATAAAGTCTACAGTGGTACAGGCCGATGAGGATAATGCAAAGCCAACTCAAGCTCCCACGTTTGCAAAAGGTAAAAGCATAGCATCGGCTTCTGTTAACATGGTTTTTCTATTGCCAGTAGAGTATAGTATACAGATGGCCGATGAAGTTATAGCCAATGACGAGATGGAACAATCTTCGCCTAAGCTACAGTTGTCACCAGAGCAGGCCGTGTTCGACAAGCTAGCCGACACCAGCTATAGGCACCTCCGGCCGTTGTACATCAAGGGATACGTCAATGGGCGACCGATGACGAAGATGCTGGTCGATGGCGGCGCGGTAGTGAATTTAATGCCATATACAACTTTCAGGAAGCTTGGAAAAGTACCTGAAGATCTAATCAAGACAAACATGGTGTTGAAAGATTTTGGCGGCAACGCGTCTGAGGCAAAAGGGGTGTTGAACGTGAAGCTTACAGTGGGCAACAAGACAATCCCTACCACCTTTTTTGTCTTTGATGGAACGGGTTCCTACAGCCTGTTGTTGGGACGAGATTGGATTCACGCAAATTGTTGCGTCCCTTCAACAATGCATCAATGCCTTATTCAGTGGCAAGGGGACCAGGTCGAGATCGTGCAGGCCGATAGATCAGTGCATGTGGCCAATGCCGATCTTGCAGTCTGGGAGATGGAAGGAATCGATTGCCTGTCCGGACGAATTTGGGAGGCCGATTTCTTGAAGGTAACTGACTGCGACATCGAGCCGATCGAAGATGGAGACAAGCAGTTACTTTGACGAAGGCATAACATCCACCAGCCAAGATGAACAAGATAGTCCCTACACAGATGATGCGGTGGATGAATTGGATGGAAAATTGGGACAAGGCTTCACGTCGGCCGATGAACTTGAAGAAGTGGACATAGGAATAGGTGATAGGCCTAGGCTGACGTATGTAAGTGCCAACCTACCAAGGGAATATAAGAATAAATTGGTAAATCTTTTGAAAGAATTCATGGATTGTTTTGCATGGGAATATCATGAGATGCCAGGATTAAGTCGATCGATTGTAGAACATCAGTTACCTATCAAACCAGGCTATCGGCCGTTTAAACAAGCTCCCAGGAGATTTAAGGCCGATAAGCATGAAGCCATCAAGGCAGAGATTACAAGGCTTTACGACGCCAACTTTATCAGACCCTGCCGATATGCGGAGTGGGTTTCCAACATAGTTCCAGTGTTGAAGAAAAATGGCAAGCTCAGGGTGTGCATCGATTTCAGAGATTTAAACAAAGCAACGCCAAAAGACGAGTACCCTATGCCGTTGGCCGATTTGCTAGTTGATGCTGCATCTAGACACAAGATTATTAGTTTTATGGACGGAAATGCAGGCTATAACCAAATTTTCATGGCTGAAGAGGATATACACAAGACAGCTTTTAGGTGTCCAAGGGCAATCAGCCTGTATGAGTGGGTCGTCATGACATTTGGTCTAAAGAACGCTGGAGCCACATATCAGAGGGCGATGAATTATATTTTTCATGACCTTATCGGATCATTGATTGAGGTCTACATTGACGATGTGGTTGTGAAGTCAAAGGAGTACGATGAGCACTTGGCCGATTTACGCAAGGTACTGGAAAGAGCAAGAAAATATGGTTTAAAGATGAACCCGAACAAGTGTGCCTTTGGCGTATCGGCCGGTCAGTTTTTGGGTTTCTTGGTCCACGAGAGAGGAATTGAGGTTACACAGAAGAACATCGATGCTACAAAAAAGATCCAGCCTCCAGACAACAAGACCAAGTTACAATCTCTGATTGGGAAGATCAACTTCGTTCGGCGTTTTTTATCAAACCTGTCAGGCAGGATAGAGTAGTTCACTCCATTATTGAAGATGAAGGACGATCAAGAATTTGTATGGGGTGATAAGCAGCAAAAGGCGTTGGACAATATTAAAGAATATCTGAGTTCCCCACCAGTTTTAATTCCTCCACAGAAGGGAGTTCCATTCAAGCTGTACCTATCGGCCGATGAGAGGTCTATCGGCTCTGTTTTGGTTCAGGAAATCGATGGCAAAGAAAGAGCTATTTTCTATCTCAGCAAAAGATTGTTGGATGCTGAAACAAGGTACACGCCAGTGGAGAAGTTATGTTTATGCTTATATTTTTCATGTACTAAACTGAGGCATTATTTACTTTCCAATGAGTGCATCGTGGTAAGTAAGGCCGATGTGATGAAATATATGCTATCGGCCCCCGTGTTAAAAGGGAGAATTGGGAAGTGGATTTTTGCCTTGTTAGAGTTTGACCTCAGGTATGAATCGACCAAAGCGATCAAAGCACAAGTCCTGGCCGATTTCATTGTTCAACATCGAGACGATTCAATCACTTATTCAGATATCGTACCATGGACACTGTATTTTGATGGATCTGTCTGCAGACATGGATGCGGTATCGGCCTAGTCATCATATCCCCTCGGGGGGCAAGCTTTGAGTTTGCGTTTACTATCAAGCCCTATTATACTGACAATCAAGCAGAGTACGTAGCTGTTCTCAAGGGTTTGCAATTGTTACAAGAGGTCGAGGCCGATTCTGTAGAAATTATTGGCGATTCACAGTTGGTGATTAATCAGCTTTCTGGGGAGTACGAGTGCAGGAACGATATTCTAAGGGTTTACAATGAAGAGTGCAAGGAACTGTTAAAAGCTTTCAAGATTGTGACGATGAGGCACATTCCCCGAAAGCAAAACTTTGAAGCCAATGATTTAGCTCAGGGGGCATCAGGATACAGGCCGATGACGAAAGATGTTGAGGTTAAAATTGCCACCGTGGATGCCGATGATTGGAGGTTCGCTATCATTGAGTATTTGAGAAATCCTTCTCAATCGACGTCACGAAAGATGAAGTATAAAGTTTTACATTATGTCTTACTCGATGATGATCTATACTATCGGACGGTTGATGGTGTCTTGCTCAGGTGTTTGAGTCTAGAAGATGCCAAAGTTGTAATGAGCGAGGTTCACGAAGGAATTTGTGGAACACATCAATCGGCCCATAAAATGAGATGGCTTTTGAAGCGCGTTGGATATTTCTGGCCGATAATGCTAGAGGATTGTTTCAAGTACTACAAGGGGTGTCAAGATTGTCAGAAGTTTGGAGCAATTCAGAGAGCACCGGTATCGGCTATGCATCCAATCATCAAGCTGTGGCCGTTTCATGGATAGGGTATAGACATGATCGGACAGATTAATCCACCATCAAGCAAAGGACACAGGTATATTTTAGTGGCTACAGACTACTTCACAAAGTGGGTTGAGGCCGTCCCTTTTAAGAAGGTTGATTCCAAGGATGCCATTCAGTTCGTTAGGGAGCATATTATATATCGATTTGGACTTCCACAGACGTTGACTACAGATCAGGGATCAATTTTCGTGTCCAATGAGTTTGTTGAGTTTGCTGACAGCATAGGCATCAAACTGTTGAATTCTTCTCCATATTATGCGCAAGCTAATGGGCAAGCAGAAACTTCTAACAGACTTTAATCAAGTTGATCAAGAGGAAGATTGATAAACAGCCGAGACGGTGGCATACCACGCTGGCCGATTCCCTTTGGGCGTATCGGATGGCTTGTCACGGTGCAACTCAAGTGCCGCCTTATCAATTGGTTTATGGACATGAAGCTGTGCTGCCGTGGGAGACCAACATTGGCTCAAGAAGGATTGCGTTGCAAGACGACTTGACAGCCGATGAGTACCACAATCTCATGGTCGATGAGTTGGATGATTTGGCACACGTCCGATTGCGGGCCTTGAAAAAAATCAAGCGAGATAAAGATCGAGTCGCTCGTCATTATAACAAAAAAGTTGTAGCCAAATCATTTGAGGAAGGGGATCTTGTTTGAAAATTGATACTGCCGATTGGTTCCAGAGATAACAAATTTGGCAAATGGTCACCTAATTGGGAAGGCCCTTTTCAGATTCATCGATGTGTTCCTCACAATGCATATTTATTAAAAGGATTAGATGGAGAGGTTTTTGGTAGAGTCCTTAATGGCAAATACTTAAAGAAATATTACCCAAGCGTTTGGATCGACTCATGATCGGCTTGCTAACCGATTAATGATAATAGCCGATGTGCAATACATCGCCTTTAGATGGCTGATATATACTATCGCCCTTAGTTCAAATTTTACAACATGAACCCTCATCTTCCAAAATTTGGGGGGCATATATATACTCAGCAATTCTTCAAATGGACATCGGATGGATTCAAATTTATGAACTTAAAATTTTTTTTTTCAGATGGCCTGTTTCAGATCATATTCGACTGATTGGCCGATGAGATATATATTAATCAAAACACGAGGTTATCTTTTTACAAGGAGAAAATAAAAGTACATTACATCAGCTTATGAAGCTTTAGATAGCTGCAATGGCCTTGCGACGGATTTGATCGATGTCATCTACTGTCTGAGCATCATCGGCCGACAACCCTGGAATTGGCTTCAAGAACCTACTCAGGGTTGCAAGATATTTGGCCGATGCCTTCAGCTTTGCAGTTTGGTCTTCTAAGGCCTTTGGGGATGCAGCTATCTTGACTTCGACTTCTTGGATTTCTTTACGACTTGCTTCTAGCTTCATCAGCAGATCTGCTTCGAGGCGACGGAGTTCTTCAAGCTTCTTGTTCAAGGTAATCGGCTCAACGACCAGATCGTCTAGTTTGGCTTTGTCAGAATTCACTTGAGCTTTGCTGGCAGTTATGGCCGATTCCAAGCATTCACGCTCCCGCCTCTCTGCAATTCTCTCTTTGGCCTTATGAAGCTTGAAGTGGTACTGCTCCAGGAATATGGCTGGCGTCAGAATCTTCATCAGTTCTTCAGGCAGTTGATCCTGGATTTCTTGTACCCTACTCCTGATTGGATTACAATTCTCCACCAGCGACTCTATAGACGCCTCTAGCCGATTAGCAATGTCAGACAGCTAGCCTTTTAATCCTTCAGAAATTGATGGCTTGGCTGTGCTGAGTGGCTCTTTGTCCTCATCATCAAGAAATTGGCCGATGTCAAAAGCAAACATATCGGCTAAGGTCTGCAATCATCAAAATGAGACATGGTTAACTCAGTCAAAGTGAAATCGACGGGAGATACGAAGTGGTCTGATTTACCTGTGATGGGACATCAGCTGTGGTTGCATCGGCCTCCTTTGTTGTTCTGAAACGGCAGGCGAGGGGGTTGGCCGATGTGGTGCAGGCGATGGAGCTCGTGGCTGAAAAAAAGCAAGGATGCGAGGATCAAATACACATTATTGAGAAGATAAAGCAGGTAGATCGGTGCTTACCGAAGCAATTGGAGAAGGTGGTGGAGAAGGAGATGGAGTTCTCAATCGGGTCTTGGCTTGTTCACTTTCTTCAAGGTGGCTTTCTTTGTCCTGGGCAATGGGACCGATTGAGTTCTCTCCTTAAGCAAGGATGACGCAATGACCTGCAAAAATCAAGTTGTAATAGGCCAACAAAAGGGAATTGCATAAATAAATAAGGAAGACTATATTAACCTTGCGGACTGCGTGTCTGGTTCTCTTGGGTTGGGCAGCGTCAGCCTGGTCATCGGCCGGTGGATCTTCAGTTGGCTTATCGGCCGATGGCTCTTCAGCAGTGCTGGCCGATGGATGTTGATCTTCGGGCATGTCAGCAGCTGCTGCATCGACCTCCTCCTCCATTACTTGGTCATCCAGGAATTCTTCCACGGAGGGGTCCAGCTTGTCGAGGTCGGCCTGGTCGTCAGTCTTGGATTTTTTGATAGGTTTTTGGGCTTTGTCCCTAGCCGGCGCCTTCCTCTTGGTAGTTTCTTTGACTATCAGCCCTTGGAGCGGTGATGATACCTTTGGAGCGGTGAGGCCGATAGTTGACTCCATAACAGTTTTTCCTGATGGAGCCAAGACCAGAGCATAGGTTATCCTTTGCCCACTGTTGCTGGCAGATGGAACTGGGGCATCAGGGACTTGAGGACTGATATTGTCAATAAGCTCTGTCAGGTAGAATCTGGCCGATTGATGGAAGATGTGAGTGGCCCACTCATGCCACCATGATTGGAAGCTGATATGGATAAAGGCACTCAGCCATAATCGGTCACAGTCTCCCAAGGCTGGAATTCTGGTCTCTAGGACTTTGCTCATGATCAATGCCGATGAGACCGTTGCCCTGCTCTCTAGGAGCCGATGGAAGTGTAGGCTGACGGGAAGCTGTCCAAGTCCACATTGTCTGGCAGCCACCATAGGGTTATAAAATTCATATGACAAGTTGGTGCTTCTGCCTTGGAATATGCCTACTGGGAGGAGGCATGGAGTAACGCCAATCATGAAAAATTCAATTGAGACCATATCGTCATTCAGCTGGCCCAAGTTAAGATCGGCAGGGAGCTCGAAATCAGAATCTGAAGGATAAACAAACATGTCCATCTTGACTGATGGAGGGCCGGTGTAGAATCGGACAAACCATGTGGATATTTCTTTGGCCGATTGATCAGCTCCAGGATAGACCGAGGCCGCTTCTCCAAAGGACATGCATCTTCTAGATGAGGGATCTTCATTGTCACTATAGTCCGATGGGAAGACTGAATCCGATAGTGGAGGCCGATCGACCATGGTGTTGGTGTAAATGGTTAGCCACAGCTGAACAAACCACCATGGACCTCCATGTGCCACTGTCCGATTCAGCATCAGATCCTGAGTGGCAGAGTGAAGTAGCCAATAGACTACCCCAAGGAGATATTGGCCAAGAGAAAATTGTTCCTTCTCAACCAGAGCCTGAGCTAGATGTTGGCAGTTCAAGGTGGGGCTGCAGGTTGATCCACAGAAAATGTATCTTTCCAGCCATAGAGTCAGAGAGGCTACATGTTCTCTCTCTGAAACAGACCCTTGCTCCATGTGCTCAGAGATGTACCCAGACCAGCCTCCAATCTTCTTGGTTTTCAATTTATGGCTGCTGTTGATGAGGAGATTGAAGGGGTTGATCTCGGAGAGGATATCCAAGCCTGTCAGCATCTTGACATCTATTAGTGTAGGGGTCATCGGACCTTGCCGGAACAAGAAAGCATTCAGGTTGCTGGACCAGAAATAGGTAGCGGCTGACATGAGGGGTTCGTTCTTCTTGGTATCGGCTAGAGACAGAGCAAGGCATTGGCCGATTCAAATTTCATCCCAATGGACTTGTTTGGCTGCAGCGATTCCCTTGTACCAAGTCCTGTATCCATTAAGCTTCGACGGCCAAGATCTGAAGGTATGCTTCCATGAGGAGATACTGGGCTTTGCTTGCTTGAAGGGGATTCTGTTCGATTTCGCGTTTATCAGCCAGGTGGGGTCAGAGTTGCCCATGGGACCCAGAAGAAATCGATGTGATTTGTCATTTGTGGGGATCAAAATCTGGTTCTTAAAGACCTACGGCATATGAATAGTAATGGAAAAATAAGACCCGGGGGGCAAGAGCAGAAACCCTAGTTTGAAAAGTCTCGGCGGGAAAATGAAAATGCAACTTTGAAGAAGGGTTGGTTTACCTCAGGGATCTTGGAGGCGTAGAATGGTAAAGATGCCATGGATGCTGTTGAGGAGGTCGCCGTTGAGGGAGTCGATGCCAAGGAGACGCCGAGAAGTCGCCGGAATCGAAAGGCGTAAACGGCTATGAAGAACTGCGCGTGGAAATCAGCGACGGAAGGCTGTGAATCTGGATCTACGTGGTTTTGGACAAACCCTAGCGAAGAAGTCGATGGGTTCCTCGGAGCTAATTCCGCCACATTATATAATGAAGCGGAATTGAGGGGCATGTGTTAACAACAGATTTACGTAACCTACTCAGAGAGGAAAGAGAAAATCGACGCAGAGAAGAAGGAGCAATTCTAATCGAATCGGTTGTGCTATTGGACCAAGCCGGAGTCGGACCAAGTTCCATATCGGACTCAGCGGTGCATTGGACCAGGTGGAGCGCCAGCAGAAGGACCGTATCGGTCGATGCGGGTTCAATGCGGCCATCGGCCGATGGAAGCAGGGAGCTGATGGAGGCAGCGTGGGCTCGGTTTGGGCTTGAGTTAAGCTTCAAGGAGGTTGCCAAATAGGGATAAGGCCCGGTTTTAGGCAATTGTTAGCATCAAACCGGGTTAAATGGGTTGGATTAGTCTTGGATATGGAATGGTTATATTTACAAACCATAGTTGGACAATGGTAGTCCATGGATGGTGATGAGAGCACGGGTTGTGATTATACATGGATGGTGATGAGAGCATGGGTTGTACTTATTCATGGATAGTGATGAGAGCACGGATTGTGCTCATTTGTGATTAAATTTCAAGTTATGCTAAGTTAGAAACTTTATATTTGCAACTTGTGATTTGCTCAACTAAATTGGCTTTTATGCAAAACTTGAACCCTTATGCCACCTTTTTAAGGTAGAAGCTTGCATACTCCTTTGTTCTATATATATATATTAATGAGTAAGTCTTGCGAGTACATTGTTGTACTTAACCCGGTGCCTGCAAATTTCATATGAGGATATTGGCGTACTTGATTGTTCTTACTACCCTACCGAGGGCGGTGAGGGTGGTAAGTAGTTTTCAGCTTGACTCTTGCCCCGGTTGGTTGCCCTTGTGGGATAATTGGCAAACCACGGGTTTTACTTTTGCTTATGTGAATTTATGAAACTTCCGCTGCTATAGTTTATGTTGTAAGATGGGCCTTAGAATCCCATTATGATTTATGTATTTTGCTGTCCTTTTAGCCATCTTTATGCATTTGTAATGTTTATCAATTGCTTACGATGAAAGTGCAAGGCTAGTCGCTTTTCCTGGGGACTAGCTAAGCATGAGTATGAATTTTGAGCACTTGAGATGTTGTAGAGCTCTTGCAATTTGTGTCAAGTCTCCTGAGATGTGTAACACATCTGGTCGCCGCCTTCGTGTGGTTTGACAGGCATGTCTCAGGCTGAAGTTGACTAGCATGTGGAGTCCCAGCAATATCTCCTTTGCTCATTATTCGGCATTATGGATTTTATATCGAATGGTGTTAATTTGTGATCATGGGCACATTGAGATATGAGTGGCTATTTATGCGTGTATGGATCCCACTCAATCAAAATTATGTGGTGGTCATAAATTGCATTGGACGGTATAATTTCCGGGTGCCCACATATGTTAGGATTGGCGATGCCAGTACATTATTCGTAATGTACTGACTCTTGCTATTATTGTTGTTTTTCTGTTCCAAATGTTTTCTTTCAGAATCAGACGCAGGAGAGTCCTTTAATGATGATGAATGCTTTGATGGGGATGCTCCTGAGTTTCAGAATGGTTCTAACTAGGGTCTACCCTGGTCGGTTGCAGAAACGGTTTTGGGTAGAATAATGCTTCCGCTAAACCACTAACTATTGGGCCGGTCGGTCATATGTATAGTTAAGACAAGGTTTATGTAATAGCTAAGACTCTGAACTCCCTTGTTAAGATATCAACTGCTAGATGAAAGTGTGTTAGTAAGTTTTATAATTTTATGACTTGCTAGCACATGAGTATGAATCTTGAACATTGGAAATGTTGTAGAGCTCATGCAATTTGGTCAAGTCTCCTGGATGTGTAACACATCTGGTCGCCACCTTCGAGTGGTTTGACGGGCACATACCAGGTTGAAGTTGACTGGCACGCGTGAGTCCCAGCAATATTTCCCTTGTTCAATATTCGGTACCTCGGAATTTATATTGATGATGTTACTTGTGATTTTTCCTTCACATAGCAGTTCGAATGGCTATTATGCGTGTATGGATCCCATTCACCGAGACTATGTGGGAATCACAATTAGCATTAGAAAATATAAGTTTCGGCATGCTCGACAGCGTTGGTATCAAAGCCAGGTTGACTGTAGGAACCCTTTATTCAAAACTTGATTTTTAGAATGGCCTTAAAAGAAAAATATTTTGAGAACTTTGTTCTCAATTATAAAGTATTTGTGAAAGCTTATTCAATCTTACATCTTATCCCTTTTTGGTTTAGAATCTCCCCTGCGACTTTTAAGTTGATTTTTAAACTTTATGCTAAATCTTTAGGATCATGGTTATTTTGAAAGTGATGTTCTGATTAAATTATTTCAGAGAAATTGATTTAACTAAATCAAATCGGAGTTTGAAATGTTCTGAAAATAAATTCTGCATCACTTCTCTTTTTAAATCCTATACTCCTCCTAATTGTAAAAGTTTTGAATTTTCGTTTCTTTCCTTAAAGCCCTAGAATGGGTAGATGTGGGGTAGGATGGCTTGATTGTGTTTAAACCATTAGATTGATTGTTTAGCTAAGACTTCCCAAGGCTTGTTTTACGCTTGGACGAATTTATAACACAAATTAATGGACAAAACCTTGCGTTAGCTATATCATGGGTTTAAAACTTAAATTGCATATTTTGGAATGAAGTTAATAGGTTCATTTCTTCAGTTTGAACAACTCTGAACATAGCTACTAAATGACTGTCCTTTTACTAGCATCGGCCTGGTTAATGTAGGAAGCCTCATGAGTAATTTAGGAGAAATCTTGGAATTAGTTTCTATTTAGTTATTTGGAGACTACATACCATTGTTAAATCATTTTAGGAATGATTTGCATAATGGAGAGAAACTATTGGGAAACTATTTTGTCCTTTACTAAGGAAGATGCATGGCAACCATTTAAATATTTCAGCCTTTTCCATAGTAAGCAGGATTTGTTCCATGGAACTTCACTTAAGGTTGCTAACTAGCTCTTATTGTTGTAGATGACAATTATGTGGCAGCCATTGGGGTATTCAGGAGGTTTTGAAGAAGGAACCTTGTCTCACACCTTATGGCTTATGTTACAGCATCTCGGTCACACTCACCAACCAGAATACCATTTCTTTTCGGCCGAGCAAAGCTCCTCACTTAGGGTCTATAAATCGGAGCTGCATATTAGCGGGAGATGGGCACATGAAACACCTCTTTGTTTTATTGGTTATGGTTGGGATGCACCCTCAGCTATGCTTGAAGTAGCTTATCAAGCTATTGTATACTATCGTCACCACATGCCAGGAATATCAGGACTCTTTCACTACTTTTCGGCTCGTAGTGATAATGCCACTTCCAGTTACTATCCAGGTTTAGAAGGTCGATCCGGAGATATTAATACACCTATACTCTACCTCGCCGAATTAGTCCGATCCATGGATAAGTATCTCACATCAGTTCTTATTGAGCTGGATAGACTTCAAACTAGAGTTGCCACACTTGATAGGCGAGTTGAACCCTTGGGTCATCAAGGATATTTTGACACTGCTTTTATCTATGGTAGTTATGTTATGCAGCCAATCACGGAGACCTTGCCACCTCCTATGGGGATATATCAGCAAATCAACCGTAGGCCCGTATGAGAGTAGGATATCATCGTAATAATCGTACTATGGCTGATCCCGCAACGGTTGGTAATCCAGAACTGTTCGGACCAACTTATGTGTATGAAAGGGATGGTCAACGCTACCGTTTGACCATGGCAACTCCAACTACTGTGGAACCAAGTCCTCCGGCTGGTTATTCTGAGTATGCCTTAAATGTGTAATAGATTTCTTTAAGAATATTGCCTCTCCTGTACTAGTTTGTAATAAATTCTGGACTAAACCAGATGGTGGTCAAATTTTGTAAGATCAAGTTATATACTTGATTGTTATGACCACCAAATATCGTTATGTAATCAAGTCTATCTAAATTAATGAGAAGCCACGTGATCCTTTAGGATTTCTCCTTACTTTGAATTAATATGGTTGCTGTCCAGAAACTTCTATCAAGTCAGTTTGGATCTCTTTTAAATAAATTCTATACTGTAGGAACATAAATCTGGTGTCCTGTCCAATTATTCAAAAGATTTCATTATATATATGCGCAGCCAGCTCATGTACTTCTTGTACCTTGGGTGCAGAATGACTAATACTCGATCTATGGCTGCGGCAACCGGAGGTCACGGCTCTGAGGCAACCCCTCCCAATCCAAACCACGCTGGTACCCAATCATCGGGTCATGCCAGCGGAAGTCGTCGAACCACTGATAGAGGACCCCATGGGGAGGAACCTTCTCTAGCTCACATCTTAGCCAACCAAAATATGCTATTTGAATGGATGATAGCAAATGCTGAGAATATGGGTGCTGCTATGGCTCGCAATGCTAATCAGGGGCATTCTAAGCTGGCAGACGTGCAACGCACTCATCCTCCACACTTCTCCTCCGCCATCGATCCACTTGTTGCAGATGATTGGCTATGTGATATTGAATCCAAGATTGATCTATGTGGATGCAACAATGTGAAGAAAGCTTCTTATGCTGCCTATTATCTTCAGGGTGCAGCATCAGCTTGGTGGGAGACCTACAAAACTCTCATTCCTCCCGATGAACCTATCACTTGGGTTGTGTTTAAAGAAGGGTTTAGATCTGCTCATATTCCTGTTGGTATCATGGAAATGAAGAAGAAGGAATTCTTTAATCTGAAACAAGGAAATATGTCTTTTATGGAATTCTTGGACCGTTTCAATTATTTAGGGAGCTATGCAACCTCTGAAATGCCCACTGAAGCTAAGAAGGTGGAGTTGTGTCGCGACCGACTCAATCCTGAGATTAAACATGCTCTTGCTGCTCATGAAATTTATAGCATGAAGACCTTAGTGGACAAAGCTCTTCGTGTGGAATCAAGTGAAAAGGAAGTATTGGAGGATCGTAAACGCAAATGGGTCGCAAGGAGAGCGACAAGTAGTAGCAGCTCCACTCGGCCACGTATGTCGCAGCCCACTGTGGTTCGTTATGTGGCTTCGCAGCCACCACGACCACAGAATGCTATTCCTCGTCCTCCAAATCCAACAGTTCCGACTTTCTATCATGGGGCTTTGACCCAAGGAAGACAGAATAGGGCTGCCAGTGTCACTTGCTTCAACTGTGGCAAGGTGGGGCACTATTCTAATAATTGTCCAATTCCAAGGACTGGAAGCTCTGTGCCACGTCTTCAAGGATCACAGCCACAGCCACGTGGTTCTCCCCAAGTTCTTGGAAATCAGCGTGGTGGTCGCAACCTTGTTAAGTCGGCTCAACCTTTTGGACGGGGCCGAGTCAATCATGTGATTGCTGAAGAAGCCGCTAATGCATCCGATGTCGTACTGGGTACTTTTCTTGTCCATTCAATTCCTACATTGGTTCTTTTTGACTCTAGTGCATCGCATTCTTTTATATCCACCAAATTAGTAAACCAGCGAGATCTAAAAACCAATCTATTGAGCAATGCTATGTTAGTGCAATCCCCCGGTGCCACCATCAAGACTAATTTGGTTTGTAATGATGTTGAGATATTGATTAACGGAGTACAATTTAGAGCCAACCTCATACAAATAGACTCTCCCGGTCTAGACATCATCTTGGGTATGGATTGGTTATCTAAACATAAAGGAACCATAGATTGTGCCAAGAAAACCATTTCTCTGGAAGATACCAAAGGCCAACCTATTTCGTTCACCTCTGAACGTGTCATCACCTCCCAACAGCCACTACTTCGTTCTCTATCAATTCCGGAGCTCAAAACTGTACCTGTAGTGAATGAATATCCCGATGTTTTTCCTGATGAATTGCCAGGTATGCCTCCCGATCGCGATATTGAATTCGTAATTGAATTACTTCCTGGGACAGCACCTATAGCAAAGAGACCTTATCGAATGTCCTCTGACGATTTAATGGAACTTAAGAAACAAATAAATGAACAGCTAGCAAAAGGTTTCATTCGTTCCAGTTCATCTCCGTGGGGGTGTCCGGTGCTATTTGCTCCAAAGAAAGATGGTACTATGCGAATGTGCGTAGACTATCGTCGTCTTAACGAAGTTACTATCAAGAACAAATACCCTCTTCCAAGAATCGATGATCTTTTTGATCAAATGACCGGTGCTCGTATCTTCTCTAAAATTGATTTAAGATTAGGATATTTCCAGCTCAAAATCAGACCGGAGGATATTCCAAAAACCGCTTTCACCACTCGCTACGGTTTATTTGAATATATCGTGGTTTCCTTCGGATTAACAAATGCTCCAGCCACCTTTATGAACATGATGAATAAGATCTTCATGGAGTATCTTGATAAGTTTGTGGTGGTTTGTATTAATGACATCCTTGTCTATTCCAAGAATGAAGTGGAGCACGCACAACATTTGCGTATGGTGCTTGACAAACTTCGTGAGCATCGACTTTATGCCAAATATTCCAAATGTGAGTTTTGGTTAAGGGAAGTAACTTTTCTTGGCCACGTCCTTTCTGAAGGCGGAGTTGCTGTCAATCCAAGTAATGTACAAAATGTACTTAATTGGAAGCAACCTCAGAATGTTTCCGAGGTCAGAAGTTTCCTTGGACTAGCAGGCTATTATCGTCGGTTCATTAAGAACTTTTCCAAGGTAGCAAAGCCCATAACCCAACTCCTTAAAAAGGATCATAAGTTTATTTGGACTAAGGCATGCGAATCAAGCTTTCATGAATTGCGTAAAAGGCTCACATCAGCCCCAGTGCTAGTAATGCCAAACATTCATAAGAGCTTTCATGTCTATTGTGATGTCTCTCACCAAGGACTGGGTTGCGTATTAATGCAAGAGGGCAAAGTGGTGGCCTATGCTTCACGCCAACTACGGCCTCACGAAGTTAACTATCCAACACATGATCTGGAATTAGCGGCCGTAGTTCATGCCTTAAAAATTTGGCGTCATTATCTTGCCTGCAGCAGATGTGAAATCTTCACTGACCATAAAAGTTTGAAATATTTCTTTACCCAATCAGATCTGAATTTGAGGCAAAGACGATGGTTGGAACTCATTAAAGATTACAATCTGGGTATCCATTATCATCCTGGAAAGGCCAATGTGGTAGCGGATGCTTTAAGTCGTAAGCTACACTGTATTACTGCCACCACCTTAAGTGATCAACCGGAGTTACTTTCTGAACTACAGAAATTTAATGTGGAAATTGTAAATGAAGGGTATGTTGCTACTCTAGCATTACAACCTACACTCTACTCTCAAATTCAAGCCGCTCAATCATTAGACAAAGATGTGACTAAAATAAAGGACGAGATACAGAGAAATCCGAGGTCCTTGTTTACCCTCAATCCCGATGGCCTAGTACTTCATGGAAAACAAATCTTCGTCCCTAATGATAAAAATCTACGTGGAACGATTTTGTCAGAAGCACATCATTCTCCTTTATCCATTCACCCGGGTTGTACAAAAATGTATCATGACATTCGCACTCATTATTGGTGGCCCAGCTTAAGGCGTGATATAGCGGTGTATGTTGCCATTTGTGATACATGTCAACGAGTTAAAGCCAAACATCAACGACCTGCAGGTTTACTTCAACCATTAAAAGTACCCGAATGGAAGTTTGACGAGGTTGGAATAGATTTTATTACGGGTCTCCCGAGGACACCTAACGGACATGATTCCATATGGGTTGTAGTGGACCGATTGACCAAAGTGGCTCATTTTATTCCGGTGCACACGACATATAATGGGGCAAAGCTTGCTGACCTCTATCTTACCCACATTGTAAGACTCCATGGAGTACCAAAGATAATAGTTTCAGACCAAGGCTCACAATTCACATCGCGATTTTGGGAAAAATTGCATGAGCTTCTCGGAACCAAACTTTTCTTTAGCATTGCTTTTCATCCTCAAACCGGGGGTCAAACTGAACGCACAAATCAGATTCTTGAAGATATGCTTCGAGCTTGTGCATTGGTGCATAATGCCAATTGGGAGAAATGTCTACCGTTCGCTGAGTTCTCTTATAATAACAGTTATCAATCTAGCCTTCAAATGTCACCATTTGAAGCTTTATATGGGAGAAAATGTAGAACACCTCTCTATTGGTCCGAAGTAGGCGAAAGACAATTTTATGGACCCTCCATTATAAATGAAGCTGAAAAGAATGTTACCCTTATTCGTGATCGGCTTAAAGAAGCCCAATCACGTCAGAAGAGCTATTCAGATCATCGTCGTCGTGAATTAAGTTTCGAAGTGGGCGATCATGTCTACCTTAAAGTATCTCCATTGCGGGGTACACGCCATTTTCAGATCCATGGCAAATTGGCTCCTCGTTACATCGGTCCTTATCGAATTCTTGCAAAACGAGGAAAAGTAGCCTATCTTTTGGAATTACCAGCACAACTCTCTGGCATTCATGATGTGTTCCATGTATCACAACTTAAGAAGTGTTTATGAGTTCCCACGGAGCTTACATCAATTGAAGACATAAACCTCCAACCCGATCTTTCCTATCAAGAATATCCAATACGAATTTTGGACACAACTGAACGCCATACTCACAACCATTGCATCAAAATGCTTAGAATCCAATAGAGCAATCATACAGCTGATGAGGCTACCTGGGAAAGGGAGGATCAACTTAGAGCTGAATTCCCTAACTTCTTTTAAACTACTAAATCTCGGGGACGAGATTTCTTTGTAAGGGGGGAGATCTGTAACATACCGTCAAAACCCTTTTAGAAGCTATGTACTATTAAATGGTGGTGGAAAATAAAAATTTTCTCATTTGAGTTTGAGGTAAATATTCTTTTCCTAGCCCCGTTTATTTATTTTTAAGCATATGCATTGAAGCTATTTAAATAAATGAACCCGATAATTAAAATATCAAAATAATAATTTAAAAAATTATAAATAATGAAATAAATCAATTAGCTTGACCCATGTGTGTTGGGTAAATTATAAATTTTGCTAGATTTTATTTTCCTATTAGATTGTTCAAACAAAGAAATCAATTAAAAATCCAAATCTGAAAATTTCAGATCCTCTGGAGCCACTTTGGCACTCTATTTAAAAATTTGATCAAAAACATTTTGGTTTGGGGAATTTGTCCAAATTGTAGAGGAAATAGTACTTTACCATTTTACCATTTGGACTTTGACCTAATTGTCCCTGGAAACTATTTTAAACTAAGGGCAAAGATGGAACTTCAGCCTCAGATTTTTGACTTAGCCATTTTTCCAGTTTCTTCTCCTACACATACACACACAGCAGTACACTGCCAGGTGGGGGCTAGACTGCTGTGGGACCTGCTCGTCAGTTGCACCAGCATCACCATGTCAAGCTAGCGCCGCTTCCCCGGTAGACACGCGAGCAACACGCGTCGACGGCGCTGAGCGCCGCTCAACCTACACCTCACTGTCGGCCGCCATATTTAACCCTGCCGACCGACGCCCATCCTCTTCCCCTCGCCTGTGTTCCATTTTCGCAGAGAAACCGAGGACGACCGATTCGCATCCTCGATCGGCAAAGGAGTCTTCATGGGCGCCGGTGAGATCACCTCCATCATTCCGCATCATCGGAGGTGATTCAATCCCGTTTAACCTGCGTTCTAATCTCTACATTCGATGCCGTTTTTAATCCCTCAAAGCCCTATCGATTTGGTGTAGCCTATCTCCGGGAACGCGCGCCGCGTCCACTCGGGCCACCGGTGAACTCCGAGCGCCGCCTGGGAGCCATCAACGCCGTCGGGCTTCAAGACATCAAATCCGCCCAAGCCACTTCGCCAACACACTCACCACCTCAAGACGATCCCGAAACCTAGAGGAATCGAGTCGAGAAGCCCTCAGTCGGGAGATCTCTTCCATCTTCTTCACCTCCAGCCGCCGACATTCTCTAGCTCTACCTCTCTCTCAAGTGAGTCTCAGAGCGATTCCTCGTGCATAGAGCTACTCCATGTCATCACTAATTGATACATCTACTTCTCCTAGATCGCTTGGACCGGGAGCACTCCGCCGACGACGACCGCCAAGCCGTACCGCCATCGGGACCGAACCAGGCGTTTGGGAGCTTGCCGGGCCTTGTCTACGCTTTGGTAAGGTTCTGGGAAGTCCCTAGCCTCACATGCATGCATGCACGCGCGCTGAAGAAGTCCCGAGTTTGTTAAGCACTTGCAAGCCGAGGCGGGTCGCCGCTTCTCCCGCTACTGCTGTCGCAATACACCGCCGTGGCTCGCAAGATGGACATCGTTGGTTTCATCTAGGGCCCCTCTACCATCTTCCCAATGGCCGCATCGTCTGAAACCAAAGCATTCGCCGCCGGGATCGCCGCGAAGCTCGCCACCGCGCCGCTGCTCTGCCCTAGCTGTGCTCAGGGGCTAGACTGGGAATAGATAGATTCACCAGGGACCTTTTAGCATTTTACTCAGAGCCCTATAGGTGGGGACAGGACCTTGTTGCAATTAGGCAAGAACCCGAGTACTACTTTGCTTAAATACCTGTGCCACGTGCTGGGGACCGCGGGTTTCATTTGCCAAAACCCTAGGGACTCCAGAGCAAATGTGCAGTCGCTGACTGGTGGACCCGAGCCGTTTTAAAATTGTAAAATCTTTTATAAATAAGAAACATGTTTTCTGATAAACTGAAAAAATAGCTTTAACTTTGAAAATTCAAAATAAATTCATTATAACTCCAAAAATTTCAAACTAAATTTTGTTGAATTCATATTTTTATGCTCTATCATCTAGAAATGCTAAACTCAACAGAACTTTAGAAATTTATGTTTTAAAATTTAAAGTGTGCATATAGGCTTTAAATAAATTGTTCCAACTTTAAAAAAATTATAACTTTTAGATGGGGACTGTTTAAATGGAAATTTTTGTACTAAAAAATTAGTCAACTCAGTATCACATCACCCCAAGCACAACATTTAATTTAGAGCATATTAAACTTTCTTTTACACAAATATAATTCGGATTTTACGTGCATGTTTAGACGACGATCAGGTTCTCGTTGAGGAGGTGCATTATATAGCTGGACCAGGGGTGGAACAAGAGCAAGGCAAGCCACCTTCCTCTCTCCCTTTGACCATATTGATCCTATATTTGAAGGTTTAAAATATTGTTTGCAAAGATGCATGATAAATTTACAAATTAAAAAGATGGGTAGTTTGATTGATTATAGTTATTCCTAAAACTGCATGTTATCCATTTGAAAAACTCCACTTATTATTTGACACCCTTAGGATACGTTAAATACTATTATATTTTGACAATTTGATTTACGTCAAGTATCGTCACGACAGCTTAGCAATGCTTAGATTAAACTATTACAATCATTATGGGCATCTTATTATTTCTGAAACTTATTGTTTTAAATAACCACTCTTTTAAAGTAAACGTGTTATTATTTGTGAAAAGAATATTTAAGTCTTGGGCAGCAAGTGGTACACATATGGTATTTAGTTGTGTATCGATAGGGGGAGTGTATGCCTGAGATATTTAAGGACTTCACTCAATGTCAGTCACTTGTGTTTATAGTACGACCACATGTGCTATTATGGGATAGCCATAGCTGATTAAGTTGTTCATGGTTTAGTCTTGCATTATGGTAGGCCGTTGTAGTATGAATTAGTCTTAGCGATAATTCATAGGAACTACCTATTTACCTATATGGTAGTTTAGGCGGCTAAGTCTGTCTAATACAACGATATGGTGCCTCATGGTAGGAAAGGATGTTTTCGCTATCATGGTGTTAGGCTCAGGCGTGGGCCCGCCTCCTAACGGTTCTAGGTCATATGCCTAGGACGGAATCACACCTATCGTGCTGGTGCAAGGCTAAATCATGAGTAATGTAAAGGCTATGTTGTGAGTAGTAAATCGGGTACTTCGGTATCACGTGGCATGTTTTACATGATTACTATTTTACATCATGTGGGTACAGTGTACGAGCTCTGCAGAGTTTTGAACTAATTGGTTAGCCGCGCTCACGGTTATGAGCGGCATAAGAATATGTGTTGAGTATAGACGAATGATTTTTACTCTGTGTTCTTACTACCTTTACAATTAAATGTTTCGAGATGTTGCGAGAAATAATTTGAAATGATTCATATACTTGATGCTTTGGATAGTGCCAAGTATTATACAATGTGAGGTTTTACTTTGCAAATATGATGCCATGATGATAAATTTTAGTTTTACTAAAGGTTTATTTGCTCCATGTTACTTAGAAAATGACTTCTGGAAATAAAACTTGCTTTCTGCTGAAAATAAGCCTACTTGAGCCTTCCCTTTGATAATGTCATGCATGTATGTTACGATTGGCGATGCCAGTACATTATTCGTAATGTACTGACTCTTGCTATTATCGTTGTTTTTCTGTTCCAAATGTTTTCTTTTAGAATCAGACGCATGAGAGTCCTTTAATGACGATGAATGCTTTGATGGGGATGCTCCTGAGTTTCAGAATGGTTCTAACTAGGGTCTACCCTGGTCGGTTGCAGAAACGGTTTTGGGTAGAATAATGCTTCCGCTGAACCACTAACTATTGGGCCGGTCGGTCATATGTATAGTTAAGACAAGGTTTATGTAATAGCTAAGACTCTGAACTCCCTTGTTAAGATATCATCTGCTAGATGAAAGTGTATTAGTAAGTTTTATAATTTTATGACTTGCTAGCACATGAGTATGAATCTTGAACATTGGAAATGTTGTAGAGCTCATGCAATTTGGTCAAGTCTCCTGGATGTGTAACACATCTGGTCGCCACCTTCGAGTGGTTTGACGGGCACATACCAGGCTGAAGTTGACTGGCACGCGTGAGTCCCAGCAATATTTCCCTTGTTCAATATTCGGTACCTCGGAATTTATATTGATGATGTTACTTGTGATTTTTCCTTCACATAGCGGTTCGAATGGCTATTATGCGTGTATGGATCCCATTCACCGAGACTATGTGGGAATCACAATTAGCATTAGAAAATATAAGTTTCGGCGTGCTCGACACCTTCCTCCCCACACCGCCCTCAAATCCCCCTCCCCTTCCTCTCCATTTTCCCCCTTCTCCTCCTCCCTCACCGCCGGGCTCGGCGCCGCTCGCCGCGCCTCAACCACTACCGTTGGTGAGTCCCCCCTTCTCCTTCCGTCAGCCGCCGCTTGCACTGAGAGAAAAGGGAGAGAGACAGAGAGAAAGAGAGAAGAGAAGAGAGGAAGGAAGAAGAAAGGAGCCGAGAGAGAGGAGGGAGCAGGGGAAAAAGAATGAGAGAGGAGAGACAAAGAAAAGAGAGAAAAAGAAAAGAGAGAAAGAGAAAAAGGGAAATTTAGGAAATTAGGAGGGGAAAATTTTAATTTAGACATGTATATCTATCCTTATTTGTCGGTAAATCAATCGTCGGTTATTTTTGGAAAAACTTCTAGAAAATAAATCGGGATTATTTAATAAACTAGGATTAATTACCTAATTGGTTACTTATTGGATGGGTTATTTATTTAGCTATTTATTTAGATATTTATTTAGTAAGTTTTATATATATATATATATATATATATATATATATATATATATGTTTATAATTATCAGAGGATTAGTCGTCGGCTATTTTTGAAATCCTTATATAATAAATTGCGGTTATCTATTTAATCGGTGATTTATTTAGGTATTTAGTCTATTAGTTATCTATTCAGTTTTCCCTCGTTAATCTATTTATCCACTCGGTTATTCATTGTGGTTATTTCGTCATTCATTCATTAGGGTTAATTATTAAATTGGAATCTAATTTATTTGGAATCGCGTAAATTAAAATGAGTTAATACTTTAATCAGCTAACGCAATATATTAGAACAAAGTGGATTAAAATCGGAATAGAACTATTTCGTCAATATAGGAATTGATACCAAAATTCGACGCTCGCGTTCGATCTTTTCTTTAATCGGATCTTATTGGATTTTAATTGAATTCTAACCGAATTCAAATCAATTTCTTTCGCACGTAATTCTAGACCCCGAGGGAGTTGCGAGTCCAATCGAGGATCAAGACCCGCAGGGCTTTGAGCAAGGCAAGTCATCACTAATCCTTGAACATGTTGATCCCAATTGCGAACTTTCTTTGTTTACAAATGAAATTGCATGCAAATGGTGAATACCCTACTTGTTATTGTGCCATGCCTTTGACTATTGTTTACCTTATTCCCTTGTACCCATAAATGTGTGTGAGTTCCTAGTCATTTCTGACAAATGCTTAGTAATGCTAATTTAGATTCATGCATTCTCATATTTATTAAATGCTATATGCTTGGGCAATTACCTTAGGGAAGGTAATTGATATGCGGCATGTGGAGACATGAGCGTCACATTGCCATGACATTGATGACATGGTTTGCGAAAGGAGAAATAAAACTAAACAAATGTTTTAGATTGGGGCGGCTGGATGACTTGGGTGGAATCCGGTTAAGGCTAGTGCCGTCCCTGGTCAATTAAGGACCGAGCCATGAGATAAACATGAAACGAGCTAGTACAACCGTACTTCTCGATGGGTATAGACCTAGCAGATTAAATAGCCGAACGAAGGCAGTATCCCTGCATAGTGGTTCACTTAGGTGTGTGAATAGGCGAAAAGCCTACAGGTGGGTAACCCTCAGTCGGTAACCGAACTGAAACTGGAATTAATTTCAACTTAAAGAATGAGTGAGTTTTCCCCTCTCGGGAGCGTCAGAACTCCTCCCACTGCTAGAAACCATGTACGGCTAGAGTGCAGGAGGGCTCAAGTTCATGGAGCGGGTACTGCCAAAGTAAGGTTATTGAAAGGCTTTGCTGTGACGCATCTCATTCGTTGGGACTTTGGCTCATGTGTTGAGCAAGTCACGGAGTACGGGTAAAGTGTACATCCACTGCAGTGTGAGTAACTCAAATCTATTCCAATAGACGTGCTCGCGGATATGGAGCACCGAGACAAGTTTTTCGCTTGGCTAGCCTCTAAATTTTAAAATGATAGGATGGGCATGCATAATGATTTTTATGTGCTAGTGGTTCAACTTCTTGGAAAGCGAGAAGGGGTAGACCCCAGAAAACCATGACGAACCAGTGGCGGAAAGATATCCTTGGGATCACAATGGATAGTGAACAGAACCGTCATTGATTAATGAACTATGGTATTAAAACTTGATCAGTCTATGCTAGGTCTTAGGCTTGTGAAAAAAATTGCAAAACTAGCTTTACGCAAAAGAACCACAGTCGTTCCTTGTTTATCCCCTATCATATGCATCATTGCTGTGGTGGCTTGCTGAGTACGGTTGGTACTCACCCTTGCTATATGCAAAACATTTAGATGTGGGCGATGAAGTCCCCGAAGACCCGTACAAGTACTACCAGGAGGGTATGGAAGACGATGGCGCTCAGTAGGTCTTAGACTCAGTCGTTGCCTGTGGCAATGACGTGCCGCTGCCTTAACTCCACTGCCTTATCTATATTCTGCTTTTACTTGTATTCCGTACCGTTTGGTCCCTTGTTCTAGACTATTGCCTTCGGGTGCTATATTGTAATATTTTTCGCATAAGACGATTGGGGTATGAACGCTTGATGATTCGGCAATGTAATCGTGGGTACCAGGCTACTCGATCCAGGGAAATGGTACTATGAACACGAGTGATTCCTGTTTCAAAAACGGAGGTCTACACTTGCGGGGCCCACCAGGCTGAGCTGGCTCCGACATGGGCAGCCACGCTGGCAAGAGTAGGGAGAAGAGGCCAAGCGGTCGATTCCAACAGTGGACGACGATGGGACGATGTCGACAAATGGCAGCGAGGCAGAGGGAAAGGACGACACCGGCGGGTAGAGGAGGAGGAGGGGAATCGATTCGTCAGTGCGGACTCGAGAGAACAGGCACGATGGCGGCCGATGGCGGTGACAAGGTTCCTCGGATGTCCAATGTAGCCGCGGGAGAGGTGTGACAACAAGTCTGCGCAGATCGAATTGGTTTGGCTCATGCGTCAAGCTAGGCGGTGTGACGCACGCCGAAGAAGCCCGAGACCCAATGGTCATCAGAGTTGGGCGCGCGACGGCAAGGTGCAGTGGCGAGACAAAGCGGTGCGACGAGAGAGCAAGAGAAAAGGGAAAGCGGCGGGAAGCGTGAGAAAGGAGGCGAGCGGCCATGGCGGTGCTCCGGGATGCTTCAAGGGGCTCAAGGAGGATGCGGGTGTCGGGGAGTGGGAAGGGAACAGCCGACGGTGGCCGCACGACTGCACACAACGACGGCGAAATGGCAGGCATGGTGATGAGATAGGGGAGGAGACCGGTGGTCAGGGAAGAGGCTTGGGAAGGTCGAAGGAAGCTCAAGGAGGGTGGGGGCGAGTGGTTTGAAGACAGATCGGCTGGCGGTAGCTCTTGACTGAGCGTGGCGGCGGCATGACAGGATCGGTGGTGGAATCGGAATGATGGCGAGAGGAGAAAAAATAAAGCTGACAGCTAGAGTGCGGCTAATGAAAGCTAGCTAGGACATTAAGGAGCATGGCGAGGAGTTCACTGTCAGGTGAGACGACACCGGCGATGGCTAATAGCGAGAAAATGGGAAGCCGACAGCGAAGGGTGAACGGCGACGGCGTAGGCCAGGATGCCGGGAGGTGGCGATCGGAGACCGGCATCGTGCCAAGAGTGCGGTGAAGAGGAAGTCACAAACAGATGGGTTCGAGGGGCGCTGGGACGAGCGAGTGGCAACGACCGGCTTCGAGGAAGAAGGCAGCAAGGCTTCGCCGTCTTGAGCCTAGAGGTACGAAGCAAGAGGAGGAGGAAGGGGGGTATTTATAGGCGCCGGGGTGGGATGGCTTGGCGGCGAAGGGAACCCGAGGGGGTTAGCTGGTGCGGTCCAAGTGGGCCACCGGTGAGCTGCAAGTGCAACATCAGCGCCCTTCGGCTCCACGCGCAAGGAGACAAGGGAGAGAGAGAGAGCGTTCGAGCCCAGGGAAAAGGAAAAGGAGGAGGAGAAAGGGTGATTTGTCTCCTCCGTTTTGGGAAACAAGGCTGTCGGTGCACGTGGGGGTGGCATCCGCGCCTTGGTAGCAACCGGCGTGGCCGACGGGGCCACGGATGATGACAGCAAAAAGGGGAATGGGGGTTAGACGCTAGTGAGGGCAATACGGTCGCCGCAGCAGGGCAAGCAAGCACAGTGGCGTCGGCTTGTCTCCCGGTCAGCCACGCACGTGAGCGGGCAAGAAAATGGTGGCCGGCGTGGCCAAAAATTTGAATGGCGACGGCGGCAGCGATTTGGGTGCGACGGCGACGACATTTGGGCGAAAGCGAGAAAGGGTGAGGAGACGCAAGGGAGAGAGACGGAGCGCTGCCTGTCCTCGGCACGTGCAGCGCACATGACCGGGGAGACGAGCCGACGGGCTGAAGGGCCGAGGACGGCGCGATTTGACTGGGCCAAAAAAGTGGAGGCGCCTAGGCAGGAAAAAGGAGGGAGAGAGGGAATGGGCCGGTCGAGGAGAGAATGGCGACCCAAGAAGAAAGGAGGTGACATCGACTTTTTCTGAAAATTTTCTTTAAGGAATTGGAGGGGCAATTGAGGTAGGATTTGAATTCAAATTTCATATTTGAACTCAGAGAAATAGGGAGGAGTCAAGGAGGGGCACAAATTGGAAATTTTGATATTCTTGGAATAGGTTTTATATTTGGAGATTTTGGAAGGTTTGAGGGGGAATTTAAGGGGACAATAAATTGAATTTGAAATCTGGATTTCAAATTCAAGGTTTGAATTCAAAGAACTTATTGTTAGGAGAAGCTAGAGGGCAATAGGGTATGATTTGAGATTGGGACTCAAAATTTGACAATTTAGCCAAGCGAAAACAGGGGATCAAGGAGAGGGCATCAACCCGAGATTTTAGTATTTTTGGGATGGCTCTATGTTTGGAGACTTGTAGGAATATTTAGATGAGATTTCGAATGAGAGTGGAATCTTGGGAGAGTAGGTTCAATGGTGGAGTTGAATCTGAATTGGATCAAATATTCGGAGAAGATTCAAAAGGAAGATACATAGATAGATAGATAGATAGATAGATAGATAGATAGAGAAGGAAAGAGAGAGTGGAACGTGAGAGTTTGAATTCAAACTCGAGAATTGATTTTAGGGAATTTTATTTTGTAGCGAGAATTTGGAGATGGCTTGAGCGTCGGTTCAAATATTCTGAGAGGTTATTGAACTTGGATAATTTCGGGAGAAATTGGTCGAATGAGATTTAAGAAAGAAATTCGATTGTGAAGATTCGAATTCCAAGGATCGTTTTCAGTAAATCAAGGGAAGAGCTTAGAATTTATGAGCTAGATGCTTGGACTGAGTTGAATTCAAGGATTCGACAAAATTTGCAGTTAGGGTTTTAGGAGCGATATTCCAATATAAAGGTTCAAACTTTGAGACTAGTTTCAAATGGAAATTTTGAGAGGTTAGATCAGGGATTTGAATTCGCCGAATTTGAGATTTGAAATCTTGGGAACTTCGTAGGGAGGAATCGGGAATGATTTAAGCGCAGACTCAAATCTGAATTGGAATTATTTGAAGGGATATTTCTCTGTAGAGGTTTAGGAAGGAAATTCGATAATTCGAATTTTGAGATTATGTTTGGAAGAAAATTTAAGGAGGCAATTTTTGACATCAGGGAGTGGAGACAACTGAGGGATTTAAATTGAGATCTACGGCACAACTTAGACTCGACACTCAAAGGACAAAATTTTCGCAATTAAGAATTTCTTAAATTAGCTTTTAACGTCACGCGAAAATCGGGGCATTACAGCGTGCGAGGCTCATGCGGCTCGTGCATGGGCCGGCGTAGGCTGAGGTAGCCGAGGCGGCCCAAGCAGGAGGAGGGGAAGAAGTTGGGCTGGAGGAGGAAGGGGGAGGCCCAAGAGGGAGGAGGAAGGGCAAGAGAAAGAATAAGTCCACTTTGACTCTCTCAAATATTGGTCCAATCTAATTCGTACCTCTCAACTGCAATGTCAGATATACCCCCCAACTATTGAAACCGGTGCAAAATGGCTTCCTCGGTGGTTTTGTGGGCAGTTTTCGCTAACGTGGCTCGTTCACTTTGTCAAACTGGCTGAGTCAACATGTGGGGCCCACATGTTAGTGCCTCATCTTTTTCCTTCTCTTTCTCTTCTCTCTCTCCTCCCACCTCTTTCTATCTACCGCTTACGGAGCCTCTCCAACTTGTGGCGGCACTAGGTTCCCATCCTGCGCAGTGCGGTGCCGCATCGTGCGACGACATCGGCGACCACCAATTCCCGCTGCTGCACCTTGAGCTGGCCCCAGCACAACTTGGTCCACCGCTCCACGTAGGCGTCGAGGAGGCGCATGGTCTCCATGTGCACCCAGGGTTGCCCCGACACGCTCTTCCTCCTCCGCTTCAGCTCCTCCTTCCCTGTCGCCTCCTACGCCATCCTCCACCGCAGTCGATCACGGTGCCGACGGTTCAGATCTAGATCTAGGAGAGGCGCCCGTCGCGCCCGCTCTTCCCGTCCACTGGCTAGGAGAGAGATGGGAAAGAGATGGGAGAGATGGAAAGAGGAGGAAGTAGATCGACGGCACAACACGACGCTGCATGGGGGCACAGCTGGGCACGCTATGGCCGACGGCAATACGTAGTGTGGGCGTGGCTCTCCGTCGGGGCTGACGACGTGGCACCTGTCGAGGCACCGCGTCCAAAGGCAGTGCGTGCAGCTTTCCGTCGGGGCCGACGACGCGGCGCATCATGGGGATGCGGCTTTTCGTCGGGGCTCAGCTCCCTTGCTTCATTGTTGTCGTCGCCTATTGTCGCTCGCTACCGTGCACCCCCTATTGCCGCTGAGAAAATACGGGTGAGGGACGGGTAGAGAAAGAATGAGAGAGAGTGATGGGAGTATGATAGGTAGGCCCTACGTTATTTTTTTACTATTTTTAATGATTGGGATGCCACCTGGACGCCACATCAACAAATACCACTATCAATATTGCTATGGGAGTTAAATTACACCGGTTTCAATAGTTGGGGGTCAAAATGTCTGGTATTGCGGTTGAGGGGTACGAATTAGATTGGAACAATATTTGAGGGATTCAGAGTGAACTTTTCCGCGAGAAAAAGGGAAAGAAGGGTGAAGATGCCAAGTGGGCCAGCGGGAGGAGATGGGCCAAAATGGCCCAAGGAAGGAAAGGGATTTAATTTTAGGTTTTTCTTTGTAGGAATCTCTAAGAAATGGTTATTGTTTATTAAAATTACTTAGGGTGCTCTGAAAATTTAAGTAAAATTTGAGGGCTCCTTCTAGACCATGGAGAATTTAAGAAAAAAATACTCCAAGCCATATTTGACTTTTCTTGTACGCATTTTATTATTGTTTGAGGTTTCTTGATGGCTTTTAATAATTTATATTATTCTATTTGGAGAATGATTTTTAATTTGGGATGAACTTATAGAGAGCACAGTTGCCGAGGTACCACGAGGTGGAGCGATAAGGTGTTGGGGTCATCAACATCCTAACATAGCAATGCAATTACTATGTAGGTTCGTTGGTTCGTCGCACGAACTAAGGCTAGTCTAGTTAATGTGCACACTAGCAATGCAATTTTGCAAATAAATAATTTTATAAATTGGGAGCAAAGATAGTCAAAGGGTGACATGCTTCTGTCTTCGTCTTCAATGTCTTCAAAACCTCGTTTCCAAAATAATTTCATTATCGAGTACGCGCACAAGAGAAAACCACACAAAACCTTAAAAATAAAATATTATATTAATAACTAATAGTTACATTAGTTGGATCTCAATTTTCAAAAAAAAAAAGTTGGAGACTTGAACGGGGTCGATCAAAGCGACCGATAGCGAGATGTATTTTTGAATATTAAAATATTTTCTGGAAAGAGGAAAATGATTTATTTAAAATGGAAAGGAATATTCCAAAGAATATTCTCTGGGCTGGGAAAGAGGAGGTAGGAATATTGGACTTTGTTTTAGGGGGGAAGGGTTGGATTATGGGCTCAGGCCCAAGAGAAAAGGAACTAGGTTGACGGATAAGAATTAGACTTGGAGAGGAGGGGGTCGGTGTATTTCGGATATTGGGCCAGTCCACTAGTTTTGACCGAGGAGATATGGTGTGGTGGCCGAGGCTTACTAGGCCTTGCAGGCCGCCTAAGCCGGCCGATGAGCCGTTGGCCTGGCCTGTGGCCGCCGCACCTTGCTGGCGCAAGGCGGGCCTGGCAGCCACGTCATCCGTAGCGCCGTCAACGAGCCGAGCTCGAACGAGCTTGCCTGTCTAGGCTCGAGCTCGACACAAGCTCAAGCCGAGCTCGAATCGAGCCTAATCCGCCTTCGAGCTTTTAAGCAGACTGGGCTCGAACTCGGTTAGGCTCACGAGCTCGACCGAGTATAGGATAATGTATATTTTGATGATAAAATTTTTATAAAAAACAATAATTTTAATTAATAATATTGAAGAAAAAATAAGAGAACTTAAGATTAATATATGATGTCAAAATACACTAATTTTTCATATGAATATATACTAATTTATCTTTAAGCTACTAACTTATCATATAAAAGATAAAAATTATACACATAGTTAGGCTCATGAGAAGCTTGAGCTCTCAACAAAACTCACGAGCTTGCAGTTAGGCTCGGGTTTGGCTCGTTAAGAGTTCGAGCCGAGCTCAAATCGAGTCTGAGACGAGCCGAGCTCGAGCAGCTCGCGAGCCTTGAGCTTTTTTGACAGCTCAAGATCGACGGCCTGCGACGGCCGACAGTGATCCGGCGAATGAAGGCGCGATAGGGGAAGTGGAGCACGGCGTTGGAACCAGTGGAGAAGGGCGACGAGGATGTAATGCTCGGATTGGGCGCCGAGTCACCAAAGACGGCGAGCGGCGGAGGCAGTCCGTTGCCGAGCGACAGTTGGTCGCCGGCGGCGACCAAATCCGCGGCGTAGGGGAGAGGGTTTGGCTTCGGGATAGGTGCGGCACGACGAGGGAGAGAAGAGGGCGGAAGAGGGAGGGGAGGATTTGCCCCAACCTTCGGCATCGGCGAGGACTTGGAGCGGTGGCAATGGCGGACGAGTGGTGGCAAATTTGGGGGTTTCGGCGGTGGTGATGTTCTGGTAGCGGCGAGGGGTGGCTACAGCGGCGGCAATGGCGTGGCTGGCCGACGCGACGCGTCGCTGCGGCGCCGCTGTGGCTGGTGTCATCAGCTGCGCCGCGCTGTCGCAGGATAGGGAAGAGGATACAGAAGCGATGGCAATGTGATGGGACGAGGAACTCGCGCGTGGGCTTGACTTTGGAGCTCGCCGGCCAGAGAAAATATCTCGAGCTCGGCCGATTTTTGTGCGCGGCGAATGGCGGAGAGGATTTTGCGCCGAGCTTCCAAGAAAGCGGGCCCCGCTAGGTTGGATATGACGCGTGCGAGCTCGGGCGACATGGCGGTATGTGCGCGACGCTGCTTCGGGAGAGAGAGATAACGAGAGAAGAATCGAGAGAGAACGGCGACGGGAGGAGGAAGAACCGAAGAAGGTGGAGGAGGAAGGAGAAGGGACTGACATGCGGGCCCGCGGTGGACCAGGCCGCGGGAGGAAAGAGAGGAGACGCCGGCGGGCTAAGGAGGGAAGAAAGAAGAGACAGAGGCCCAAATGAACAGTATACTTTGATATTTTTCCAGGAATTGAATGGAGGGATAATTGGAAGAATTGAAAGGATATTTGAATTCAAGAATTGATATTTGTGTACAGTAATTTATGACGAGTCAAGGGAAGAATAAAAGTATAGGCTTGGATGATTTTCTCGGAAAATTTGAATTTTTGGGAGGGAAGGATTTAGGGTTTGGGTGATTCACAAGGATTTAGGAAAGTTTCGAATTTCAAAATTAAAACCTTGGGATTTGGAGTGGAATTTTGGGATGAAGTTTTTAGGATATCAAGGAGAGACTCATTGAGATCTTTTGGTACTTAGTCCTTAAGGTCACACAAAGATCTAAAATTTTCGTAATTAGGATATTTTTATATGAAAATAATTTTCTTTTGACGGCCCGAAAAATCAAGGCTTTATAGTATGTGATATACCACTTCATAAAAATAATGCTCAAATTTGGATTGTAAAAAGTTAGAAAATATAATTCATTTGACTGTGAGCAGCAGACAGATTTCCACCTTGCTGAAGATATTGTGGTGTTATCGGAAGAGTTGACCGAATAGCCATCACTGCTAAGAACAACCAAGATCCGCGCGCCTATTCATTTTATTGTATTTTTCTTGATAAGTCACAAGAAAACATACATCTTTCGAGGAACAAATAAACAAATGGTGGCATGGATCTACATAACCCACAAATGGACTTTCCAAATTAAACCAACCATATTACTGATTACTCTCCCTTTATTTCACTAACATCCATATGAATCCCATGCATGAATCAATTTAAAACCAAAACGTATCACATAGAACTAGAAGAATGAAGAAAACTTTGACCAAAAGCAAAATACTCAAGATCGGGGCAAGTAGTAGTAGTTGATAACCCAGAATGTACAGATATTCAAAACCAGTAATGAAATCACGTTCAGAACTAGAAAAGCCTATCCACGATCAAGGTTGAAAGTAACTACAGTTATTGTTTTTTCTGCGAAGGACATGAGCGCAAACAATATCAATTAAACCTTTTTTGTGAGAGTCGCTCTCATGTTGGCCTGTAATATTTTCTTCTTCCTCTTCTTGGGCTCCGCCTCGCACTTCTTAGCGTGAGCAATGAGTGGCTCTCTCTCTCGAGCTGATGAAGGCTCGAGAAGGATTTCCTGGTAAGTCTTGTTACAAAGCCAACACTCGACTTGCTCTTGCTGACTTGGCCTTGCCACCTGATGGCCCGTTGCAGTGGCATCGAGGACGACCTCGTCGGACTCGATGACTGCGCCAGCGCCCTCATCAGCAGCAACGGCGGTGGTACTGCCGTTGGCAACGGCAGGGGCAGTGGCGTCGACCTTGATCTTGTCGTGGGTGTTGGTGTTGTCGACCGCGGCGGCATTGGCGCTGGCGTTGGGATCGACCTCGTCGCTGTTGATGAAGGTGAAGATGTTGTCGGCGCTGTCGACCGTGGCATTGGCGCTGCCGGCGCTGGAGCCAGCCTCGTAGCCCGTGGTGTTGGTCCTGGCAGTGGCAGTGTCGTCGACGCCCTCGTCGCTCGTGGCGCTCGTGTCGCTGCCACCAGCCGGGCCGGCACTGGTGCTGGCAACGTTAGAGACGGCAGAGTCAAAGGCAGCGGGATCGATCAGCTGGTACTGGAACTGGAAGGCGCCGGGCTTGAACTGAACCAGGATGACGGTCGTGTTCTCGCCCGATGGCAAGCCGAACTGAACAACCTCCTCACAGATGACACGCAGCTCTGCACCCTCCTGCATAGCAAAATTAATTGGTCACAGCAATATTGGCAACATCAGTTTTAACAGCGAAAGAATCGAACTCAAAGCAGATGGCAGTTTGTCAGTCAAGGCATGTATATTCAGTGCTAAACAAAGTACTGGTTTTGGGGGGTTTGGGGGATAGGCACTGTTATTTTACAAAAAGAGAAACCAGGTTGTTTATATTTCTTGGTTAAGTCACTTCCTAGAAAAGATAGCATAATTAACGCCAATAAGATATCATGTCCTGCCAAGAAGACAAACCGAGGGGAAAAAAGACTCACCAATAAACGGTCATGTATGTAAGCAACCACATCCGCACTTTCCACGCAAGACCTGCAGGGGAAAAAAAATACAGTACGTAATGCAGTTAGTATGGAATTATGAATGAAACAATATATTCAAAAAGGGGGGGGGGGGGGGGGGGGGAAAGCATGCCAATGAGTACTGGTGACATCAAAATGGTCAAATAGTTATTGACAGTTATTTTTTGCTGAAGAGTTACCACTTACCAGAGGCCTTGACTTGCTATAACAAGAAACTCCATGTCACCAGTTATGTCATCCTGACATAGAAAGGGCCATTTTCCATCAGATCCCACCCCGGCACCACAAACTTTATATTCTACCAAACGAACCTAGTTACACTTACAGTGAGGATGTCCGGATCACATATCAACATTTGCTCTTCACGATTTAAATCTTTGTTCTTCTTGAAAGCAAAATCACCTGAAATGTAAGTAGGTAAAACGCCAATCACAGTGTTATGTGGTTTTTTTTGTGCTATTACATGCAATCAATGAAAAACAGATCCAGACAAGACTATACCAATTGATCTTGAGATTGATACACTTTCCCCAAAATAACTGAGGACCCATTGTTCCTTGATTACATAATTCCCCATTACTTTTTCACACTCAACTCCAAGAGAAATTCCTCCTGCATTTTGAACTCTCTCTCTTTCAGACTCACTTGTTCTTGGTTTGTGATCGAAGGATAAATCAATAGCCTTTTGACACAACAGAAAAAAACACAAATGTTAGGCACCACAATAAACGAGCATGCAAATTAGGTAGCTACGAGAAATTCAATGGGGAAACAATCACTATACCAGACCACCATTTCTTGAGAGTACGCAACGAGAATCACCAGCATGTCCAACAATCATTTGGTTACCTCTGATGACAACCACACATGCTGTGCTCCCTTCATATTCAGGCCCAGTATATGTCGCCTGGAAAAAGAAGAGCAATTCTGAAGTATATAACACAGAATCGCAACATAGTTAGAAGGAAAAGGCTACCAAGAAATAGCTCAAGAAAGCCAACAGGCAAAGAAAAACATTTCTGAAAACCAAACCAGTGTACGAAAGAAATAACCATCGAAGGGATGTCGCAAACAATACCTCAATTTGGGTAGCATAGTATGATAAGAACCAAGGTGCAATGAGAACTTAAGAATCTGTTGGCCTCCAACTCAGTAAACCAGCCAATTGATATGTAACTAACTGAACCTTTTTTAATAGGAGCAATTAGTCGAGGTTAGCGTTAAACATATCTCTTCCAACTCCAAAGTACATCTCAAGAAAGAACAACAGTCTCAATATCACACACATTCTTCCATTTCCTTTTTCATAGATACAATATGCACACTGTCCAACAAATACAGTTTTGAGTAACTTCTTCATGATATGGATATTAAAAGACGCTAGGGGTTAAAAGATTACTACCTGTGGGAAAGGCCAAAGGTTTGCACAGACACCAGTCTTGAGAAAATACATCCATCCATTATCACGAGGAATAACTAACTCCCTCCAAGCATCGGACTGTTGCAGGTTCTCATCCATGCTGCAGCAATTACATAAGAATAATGATATCCCACATTTGCAAGTGCAGCTATAAACAAACTGATATAGACTAGGCAAAAATTAACCTAAAAAACACACTCTCCAGTGCGTTAGTCAGATTGTTGTGATAGTCTTCATGATGGCAAAGCTCAAAGTGAAATTGTTTTGCGCAATACGATGCTACTTCAGCTCCTGAGATAGAAAATAAACAACTCAGTACGGCAGCTCAATAGGATGGATCAAGATTACTTCTGTGCATAGAAGCTTATAAATCAAAACAATGTTATGAACACTAGTAGCAGAACATCACTTTAACAGGTATCATAAGAAAATAGAATTAGCCAACCTGTTAACTTGTGATTATCCTCTTAATTATCATGACTATTTATATTAACTCACATTCATGCAGTGTTTTATCCCTCATAAATTAAAATTTCTTTTTATGTAGTTCATGTTATCCTTGCAAGCATGCCGCACAAATGTGATTACTGAACTTGGTTCATTATCCTTAACCGTAGCATCATATTTATTTGAAAATTGACAGGTGAAAGTTCCATCATATACAGCAAAGTTTTCAAAACATGCACAAAGATAAACAAAGTGATACACGCAGACAAACATAGCATGACATAAACAGTTATGCCAACAATTTGGAGGGTTTGAAAAAAAAAAGATGAGAATGAAGCAAACCTCCATGGCCATCATAAACACCAAAGAATGACGTGGACGTGGTATCATCAAGATTTAGAATAGCTGCATGCTAGAGAATAAGGAGGGCATATGTCAGTCTTGGTATTTTACACAAATTACTTACAGATCAGTAAGATTTTTTTTGCAGAACTATCCTAATTTTTGTCATACAAAAGGCTGCAAGTTTACTCACAGCATCTTCCATCTTCTGACTCAATCCCTGCATAGATGACACGGCATACTTAATTCTGTCATTCTCTTCTTCAACAGTGAACTTCGATTCTACAGGAAGGCTGTTACCCATAGCGGAGCTTGCTTTGCTGAAAATTTAACATGAAAACAAATATACAACATTATTGACAAAAACGGGGAAAGAGTAAAGTGAATACACTTATAACAACAATACAGATCGATTAAATGCCAGAAAGCTTGTTTACATATGAAATAAAGTCAAGTAGAATCATCAGACTTGATATGGCACTACTTATCTAGCTCAAAGCACAGCGTGTAATTCGTTCTTTCATTCAGGGCTCTTAAATGCATTTTCGAGATATATAACATGGAAGTATCAATCTTCAGTTGCAGTGCTGCAGTATTTTGCACCTAAATCTTATTTTATTCAAGAATCAAGCAAGGAGGAATTAAAATATTACTGTGAACAAAATACACACAAGGTTTTCTATGAACACAATATAAGCTTTACTGACACAAATCATAACACCAAATTCCAAAGTGAGAAAAGAAGAGGAAACGAGCACATAAAGTGTACTGTACAAGGATGATCGATTTCCTCTAGATATGGCCACCTCTTCGGCGAATCAAAACTTAAACTATTGCAAACAGAGAATGAAGAACAGAAGAAGAAAAGCAAGAAGAATACAACATGCAACCTAACAGTACAGTACGGCACCGAACACCATCACAGAGAAGTGAAAAATAGGTAACAGACAAGGAAAAAATTGTACAATCGTTCGGTAAGGGAGAAGGAAGCCAAATCAAGATTTAAGAGATGGAAGTTTCTTTGATAGTTAAAGAATCAGAAGATTTACAAGCAATTCAATGGAGCGACACATGCAGAAATCATTGAACGAACAAATATCATCGAGTAAACAAAGCCATAATAGGACAGAGAGTTCTTTCCATACAGAAACTAAACCAAGAAAACAGAGAGACGTGTAGAGAAGAAGCATCCTGCATATTGCGTCAGGAACAGCGAAAAGAACAGAAGAAGGCATCTAGCTAATACAAATGCAGAAACTGGCACTTCCGCAACATACCAAAACAGAGCAAACTGAAAAGACAAGCAGAGAAGAGAAACGAATTGATGTGGTTTAATTTCTTGCGCTTGCACTGATAGAACCAGGAGCGAGACCAGGAAGCAATAGAGAAACGGAAGGGAAGTTCAACGTGTTCCGAGGAAGATCACCATGAAGCTTCGGTGCTCGTCAACCTACTCCAAGAAACCCGCACACCTAACTTCAAAAGCATCAAGCAACAACAACACGAGTACGGGAAGCCAAGAACACGAGGGAAAAAAATGATCACGGCCAGGTAAAATCTTAGTAAATTTCGGATTCCGGAACGCCGCAAGATTCGAGAAGTGGACGAGGAGCGGTGCTACTTGATCAAGACGTAGGAAGACGGGCGGATTGCATCAGGAACAGCAAAAAGAATAAGAAGAGGGCATTTGGTTGATACAAATTAAACTGACACCTCCGCAACACACCAAAACAAAACTGAAAAAAAAAAGCAGAGAAGAGAAACGAATTCATGGCGTCTAACTTCTCGCGCACGCACTGGTCGCGCCAGGAACCGTCAAGATCAGCGTGCTCCGATGGGAGAGAGGCGAACGGAGACCACCATGAAGCTTCGGTGCTCGTCAACCCCCTCATCCAACTCCAAAAAAACCACGCCTCAAATGCATCAAGCAACAACATCACGGGTACAAGAAGCCAAGAACACGAAAAAAAACAAAGAGAATCAGAGCGCGGTAAAGAAGTTCCAAGTTTCGGATGCCTAAACGCCTCCAGATTCAAGAAAGAGTTCGACGCGGGTACAAGAAGCCAAGAACACGAAAAAAAACAAAGAGAATCAGAGCGCGGTAAAGAAATTCCAAGTTTCGGATGCCGAAACGCCTCCAGATTCAAGAAAGAGTTCGACGCGCGGTGCCGCTCGATCAATGCCACTCAGCGAAGACAAGAACGAGAGGACCGCGACACGAAACACCAAGCAAACAAACACCACCACCAATGGAGCAAGATCGAAGAAGAGTAGGGAGAAGAATCTCACGGCGCTTTCGGAGAAGTAGGGTTTAGGGATGGAGGCGGTGGACGAAACCAGAGGAGAGAAGAGAAGTGGGAGAGAGATATCACCTCACCTGTCACCTTTCGCCGCGGCTGCTCTTGAGACGCGAGAGAGAGAGAGAGAGAGAGAGAGGCGAAAAAGTGGTTGGGCTGCGAAGTGCAAAGCGTGCGCTTAAGTACCTGGAACTGACGCATCTCCTCCGTCGGATCGTCCCACGTGGCTGATCCAACGCTCGAGGAGTGCCCCCATCCTGTGGCTGGTGGGTCCCCACGGATCCCTCGCCCTGCATGACCCATCCACGTGTAATTCTCTTTTACTCAACTACTCAGTTCAATTTCTCAAAAAAAAAAAACTACTCAGTTCAATCTGAGTACAGTTTTTACACATAATCTGGAACAGGACAGCTTCCATACAATTTCCACACGAATCAATTCATGTTCTTTTGTATGGATGACGAAAATTCTAGCATTTCAAATCCCAGATTAAAAAAATCCTGTAATACGATATGATCAAGCCTAAGCAGGATTAGCTGAACTGGAATTTGTAATATTACATGGCAAGATAATATAAGTTTATTTACAACTTAATCCAGTACATCGATCACATCATGTTGGCAAATGGTATGATGATGTTATCAAGCTTAGAAGGTAGAGACCTGCGGCTGCTGGCCTTGCTGTGATCCGCCGATTCCAGTGCGCGTGATGTCTGAAGGGCCATCTCAGAATGGAGCCGCAGGCAGCTCATAGCCATCTAGAAAAACATGCCAATGGAGTAAGATGACAGTGTGAAAAGTTACTGAGTTTCCAGCTTATACTGAATTGGTTTCTCTTTTAAGTAAAAACTGGTTTCAAGCTTGTAAGTAAAAATAAGTCCTGTTTTTGGTTACAAATTGCTGAAAAGAGCTGGGTCACTGAATTTGTAAATCAGAATACTGAAGGAATGAGAGAAATGAGTAGGTTACTGAAAACTAAAGCATATGTAGGTTACTGAAATGAGTAGGCGATGCAGACAAAATTTGATATAAAACCTGCATAACTGTACTCATTCGTTGGTCAAAAAATGACCTGTTATTATTATGTGTGGTTCTAAGAAACAAATGGTCACCCTATTATATCATAGTTGCTCTGTCGACGAACAAAACACAAATGAGTGATCGATAACAGATATATCCCCCCATAATGACCAGAGTACTTACTGATGTGCATTCTGTATCAGGATCTCTTTCTGCAACATGAAGAGTCCATGTGCGTATCCACTCCAAACCAGTAGAAACGTCCTGATTTCCTTCTATAAGAGCCGATGCGACATACGACGGATGCAGCGCTATCAGTATGCAAGAAGCTGCAAACAACACAGACCTTCTGACATATGCTTCGGGATGTTGTGAAACAGCCCTGTAGAAACAAAATTTAATGTCAAAATCTTACCACTTGGTTATTACTAAGAAAGTTCCTTAACACGGAAATGCTTGTTTAGGCTTGGCATACCTAGATCTGATCATATCAAGAAGAGCTGGGGCAACAGCTGATGCTTCTGGATGCATTGCCATGCACTTCATACAGACACCAAGCATGTATATCAATTTACCTAGGACAACAAAGTCCCGATTAAGCAAGTCAACACCATGTGATCTTTTATCATATCCTTGCATAACAGGGAGCATGAAAGCAGCAGCATACAAAGGAAATCTGTTTTTTGACCACTCTGTCTGCAAATCTTTAGCTTTTCCAAGACCCCATTTACGAGATTTTCCTGATTTAACTTGACCAGATCTAGATGGAACTTCTCTTTCATACCGGTGTGACCAATTCAGAAGTGTTCCTGATTCTGAGACTTCCCTCCAAGGACCTGCACCAGCAGGGCCTCGATCACTAGGAACTAGCCAAGAGGGAGAGGTGTCAGATATCAAGTTTCCATGCCGCAGCTCTCTCCTTACAATTTTAGTTTCAGCAAGCTCCTGTGCGGCCTCAGTCATAACATCAATAATCAAAATACGCTGACTTACATCCACGCTTGATGAGTACAGCAATTTGGTGAGAACATCTAATGATTCAAATGTGCAGGTTACCAGCAAGGCAACTAATGCCTTCTGTCTCTTTTCTTCAGCAGAATCTTCCTCTCCTTCCATTGCCACATCAGAACAACGAACATGCACAAGTGCTCTAACAAGATCACCTGAGTTGTGGCGTAGTTCGTCAGGTGATGCTCTCACAAGCTTTTCGGCAGAACACAGAGCGTTTTCAACCTTGGGTAAGAAAAAGGGAGGATGATCAGGATTTTACAATAATTTTCTCTGGAAAGTACAGGTAGCACTAACTAGAAACTTACACCGTCTGGATCATCAGGTTTTCGTAGTGCAGAAGCAAGATCTGTTAATTGGGTGAATTTCTTCTGCAAATCTGTGTCATCGTCTGACAAATCATATGGCTCCAGGGATGAATCACTGGAGGCATCATTGTTCATTATTTCCTCATCACATTCTTCCTCTTCGAAATGCCCATTCACAGCAGGACCAGACGTTTCACAAGAATCTAGTGATTTGATCTCAATGATTTTTGCCCTGTTCTCTGAAGTATCATGTTTCATAGCCTTTGCCCTTCTCTCACAAGCATGTTTCTTGTTCTCCGGCAAAGATGGTTTCAGTTTGCTTATAAGTTCTACATCCTTTGAAGGGGCTGTGATTTCCTTTGGAGATAAAACCCCAAAGTCCCACTCAACATTCTCACAACAGTTATCATCAAGGTATAGAGGATTGTTTGGATCAACAACTTTAGAAAATGTCAATGCAATAGCACTGGCCATCTTCCGGATTAAATCAATTGGGCTCTCTAACCTACCTACAACAAAAGAGCATTCAGTATTACCATAATAATATTACGATAAGCTAATGCAAAGGGGGAAAATACTCACAGCTTACTCCTTCAAGAATATTGTTCAATACATCTTTAGTTGTTTCTAATTCTCTTTTTGACATCTTCTCCAAACATAACCCAATTGCTGCAGTGATGTCTGAGTGTTGTTTAAGGGGAACAAGTCAAATGATAATTTGCAAATAAAAAATGTGCAATACAGTTTTGAGTGCCT
This sequence comes from Oryza officinalis, assembly GCA_008326285.1. Lineage (NCBI taxonomy): Eukaryota > Viridiplantae > Streptophyta > Magnoliopsida > Poales > Poaceae > Oryza > Oryza officinalis. Next base: position 41,482,357 of record BDMV01000002.1, on the reverse strand, counting down.
CAAAGGATACAAGCTTGTTGCTCCACTGAGTATGACTGGACAAACTCTTTCTTGGACCAAACACTGACTAAATTTTGCAGTGTACCAAGGAAGATCGATGTCCTTTTCTTCTGAGTTTCTGTGCCTGAATTTGGTGGGAATTCAAAGACAGCATAGTGAAGAATCCATCTCAGACAACATAGAGGGAATGTTTTCCAAAGCAAAAATTTGTCGACAAACATCACCCTGAAGAAAGTACAGAGAATTATACGATGAAAGAAAAGAAAAGACATGTTGAAGATTATTTATTCAATTGCTGCATGCCAATTATACGCTGAATAGACACCCATAATAAGCCCATGCTGAAAATTAAGTAAACATAAAGGGCACCCTGTTTGTCCTTCATAGGAATGCAGTAACAAAGACATACAGGGTATCTGAAGATTATCATTCACCTTACCTAAAACATCCACTAACTGAAAAAAATAAACCTCAGAAGTACTTTTTCCTTCACATATCAATGTAGCATGCCAGACACAGATGAACCAACAAGGTGGATAAGCTAAAAAACAAGCACGTCAAGTGTTGCATAGGATTAAAATGCACCTATGTACTATCTCACCTCATAACAGTTTTATGCATGAAGCTCTGATTAAACAAAGTCCACAGAATCCAGTATGCCTCCTCATCGCTTGTATGTTGTGATGCAAGTTGGCGCAACATCTCTTCCGCCAACCTTTCAACAGAATGCTGGTCTCTAATTGCCTCAACCACATTAAACCAAAATTGGGAAACATGCTTGATCATGTCAGGACTTATGGTTTTATGATCAGATTCCATACATCTCTTTAAGTGACTACGGATCCTAGGAATCAGCTCAGCAACTAAAATGCCTGAAAAGAGCAGAATAGGGAAAAAGGAAAGCTACATAGATTACAAACTAGAAGTTGTTAATGACTAGAACAGTGTGCTAGGATGATCAGTCATGACATGAGGCACAGCAACCTAGGTGACATCTCAAGCATTGCAGGCCCAAATCTACTGTGATTGCCAAAAGTGGACACTGTGGATAAAAACCCAAAAACAGGCTACCTTAAATGTTTAAAATATCAGCTGAAGGGACTATTAGTGGACCATCAGAGAAAATCAACTGTGCACCACTGTGCCATAGTATTAGTTTGCATAAGGATTAAGGATTATACGAGGACAAAAAAGGATCTGCTCCATCACCCTAGTAGCAGACCATTGCAAACATAAATGTTGAGTTGAATGCACTATAATCCTACCAAACACAAATGCATTGCAAAACCATTACTGCACCAACTAGAACAGCCCCCATTAGTAAATAGAAATGTCAAAGCAGATAAACTAACAGCACACGTCAAGCTACATCCTGAAGGATGAATCCCCACCAGTAGATCCACGACGGCTAACACGAGATATCACTTCACCCACGAAGTGGAACACAGAATTAGAGGCATCTAGTCCATTAGCATCTTCGTCAGCAGCCAACTCCAAAGCCACTTGTTCAGCTGCAACAAGAAGCTGATTGACAACACACTTGAAGAATGACCTTGGTTTCCATCAAGGACTTACAGTTTGGAGGGACACACATAGTGCAAATAAATACATATTAGCTGAGAAAAGGCTAACAAAATAAAAGGAAAGGAAAAAAATAACAAAGATGTTTGTGTTTGTGTGTGTCGTGTTTGGGGTGGTGGGGGTGAGGATACGATGACGTCAGTGCAGGTGAAGCTCCCATTCTTGTTTTATCTGGAACAGATGCAAGTAGTTGAGCAACCCTAGAAATGAAAGCTGCTCTGCCTGGGTTCAGGTTGTCATCATCGTGCTTGCTGCTGACAGTAAACTCTGCAATAATCTGGCTGACCCCCTTATTCTCGACCAAACATAGAATTAACAGCCTGAAATGGGCGAAAATAATGACAAACCAAGCTCAAACATAGTTATCAGGTGAGAAAAAAAGGAAGATACCAGATAGTAACAGACCCAGGAATTTTCAGATGAAGTATGCATGCTAGATTGTTTGATTCCTCATGACTCGAGCATAAAATAGACTAAGAACACAAAGCAGACTATTGGGCAAATACATGATATTAGTACAGACCCATGTAGTCGAAGTGTTGAAACTTGAAAATTTGTCCTACAAGATTTGGGTGTAATATTTGAACTCACAGGGAGTTGTCAAAAAAAGAAGGATGTGTTATAGACTTGTAGTAAGAGCAAACAAAGTTGGACCAATAAAAGATTCAGGTGTAATGAAATGGAATTGATAGATTGTTCATTAATAACCTTTCACTGTTTGAACATATAGTGTTGTGATCTTCCTTAGAGCCTCCTTTATGAGACAAAGCAGGAACAAGAGCTTGAATGACTTCAGTTGGAGGTCCTTTGACAAAAAACGAATCATAGATTTCCTTCCTTGCAGAGGCACGGATCTGCCGTAACCACTTCAAGGCAACATCTGGACAACCAAAGTGTGAATGGGATTATAACTGAAGGAACTTTGCAAATGACCTAACTGTGATGAGCAATCAAGAAGTTTTGAACGTATAGTAATCAAATTGTAGAGATTGATAAACAATACAAATGAAGTACGACTTGTAGAGATTGTAGCTGGCAGATAACATTATAAGCAAATGGGAGAGTTGCACATGTCAAAAATACCAATGGTACAAAGTATGTATGCAGTGACAGATTCAAGAGTAAACTTACAGCCAAGCAATATCTTAGATATAGTAGGAAATGCTGGACCATGGTAAAAAGCATGCCTCCAAGATCCCCGTTCATCACCGCTGAGGCTTACACCATTGATAATCTGAAAGTACAGAAAATAATTCTCCCTGTTACATCATGGTCTAAAAGGCTGGAGCTCCAATTGGCTATTTGGCTGAATCATATTGAAGGAAGATGTGTCTTTGAATATCCAACTAATTTATCTCTCAAGCATGAAACTTGGTCCTCTGTATTCTGAATGCATTATCAATGACACAGGTTTTAAAAAATGTAACCTAGTAAGTCCTGCAATTTCATTACCCCTTGTGTGACTACTATAAAGTTATAGGTTTATCAATTTGATGCTTTATCAATTGGAAAATTTCGTGGAGTTTCAGAGTAATTCCTTCCAGAGATCAATTTCCTCAAATATGTACCGCAATTATGTAATTACAGCGGACAAACATTGTCCGTGTAACCAACAGTTCACTATAATACCCTAATGCTCCATTTCGGCATACTGTCCTATGTGATTGCAATTGAAAACAAAAACTCAGACTTCCTTTTTTTTTCCCCACAGACCCCTTCAATGATTATTAAAAACACATCATTGTTTACGCCAGAACCAAAATTGCAAAAGTAGTCATTTTTCTCAGATGGACGAAATAAAAGGCCTAAAATTAGCAGAGCTTCACCTGGCTCCTGAAGGGTTCGTCCACGGTACCTGCAGGAGAGCGCACGCGGACGAGAGAGAGCGTCAGACACTCCAAACAACGGGAGGGAGATAAAGGGAACAGGGGCATGTCGGATTAGGATTCGGAGCCTCACCGGCTACGGCAGCGGAGTCGACGGGGAAGACGAGGGCGGCGACGGAGTGGATCGCGCAGACGACCTCGCCGGCGCTCGCCGCGGCGGAGACCGCATCGGCTGCCTCCGCCACCTTGTCCAGGGCTAGGTCTTCGAGGCTTGCGCCACCATGGCCGCCGCCGCCCCGGGAGCCCGCCGCGGAGCTGCTTGGGTTGCTCGCCATGGGAAACACACGAACCTACTGTTCGGTACTAGAGCGCTTGAGAAGGGGAGGTTTTGGAGCAAGAGTAATTGGGGGGTTTTGTTTCGAGGAAAAATTACAGTTTTGCTCGCCTTGGGACCCTTGGGTAAGATAAAATTTTGGGGGTATGTTTGAGAATATCAAATTTCAAATGATCTTTTACTAGAGAATATGTGAGTAGTATACTACTCTCTCCGTTCCATCTTTATATTATAATCGTTTTAAAAAAATATATTAATATTTTCAATTAAAAAAACATATTATCAACATATATTTAATGTTAAATTTAATGAAACTAATTTGATGTTGTAAATGTTGTTAAATTTTTCTATGAACATAATCAAACCTAAAGAATTTTAACTAATAAAAAAGTCAAACGACTTGAAACAGAGAGAGTACTAACTCGGAATACCAAATTTCAAAGGAACTTTTATTAGAGAACATGTGTTTGAGAATAACAAAAAAAATTTCGAAGAAATGAGAATTTCAAATTTCAAATGAACTTCTATTAGAGAACATATGCTACCAGTACCAGTAGTATACTACCAGTTGCAATTCAAATGAATATCAAGTTTTTTATAAGGTTAGAATTGGAACTGTTTAAAAGAATTGATGTCATTAAATTCTGCAAACTTCTTTTCTCCGATACAGCAATTAACTAAGTTTTCTCAGTTCTTCGAGAATGATTTCAACTATATAAATAATTCTCAAACATAAATCCAAAAGATAGGACATAAGTAATCGAATTATGCATCAAAAGCGGATGAAGCCAGTAGCCAACTAGCCAAGTAATACGGAGTATGACTTTCTCTATATGATTCGAAAAATAAGCTCGAACTTTCAAACGCTTTCATTACAACCAAGAAACATTTCTATTTCATATTATTGTCATCATGCTCCCCGAAGAAACCATGATGAATTTATCATGGTCACAACAGAAACATCCACTTCTACAGCGTAACAAAGAATGGCACTAGTATTGTTCTATTCTGCACGTAGTACATTCTGTGTGCGGAACTCAACACGTACTGCTCGAGTACGATTTCTGAGCAGAGGACAGGGAATGAAAAGAATGGCATCTGTACCAGGTATAGTTAGGTTAAGAAGAAAGAAAGAAAAAACTGTGAATATATCTGCTATTGTACAATTATGCTACGAGGGCTTCGGTTATTGACAAGCAATGGTCACAAGATGCTGCCTATCAACCATAGGTGCAAGAAGAGCCAATACACCATGAGTCCTAGCCTTGCACGAGGCCGGTTCATCAGAATTTGGCTCCCTGAGACCCTGCAGAAAAAATACAGGGTAGTTAGACTACAGAAAAATACAGCGTGGTTAGACTAAAACATTAGAACGTGTAGGAAAAGTACGAGCTACGAACTGGTAGGAAGCACTACTCTACTCCCAATAGACGATCATAATTGTCAATACGACGAAAAGATCAACCTAATTCCATCAGTGTTTGACAGCATTGTTTGTTGAAGTGTAAACAGCTTACCAGATGCCATCAACCCTATCGGCAATCTGTTTTCCTTGTGCTGGAATCATGCCGGATGTATGCAGTGATTTAAATACGCGCCCTTAAATGCAACAAATACAGCATTGTCACTGACACATTAAAAATGATTATTTAAACACCACAGAAAAAGAGATTATGTTACCTTTGTCGTCTGAATCTTGTGCAGTAATCAGTCGTTCGGATTCTCTGCCAATATTCAGAACAAGATGGTCAGATGAGCCTTTTCGCATTACCCTAGAATGTGCAGCCGTAGGGACAGATGAAATTGATGACTTCCCCGCTGGTCCCTGCAGAGAAGTGGACTCTACTGTTACAACCAAGCCTAGATGGCATGTGAAGTATCAGGAAAAAAATGCATGTCTAAGATTTGTGACCAGGGAAATCACACGAATGAACTATGCACTATATAATAATATTAGGAGTGTCAATGGCATATCCTAATAAGGTAATGGAGCAAAAGAAAAGAATTGATGAGATAATAGACAGACAAGGTTTACCAAATCTTCAGCATCAGATATCTCTGAACCAACTGCTGAGGAAGATGCTTCAAATGCTCTATCCATATTAACCTCTGGTTGCACAAGCCGAGCATGATGCAAGTCATCAAACATCTTAACTTTTGTTGACAACTCATCCATTGCCTTTTCCCTGGCCTGCAGCTTTGCTCCCAGTTCCTGTATTACAGACTTGGCATTCCCAGATTCCACATTTGAGGCAATTATTAGTTTTTCCAGCTTTGATAAGAGTGCTTGTGTGCTTGTAGGCTTGTTATCTTCTAGTGCTTCTTTTCCTCCAAGATATCCTAATCGCTGAATCATTCGTTCCATGCTAACTGTTACCTCAAGTAGTTCACTAATCTTTGATTCCAGCTCCCTGCGGTTTGAGTCGCTATTTCTGGATGCCTCCTTTAGCTGCTCCATTTCACGAGCATGGGATTCAAGATTTAAATGTAAATCTTCATTTTCATATCTCAAGGTATCCACTTCGCGCCGAAGTGCATCAACTTCATCAATGAGACTGAAGAGATTTTCAATAGGACTACAGGATATAGCCAATTCTCTCTGCAAATGTGACTCGGCAGATGATGTATTTAACTTATTGATTTTCTCAACAAGCGCTTCCAATTGATCCTTTGAAATAACCTCAGTCATACCTGAATATGTACAGAGGACAAGATTTAGGACAAGAATAAAACAAGTAAATAGGTTATAAGTAGGAAATTGTCAATAAAGAATGTCCAGTTGGCAGTTTCATAAGAGAAATTACCTCTGCCTGTTGTACTCTGTGCGTGCTCTAATGACAGCAACTCTAACTCTTTTGCCTTCAACATATTCTCGCTTTCCTGGTACTCTTGGATCTTTATTTCCATTCCTTTGCACTCATCCTTTAATGTTTCAAGATCTTTCTCCAGCACACATACTCTTTTTACATACAGCTCATGCTCCTGCAAAGAAGTTTCAGCAGCTGACTCAGTTTGTTTCAGCCTCATTTTTAACTCATCTAACACGGTGGACACTGCCTCTTTCATATTAGATAACTTTTCGGACTCTGACTTCAGTCTGTTTACAGTAGATACTAAAGCATCTGAAACCTTAGTATAATCACCAGCATCCACATCCTTCAAAACAGATAAAGATCCTTCAACTTTTGATACAATGCTGGAGTTTCCTGTTGCCAATTCTATTGCATAGCCTAGTTCAAGAAGATCATCAGAAATGGTTTGAATCTGTTGGCAGCAATAAATACAATTTGATGACATTGCCCTCAACTCTTTCTGTAGAGAAAGTAATTCGGATTCTTGAGCTCTATTATGAGTGTTCTTGTTTTGCAATTCATTCCTCAAGGTGTCATGCTCTTCTAGAGTATGAGCAACTTTGTTACTTGCCAACTGCAAGGAGTGATGAACCAGCGTAATATTTTCATTCATGTAACCCGACAAGTCTTTAAAAATCTCAAACAGGTATTCAGCTTGGTTGCTCAACTGTTCAACAACAGTAGAGAAGGACAAAGCACCATCAACATTCCCTTTTCTGATTTTATTGCTCGCCATTCTTTCGGTAACAAAGTTATCGTAGTCTGGGAGAGAGAGAAGCATTCCTGATTCTGAATCCTGCTTATGAACATATGAAATGGTCAGATTATGATTGACATGATTAAGCCAAGTCAATCAGCACAATTTGAGATTTATAAAGTGTAACTCAGGTAAAAACATTTTTTGGTTCCCTCACTGAAATATCTAAAAGTTTCAAAAACAAAAACAGAAAGCCCGCAAGCCTCAAGTCATTTTACCACCGTATCCATTGGTAGGAACTAGGAAACAGTTACAAACACAAGAATTGCTCCTGCGTTACAAGCTCAACAGATCCATTAACACGAGAACTGCATTGCATACATGTATAATGGAGTACTTCCTCCGTCCCAAAATAAGTTCATTTTTCACCCATGTCACACATACCAATACAAAACCAAAAAGACTAGAATACCCCTACTTTATCAAATCCCAATACAACTATTCCTCACTTTATCTATTCTCAATACAATTATTCCCTACTTTCACAAACTCCGATGCAATGATTACTCTAAAAATGAACTTATTTTTGGGACAAATGCAAGGAGCTAGAAATGAACTTATTATGGGACGGAGGTAGTAACTGTTATGATTAGAGGGAGAATTTAGCTAGATCAATTGGTGGTAAGATGGGAGTCGGTAGCAAGGTCCTAACTTTATATTAAAACTTCAGAAAGCTGTGTATTTCAATAGAAAACATAAATACACTGAAAAACACAAACACTAAAATCATAAGTCATTTAAACAAAGTCATATAATTGTGTGTGGGTNTAATTGTGTGTGGGTGGGTGGGTGGGTGGGTGTGGGGGGAGGCGAGGAGGGGCACTTTACCTCCATTGTTGGGTCAATCTGAAAACCCTTTGCAGCAACCTGTTCGTGCATACTCCTCACCATAAGGCCCATTTCTCTCAAGGTACTGACCTTCTTTCCAAATTCTTCCATCATTAACGATAAGAGACTGTTATCCATTACAAGTGTACCAAGTTTCTCAAGGTAAACATCATGTTCAGTTGAATGACTTTGTAAGTTTCCATGACTTCTGTCCAACTCTTCCAAACATTTGGCAAGCTTAGTATTAAGAGCACTGGTTTCTGTTTCATTCTTGGCATCAGCTTCCTTCTTTTCAGCATCAAGAACAGAAATATTCACTCTAGCCTGTGACAATGCATCTTGTAGTGAGTTAATCGTTACATTGGCATCTTCGAATTTGCTGGCAGTAATAGCCAGTTCCTCATTTGTTTTCTCCAACTCCTCTTCTACAGCAGCAGTATGCAATTGTATCTGCCGCTTTTCTTCAGAAATAGAAGAGATATACTCCTTTGAATTACTCAATTCATCTTCCAATACCTTTAGGCTGGAAAGGGCATCAGCAAGCCGGCTAGCTTGTGAGGTAATTTGTTCATTTGCTTTGTGTAGCTCATTCTCCAGAGAGCTCTTAGTAACTTGTGATTCCTTGATGTATTGGGCAATCTGGCCTATTTTGTCGATAGGCTTCTCACATGGATTATCAAAAGGAAGAGAAATGCTTGATATTGATTCAACTAGAGCACCCCAAGAAACTTTGGCTTCTGCCAACATGCTTTCCACTTTTCCCTTTTCATCATTAAGGGAAATAATGTCCAACTGCATCTTTTCAGAGTGTGTAACCTGAGAAGACAGATGCTCAACTTGCTCTCTGAGATCCATAATGGCAGATTCTCTTGATGCTATCTCATATTTTAGATTCTCCATTTCCATGTATGTTGCATCGATGTCTTGTTTTAGCTTATCTGTTTCAGAGTTCTTTTCATTCAATGTTTGTTTTAAATTCTCTATTTCAGAGTTATTCTCATCAAGAGCATGCTTTAACTTATCTACCTCAGAGTTTTTCACATCCAAAGCTTGTTTTATGTTCTCTGATTCAGAGTTCAGTTCATCCCAAGCTTGTTTTAGCTTCTCTAAAACAGAGTTGTTTCCATCAAGAGTTTGTGTCAAGTTTTCTAATTCAGCATTCTTTTCATCCAGAGCATGTTTTAGCTTCTCTATGTCAGATTTCTTCCCATCTAAGACTTGCTTGAGTCCTTCACGTTCCTGTACCAAACCCTTGCCCTTTTTAACAGCCATTGACAGTTTCTCCCTAAGCAAAGATGATTTTTCCTCCACCCGTTCAAGCTCTTTCTGTAATGTCTCCTTTTCATTTTTCAGTACATAAGTTTCCTGTACCATTCTTTGTAATTCACCAGAAAGTCTCACCATCTCAGATCTATCAACCTTATCTTCTTCAAGAAGTATTTTACATAATGTTAATTCCTGATCTAGGGTATAAACTTGTGTTTGAAGCTTCTCAAAACTTTCAGACTCAACAGGAGAGGATTTTGCTCTTCCTTGGATGTTGATGAGGCACTGTTCAATTAATTTGGCACCGTCCAGGGTTTCATTGCCTTCCAATTGGACATCAGAAACCTCTGCAAGTGCCTTTACAAACTCAGTATACCGTGACGAGAAAACAGACAGTTTATCACTAGCAGCATTGTACAGGGACATCAATTCAGCATGTTCATTTGCAACTATGTCCTTGTCCTGCTTTTCTTCGAGTAGAGCTATTGTCAAGCGGTCAACTTCCTCATGCATCGAATTCAACTTGGATTCATGTGAAGCCAGTTTGTGCAGCATAACAGAGGACTCATCCTGCATCCGGGCTGCATCCTCTTTAGCCTGGTACAGTGAATTGAGAAGCCAATGGATTTGTGAATTGAGCTCACCAGTTAAGACTGCATGTGGAAGGTCAGTTGAGCCTAGAGTATCTTTAACTTTCCGGTGCTCTGAGAGGATCATGTCAGCAATTTTCTTTTGCTCAACCAGCCATTCCAATCTATCAGCCATCTCCAAGGAAAGCAGATCCTCTGGAAATGATGCCTCTGACATTACCCCTTCAATGCGTTGAAGAATCACATCCTTTGCTGAAAGGGAGGCCTGAACAGATGTAAGTGTAGCGTTTTCTTCAGTCAGTTGCTCAACAGCAGCCTTAGCGGCTTCCCATGCATTATATGTTTCTCGAAGCTCATCCAAACATTGCTCATGTTCATTCAACTTCTCATCCAGCAAAACCTTGAGTTCCTCAACTCTGCTCTCAGCTGCTTGCATGGCATCTGACTTCTGCTGCAACTCTGTCATGCACCCATCAAGCTGAGCTATCTTTTCTGCCAATGCCTGCTTCAAGGAATCACGATGCTGCACCAATGACTTGCCCTTTGTAACAGCCATGCTGAGCTTTTCCTTAGTTGTCGATAATTTATGCTCCACCTGTTCGAACTCTGCTTTTGCCCTTTTTGCTTCAGCATTCGCTGCATCCAGAGCAGCTTTCACACTCTGAAGCTCTTCAGCAAGATTCTTGTTTTCTTCCCCAAAAGTGTTCATCTTCTGCAGGAAATCTGCTTCATTCCTCTTGCTATTAACCAATTTTTCCAAAACAATACCTAAGATGGTAGCATGATCACATTGCCCTGTAGCCCCAAAATCAGGCTTCACCTCTGCTAGAACCTTCTCAAGTTGTTCAATACAAAGTAAGATTTGTCGATGCCTCTCTGCCAGCAACGAAGTCTTCCTTTCAACAAGAGATATCCCGTCTTCATCAGCATCCTCACTGCTGATGTCATATTGCCCAACCACAGCATCAACAGAGGCAATAATTCTCCCAATAGCTTGTTCTGACCCTTCCTTCGACGCCTCAACCTCTGCAGACCTACCACGTAAGCTCTCGATCTCCCGCTCCCTCGCACGCACCACTGAATTCAGTTCAAGTACAAGTCTCGAGCAATCGTCAAGCATCGAGTGCAGCGGTGTCGGCGATGCCAATGCCCTCTCATCAGAGTCCTCCACCGGCAACGATCCCGAAGCATCTTCCCCCACGAGCTCACGCAGCATCCTTCGGAGCGCCACAGCCTCCCGTGCAAACACCTCCCTCTCTTCCTGAACCAAAGTCATTCATTCCATGTCCGCATTATTACAAACTATAGCTAGCGCATCAACTATTAACAGTGTGGAGGAGGCAAAGGGAACTAGGGAAGCAACACCTTGTACTTCCGGCACTCGGCGGCTACGCTGGACTCGTCGGGGAAGTCGATGACAGCGATGGATTCATCGAGGGAGCGGGCGGAGCGGGAGCCGCCGAGGTCGTCCGGGGCGTCCTCAAAGGTCTCTCCGCTGGTGGCGTCGTCGGCGGGCATGTTGACGAGGACGCCTCCGTCGGGGTCGGCACCGGGGCTCCGCGCTTCCTACATGCAGCAGCAGCAAGGGGCGGAAGCTTCTATAAGCCGTTCTCTTCGTGCGAAACCAGGTACCAGAATGGAGGTAAGAAAGGGCGGCCGACACGGCGGCGGCGGAGCTACCTGGGAGGGGAGCTCGACGAGGACGCCGTCGCTGCTGCCACCCTCGTCGGACTGTACCCGGACGCGCGGCGGGGAGCGGCGGCGGGCGGAGGGGGAGGAGGAAGAGGCGGACGACGAGGAGGAGGACTTGGGGGAGGAGTCGGAGTCAGAGTGATCGCCCATGGCGGCCACGGCGGCGGCGGCGGCGGGCGGCGCTGGATCTGGGCCCGGTGGGGTTGGGATCCGATCAGGCCATCATCGCCGAGGAGGTGAGGAAAAGGGCAATTTGGGGGATGTTTGGTCCGGTGGAGACGATGGCGTGTGGGCCCGATCCCCGGGTGCATGGAGGTGGAGTAGCAGAGCGGCGAAGGCTTGGAGGAGACTGTGCTTACGAGTGGGACCCTGGAGACAGCGGGAGATGGGAGGGTGACATCTCACTTTGCCGCGTTTGTCAGCTGGTCGGACCCACCTGTCGGTGTGTGTTAACCAGCTCCCGGGAGATCGCGTGTACTTCTTCGTGTCGGGCCCGGTGGTGGATTATCGCCGACTCGTTGACCAGTGTAAACGGGGGCATCTTTCCGTTGGTAGTGTAAGTGGTATTTACCTGCGTCTATTGTTAGGTTATAATTTTTTGGGACAAAAAAAAGTAACGTAGGTAATTTTTTGGGACGAAAAAAAAGTAACGTAGGTAAGACAGAGACCTCCTAGAACTAATTCATGCTTTATGTTGATGGATCGATTCATGGTCCATTTTGCAAAAATCGAATGACGCGCAAAGAAAAGTGTAATTGGGAGTGGTGCTGCTAAGTAAGGTGGTGACATATATTTTCATACTTTATAAGATGTTTGACTTTTTTTCTTAATCAAAATTCTTTATGTTTGATCAAGTTTATAAAAAATAGCAACATCCACGATACCAAACTAGTTTCATTAAATTTAAAATTGAATATATTTTAATAGAACATTTATTTTGTATTGAAAATGTTACTATATTTTACTATAAATTTGGTTAAACTTAAAGAAATTTGACTAAAAAAATCAAAAGACTTACAATATAAAACGAAGGAAGTACAACGCAAGGCATGGATGGAATTCTCAAGTCAGACGCCTAAATTAAGCTGAGTCTTTTAGGCAGGTTGCAATGTTGATGGATTACCCATGTCGTGTCTTGTCACCTGTGGAGTCTTTTGCTGAATTTGTTCTTTGAGTTGTTAGCTGTAATTTGATGGTGGAAATTGTAAGATGTTTATCATACTCTTGTAAGGATTGCTATCTTTTCTTTAATGAAATGGGAGAGGAGACCCTTTCTTTCCAAAAAAACAGAGGGAAGAAAGTCCATTTTGCCAACCTTAGTCATAAGTAATGGGTCCGAGTCTAAACTATATCTCTGAACTGCAAAGCTAGATATAAAAATTGAGTCTAAAATGTGTCTCTGAGCTGCAATGCTAGATATTAAAATAGAGGTTCCCTCAACTATTAAAACCGGCATATTTTGTCTATTCGAACGGTATGAACAATGGTTTTATCCTACGTGAAGTTGAGTGAGCTAGCGACGGAGCTTGAAACAAATACAAAAAGAGCCAACTTCTATAGAATGAAACACCAATATTAATTGAACTACAATCTCTCAAATAAGAAAGCATTATATAAAACAAAAGGTGTTCTTACATAAGCTAACCAACTTACCAGAAAAAATCCATAATTTCATAAGTGTTTGCTTAGTATATATGTATTGTCAGCCAAACCTAAAGGGGCCACCAACGGTTGGCCTCCACTGAGCTCCAACCCTGGTGACGCTTATGTGACAAAGTTGACTCGATTTTTATCTAGCGTGACACTTATGTGACATTACGATAAATAAATAATATTGTGAGACCTACATGAGGACCACACATGTCAGTGATCACCCTCTACTTCCTCTCATCCCCTCCCCCTTTGAGTCCTCTCGTCGAGTTGACGGTAGCAGTGTGGGGATGGTGTTGAGATCACTATCGTTGTCGAATTGTTGCTTCAATGGCATCAACGATGATGTCTTTTCCTCCAAGAGAAGTTGCCCCACAAATGGTGGTCGTGTCAGGATTCTTCACGCGAGCTTTATCTTCACCGTGGTCAACGTAAACACTAGCTTGCTTGAGCCCAACATCGAGCCATTGATAGCGCCGGCCTTACCCTGCAAGGCTGCCCCCCATCAAGATGGAACCTCGAGGGTGCACATGTTGGGCACTCGGAGGAGGGAGACAAGCATCGCGAGCACCGACTGCCTCTTCTTCCTTCTATACCCTTCTCTCTCTCCTATCTTTCTTCCTGACACAACAGCGACAGTGAAGAAGCTTGAGCTCCATGCAGCATTTAGGCTTGCCCTGCCGCCAACCTCTGGAGCATCGTAGCCCACCGACGTCACCGTATCCACCGCGCTGCCACCAGGACCACCCAGAGCTGTGGTTGTCGTCTCAAGATGAGGAGGCACATCACATCCCACCACCACCGCCCGCCAACTAGGGAAGGGCATGGTGTCAGGTCATGGCTGATGTTCTGATGCACAACAACTAGAGGCCTGATTGGACGAGAGAGGGAGAAAAGAGAAAATAAATTGTATGTAGATGTGGGTTGCATATATGAAAATATAATCTATAAGAGCTATACAACTAACCTAATTTAACTAGCCCACGTAAAATTGCGTGAGAAAATCTACATTATAATACTATGTTTTTATCAAGTACATTCCATTAAAATTTCTTCCTATCTTATCTTCAACCACTCATTGACACTTTCAATTATTTTCTGAAGTCTTTCTTGTTTTTTAATCTTAATCTTTTGCTGAAGTGAATAAACTAGAAATTTTTATTTATAGACCATGGGAGTATAAAGTTTTGCTGGAGCCACCCAGGTTTGCTGGTAAACAAATCTATTTGTAGCTTGAGCCTGCAAGAGAGCAATGCCCATTTATGCTGTGTTCGAGCTCCCCTACAGATAACATGATAGCTCATTAACACATGATTAATTAAATATTAACTTTAGAAAACTTAAAATATGAGTTAATATGTATTTTTAAAGTAACTTTTTATAGAAATTTTAAAGTTAAAAAATGGGTTAATATTTTTTACATTTTCTAAAGTACATTAATGATTTGAAAAATATGTGCAGAGAGTAAAGTTGGAGTTGGGAAAGGTTGGATTCAAGCGTAGCCTACTTTTGCCATGGTTGGTCTAGCGCCATGATAACTCTTTATGGCGCGCAACAGTTTTCGAGGCAAAAGGGTCCCACGCCTCTTCCTTCTCCCCGAGACGCCGAACCAACACCCCCACCCCCAACCCCCAAGAGGCCCAGACGGCTTGCGGCCTCTTCTCCTTCCCGCTCCGCGCCACTTCCCCTTCCGCCGCCGCCTGGCAGTTTCCGCATCCGGGGAGAGGAAGAGGAGGAGGAGGAGGCCACTCGGGGGAAATCGCTGTAGCAGCGCTGGTCTGTCGAAGCCGAGGTATTGTTCGATCGCCTCGCGTGGCTCGTTCCACCCTAAGGAAGGAAGGTGCATTTGGGTGGTGTTTCCGCGCGGAGAAGAGAGGAGGGTGAGGGTCAGAGGGACATCAGCCTGGCGATACTGCTTCTAGAGCCAAACGTAGGTAAGTTCAAGCAGTGCTTCTGTGGCTGGAAGACCTACTCTCTATGTCCCAAAATAGTACTATAATAAATGAGTTTTTCACGGAGATTAAGGACAGGTTGAATTTAAATGAGGGATGATTGTGGTTGGTCGAGAAATTAAACAAGCGATGATTGTGATCGGTGGATACGAGAAAATAAGGACGTGTTTGGTTGGGTGCACCGCACCAGCATCGCACCACACCAGCAATTTCTCACATGTTTGGTTGGCTGGACCGACTCGCGAGCCAGGTTGGACGCATGCAAAATCGCCCTCCGGGCCAGGCTCAGGAGAAACGCGAGGGGGGAGCTTCTCTGCTCGGCCTGCTGAATCCGTGCGCCCACGCTGCACCCACGCGCCCCCTCGCTGCAGCCGCGCGTGCAAAGGCGAGGAAAGGAACTCCTCGCACCCCTCCTCATTTCACACCCCAGGAGAAAAAGCTAGGGTTTGGAGCTCCTACCGTGCGCCGTCGTGGGAGCTTGATCTGCTGCAATCCCTTGTCGCCGGCGGGAGTGTTGGTCGCCGGCGAGTGTGCTCGTCCGCCTCACTCTCCCAGCCGCCGCATCTCCCTCCTGCGTCGCCTCACCGCCGGTCGGCTCCGTCCATCGGCGAGCTCTGAGGTAAGTCCATCTCGCCTCTCCCACCCCTCTGCCCCCTTCCCCCTTCCCCTTCCCCTCTTCCTCCCCCTCCCCCATCCCTACACCTCTTCCTCCCCCCTTCCCCCATCCCTACAGCTCCTTTGTTTCACCCTATTTTAAGTATTTTTGTTCTTCTCTCTTTTGGTTTTTAGGTCTGATTTAGGTGAAGTAATACATGTATGATTCGTCAAGTGTCAAGATCTGGTAGAAATAATTTTGTTTTTAGTTGGTTGATAGGTTCTCCTGTGGATTTTTTTTCGTCATGTTTGTTCAGTATATTATTATATGTGATTATTTTGCTAGATCTAGTTCTTTTTCAAGTTTGTATGTGATTCAGGTCTGAAGCATTCCTGCTTTTTGTAGTCTGCAGATGATAATTCCTGCTATTTTGTTGCTCTATGGAGTGATGATGGCTTTTGTGCTGCTGCAATGTTTGCACCAGAGGTTACTGACTGTAAATCCAAAATCTCTTCTAACTGAATGCTGTGCTACACCAATTTTCCATGTGTTTCTCATCATTGAAGCACATTGAAATTCTGGGATGCCATACTATTCTTCAATAATGTGAATTTGTTACAGCTTTGCTTTGAAGGGAATGCAGTTACCAACAAGGAGAACTTCAGAACTCTTGTGGTGACACTCAATCCATCTCTAAAATGGCTTGACGACGAATTTGTTCATTAACTGTTTGTCTTCTTTGGTAAAAATACAAACTTTGGATAGGATGGTCATGTTGTATACTGTTTCATTATCGATTTTTAGGAACATTAGGTGGCAATTTTTGTATGGCCCATTTCACCATTTGTACTTGGAATACCGGGTCTTAAAGCAAATTTGAGACATGATCATGGTAATTGCAGAGTTGTTTCTGTTTTAAACGAATGAATTGTTAAAAATGATGGTATTGCAGAGGAGAGGAAATTCATCGTCGTTCATGATGCGCGATCAGTTTGGAGCCTGAGTATTTAATTACATGAACTTCCCTGCTAATATGGACAATCAATTCTGTGCTATCATCTAAAAATTAAGATGGTGGGCCGTTGGTGGGCTTCCGGAATCCGGCCCAACCTGCTCTCGATTCAATTCAGGTCAGCACTCAAGATGCATCCATACAACCAAACAACATCTCCTGTATGCAACTGTTTCATCCACCCTTTCCTGCAACCAACCAAACAACATCTAACCACATCCAGGCTCATTCAATACGACCAACCAAACAACTGCATGTGTATGTCCCTAGCCTGGCCAAGCTTAGCCTGGATGAGGGAGATGAGCCAGGCTAAAGGGATACGAGCAACCAAACACACCCTAAGTGTAGAAGTGCTATATATTTTGGGACAGATGAGTAATAGTAAATTAATTTGGGGTTTTGAGCGGTATCGCATATTGAGTTCGGGTGATGCTTTCCTGTGGTTTCCAGTCAATATTGTAGCCTCATTTTTGTTGCTACTGCTGATTTGATGCTTTTCAACCGCTGTTTGTTCCAGATGATTGGAGAGATTGAGCAGTGATTGGTTGATTGCTTTAGAGAAGACAGTATTGTGGATTTTTGTGGTGTTTGAACTTCGAGAGGATGGATGGTGCTGTTCAAGGGCAGGGATGCGTGGGGCGGCTCAGGAGCTTTGACAAAATGAAAAAGAAGGACCAGAACTGCAGTGATGACATGCGAAATGGTGATGACAAAGAGAAGAAGAAGAATAGGAAATGCAGTTACGACATGAAGAAGAACGTGCGAAATGATGCCGGTGAAGAGAAGAGGAAGAGGAAGCGCAGTGATGACACGAAGAAGGATGCACGAAATGATGCCGGCAAAGAGGAGACGTCAAACAATGACTGGAGAAAGAATAGGAAGGCTGGAAGTGATGCCGTGCAAAGGGGGAAGAAGATGTTGAATGGTGACAAGAAGGCTAAGAGTAGGAAGGTGCCCACTCCATTCTTTGAAAAGTTGCGGAAATTACAAATGCTGGACATGAGCAGACAGAATGGTGAGCAGAAGATGAAGAGTGATGGTGACAGCTATAAGAAGACAGTGCCGCTCTCAGTCAACAATGGTAAGATGGAGAAAGATGGAACGAACAAGAGGACTTTGCCTAATACACCTGTTGCAAAGGAGAGGAAAATGCAACCTAGTGACAGTATGGAGATGAAGATGAAGAAAAAGAAGTGGGATGCGTCATTCGTTCACCCTGATGAGAGGACAGCTCAGACATTTAGCCCTAAAAACAAGGGAAAGGAGAGGAAGGCGTCATCTACACCATTGAAGAGGGAGCAGAAGGCACGAGAGGCTAGCAGCGACAATAAAAAGGAGACAAAGAAGGCTTGTATTGTTGCTAAAGGAAATGAGAAAAAAAATTGTAGGGATGGCAAGAAGAAAAAAAGGAAAGCAGCCTTCACATTCTTCAAATTCGTGTGCAACGAGTTCGAGGAATTACTGGTGTGTGCAGATTTCTAATTCCTACCCGTACCTGATTATGTCTTTTGCTCATAAGCTCTTCTTTAATGAGATATCCATGACCATGAGACTTTTAATTGTGCTTGAAACTTGGAAGGTACTTGGAATTAATTTCATCTAATATTATCGGTCATTGGTTAATTTAAAGGTAACCATATGTTGTGTTCTTCTTTCTACAATCCTGCCTGCCATTGACAACCAGGACTAAATCAACTACACAGAGGAATGATGAAGAGGCCTTGTAGGAACAGATGCAGTTTCAATTTGACCTTGTAAATTATTCAGTTACATCCTTTTTACCATTCTTGAAAAGGGACCAAGAGCAAGAGGTGCCAAAAATTATAATATCGTGTGGAGGTTCTCTCTCATCCTTGGAGACATATATACCTCTCCTTGGTGTGGTACTCTTGTAACCTCTGGAGAAAAAAAAACAATGAATGTATGACCTGTTCTCTCTAGCGCATCGTTATGGTGCTGTAACCTTTTGCTGCCATTGACATGGCCTTTAAGCAACTAGTCATTTTTCTCGTAGCCACCATAATGATAAAAAAAACATTATGTTTTGGCCGAAAGGATCAGATAAGCAGTTATGTTTTATTTTTTTCTCTGTTTACATGGATGCATGAAGTATCCAACTATCTGTCTTATTTTTAAGTTGGCACCTGCCTCACTGCTTAAATATCTCCCCATAGTTCTCAAGCATCCTAAAATGTCTCTGTAATTTCAGCTCTGTTTTTTCTTGTTCATTTCAGTGTCTTTTTTGTCATTGTTTTATTTCTTGTACTGTACCATGATGATTATCCTTAGATATTATATGCACATAATGTTGATTTATGCTTGTGCAGTTCATACCACCAGCAGTTGCACCCAGCTTTAAGGATTTAATTAATCGTCATGTATATCTTGAAGACTCAGAGGGGAACTCTTCAAAGATCAGGTTATCGATGGTGGATGGTTCCCTAGCTTTTTATGAGGGATGGAACAATTTCGTTTTAGAACATTGTATTAAGTGGGGTGACTTTCTATTATTTGAGTACACACTAGAATCAACATTTTCTGTGCGGGTCTTTGGTATGGATTCTTGTGAAAGACTACATTTCAATGTCGAAAGCAGAAGAAAAGGTGCCATGAAGAAAAGGAATGAAAGGCATACACTATCTGATGATTTGGTATCACATTATAATGGTCAGTATCAGGACTCTGAAGACATACATGACGGCCCCAATGTTTCTGGTGAATCTCCTAGGAGCAAAGAGCCCAAAATAACAGTTGATGCTGAGATTGGTACCAGTAATCTAGTTGCTAAATCTATAAATGCAGCTTCAGAAACACAAGACTCTGAAAGAGTTGAAAGTGGGATTGGGTATGGATCCTTAGGGGCACTAGATAACAAGGTTAGAAATTTAAGCAATGGGGAGTGTGATACAAGGAGTGACTCTGTGCTCTGTATCCAACAAAAAACAAGAAGATCTGAGGTTATTATAATAAGTGATGAAGCTTATTCAACACAAGTAGACGAGGATACCATGAAGCAAAGAACACCAAGTGAAGCTTCAGAAACACATCATGTGACTATCAATACAGAAAAAGACCTTGAAAGAGTCGCAGATGGTGTTTTGTGTGAATCGTCAGTAGCACTAAATAATAAGATGGGAAATTTGATCCTTGGAGAGTGCAAAAACAAGAATGTTTCACCAGCATGCAGCACAGAAAAAACAAATGGATCTGAAATAACTCCAACCACCGGTGCAATTCCTTTAACACAAGAAAATATTGATACGGTGAAGTTAAATACATTTTCTTGCCTCAAGGAAGACAGATGCACAACAAGAGAGTCTGAACTTGCTGCTGCTATTCCAACAACATCAGAAACTCATGATTCAGATGAAGATTTAGGACAGAAACATCAAAGGAATACCGTTCAAGTAAAATCTATCATAGCTGTTGACAAATATCCTAATGACAGTGAGATGAATATTAGTGGAGGCGTCTCCAGAATATATGAAGCTCCAGCGGGTACTCGGTGCTTGGAGAAGTGGAAAAAGGGTATTGTGAGCGGTCGAGCAGCTCTTGATGACATTGGACAGGTTAGACCTGAAAAAACACAAAAAGCTGGAGAGAAGTTAGTTGGTAATTGTGGTGCAATGGGAGAAAATCCAGTTGATCTACGGCTAGAGTCTGATGTTACTGATACCTGTCTCAAACCAATTCTCAACATATCTATTGAAGAACTCTCAATTCTTGATAGTGTACCAGTATCCAAATGCAGACATAGCAGGACAGAGGTCAACCATTTGTTCAATCAAAAAGGTGGAAGGGTGCTACTTCTCATGATACCTATAATATCTGAAAGCCTGACACTAATATTTACGAAGTTAGCTTGTTTAGTTTGAAGATAATTTTTATTTACAGCATGTGTTGAATTGTCTATTTGGTAGGAGCTACTGTTCAACTTCAAACAAAAAAGGAGCCATTGAAACCAACTGGTAGCAGTGGAAATAGACAGGGGGACAAAATTCCAGTGTCTGTCAACCATGTACTTGCCCCTCAATCAGGTGAACTTACCTAGTTTATTTCGTTGTAAAATTAACGAGAGGCTGACCAATTGCATTTTGTGTTTCTTGTTGGGCACTTAAATTCACCCATGCAGAACTTCAGATCCCACAACAAGAAAATGGAAATTTTACCGGTTGTGTGACCCCAGTGGCTCTGCTGCCTGCTAAGGCTGAACTCCTGGAGCTGGATGATTGTTCCCTACAATTCTGCGTCCCTTCTACCATTCAGAAATGGCTTGTGAGTCGTTTGTACCACATGGGCAATTTGTTTTGCAGCTCATTACTGTCTAGTATATTGTCAAAACAAGGACAAAATAATCCATCATACCCGCTTTCATGGAATCAAGGGATATGACAAACCCATTGACTGCTCTTTCTTTGCTGATCTTTGTTCAGGAGCTGCCCAAATCACTTCCAATCACTTATCGGCAAAAAGGAAGGCATGACCGAAGCGTCGTAATCCTCAAGGATCCCCTGAAGAGGCTATGGCCAGTCTTCTACCACGACAAGCCGGTCTTCATAGGCTTCACCGCGGGCTGGAAACCTTTTGCCGCAGCAAACAACCTCCAGGCTGGGGATGTCTGCAAGTTTGTGAAAGAGCTGGACGAAGATGAGGCAGCATTCCAGGTTCATATCACAAGGAAGTGATGGCAAGTGCGCTCTGCTATTGATTGCTGGGTGCACCATCTTCAGTAGAACATGGGTACTCCCTGTGTAAATATATCTTAGGCCAGTTGCCTTGCCTGCATCTCACATTTTTCGTTTTATCCATCAGGGAAATTCTAGCTCACATGTTCTGTTCACATGTCTGCACTCTGTGCCTGTGCAGGCATCAAGAACTATGGCCTTTTTTGTTGCAACAACAACAATGTGCTGGGCTGCTGGCTGGCCACCAGGTTGTGTGAAAGCCGGCGTTCTAGGCGGCCTCCACTTCTTACGAGATGATGGGTCTTTTGGGTTGGCTGTTGTGCTGCACACTTGTCCTGACCAATGTGTGTATAATGTATGTATAGCCTTGCCGTCGAAGACGACAATATGATGGACTTCAGAAATGCGAAGGCCAAGCATTGAACTTTTGTTGAATACTTGAATCAGATATTCAGATGTTGGAAGTTGGAACCAGACTTCCTTCTTTTTTTTTCTTTTTTTTTTTGGTACCTTTGGTCCCAGTAGACCTGGTCTAAGTGAAACCCACGGTCTCGGCACGCACGACCACATGCAAAGCGCAGGAGAGGCGCTGGGTGATGCCGTATTACCGTCGCATCGGCGTCGGGTCGTCAAACCACCCGGATTCTCTTTCAATTCCTGAATTTTCAAGGTTTCTTCTGTCAGTGTGTGGTGAATACTGAATAGTCTGGGTGTCTTTTCTTCTTTTAATTTTGAAAACGAATTTTCTTCTTTTAATTTTTAAAGTAGCAACCGTGCTGGATAAGATTTTAGTCGAGTTTAGTTTTAGATGTAGGTGCACCAAACTGATAAGTGGTTTAGCGCATACAAGTAGTTCAGTAGGTGCATTTTTATCATGCTTAAAGAGTGTGGTCAAACAATATAAAGCTCATGGCTCTGCTTTCGTGGTTAACTCGTGGTGGTTTCATACTATCCCATGCTTCTATGAAATGTAAAGATTGCCGTTATCCATTGACATTAGACATCATTTATTTTACATATATGTGCATCAAACATGTCAATGGATAAAAGAAATTCTTATCCACATAATACTTCGACACTAACTTACGGAAAGACAGTCGAAGAAAACACGTCCGATTGATGGGTGGACTGGAGTAACAAATAAATACTCCTATGAGAAGCAAAATGTCTTCATAAGAACAATAATCGAAAAAATAGTATAGTACAAGGCAATGACTAATTTCCCTAGTAGGTTAAAAAGTGGGATTTTTAACCATTATCACATTATGTGTGTATAAGGCCCCGTTTGGTAGGGATTCTTCTATGTGATTCGGAGTAGAATCGTGTGGAGCCGAGCCAAACGGGCAAACTTTTCGTCTGATTCTTGGAGAATCATTCGGAGTGATTCTATTTTTTTACACTAGAGAGGAGAATCCCGTATTTTGCAGCTTCCCACGAGAATCAAACCAACGAAATATAAAAGTACCCCTAGATTTCTCAAGAAATTACCCACCACTGCCACTGATATACCCCTTACAACCCTATCCGTCCCAGCCCTCACCCGGCTCCTCTCCCAGCGCGTCTCCTCCCTCCCGACGCCCTGAAGCAGGCGGCTAGGGTTTCTCCTAGGAGCGTCGTGTCGCCGGCCAAGGAAGGGACTCGCCGGCAGCCTCTCTCCAACCTCCGGCCGGCCACGACGTCGGCACCCTCTCCCCCGCCCCCAACCTCTCCGTTTTCTTGCCCCGCGCGGCCAGATCTGAGGTGGTGCGTCGCCGGCCATCCTCCCTGTCACCGGCGCCTCTCCTGTCGCGGGCGCCTCTCCTGTCGCGGGCACCTCTCCCCCGTCACCGCCGACGCCGACTAACATCCCGGCCGCCAGGTTAGGGCGGTGCCGACGCGGGACCCTGTCGACGCCGACTCCCTTAGGCTCGCCGCCAGCGCCAACTCCGGCTGCACGTTTTTCCTCAATTTCTGCATTCTGGAAATTTTCGGAGTTGTCCGAAAATTATTTTCGGAACTTCCGAAAAATTACAGAACCAAATTATTTTCGGAACTTCCGAAAAATTTTCGGACTGTACTACTATTATTTTTAATTTTTAAGTACGTGTACTAATTATTACTATTACATTAAGCTTTATCTAATTTATATAATCACTTCTGTTCTATGACAAGCGTATTATAGAGAAATTAACTGGAAGTCCCCTCCCTCAGAATCCTAATTCAATGTTTCTAGCCAAACGCCTAATCGTAGTGATTCTGATTCACTCCAGTATCTGATTCAGGAGAATCAGAATCTAGAATCCCAGATCCCAGAATCAAGAGCTCTACCAAACAGGCCCTAAATATTTTTTTCGTTTACACACATAAGACTCGCACCCACACCCATAAATGTCGCTTTTATTATACGAAGATCAACAATAAATCCCTAACTAAAAACAATCATTTTGAGAATGTATCTCAGGGGGTGTTTAGATCCAGGGGTATAAAAATTTGGCGGGTCACATCGGATATACGGACACACATTTGAAGTATTAAACATAGACTAATAACAAAACAAATTACAGAATCCGTTTGTAAACCGCGAGACGAATTTATTAAGCCTAATTAATTCATCATTAGCAAATGTTTACTGTAGCATCACATTGTCAAATCATTGCAAAACTAGGCTCAAAAGATTCGTTTCACAAATTAGTCGCGAACTGTGCAATTAGTTATTTTTTCACTCACATTTAATACTTCATGCAGACGTTCAAATCTTTGATATGACGGGTGTAAAAATTTGACGTGGGATTTAAACAGGGCCTCAGTGTGTCCAATATTCGTAGAAATTAGAGTTTGAACTCCAGTGGAGGAGTTATCGATCCACGACTCTACAGTCATACCACCTGCGCTTATCTGTGTACTTAACTGCTACTTAATTTAATTTATGAAACTTTGTTCTTTCATTGTATTTAAATCAAATAACTTGTAAACTCGACTTCACGAGCTATTAGCATCCTTTTCAGTCTTTCACCAACTCAAAGCCAGCGTGCAACGGTATTTCAGCAGATCGCCCTGGCCCCTGGCTGGTGCACCGGTTCCACCAACCCCACGTTCCCCTGAAACACATCCACGCGACTCCCAGGCTCCCAGCTAATATAACTCTGACCGCTTCCGCACCGCACCACACTGCACCGGATCGAACTCAGCATCAGCGCATCTCCTTCTCCGCTCCCGAAATCCTCGCAAGCAAGCGCGAGCCGCCGGCCACACGCCACGCCATGGCCGGCACGTGCGCGCACGCCGAGTTCTTCCGCGCGCAGCCGGCGTGGGCGCTGGCGCTGGCGGGCGTCGGCCTCCTCGCCGCCGCCCGCGCCGCGCTCNTCCTCCGCCCGGGGAAGCCCCTGCGCCGCCGCTACGGCGCCTGGGCGGTCGTCACGGGCGCCACCGACGGCATCGGCCGCGCCATGGCGTTCCGCCTCGCCGCCTCCGGGCTCGGGCTCGTCCTCGTCGGCCGGAGCCCCGAGAAGCTGGCCTCGGTCTCCGAGGAGATCAGGGGGAGGTACCCCAAGGTGGAGGTGCGGACGTTCGTGCTTGACTTCGCCGCCGAGGGCCTTGCCACCGGGGTGGAGGGGCTCAGGGAGGCCATCCGAGGGCTCGAGGTGGGCGTGCTCGTCAACAACGCCGGGGTCTCGTACCCGTACGCCCGCTACCTCCACGAGGTGGACGAGGAGCTCATGCGCACCCTGATCCGGGTCAACGTCGAGGGCGTCACGCGGGTCACGCACGCCGTGCTCCCGGCCATGGTGGAGAGGAAGCGCGGCGCCATCGTCAACATCGGCTCCGGCTCCTCCTCCGTCATGCCGTCCGATCCGCTCTACTCTGTCTACGCTGCCACCAAAGCGTGAGCTTCCCTCCTGTTCTTATCCCCTAAATGCAAGTTTAAAACCACTTTGCTCTGTGTTCTTAAGTATAGTTAAGTTTAGAGGCGTGCTTTAATTTATCTGAATGTTCCTGATTACTTGATTTTACAATTTGAGGTGTTTGTTAGGATCCAACCTATGCTAGGAAGATTTTGGGGTTTGGATAGGGAAACCAAGCGCTTTTGGTGTGAGCTGTTAGTTTTGAAATTCTGATGTCACACCCGTATCAGATTCTGGTGCCAATCCAGAAGTACAGGTTTGATGTGTGGTATAGAAGTAGCTGGAGACTGGAATTAGCAGTACATCATTTAATGCCTTTTTAGCTTGATGTTGTGATCAGATCTGTTGTGAAATCAGTCAGCAGTCTGTTAGTGAATTAGAAGAACGTGTACTGCTCATTTTTTACAGGCCATAACATTAATAAAATAACTTGCAGTTGTTTCTGATGGGTTTGTTACAATAACTAAATGCTTTGAAAACTGGAGTACCTGGTGAGTCTATTCTCATGGGATATTGGCTCATCTTTAGTCAAAGACCTAGAAATATTGCAGCACACTAGCACAATCATGTACTAATATGTTATTAGTAAACCACATATGCAGATCCTTTCTCCCTTTCTTCTGTTCATTTATATCTTGGCACTATGCAGAGGTACATAGCGGGGAAAGACAAATAGTCACCATTTCCCCTCATGTAATATTTTTTAGTTGAGGCTATTTCTACATAAACTTGTGAACTCTCTACAACTTAATGCAAGCTTGCCCATTTCCATGCGAATTGAACCACTTCACTTACATTAGCATATATAATTCTACAATTTCGTAGGAATCATTTATTCTGCTGGAGAGAACAGCAATGTTTTCTTTCTCTTCATTTCAATCTACCTATACTAGTTAACATAGGACTGAGACTAATAATTTCTTTTTTCTCAGTTACGTTGACCAATTCTCAAGATGCCTTTATGTTGAGTACAAGAGCAAGGGTATTGATGTGCAATGCCAGGTAATAAGTAGTTTCTGTTTCCCAAAGTATCTCTCTATTATGCAGTTCTTGCAAGCTCAACATCTGATTTTCCTTGTATTAGAACTTTTGGTTATCTAAGATTCATCACCTTTTATGGCCATAACCACCTAAGTGCTTGTTTGGTTTTTCCGAAATATCTGTCAGCAACTGAAATTTCAAACAGAAAAAGCAGAATACATCACTTGTCTTAATTGGCCTCCTGTATATATTATGGCAGAAGCTTTATACAGTATGTGCTCAAAACTAACTAAAGTGTTTCTGAAATTGGTAGACTGCTAAGGATAAATCATTGCATAATGCACATAGATGCAACTGAATACCGACAAAGGCCTTCTCAAATAAAACCATTATTTTCTTATTCTCTACTTTTTTTTAATATTGCTTCTCTGTTTTATTGACTACTGAGCTTTACCTACTTTTTGCCTCTGTTGGTCATTTCAAAATTTAGTTCTCTAAAATGCTCCTCCCTGACTCAAAGGTAATATAGATTATTAGATAAATTGCATATGTAAATAAGAAATAAAGAGCATCTCAGTAGGTATGAAGTCTCCTGAGTGTACTTGGAGGTCCAACAAAAAAAAAAAAGGAAAGAAAGAAACATCTGAATAATTTCTCCTGCCTGTTGTTGCTATGAATATTGTTCTTTCTTTTGTATGAACTGTTACACACTTAATTTTTTTGCGATCTGTTCAGGTGCCCTTGTACGTGGCAACAAAGATGGCGTCTATCAGGAAATCCTCTTTCTTCGTCCCATCTGCGGACACCTATGCCCGTGCTGCCATTCGCCACATTGGCTATGAGCCGAGGTGCACACCGTACTGGCCACACTCTGTGATGTGGTTCTTGATCTCCATTCTCCCCGAGTCACTCATAGACAGCATTCGCCTGGGAATGTGCATCAAGATCCGCAAGAAGGGGCAAGCCAAAGATGCTAAGAAGAAAGCACAGTGATGGTTCAGATAGTCATTTGTATTTGAGATTTTACTGTTTCCTGAGCATGTTGGACAAGTACGTGGCTCCGCTGTACAACTTCATAGATACATTACATTCCCAGTATTTAGATCGTGAGTTATATTCCTTCCACTGATTATGAAACATGAAACTGTAGTCCTTGATTTCCTACTGTGACGCTAGATTTCAAAGAGTTGAAATTAACTCGAAAAATTTGAGTATGCCTTTCAGAATTATTTTCTCTTTTTCCCGTATTGTTGGGGATACAGTTTCTTCTTGAGATGGCGTTCCTTTCAATCTAGACTGTCTATCAAGAATTCCAGATTCTACTCATTCCAGGAATAAGTCCAAAGCAGAGGCTAAATCATTAAGCACAATGAATATGCCAAGGCATACTACTACTAATCTACTTGCCAGGTGATACATCGTATTTGGAGGCACCAATTATTCTAAGATGTGGGGGCTTGAGTCCAAAAACACAGAATCTTGCAACATCCATTTCATTCAAGAGTGGTTCGAATTAGTTCATACACCGGTCTAAACACTTTTGTACAAATTAAGTCAGCTAAAGTAGCTCTAGAAAGACGAGGAAGAGATTCTGTCTGAACTTTCTGCTGAAGATGTCAGGGATCACTTGTCAACTGCACCTCCCGATCATCACCACGGTTGCTCGTCCTCTTCCCCATGGACCTCTGGCTGAGCATTCGAGTGATGCCGCTTCTGAGCGTCCTCATCTGGGACACACTGCCAGATTGGCTGCCACCCATTGTCTTCTCAAGCTCTTCGGAGAGTGATCTGACAAGGTCGTCGAAACGGCGCTTCGCCGTTGGGTACCTTGATATCGACCTCGTGATTCCTTGCAATCTTGCACAAGAATTAGAACAGATTAGAAAAAGGAGAACTTTAATTTGTAAAGAACAGGAAGGGTGATGTACAGAAGTACCTCCGGGAAAGTGCGTCGATTTCGGCTTGTTTTCGCTCATTCAGTGATGATGGCAGATGAGGAACAACCTCTTTGAGGCGCTTCGGATCACTGGTCAGTAGCACTCGCTTCTTGAGGTATGTTTCCTCCTCTTCTGTGAAATTCTGGGCTTTTATTTGCTCTTTGATGACCATCAGAGGATCAAAGAACCAATCATAGATTGTGTTCTTAGGCCTGTTATCTGATGTTATTTCAGAACCATCACCTGCATGATTTCAAAAGGTAACTCAAGCTAAGTCATAGCACCTGTCATCGATGATGAAAAACCTTTTTTCTTACTTAAAATTAGGCCGTCTGAATTAGCTTTTGCAGATCTGATGAGCGCATGAAGAATAACATATGCCGGCAAACCAACATTAAGTACTCCAATCCCGAGTTTTCCTGACTTTGTTTCTTCAATATCTTCCGGTGTTATCACTCCTTCAGCAACCAGAACCTCTCCACGGTGCTTACACTCCTCAAACAGGTGATCTAGCAACTAAATAATAATATCAATCAGGTATTTTTTTTCAAAAAAATCAATCAGACAGATTTGCACGAGTTTAAAGCAGACTTTCATAGGATGTGCAAATGAGAAGTGAAAATGCGACGATCAAGCAGGATAGTGTAATCTCTAGAAGTCTGAACAGGTGTTGCCCCTCCTAATATAGTAGAATGATTCAACAAAATCTGCCAATTTTAGCCTAGAAAATATCACCTTAAATGGATTGAATTCATCAAAGCTGCCCTTAAACGATGTAACACGTGATGGCGCTTTCTTCCCGTCTTGCTTGTCCTTAAATGAGGCAGGCCTTGATAACGAACCACCCTCTGCCAAAGCTTCATTTTTCCGGTATTTAAACCTAGGAATAGAATGTTAGAGTTAGCTTGCATCATTTAGACAAGGAGGATTCAAAACATAGAAAAGCATCGTGCCTACCTGGGAAAGCAGGATCCTGGTGCCATGTCAAGCACATCATTTGTATATTCATCAAAGATGGCCACTGATGATATTACATAATTTAGTCCCATGATAAGCGAGGATTCCTGGCACAGCGACATGATTAGGCTTCATGACTTCACCTCAAACAAGTTAATTTTATGCTAGGAGTAAAAAAAAAATGTTTCGCAGTCAATAAGGGGCTACCTGATAAACCACAACAGCAGCAAAAGCACCTAAAGGAACACTGGAGATGACGGAGGCTAGGAAAGCTCCGAAAACAGCAAATGGCCACAGAAGAATAGCAAGACCAGCAAACGGCACACAAGCTGTCTCCAGGAAAGGTCCTTCCCTGCCAACTAAGTCTTCGATCAGCCGCTTCCATCCTTTGAAAAGCATCACAGGGAACTTGTAGAAGGCAATTAGTGTGAACATTATTCCATCCACTAGAAATCCACACGCAGCAGCGAATAATGCACCAGGAATGTCGAGCACTCTGAGAGGTGTAGAAGTATTATTTGACTTTGTTATATGGAATTCTTCAAGAAAATAAGATCAAGATGGGTATTCAGAAATAAATATAAATAGCACCAAATTTAAAATTATAGCATGGTGAAGTTAATTTTACGAGGGAAAACTTCCACATATCTTTGTAAAGTAAGGTCTCAGTTCAAAAGCTATTGCAAACCTTAATTATTCATGCATGTAGTCCCAGATAATAAAACAATAACTGAATTCATGAGAAGGTTGTACTGTTAGAATCTTAGATGAAGATTCCATGTCCTGACAATAAAATGCAACCTTACAGGGTAGGAGGGACAAAAGGAGAAAACGAACCTTATTTCATATGGTTCTCCACCAGGAGGCGCATGAAAACGAAGGTCATGCATTATTGAAAAATATGAATGCAACATTAAATCTTTCAGGTCCCTAACTACTGTACAGCTTCCTGTGATAGTACTCCATGTCCCATCCTGCATTTCAAGTTGCATACCCATGTAAAATTGTAGAAGTAAGAACAAGGAAAATGCTAGAGGAAAACAAAGAAAAGAAAAATGTACCACAAAACAGTGGTATAGTGGTCTTTCTTTTCCTTCTCCAACTGCATCAAATGTGGCCATTACTGGAGCGAGAAAACCATACACCAAACCAATTAGGACACTTCCCACGATCCCGACAATGAGCCATAAGACTAAAATCACAGACGCGGCGACAAGAAGAAGCAGCTTTACAACAGGTCCGATAAGCTTGGATCTGCTTTCCGAAAAAAGATGACAAGCATATAGTTTCATAATAATATGGTAATTCTCTTTGGACTGGATCTGTACTGAGTTGTGAATACTAAACCTGATGATGCAGTAGTATGTCCAGATCACATGCATAGGCCATAAGCCAAGAACGAGTGCAGAGATTCCAATCATCATAATAAGCCATGCCCATGGGAAGAGCAAAGCACCTGCATAGGCAAAATTAACACGTAGGGAGGAATTGCAAATCAGAATCTGAGGTTCAAAAATGGGAACATGGAACAACAAAAATTACTAAGTACTTATTTGATCATATGCTGAAAAGGCATTTAAGTTCGTACATCAATTCTGCATTCTGGAATTTACAACAGATACCCGGTACCGTCCTCCAATGCCACTTAACATCCCTTTTGCAAATTGCAATGGACACTTGCAAACAGTTTTAATGAAGTGTAAGTGACGAACTCCAACTGAACCAGGAAAAATTGCTAAAGTCCAAAAACCCTAACCAATCAGCCAAAAAAGAAGCAAAAAGGAAAATGATGAGCGATTCCAACTGCAACCCACTCAACCAAACTACCCTAATGCAAGGAAATGCAAATGGGTCACCCAGAGAAATATTCGGCTTGCTATTCTGATCA
The DNA here is from genome assembly GCA_008326285.1 of Oryza officinalis. Classification (NCBI taxonomy): domain Eukaryota; kingdom Viridiplantae; phylum Streptophyta; class Magnoliopsida; order Poales; family Poaceae; genus Oryza; species Oryza officinalis. Next base: position 41,451,093 of record BDMV01000002.1, on the reverse strand, counting down.
AACCTAACAAATGCGCCACAAGTCCATAATACATAATTTGGTTGATGAATTCATCTTACAGAGACACTGCTATGTGAAGTTGTTCTCCAATATTCTCGTGACAATACTTTCTTCGCACAACAAAGAGAAGCAACCAAACAAGACGAACTAATACAGCCAGTGTTTTCTCTTCACCTTTGATGATCCCCAGGAGGAGAAGGCCAAGGAAGTAGGGCAGGAACTTGAAGAAGCTCCAGGCAGATGCCCAAATCCCAGACGGCGGCTCCATCGACAACCTTCGCCCAACCGAAAGACCGCTCTTTTCTTCACCACCGATCAACCCTGCCCAACCCAATCACGGCAAAATCAACAATGCGTAAACCTAACATTTCTCCTGGAACCGAAGATAAAAAGCAGCAAGCAGCAAGAAATTTCCAAGAAACTCACCGTTCACCAGAGCGTCGTCAAGTCTCAAGTCTAAACCAGAGAGATGCGAAACCCTGGAGCTGGCACCCCAAGAAAATGAAAGGCTCACGAACTGCCAAGATAATTAAAAACCGGATTGGCAAGAAATAGTGGGGGCGAGTGGTAGTTGCGGTTTGGCAAGAACAGCTGCGCCTGGAGATTGGCGTCGTGTGGGTAGTATGGGCGGTTAACTAATCAAAACCCAACACACCCATCCACCACCAAAAGGGAAGCAAGAAAAGCCTCCTGATCGATACAGTATAATACTAATCAAGAAACAGAAAAAATGGCTCCTGATATAAAGTAGTATATACTAATCAAGAAACCGACTTCACAGCCTCCCCTGCGCTGTCGCTGCCCGCGCGAATCTGATGCCGCGACGGGGAGCAGAGCAAGGCACGCTCGCGAAGGGACGCAACCGGATCAGAGCAGAGCGGTGGGCTCAACAGGAGGCTTGGAGGAGGGAAAGGAGCTCGCTTTGCAGCTCAATTGCCGCTGGCGCAGCGGCGGCAGCAGCAGCGGAGCGGAGCTGGGAGCTTGGCAGGGGGAGGCAGTGGCAGAGACGGGGAGGGAAGGAAGGGATGGATGGCTCCGACCAGATGCGTCGCGTGGTGAATGAGCAGAGCACATGCCATCTGAATTCTGGACTGCGAGAAGAAGGCCACAGGGACAAGGGGAAAGAAGACAAAGAGGTCAATAGCCTCGTTTGCAAAGACCGTTTACACTCGGGCTGCCTGGGCCCTGCCTCCAAAACGGTGAAACGAACGAGTGTAGAAAAAATCGAAGCAGCTTTCGAGATTTGGAATTTTGAATCCCAGTTTCAGGGACATGAGATCCGGGCACCGTAGTTATTTATGGAACACACTACACACGTTCTAGGCTATAGTTGAATGAACTGGATTAGTTAAAGTCGCCCATTTTTTACACACGTGGCCGATTCTTTTTTGAAATGATGTAACAGATCATGGATAATTGCTTACATGGATAAGTTAAAATATTAATATACTTCCTCCGTTTCATATTATAAGTCATTTTGATTTTTTTAAAAGTTTAGAATATAACAACATTTTCAATACAAAGCAAACATATATTTTAAACATATTCATTGTTATATCTAAATGAAACTAATTTGGTGTTATAAATGTCGCTAAATTTTTCTATAAACTTGATCAAATCTAAAAAGTTTGACTAGAAAAAAAATCAAAATGACTTATGCCCTATTTGTTTGTTTCAGCTTAAGATTATTGTAATCTAGATTATTGGGTCAGATTATAGTAAGCTGGATTATAATAAGCTGAATAGAATAAGTTGTAAGCTGTTTGTTTTTCTTTGTTTTTCTTGATTATTTGAAAGGCTAAAGTCTATGCTCTTAGCTATTTTGGATACCTTGTTCATTCTTTTGTCACCGTATACAACAAATATTCTATTCAGCAGTATAATAATGCGTAAACCTAAAAACCCTGCCCAACAGGGAGAAGCTAAAAAATATTGTCATATATTAATTAATGAAACATTCATGAATATTTTGGGTCTTTAGCCACCCAATAATATAAAAAAAACACCTTTAAGAGAAGATTACCAAACTAATCTGGATTCTAGATTATAATCTATCATAATAATTTATCTATTTGTTTTAAATTATTTTTAATAATCTAAATTATAATAATTTTAAGTTGAATCAAACATGTCCTTACTATGAAACGGACGGAGTTTATACATTATAAAGTTAATAACTTATTTGAGTGGAATAAAGTTAATAACTTAGCTTGAAAAAACAATCATCTAAACAACACTGATGAATCTTATTCTTAAAAGAAATTGTATTTTTGGAAACCTGGCACGAATAATCCGATGATAATACCCTTAGCTCATTTGAACGTGGAATATATTTGGCTAATGTATAACTTTACACGTATTGTCTAGGTACTATATAGACTCCTTTCAAAAATAGATGTTGTTTAACATAAATTCAAATATCAAAATATTAACTCACTAATACATATATATATATATATATATATATATATATATATATATATATATATATATATACTGGCGAAGTTATGTAAACAGTACTTTTTTATATAGTTGTGCAATATTTTTATGAGTACATGATCAGAAAAAAAACAATGACCAAATACATGCAACCTTGGCTCTTTTTATTTTTCTAGTAAGTTATACCTCCGTCCTAGAATATAACGATTCTAAGGGTGGACACGATTATTAAGAAAATAAGTAAAATTAAATAAAAGAAGATTGTGATTGGATAAGAAGTATAGATATATAAGAAAATTGAATGATAAAAGGTTGTAATTGGTTAAAAAGAGAATATTTGTGAAGAAATTATTATATTTTGAGATAAATTCTGAACGCTAAAAAAAGTTATATTTTTGGATAGATGGAGTAGTATACATACAGGGAAATAACCGGAATAACGGGCCGTAACTGGGCCTCAGGTCCGTGCAGAATTAATGCAACGAGAGAGAAATCACTAATCAGCCTCGCCCGGACGCACACAACAGCCGCAGATTTTGACCCTGAGACGATGGAGGCGGCGGGGAGCCCACCACCGACCGCCCGTGATCGCCGGCCACCGCAACGCTGCAGTACGTACTCCCCCTCCCTCCACGCGCGCGCGTACGCTGATTCGACGGGAGGACAGGGCGCGAGGACCCGCGAATCGCACGCGCGCGCGATTATTCCACGTTGATACTAGTACGCGTGACGAGCAATCCGCAGATGTGGATGTGGTGTGGATAGATCGCGCAATGATGCTGAGGATCTTCTCCGGGGAAGAACCTGACGAAGCCCCCCAATCCGAGAGAGACATGCCGGCATCAAAAGATCGGAAAGGGCAAGCAAAGCATGGCTTCCCATGGACCATGAGTGGTAGTGGACTTGCTTCCTCTTGCTGATGATGATGGGGATTGGAGAAAGGAAAGGGGCATGAGCTTTTTCCCTTTGATGAGAGAATCAGAGGATATTACTAGGTCAACTCTTGCATCAAGAAGGCTAGATTGGGAATCTGGGATAGGCATTGATGCATGCAGTTAGATGGAGCGAAAAATTCTAAATTCTGGAGCTAGCATCACTTTTTGGCGCCAAAATGCAGCCTAATTCATCGTCCTTTCGTTAGCTTTATTTATGTACTACTCCACTATACAAACAAGTACTGTCCAGTGCAGGAATGGCCGGGGAATGCTCATCATCTTGGCTGTTTGACAAAACTGAAGTGCTGAACAGTTCTCTGAGTTGTCAAATGTACATTCAGAAGCAATTGGCCTTTGCATGAGGTAGTTCTATGAATGCTGTATTTCTTCGTCTCCAAGAATACTTATGTAAATTTCGCATCTTACCAGTAATTATCACTGTTTTTCACTGCCCTTTTATTCAGAAGCTTTCAGACAGGTTTACCATTTTGTGAAATTTTATGAACTGTCATTCCATCCACTTTTCAGTTTTATCGATATTTGAGTGGCTGTTCTGACATTCCCTTAATTCCTACATTTGGATCTGCGAGGATCAATTTAATTAGCAATTGTCCTGGTCTTAGCGTAAGAAATGAAATATACTTGGTCTTTGCACTTGCTTTCTTCTGAAGCCAAGTGACCTTTCTTTTTTAGTGTTTCAGTGCCAATGCTGTCAATTCAAACATGAAAAGAGATAAGCGAAAGCTTTATTCCAGTGCAGATGTTGGTTGTTGATGTCTGTAAATGGGGAACATATCGGTGACTATTTTGTACTCACTGACAGCCCAATCTGAAATCATTAAGGGCTCATTCTGTTCAAAGAATTTCCGAAGGATTATTACTATACTCCCTTCATCCTACTAACATATAAGAGATTTTAAGTAGATACGACACATTCTAATACAATGAATCTGGACAGATTTCTTGTCCAGATTTCTAGTATTAAGATGTGTCATATTCATATAAAATCTCTTATATTTTGGGACGGAGGAAATAGTAATTGAAACCTTACTTTTTTTCTATGTGCATTATTTGTTTCATAGTAACAGATCCTACTGAATATTTAAGGATTGTATTCTTATAATCTTGTCCCATAGAATTCTTAGCATGAGGTAAGAGCTCTTGAAGAAATTCCTAAGGATTAGAATGCATGTGACATCCTAATACTTTACTTCTTTTATTCCTATGTTTTGAAAATCCTATGAACCAAATAAGCCCTAAGCACAAGACAGCTTAGCACATCGTCTCAAAACTCTCAATGGCACAACCGCACAATATTTTCCATTATCACCTAAAGATTTTCCATGTCACCAATGTTCCTTTTCTTCAACCTGAAGCATCATTCATGGCTCTTTCTCCATACAAACAACATCGCAATCAAAATCATGAGAAATCCGACAGAAGGCAGGAACAACGAAAGGAACACACACATTCAGCTTCCATTCAAGAAAACACAAAATACATCGTCTTTAGCCCCATTTCCTGTCCATAACCTATGTAGGAATGGGAAAAAGACCAGAGCACAGTACTAGGGACCATATGAGCCCAGCACCAAAGCTTAGCATCACATCACATCACAACCACCATGGCTGACACTTGCAACTAACTAGCCCATCATTAAACAACTCACACACTCTCATGCTGAGGGACCCCTTTGCCCTTCCATGGAGTGGCACCACTGACAGTAAACTAAAGGGAGGAGGGGTGAACAACACCAACCCCCATCCTATTCCGGATATAATAAAACCTTCCAGAAATTGAGACGTTGATCGACTAAAATAGTAGTACAATTTAATAATAGTACTCTAATAGTTAGCATGGTAACATAATAGGAACACCCTCACCGACCCTTAGACTTGAATAAAAGGCTGGCATGGGCTCTGCATGACCCGGGCCGCCGCAAGGGCGGCCCGGACCTTCATGTCCTTGAGGGCAGGGTCCTCAAGGAGGAGGACCTTGTCCTTGTCCCTCACCCCAACCATGTGGAGGTGATCAGTATCCTCCCTCTCCTTGCCCCTGAACAGCAGCCTCTGCTCCCTCGGCTCTAGCCCTGTCACCATTGACAGCCTAACCTTCAGCTCACCTGCAATACAAGATGCAAGATTTTGTTGTTACATACAGAACATTGAATTCAGACTTGGGCTTCATTTATACTAGTAGATCGTTTGCTTGCTTGGAAATAAAAAGGAAATTGTAGCAGGAAGTTTGCAATTTTGTCTGCCTCCAAGCCATGTTATTGTCAGGCACCGGCAGATGCATACAATACATATATGAGCATGTGCTGGCAGTACCGGTAGCAGCCATAAATTTCTTGAGCGTGTATGACTTTTACAAGTAAAAGTCTCTTCTGTACAGTTATGGAGCAGGAGTCGTACACTGCTATTCTTTTTTTTTCAATTAAAGCAAGCAACCTTCCTAGTTGTCATTTGGTTGAAAAATTGTTGGCATTTACCCAAGCACTCAGAAGAATAGAAGGTCACATTTTTTGTTATGTAGGATATGTAGGTGAAATGAAGGACTGTCAACTCATCTGGCTGGAGAATCGAGAGCAAAGGTAGCTTAACCTTGCTAATTGTGACTTTGTGAGCACCTGGTGAGCCATTATCTGACTAGAACAGTCTTGAAAAGCATTTTAGTTTTGCAAGGAAAATGTGAAGCAAAGGAGTGCTACTACTAACTGAACCGATATTTACTTCACACCAAACTGGCAAAGTGTGTGTGGTGGTGTGATGGGTTCTTAACTGCAACCAATCCCACCTACTACCAAACAAAAAGTAGTGAAATTCCCCTAAAAGATTGATGAAATTTTCTTCCACTCTTTCTTCTACTCTTCTTTGCCCCCCAGATTTTAGGGGTAAACTAATAAAACCTCACTTATAAGCTTACTCTAGGATTAAAATGCATGGGAAAGCATCTGAGCTGATGAAAAGGAGTGCAGTGATTCAGACATTCAGTCCTGAACTTTATCGTTCTTGCAAAAAGATTGTGCATCTGTGATGAGGTTCCCAAAGAAAACCATGACCAAAACAAGTTCCAAGAACTGAAGAACATATTCTAAACTCTAAAGTTCAGGAGAAAATTGAACTCAAACAATACCGAAGGAGAAGAACAAATCACAAAAACATTTAGTTTCCCTCAAGGAAAAAAAACAAGACTGAAAACCCTGAACTCACCGAAGGTGGAGGTCGCAGCAATGGACACGTCGTGCCAGGCGAAGCCAGTGGACACCCTCACCAAGATCACCTCCTCACCGCATCTCCCCTCCCTCTTCTGCACCAGCATCCCTCCCGGCCTCACCTCCCACTCTATCTCCCCCGCACCGCCGCCGCCGCCGCCGGCGGCCGCCGCATTGCCATGGCCGCCGCCGCCACCGCCACCGCCGACACAAGCCGTCGCCTTCGACGAGGAGCAGCTCCGCTTGAACAGCCTCTTGGAGTACCTCAGCTTGATCATGGCCTCACTTGTACACAACTCTGAAGTCTGAAAATTGTTAAGGCTGGTTAAGTGGTGACAGTGCCAAGAAGGCTTGTGTGCTGTATATATAGGCAGGTTTCAGAATGGGACTTTGGAAGCGTGCGTCTGCTTAAAGAGTCCAACGATGCATGCTGCAATCTCTGCAAAGTCCAAAATGGGACCCAATTCAAAAATATAAGGGCCCATGTTATAGTACTATTCTTTCTGCTTTTTAATAGAAAACATTATTAACTTTTAAACATTCGTTTGAATATTCGTCTTACACATAAATTTGTAAATATGCAAATATCTTTAACCACAAAGCGAGTTATAATAAAATAAATAATAATTAGTATGTAATCATCTGAATAAAACAAATGATGAAACGTATGTCCAAAAGTCAATGACATTGTCTATTAAACATCACGATAAGTACTACTCCTACAGTACAGTAGTACTAACCAATCAATCAATAAAATTAATTAATGTTGAGATGTTTTTCGAGCTGCATGGAAAGAGCAAGTTTTGGGGGTTGCACATGGGAGGTTGTCGCCAAAAAAAATATGAGCTTTAGATGATAGGACTTGGAGTTGGAGGGAAAGAGGAAGAACATGATAATTGGGGTGGTCGGTTAGCGAGCCCATAAGCGTCTCAACTAGATTATTGCCATGATAGTAGAATAGTTGGGCAACATGCACAGGTAGCTTAATTAGTTAGTTTATGGCCTATGGTTGCTTGCTGTCTTGCTGAACACAAAGGGGGAGATGATGATTGTGAGACCAGCTCGTACGTGTGCACGGTGTGCATGTTTTTCTAGTAGCTCTAAAGGTATGTGTTTATGATCTCCATTGTTTGTGGCTTTAGGCTAAGTTTGTTGTTATGAGTTGGGAACTCACCCTCCCAACACGCAAACCGGAGCGGCTCATTAGCACATGATTAATTAAGTATTTACTAATTTTTTTTAAAAAATAAATTAATATAATTTTTTAAAGCAACTTTCATATAAAAACTTTTTGCAAAAAACATACCGTTTAGCAGTTTGAAAAACGTGCGCGCGAAAAACGAGTAGTTTGAGTAGGGAACTCAATGAAACGAATAAACCCTTAGGAAGGTGGTTAAGGTGGCCTTATGGGGCTTTAATTTAAGATCTCTGTGTTGGTATTTTCAGTCCCATAAATGGATTATGGAGCTTGCCATTCATACGAATGCTTAGGCTCAATTATTTTCGAATTATTAATCAGACTATGAAACTAGATTATTTGCTTCGAATTTATAAAAAAAACATACTACATTACGTAGATCACTTGTTTTAAATAATTTTATGTATATTCATTAAAATATTTAGTTAATTCCTATAAGTAGATAATCCTTAACAACAATCACTCAATAATTTGTTTCTAACGGAGCCTTGAGCTGATAAGGAAGAGCAGACAATTTCAACGTTACCTCTTTTAAACTAGCTCGCTTTAAAAAAAAGGCAAACTAACCACCATTCAAGAAATCATCCCCCAAAACAAACAGTTCTAAGAAATCACCGTGTACCATCTTAATCACGACATCCGACAACGACAAACAAGATCGATCGATGGAATGGATGACGATCTCGATGTATGATTGATCATTCCTTGCATTCCATGATTCCATCTGCAGCTAGTTGTTACTATATTATTAGTTCTATTTGTTAATCATGAGAACCTTCCTGCAGCCATGGGCGTCGCGCCATGTTGCACTGCAGAACGTGCTCCGACGCGAGCATTTTGGGGTTGGAATCTCCATTATTCTTGAGCCAATCGGCTAATCTCGCCCTCGGCCACATGCAGGCCCGAATCGGATTTGGATTCTCCCCGGGCCGGCCGCGCCTGCTCCCACGATCCTGCTGAAATTAATTTAATCGTCCCATTGATCGCGTGTTGGATTCATATGCTCTCGAAACTAGCACTGCTCTGTGTCAGATCACGCCAGCCATGCATACTGTTACTGCTGCATGGGCATGCACGGCTGCAGGCGATAATGCTAATCGTGCCAAATAACTGGGACTAGTAATATAGTGCATGATGTTTTTGGGAGGTCACAGTATTGGCAGATGGATTGGCAAGCAAAACACGATCATAGAACGATGTGATGATCAGAACCATGTACTACAAAGCAAGGAGATCGATTACCGGTTTACGCCGACTCTCCGCGCCGGCCGGGGCCGGCAGGACGGCACACTGTGGCCACGCGGGCGGGCGGCGCGCAGCAGCAGCAGCACAGCTAAGCTTGGATTGGATGCCGGGCGGGCGGGCCGGCCGGTCACCAGACACTGCGCCAGCGAAGCGGCAGGCTCTCACTGCGTCGGCGCCGTCCGTGATCCGTCTACCGTCTCCCGTCAACGCTGCCCCGTCCCGTACGTCCGTGTGCTCCGTGAGACCATGACCCGCACGGCGCGGTACACCGATCCGGTCGTGGGCCGGCAAGGATTGCAGCGGGATTCTGCGCCGCCCGCCCACGTCGTGATCTCGGCCTCGCGAGCGCGAGATTTTCTGGGCAAACACGCGATGCGGCTGCGCGTGAGATTTTGGGTCCAGCAAAACCAACTTGTCGTGGGCTCGTGGAACGGCACGGAGCGCAGCGGAGGCCGGAATAAGTTCACTTTCTGTCCTTCAATTTGTTGCTCAGTCTGATATTCGTCCTTGATCCGAAATACTAAGTATAGAGGCCATCCTCCAACTGCCAAAACCGTCACAAAGTTGGTCTCAAGGCAGTATGATGGTTGGTTTTGTACGACATGGCGCATTGATTTCGGACAGCCGTGCTGACTCCGACAGGCCGTTGCGGGGGTGATAAACGGACGGTTAAAAAAAGGCATGTATTAGCGGCAAAATTTGATAATTTCCGTTAATCGAGACCAAGTCCAAGATAAAATTGACGCAGTGATTATAGTTGATTTGGTTGACTAGTTTTATTCTTTTTTTATCAGCTCCGTGATAAGAAAGGTTTGTTTTAATTTCTATTTCATAGGTAGAGTCATAAGTCGATGGAGTCGTATTAGAATCGGACTAGGTTGGTTTCCTTTTTCTGTAAGCTAGCCGATCAAGTCATGGCTGAGTCGGACTTGTAACAGTAGTTTTCTTAGTTGGATTAGAGTCCTGAATTGATCCGACCGTATCAGAATCGGACTTGTATCTTTCCGAGGGTATAAATATGTACACTTAGGGTCTTTGTAAAACAACAACAATTAATTATAGAACTTTTGGCGCATCGCCAACCTCTAGTTTAGTTTCGACGAGTTCTTGTTTTCGAGTTTAGGTTGCATCGGTTTTGATCTTCGACGAGAAAGTAAGTTTTATCAACTTCGCTTGTATCGACAGAATTAGTACTTTCTCGGTTTAGTCCGATATACTAATTAAGATTTTATTCATGTTGCCTATTTGATATATCATTTCTTTCTTGGATTGCTTTGCTATCTTAGTTAGATTCAGTATATCAATCGGCTAATTTAAATATACTTATCATCAATCTTGAACTGTCTTGGTTAAGTCCAATCTTTCAGGTTATAATTTGCTAGTTAAGATTTACTCAAGTCGATAGTTTTTAATCAGTGTTTTACCAGAGTTTTATCCGATAAATTACCTGCTTATCATAGTTTAATTTACTATATCGGTTAATTCACAAGATCTAGTATAATCGGCTAGCTACTGTTTTTATTATCTTCAATCTTATACTGTCTCGGTTAAGTCCGATCTATCAAGATTATGGTTAATAACCAAAGATTGCTAGTGTTTATATTTTAACTTGCCAATAGTAGTTTATTTATTCCATACAGAATAATGATAAGTTTTATCTAATTCTTGGCGCATCGGCCCAGATTCAAAAGATATATAATTGTTCAAATTTTAGTTTATTACCTTCAATCTTATACTGTCTCGGTTTGATCCAATCTATCAAGATTGGTTGTAACAAACTTAGATAGTTTGCAATTATATTATATCGGAGTTTTTCCTGATGTTCCTTTTAATTCATTATATCTAAATTCCATTGGTTATAGCCGATAGATTTGAAATTCCATCGTCATCGGCTAGGCACACGATACTATATCAGCCCTGTGGCCAATTGACCCCACGATCTAATCTTTTTGTTTTTATCTTATTAGTTGCTGGATCAAACTAATTGACACGCCTTGAACCCGATTGATAGGACTTGCACTAGAGCTAAGCGAATCTCTCAGACCTTCGTATGTACAACAAATTTTACGTCAACATTGCGACTGCCACTCCCCTCTTCACCCGAAAACCCTAGATTGAGCTTTGGCGATGCCGTGGGTGACCTTAAGGGCAAGCTGGGCGCATTGGAGGGCTCGGTGGAGGGCGGGACAGAGGTTGCGGCAGAGCGCGCGACAGCGTAGAAGCTCGCCGCGTTGGTGGAAGCTGACGCCGAAACCAGTGGACAAGTAATCTCTTTTGGCCCTAGAGCAATCATTGTTGTTGTTAGTCTTGGGATCCCCTAATCGAATATGTATTTTTGGTAGAGGTGGTGGGTTATGTTGGATTCGTTGTAGATTGGGAGTTGTTTAGTTAGTGCATTATTGGATATGTTTAATTTGGGGCTATTTTATTTGTTGGGTTGTAGAAAAGGTGTGCTTTGGATTTGTATGCATGTTTAGGACAATTGAATATGCAGCTAAATCGTTATTTATTATGTTATGCATGTAGGCTAGGGCTATTGAAGTTAAGGACGTGCTGGATACCTTTGTAGTCAGGTTTCTTATCAAGGGGGAATTTGTGACATAAGTTAGGAAGAAAAAATATTGGAGGTAATGTCATATATATAGCCAGAGATAAAGTGTCACAGAGTAAGATATTAGGACATTTGCAGCACTGCAAGGTGATGGAAGGAACATTGCTGCACTGACAACTCTCATAGGAAACTGGTACAACCTCTTCTTCCTTCTCAGCAACATTATAGTGTCTCACAAATTATTGAGCAATTCTCTTAGGACACTGGTCGTTGCCCTGTCGCACGAAGCAAAAAATCACACCCATCAACCTGCGACAGTGAACCCTAGGAACTCAATCAACCAAAATCAACCCAATCCTACCCAAACCACCAAACCAACCAAAATCAAGTGCTTACCCGAGCATTGCGACACTTGAAATATCTGTGGCCCGAGTTATCCTTGCTCCACGAGATCCACCTCGCTACCTTCACCTGGCAATGACACATCACCATGGGGGGACCAACCCGATATGGAACGGGAGAGGCGAATGACTGTCATGACGAAGACAACGAGCCATCACTCCTCGAGCTCACCATCACCGTACCTTTGCACCGTACATAGTTGCGTCGTTGCTGCACGCCGTCGCCGGTGTGAACATAGGGTTTCTTCGAAATAGGGATGGGACAAAGCGCGTGATAGCTGGCTCGGTGTTATCACCCCCTACAACGGCCTTAGCATAACTGTCAATGCACCACGTCGGACAAAACCGGCCATCATACTGCCCGATCAACTTTGAGATGGTTTTGGAAGTTGGGGGATGACCAATGCCTGGTATTTCGGATTAGGGATAAATTTCAGACTGAACGACGAATTGACAGATCTAAAGTAGACTTATTCCGCGGAGGCCCGCGCGTTCCACGCCGTTTTCGGCCTCCCACGCGCTGCGGCCTCGGACTTGGCCTCTCGCGCGTGGCCGTGTGGGATTTGGGCCTACACACGCTGCGGCTGCGACCCATCGTTGCGTTTGCTGCTGCTTTTGGGCCAGCTCATTTCATCCCCATTCTGTCTAATACTCTATTAGGTTCTTGGAATTTGGATGCCGAGTTGGTTATTTTGGTTTGGGTTGATGTGGCTTGCCACTTCGCAAGTTGCGATGCGCATGCATTAGGCAGGTGAGGGTGCTGACTCCGGCGAGCACTTCGTGCCGGTGCCATCGTGGATTATCCTAAAGCTCAGGTGTAGTAGGCCTGCACGACACATATTGCTCGGATCCATTTGCTCCTTTTGCTGGGCGAAAGCAACATGGAGGATGGAGCTGTATTCTTTTTTGTTATTTGGACCGGTTGTGCCAACCAAGTAAGATGTCATCATCAGACCATTATATATAGCCTTCAAACTAAGTGTGGTTAATTGGTAGCGAGGGCGCTATGGTATTTCGTTGTAGATCAGATCAGGCGTCCGACGAACGATGTTATGACGTTAATATCTTAAAAGAGATACCACGTAGATTTTTTTTATGATATGAAGAAAAGAGAAATAGACGAGGGAAGATTGTCGATTGTTGGTTAATTGGCGATCAATTGTACCACTGTACAGGTTGTTTATTGAATCCAATCATGAATTGTTCAAATAGTTAATTGTACTTTGGACCAAATTTTATCATCAAAATTTTATTTTGGATCACTCTTAAACCAATCTTTTTTACTTTGGACCAGATGATTTTATAATATTTTATACCACCCAAACAACTTGTTCATTACACATGACCTTAAACAAATCGACGAACTTCCCCATATATGTGCATGTCATATTTTTGCTAGAGCGGAGGTTAGACATGGATAGAATAGAGGGGGTCATCCAAAGTCCAAAATGGCAAAATTACTCGGTGAAAATTAAAAGATTGATTTAAGAGCGGCATAAAGTAAAACTTTGACAATAATAGATGGTCCAAATCATAGTTCACTATTTTACAAATTTATTTGAGATAGGCAAGCAAAGAAATCTTTAGTGGGTTGTTTAGACATCGTGTAGATATAGCATGGAAATAGTATAAATAGCCAGTTCGTCCAAGTCACTCATGCCTATATGGTGATCCTTTTTACTACTTTCTTTCAACTTGCCAGTTTTGCGTGTGATCAAATTACACTAAATTAGTCACGTGCATCACATCGGTCCTATACGCTTCGAGCAGATACATTGGATCTTATTTGGAACCTATTTACAATGTAAAAAAAATGTTAAATTTTTATGACCCTACATAAATTTCTTACGCTTGAAAACCAGTCCTAATCCACCCAATTTTCAATATTCAATAAAAATCGACTGCTTGGGAAGTTGGGATACTCGAGTCGAGTCGATCGCATCTGTATTTCTGTTGCATTCCGGAAACAGAAGTATGGAACGAGCGAATGACGCTGACGTGGCACCCGCTGACGTGCATCTATATAAGGGCGAGGAGCTTCCTCTTCTTCCTCTCTTTTCTCCAAGTGACCACCGGACACGGACACCTCCCCACCGCCCCCCCATCCGGTTCCCCGAGGTTGCAGTTTCTGCAGCCTGCGGGATCGGATGAACCCATCGTCACTAGACGAATTCTCTAGTACGACGATCGGACTGAATTTTTGCTCAATTCCGTGCTGTTTTGATTTCTTTACTGGAAGCCGGCCCTCAATCTGGATTTCCTGGAGGATTTTTGGGGGATTTTTTTTTCTGGGGGTGTGGGGATAAGGAGTTTAGGGGTGGGGGGAATCTGGTGGAATTGGATCGGTTTTTCTGATCTTGTTGAGCCGATCTGTGTGGGATAGGAAAGGTTGCTTTTTTGTTGTTCTTGGGTTCTTGGTTTGATGGGAGTTGGGGATTCGGATGCTGGAATGGGGAATTTGAGGCGCCGGATGTGGGATTTTGTGATGCGCGCGGGAATCGGGATAGTGGAACTGTAGACTCTGTGGCCACGATGATCGGATCATGGATCCTCTTGTTTCGCTTTGCTCTTTTTCCAATCTGTTGATCGTGTCTCAAGTGGGAGATTGAGTGGGAAAATATCATTTTGGTGGAGACTGATCTGTGCGTTGATCTTGGTTTGATGGCATGATCCGGGGTCAATCCATGGATTGTCTTGTGCTTGTTAGTCCTATTTGCAGTTTATTCTGATGCCAATCTTTTGGGCAAGGCTTCAATAAATGATAATCTACTCCTGAATGAAAAGTTCATGTGTTGTTTCTGCTATTAGCTGCCAATGGTATCTTTTAGGAGTATTAAGTTCCACTGTAAGCTGGTTCTTGATCTGAAACAAGGTTTCATGTGTATTGTGTTGGAATAGGGTTCAGACTCGTTCTCCTGTCCATGCTGTCTGACGAATATGTAACTCTGTCTACTGCAGAGCACAGCTTAGAAATACTTAACTGCCAACATGATCGAATGATTCATTGCTTCCTTTAATTTGACCTCCATTGTAAATGATTTGCTTATTAGTGATGCAGGGATTTGCACTACAATGTGAAGTAGTAATTTGCCTCTCTTCTTTTCTTCTTGTCAGACTGAGTACTCTGCTCCCATAATCCTATTAATCCACACAGCGAAGGGGCACTGCAAGAAGCATGCAGTGCCCGATGGACGCAGCTGCAAGTGGAACTTCACCGGTGATGCCGTTCCATGGCATTGTCAATGAGCCAACCTCCCATTCATCTCCGCTGCATGCTGCGCTGGAACGCTCACAGCGCCATTGCTATGGTCATGAAACCCCAGGAGAATTCCCCCTTGCTGTGAGCCCCTCCATTGTGCTCCATGTGCTCTCCGCCTGCGAGCTAGACCCTAAAGATCTCGCTGCACTGGAGGCAAGTTCTACAGCTATGCTCTCTCTGTCTCAATGCTTTAGCAGGAGCTGCTGCTACTGATGAGCTTCTCATATGTCTGTCGTTTCAGGCTACATGTACATTCTTCAGTAAACCTGCAAATTTCGCGCCAAACTTCGCGCTATCGCTTCCAGAGGTTGCGGCATTTGATATGTGCCATAAAAGACCCATGGTTAAGCTGATGGCACAGCAGGAACGGGAGCACCTGAAGCAGAGGTGTGGCGGATCTTGGAAGCTTGTTTTCAAGTACATTGTTGCTAGAGAGAGGAATTACTCTCGTGTTGTTGCCGGGCCGGGCCATAGTATTGTTGTCACCACAAAGGGAGATGTATACTCATTTGGGGCGAATTGCTGGGGCCAGCTTGGCCTTGGGGATACCGAAGATCGGTTCAAGCCATGCCTTATTAGGTAATGTGTTGATATTGATGAAATGTATGATTGTTTACCAATGTTGTAAAACGTTCACCTTCTTGTTAGGTCTTTACAAGGCATCAAAATCACACAAGCTGCAGTTGGATCAAGGCAGACAATGCTTGTGAGTGACACAGGAAGCGTCTACTCATTTGGGAAGGGTAGCTTTGTGTGGTCAGAGGTTTCTGATGAAGCTGATCACATTACCACTCCTAAGATAGTGGAGTCGCTAAAGGGTGTGTTTGTAGTTCAAGCAGCCATTGGTGGTTACTTCTCTGCGTTTCTATCTAGAGAGGGTCAGGTTTACACGATCTCGTGGGGGCGAACCGAGAGGCTTGGCCATAGTTCGGATCCTTCAGATGTTGAGCCTTGTCTTCTCTCTGGACCACTTGAGGATGTTCTTGTTGCACAGATTTCTGCTGGGAATTGCTATCTCCTTATGCTGGCCTACCAGCCAACTGGAATGTAAGTTTTTGCTCTTGCGCCGATTTTTCATTTATTCTTGAATGATAGTCTTTGAAACAAATTTGAGTGCTTGGAATTTGGAGCTTCTCGAGATAATTAACAGTGCTAGCCACTTTGCAGGTCAGTGTATTCTGTAGGCTGTGGTTTAGGAGGCAAGCTTGGCCACGGATGCAAAAACAATAAGGGCACCCCCAAGTTGATTGAACATTTCCTGACATTGAGCTTTAATCCGGTTTCAGTTGCGGCTGGCACTTGGCATGCTGCAGCTCTTGGTGACAATGGGCGTGTCTGCACCTGGGGTTGGGGCCATACTGGTTGTTTGGGACATGGTGATGAGGAGTACAGGGCTCTCCCCACTGTGGTTCAAGGATTGAGCAATGTGAAGGCTGTGCATGTCTCCACTGGTGAATACACCACCTTTGTTGTCTCCGATAACGGTGATGCATACTCCTTTGGATCTTCTGAATCCCTGAATATAGGTTTCCAGGTTAGATCATTGTTCTATCACATTCATTCTTGCAAAATATCTACCATGATCTGAAAAATAAAGAATTGCTACCTGATATGTTTGTTGTCAGGAGGATGAAGCAGCTAATGATGCAGATTTTTCCACCCCAAACTTAGTTGAATCACTGAAGGTGTTGAATGATAAGGCTGTACAGATTAGCCCAACAAACTCTTCATATTGGCTCAACTCAGAAATGGGATACCCGCATACATTTGCGCTCATGGAATCCGGTAAACTGTATGCATTTGGAGGAGGGATCAAAGGCCAGCTTGGTATCAAGCTTTCTGAGGGTCAAGAAAGAGCTCAGAACCCAGAGCGAGTCCCGATCGATATCAGCTAATTTCAACCAGCATTCTGGTGACCATTTGCAATGACATATTCTGTGATCTGTGGTTAGCATGCCCTCCTGAATTTCGTAGGCGGAACTCAAAATGTTAGCATCGATGTAAATATTAGGGGCACTTACCTTTGGTTCTTCTCTGAAGTAACAGTGTGGTTGTTGGTAGCTCTTGCATTTTGAATTGTTGGTGCAGCCAAGTCCTGATCCGAGTCTTCTGAATTGTTCGTGTGTGGCTTTAACTCTTGGTTTCTAGCCTCATTCTGCATATTGCACGGTTAGCAGTGAGATCATTGCATAGTTCAATTCTTTTTAAACTCATGACGTAGGCAGTCTGTTAAAGTTAGCTAGTTGGAACAAAATCCAAGCCTTGAAATCTTTTCTATACCTGCAATCTCAGACTTGCAGTACATAGAGTCAGAAATTATGAAACCCCGGAACAATTCAGAGGAAAGAGATCATGACTAGTTGACTACTACCTTCATCCCAAAATCCCAAAATATAAGAGATTTTGGCTATATATTTATTTGTATCCTCAAAATCCTTTATATTTCGGAACGGAGGTAATACTACGTAATAAGCATGAGACAGACAAAGATCAAAATCAAATCACCAACAAAAAAAACAATGTCGTAATGCTACACCGTTACTCGAACGGAGCGAAGATTATACAGCAGCATGAAACATATATTTTGCCCATGCCGTCCGGTCACATTGTTTTTGCTGCTAGGCTGGCAAAAACTGATGAACATGTGAAATGTATTACCGAAAGAGTGGATCTATCTATGCGCCCGCTAGATTTGTACAACTCATACAGCAAGGCTACTGCAGGATCCCCCTCGGTCCCCAACGTCAGTTGTGCCATGCTGGGCAGTGCAGCTGGATCGCGTTGGGGGTGACACTGGTCATGTCCACAGAAGCTTTGCACCGTGGTTTAGTACATCCCTTTGAAAACAGGATTCGTCCGACAGATGCTTGCACCATACTCTTCGTACTCTGCTTTTGTGTGGCAAGCCTGGTTGGGAAAACAACTACTAGAATTAGCTTTTATTTCCAAAATGGAAAAAAAAAAAGAAACCCCGAAAATGGGGATACACTCCAACAAAAAAATTTTAAGCTGTGGAAACAACTTGCAAAAGCAAGAGTGTTTATTGCTACAGTATATAGAAATAGAAGTTTGGATACCTCATAGAATTCAGCTGTAGAGGCAAGCACAGAACCACCAAACCAGACAGCATATCTTTGAATAGGATGGCTAACTACACTTACTTCTATAGGTTGGGCCTGAAATAAACAGAATGTAGCTGTAGCTTCCAAGTTCCAAAATCACAAGTTTCTGGTTTGGCCAGTGTTCTTCTGCAATCAGGAGAGAGCCAGAGCAAACATGAAAAGTTTGTACCTTCGCATCTCCACCAAGTCGAGCATTAGATGCAAGGACTCGTGCATCCACTATCTTTTTTAGGTCCCGCTGCAGCCTCCTGTGGAAATCCTTAAACATAGTTGATCCCCCGGACAAGACAATATTCTGTCCAATGAAAATAAACTCAGAACCACTGTGATATTTTGAATAATAAGACGACATTTTGATCGCACAAACCTTATAAAGAGCCCTTCTTGTGTCAATTGGGGATGATTGGATGCACTTGTCAATAACAACATGCAAAGGAGTGGTGAAGTCATTGTTGTAAATCTCAGGGTGGAAGAAAATCTGCATGGTTCACAGCAACGTGGGAAAATTAGATTAAAATGATAGTGAGATCAAAATGTTTAGTTAGAAATGCTTCAGAACTAGATATCATGTGCACAGCAGTTACATTGATGACCATAAAGCCTGAACTCAAACTGGTTTATCCATGAATTGGAGTTAAATTATGATTACAGTTAAGTTTTGAACCTAAATCAATACATTGCAGAAGCCACACTTACTGGTGAACACATTAATGCAAAATCAATTACCTCAGGCCCTAGGAAGCGCTCATATCCAATGTCGCAGGTGTATTTGGCACCAGTTTTTGGTTTGATGCCACTCCAGTGCTTTATGTACTTATTGGGTTCTCTGTCATGCTTATTAAATTCCTAAAAGGCAACAATAAAGTTATATTATTGTTTTTCTTTTCTCTCTTAAGAATTCTATTTTTTGTCGTACAAATAACAAAAGTCCATGGTTCAAAGATGGGAAGAACTGAGACAACATATTCGATAGAAAACAATCACAAGTTGCAGGAAAAAGTGAAACAGAGGAAAGCAGATGCATTCTTTGACATCAAGCATGCTGGAACAGTGTTTTACAAAATTAGATTCCAGGCAGGGTAAGCCTTAAATGCCAATGCCTACATTGCCTAGGCTGCTATAACTGTGACAGTCAGCCAACTGCAATGCTATTAAGAGGTAAAAGAAATCCTTCCTTTTGAAGCAACACTCATCCTAGAATAAACGAAAACACATATCCATGTTTCAATAATTGACAATCCAGGTATTTATTGTAGTAGTTAATACCTTCACAATATCTGAACATGTATAGCAGTACATTTCTTTCACTCTCCTTGCTACATCAAAAGATTCTTCTGGTGGAATGTGCTCACCTCTTTCCTGCAAGAAATAATTGGCTCAGTGACTTATAAGTGCACTGCAATTATGCAGTTCTGTTATATACAATATGAAAATCTCAAGCAAATTATGAGGTAAACTTGTTATATATCCTTTCTTGATATATCACACTCCCAAGTCCCAAGTCAATTTCACATGCAGGTTAAATGGCACAAGAAAGAGAAGTGGTATCTCTCATCACATACAGGTAACAACAATTTCAATTAGTCCTCTAGTCTTAACCATGTGTATTCATTTGTTCAGAATGATATACTTGATATGCATATTTGACAACCACGGTGAGGCGATTCAAATAATCTCAGGTGTGTTTACAAAATTAAACCATGGTGCATGACTGCAGCTGCAAGCTGAAGCTGTCTGTAGAACTTTGAGTGAAATTTATTGTGCATCATTAGAGAAAAAGTGACATTTACTTTCTTCCAATTCTACCTCTATTTCATGTATTTGCTCCCTTTCATTATTCATAGCTGTTATTTTCGTGAATATTTGATTTTCTTATGCAGTTATGATGGACATTTGGACTCTCAAATGCATAGGTCCACAGTAATGTAAGATCACTGACATCTGTTGACAAATAGAAGGTTAAGTACTATCTTGTGACGGCCCACAAAAAAGCAATGGTAACTACCTTTAAGAGTTGCTGAATAAACTGGGTAACATCCTTGCCTGTAATTGGAATTGATCTGATACTGCTTCCTATGACATAACCATCAGCAACAGGAACAATGTGGGTAGCCCCATCACCCACATCGACTACAACACCTGTCATTTCACACTGAAAACAAAGCATGAAATTCCCATAAATATACAAAGTCTGATTATCTCTCAACAGAGACGAAAGGAAAAAGAGGAACAAATAATGTAGTATTATAGAGCAAACTGCAAAAACATGAGCATAACCAGGGCACAAATACAAAGCTCAAGAGTTCATGCATGGCTAGAAATAAGATGCCAACACAATGACTATAGACTTAAAATTTATTGGAAACGTAAATATTTCAATAATGTAGTCTCTTTCACCGATCAAATTAAGGCTAAACAGAAATCTTGCATATTGAAAGCGTGTAATGGAACAGTTCAACTACAACATAACATGGCCTTGAGAACGAAATCCATCTTCTCTTCTCAAGGAATTCTTGCTCTACTAACCTTTGTGGTGGTGTATCCTGCTGCGAGGGCAAGAACCGGCTGGCATGCTATGTACAGACCAGGCACATTGAAAGTCTCAAACATGATCTCCCCGGTGTACTCGCGGGTCTCGGGAGGAGTCAGGGGGCTCTCGGTGAGCAGAAAATAATGATCCTCCGGATCACACCGGATATAATTGAAAATGCACTGCTGCCAGAACCTCTCCATGGTGTCCCAATTCTCAACCTGAAGTGCTAGCACATATCAGCTAAGCAAATGAAGCTCTGCAAACTAACATAGCAACGCACAGTGTCAGAAGAGGACATTAGCGACCTGGCCATTGTGAATGGGGTAGCTGAGGCTGTAGGTGTTGCTGGAGCGGGAGCGAGCCAGGGCGTCCTCCCCGATGAAGAAGTCGAGATCGGCCATGACGCCGGCGCTGTGCTGCGCCATCCAGTTCCCCTTGGTGGTGTTGGCCCTGGTCTGGCCGGCGAAGGTGTCGTTGACGGCGACGACGGTGGGGGTGATGAAGCAGGGCTCCACGTTCCCGGCGAACCCCATCTTCGTGTACCTGCGCGCGCCAGCCATTTCACCGCCTCAGATTCGCCGTGGCGCACGCTCTCCGCGCGCAGATCTGGAGAGAGAGAGGCAGGCTTACCCGGTGCCGTTGTCGATGACGACGGCGGGGCGGGAGGCGGCGTCCATGGCGTCGTGCGTGGTCCGCCCCACCGCACCGCGGCGCGCAGTCAGTCAGTCACCGGCCCGGCGGCGGCGAGACTTCCCCGTCCGCTTTAACCACCGGCCGCGCCGCCGTGGGGAAGAGGAGGCGAGAGCGGGTGGCAACCGTCGCCGTCGCAGTGGCCGGTGGGCATCCCACGCACCACCACCCACCGCCACTAGCTTCTGCCCAGCTGCAACCACCAACTCCACGAGCCCGCGCGGGGAGAAGCGCCGCGCCGGCCGGAAGCTTCTAGAAGAAGCGAGGTATCGGGGCGCGGTGGTGGAAGGGAGTGGAGAGTGCGAGGGGCTTTTGCTTTCTCGGGGTATCGTTGGATTTGTCTCGGCGTGCGTGGTGTTTTTCCGTGTTTGGCGTCGTAGGCTCGCACGCGGGCTGCGGCCCGGGAGTAGGAGGCGGCTTGGGACTTTGTAGCGTGCGCTAGCTGTGTGCTTGCGTTGGTGTTGCTCCTCGGGTTGGTGGTGGCGTGGGGTGATTGCGACACCGCCACCGACGCCTCCGTGTCCACTCTCCGACCTCCGGTACGGTGTGGGCGCCACTGAGGTATGCAGGGAGTTCCCGGTTCAGAGATGGGCCCCACGTGACAGAGGGCGATTGTTCTTTTTCCTGTTTTAATGCCAACCGTTCAATTTGATACCTGAAGAAAATGACCCTACTTGGCCCAATTTCTGCCCGCCATTCAGCGATATTTTCTCTATTTTAAAATGCCAATTACTGTACGTCGTTTGGTAATATTTTTTTCATTCTAAAAATATTACTACCTAGTATTGAATGTGATACATTCTAATAATATAAATTTAGACAGTAATACAAATTTAAACAACACATTGTTCTATCCAATACTAAACAACAACATTTTGAAATGGAGTTCTTTCTTTCTTTTTTCTTGCAGCAGAAGTTGATAAGGACCAGTAGTAGTAATAGAAACTTGGTTCTGCCAAAATAAAACAATGCTTCGTTGAGGACCCCAAACAAAACACGAGCTTTCCTAATCCCTCCCCAAGAAATGATCCTCCCGACTCCTCCGAGTGCGTGCCGTAGACATGTACGAAATCAAATGTCATAGGGTCTGTTTGGTTGAAGGGTAAGGTTGGATGGGATATAGCCATCCATGTTTTTATGGATGAGGATATCCAAGTTTTCTGTTTGGTTGTATGGATGGGATAAGCCAACTTTTTGTTTGGTTGGTAGGATGAGATTAATTAATAACTAATTATAATATCTTAATTGTCATAATAATATTTAGTTATACACTTACCAGTAGAAATAAACACTTGTCAACACTAATCTTACCATGCTAATTACTAATTAATCGTAAAACATACTAATATCATTAATTATACTCTAATCAACTCACTAGTCAGCATTTTAGAGAGGGTGGATGGCTTCATCCGGCCAAAAGAACCGGATCCTTTCATCCAGCATATTGAGAGAATATTCTCTTTTATGGGCCGCTTCATCCACCTTCCCTCCAACCAAACACCTTGAAAAATCAGGTGGTTTTGTCCCATCCAGTTCCATCCACCCAACCAAACACACCCATAGTGTACTCCTGAGCTCGCACGGGGAGACGTTGCCGAGGCTAGTAGGAAAGGTTAAACTAGCTCTGCAGCTGCTCTTGGTCCCAGGAAAGAAAGACAATGCAACCGCGCGCAAGAAAGGCTCGAATTTTTTCTCTGTTTTTTTAGCTCATCGATGAGCTCCAGAAACAAGAGATTCTTCTCGTGGGACATCCTGAGAACACTAATGAAATTTAACCAAGCCAAATAGAGACCAAATGGTAGAAGTGTCCATCAAAAGTTTCCTACTCCCTCTGTCTTATAATATAATAATTTAATATAGGATAAGACATATTTTAGTTTTATAAATATGGAGTATCTTTTTGACCTGTCTGTCTACTCTGAAATGCTCTGACACGAGGCATGGCCTATATATCCATTGCTCTAGCCACAGCTGCTCAGTGTTACAGCACAAGGTAACTGAATTTACAGAGCCAAGATGAGGTTCCTTGGTCTCCTGAGCCTGGTTGCTCTCATCTTCCTCCTCAGCTTCAGATCTCTGATTCATCAGCAAGTTCTTGTTGGTAACTATAAAAAGTTGTTGTTTTCTGCTACTGTCTATCTGAATATCATTCAGTGGTTGCTACTGGAGTGAAGAGTCTGAAACTGATCTTGTTCTTCCGTGGAAGGAGAAGGTG
Source organism: Oryza officinalis (assembly GCA_008326285.1). Taxonomy (NCBI): domain Eukaryota; kingdom Viridiplantae; phylum Streptophyta; class Magnoliopsida; order Poales; family Poaceae; genus Oryza; species Oryza officinalis. The sequence continues at coordinate 41,427,291 of BDMV01000002.1, read as the reverse complement.
CAGCAGCCAGTGGGTTCCTCCATGGCAGCAACGACAGAAGGAGGCAGCATGCCAGGGAGTGGGAGGAGGAGAGGAAGAAGATGAGGTGGTTCATGGTCAGGGACTACTCCCACGCGCGGCGCCACGCGCCGAGGAACAACCGGCTGGATCCATAGCATGATGTTGATGCCTTGATGGTGCTGGATGGCTAGTCTATCTCATGTTTAATCTGTCCCTGGCTAGTGTGCAGCAATTTGCACACAAATTTTGCTCCCCCCCTCCTCCGCCCAACCCCTGACCATAGAATTCCTTTATGATTGTATAATAGTTTGATCTTTTGTGAGATTTTGTAAGGAGTATTAAGGTTTTGTGGTTTTGAAACTGTTTTAGTATATGTTGGGTAAAATTACAAGTCATTTTGATACTTTCTAGTTTCTTTCTCTGCCTTCATCTTCCTCTCTTCAGAGGTGTTTGCAGTTTGTAAAGCCGCTGGTGAACAGTAGTACTGATCATGGACAGGGTCGACTCTATATTTTAGAGGGTTCTAGGCGAACTTCGTAATGTAATCCCTCAAGATTAAATATACTTTTACTTGTAATATATACTTTTGTAAATCATATATCGTCGAAAACGATGCGGATAAACATTATAAACACCTAAAATTACAATGTAAATTAATCAACGAGAACAAAACGAAATCCTAGCTCAATTTTCATACTAAATAGATGCAAATGAGAAGATCATAAGACCTCATTGCCTTAGCCACGATGAAATAAGGTGTGACCGCGCGACGGTCAAACGTGAGGACGAGCAACGACATTCTGTTAGCTGGGTTGTTTGGTGATAGGCCATGCTGACTTGGGCTCTACGCGGTCGCACAACCGGTCTAGACCACTAAGACAACCCTAAACATGGATAACTAAGGCTGAGTTTGGCCCCTGCTGTTGGAAACTAATCCCCTCGTGTTTTCCACGTGCACGTTTTTTAAACTGCTAAACGGTGTGTTTTTTTTAAAAAAGTTTCTATACGAAAGTTACTTTAAAAAATCATATTGATCCATTTTTGAAAAAAAATTTAACAAATACTTAATTAATCATATACTAATGAGTCGTTTCGTTTTACGCGTCAGAAAAATGAGTTCCCAGCAGCACGGGCCCGAACTCAGCCTAAAGTGCAGCCTGAAGGACAAATGGTAAGCAGTGTCCCTTTAGTACTGCAAATGCTCCTCGATTATTTTGGATTTCAGGATTTTCACAGTTCAAAGGAGAAATGCAAATGATCGTAAGGGAACTTCAATCTGAATATCCTCATTTCTGGTGACACCAGTGCTACCCTACACTCCTACAGGATGTGGCAACTGGCAAGGAAGTACACTACTGCTAGAGGAAAAAAAAGTGCCATTGACGTTAGTGAAATGCAATCACATGGTTCATCTAGGGCTCCGTAGTAGGAGTCAAGCAAGGCAGCAATTAAGACTTCACCAAGGGTTGTTCGCACAAACTATACCGGTAATTATTCAGATGGTTACTAGTACGGCTTGTTTTGTTAGTCGTACTCTATTTCATAATGCAAGACACACACATATTATTTTAAGATTTAACTTTAAAAATATTTAACTAACAATTAGTATAATATAATTTAAATTTTATTTGCTGAAAATAATATCATTAAATTGATACTCAATATACTTTTTATATGGTTATAATTTTGTTGCTACAAATTTTATATTAATATATAAAAAATTATAAGTTAGGATTAATTTTAGAGACCATGTCGAATTTAATCATGTTTACATTATGTAATAGAAAGTATCTAACCTGTCTGATCTATCTTGCCTTTGTCGGTGAAGCAGCTAAAACTGACTGAGGTCAACTTACAACTGTTACTCACAGTACCTGGACTTGTTGCAACTCAGCAACTGAGACACTAGTACATTAAGGCCAGTCTCAATGGAGTTTCATGAGGGGTTTTATGCATATTAAATAGAGTGCCACATCAGTTTTTTGCATGAAACTAGTAGGAGAGAGAAGGGAAAAGTTTTATCCCCATGAAACCTTTGAGCGTTGTTTCCAAGACATTGAAAACTGGATAAAACCCTCATTGAGAGTGTTTTTTCGTTTCATGACGTACATGCACTTCTCTGATTGGGTGGAAGGGGGAGAAGAGAGTTAATGGTGAGGCTAAAATAACAAGTGAAACCGTGCAATGAAACTATGCACTGAGAATAGAAGTCAGTTTCATTTTAAGTTTCGTATCTTGGAAACCGAGAGGTGAAACATTGCATTGAGACTGGTCTAATATACTGCTACTGAATTATGCATTAATAGACACTACTGATTTACACATGATCTATGCATTCCTTCTTGGTACTAGCGAAATAGCAGATGGATACACATGTATTAATGACTAGTACAGACCGAACTCTGCACTGTACAAATGTGCTTGTATACAGGCTGGTCGGGTAAAGAACTGGCCGCACAATTTGATTGCAGTTGCAGGTTGCAAAATTTCAGTATTTCCTCCTCCCAAAAAATTGCAGGAGTAATACAACGGAAGCATGTCCTCCCAGATTGCTAACACTTATTTTTTTCTGAAAGAAGCTTGTACCAAAAACTATGCTCTGCCTTCTGAACTTGTATCAAATCTGTATTTTTTTTCTTCTATCTGAATCTGGCTGCTCTACTACTGCTGCTGTTGTACTTTGCCCATGACTTCTGCACAATCTCCGGCGCTGGCACCGGCCTGTTGGCCCATGCAGACATTACCCTAGCTCTCGTCACCTTCTTCACAAGGAGCTTCCATGTCTTGTCCACTTTCTCTTTTTCTATGTTAGCCTTGAAGTTGCTGGAGCAAAGGGAACAACATACACGAAAGGGTTCATTAACTTTTGAGCTGGCAATGGCGTGTCCGCGTGTGGCATCTATCTATCTATCTATTTATCATCCATCTATCTATTATAAAAATCTATTATAAAAGATATCTAGAAAAAACCATCACGTTCACTCTAGAGAATAGATATTACTATGGTAGTAAAAAAAAGAAAAATATTTGAGCCAAAGATCTTGGTGGGTGTGTATCTACGGAACATAAAAGCTAGGAGTTGTATATGAAACCTAATTTTCTTTTTAAAAAAACTATTGAGTAGAAAATACAGCTGTACATCAACTTCATTGAAATCCCACTTTTAATATCGATAGTATATAGAGCGGTGTATATCAAATTCAGTTTAACTTTTAAAATAAGGATAAGTCAGGTTCGTTTTAGATGTTTAGAAATTATCATATTAATAAAAAAAGTAATATCTTGGTGAGATCAAATTATAACGGCATACATTGATAACAACTATGTTAATATATGTTAATAGATATATGAAAGCACAATTATCTATCTATATCTATATACATATAGAGAGAGAAATAGAAGAAAGGAGTTAAATATTAAATTTAATCATACTTTTAATATCGATAGTATACATAGTAGGACTGTAGAAGTTTAGAGTCGGAAAACTTTATTCATCCCTCAAAAGGATGTCCCTTTATTTTTGCATGTCATTTAAAATATTATCAACAAATTTGAACAACTTTAATAAGATAAATCAATATGTAATATGTCACTCCACAAATATATATGTTCAAATTCAACTTGTACAAGTAAAAACAAAAATAATAAATTTGACTATGAATAAAACGCGTAATTCGCGGTCAAATTTCTTATTTTTATTTTGAATTGTATAAGTTGAATTTCATTGTAAAAAGATATATCGTATATTTATCTATCTTGATAATTTTTTTAATTTTTTTGATAACTTTTTAAACACCGTGCACAAAACAAAAGACAAAAATCCACTTCTTTTATAGTCGTATACGATGAATCCAATTCAACTAACCCGTGTAAAATTACACGGGGATATATTTCCTAGTTGTTCTTCATGTGTGATTATCTTTTTTTTTTGTTATTACCTGCAAAGGGGAACTCCGCATGAATCGTCGTCGGACCTGTCGCAGACGGAGGAGTGGAGCCGGAGGAGCTGGAAGAAGCGGCGGCAGTGCGTGCAGCCTCCGGCGACGCTCCTGCCGCAGCCGGGGAAGTGCCTTGCGAGTTGCAGGAGGCCTCGCCGGTGCGTGCAGGCGCCGCCGTTGCCGTTGCCGCCGCCGGGGGAGGCCCCCGTGCAGCATTTGCCGGTGCGCGGCGATCCGTCGGTGTAGGCGAAGACGTGCTCCAGGGCGGCCATGGCGTCGCTGAGCTGCATGTACACGTCCTGGGAGTCCCTCTCCCTATCCCACCTCTCCTTCCTCTGGTCGGCGTCGCGGATGAGCTGGAGCAGGTCGGCCCGGAGCGCGGCGTCGTGGCGGGCGGCGAAGCGCCAGCCCTCGGACTCCCGGACGGCGCCGAGCTCCCTGCCGGCGAGGCGCGCGCATCGCAGGTACAGGCGAGGCGCGTCGCAGAGAGCCGCCAGCTTCATCGCGTCCACCGCGCCATCCACGCCCACCCGCACCGCCACCGCCGCCTCCGCGCGCCGCTTCAGCGGCCCCGCCACACGGTACGCGTGCGCCAGCGCCATCAGCGCCGCACCGTGCTCCGCCAGCGCCGCTTCCTCCCACTCCGCCGCCGCCCTCCTGCGCCACCACACCGCCGCACATATTAACTTCCCTTTTGCGTGATCGCGCGCGTGCAGTTGCTACTACAAACCTGACGGGGGCGTAGAGGAAGCGGAGGAAGACGACGACAGCGCCGGCGGAGGCGCCGGGGATGCGGATGACGCAGCCGCGCGGTGCCTGCTCGATCATCCGCTCCAGCACCGGCGACGCCGAGGCCTTCGCCATCGCATCACATCCACCAGATTCCAACAGAAAAACAAAGCGAAATTCAGAAACTTCTCTCCACGCACAAAAAATCTAAACAAGAACGAGAAAATCGCATCAAAGCAACGGCGATCTTCGCTTACAAGAACAGACGAGTGCGCGCGGATGCTGCTCCCGTCGGAGGTGACGACCCGCACGTCGGCCGGCGAAGTCGGGAGCGCACTGAAGGCCGTGCTGAGCGCCATTGAACGAACTCTCCGAATTTCTCGTTCCCCTCTTTTTCTTAAACACCAAGAACACAGCGATCGATCCTAAAATCCCTTTATGCTTAAAGAACACGATGATGAGATGATCGATCTTAACAATGATCGCAATTCCAAAATTCTGCCTTACAAGAGGATTAAACTTCAACCCAAAAAAAAGCGAACAAAGAGAAAGGGAAAGAACTAAAAGAAGAACAAGAAATTCCAACAGCAGTAGAACACATCTTCTGGGTAGCCTTTTTATATAGGAGGGATTGGAACGTTCTTCCAAATCATACGCACACGCAGGCGCAGCTACACGCGGCGTGGAAAGCTACTGAAGATTTCTGGGGCGTTTGTTAAGTGTGACAAGAGGGGTTGGCTTAGGATTTAATTTAATCATTTAATTTGTGCTTTATAATAGCACATGTGGGTGATTGTTTATGAACCGGGACTGCAACAGGTTTGCTGTGTCAGCGACAGATTAGGAAGGAAGCGGTGCGGACAAGCAGCCATTTTCTTTTTCTAAAAAAAAAATGAAGGACATTTGTTTGAATTGCTGACTTGGATCCACGTGTGTGTCTGTGTGTATTATTTTGTTCTTGGCTAACATATAGTCGGTGGCGGCCTTGTTCTAACCGTAGCGAAAGTTTGAGTATTATAAGCTAAGGATTAAGGTTCCCATAGGTAGTTTACAATTGATTATAAGTCGTAACGAGTTATTAACGAATAAAAAAATAATTTATGGATGAAACTATATGTGTTCTTACTGACTTAAAAGTCAATACTGAAAAACAAACTACACTGAAATAACATTAAAACTAACTTCAAAATAAAGTTTTAAAATTCAAATTTTGACAACGGCTTGTAGGCCATAGAGAAAATGATGAGGCCCTAACACGTGATTTGGTTGCTAAACTTATGAACACTTAGACTGTGTTCGGTAGTCTCCGTTCCCCGCGCACACAGTAAACACGGAAAACGGAGCGGTTATTAGCGTGTGATTAATTAAGTATTAGCTATTTTTTTCAAAAATAGATTAATTTGATTTTTTAAGCAACTTTTGTATAGAAACTTTTTGCAAAAAAATGCACCGTGTAGTAGTTTGAAAAGCGTGCGCGGGCGAAAAGTACTGTGCGCGTCGGGAAATCCGGCTGTCGAATACAGCCTTAGTATTTTACTTGTATATAGGGTATATTAAAGGTTTTTATTTGGAAAATAAACACTCATACTTTTGCTTTTATATATTGTGACAAACACGCTTCAATACTCCCTAACTACAGGCTTATTTGCATATTATCCAGCTGGAACTAGCTCTTTTGGGACACACGGCGTGAGGCCTAGCGGTTTGTTTGATTTATCTTACAACTGGAGATAGCCTTCTTTGTTGTATGTAGTCTGAGGTCTAGTGGATTGTGCTAAGCTAGCTAACTTTGGCGCATGTAGTTAAGAGTTCTAGTGGGTTGTTTGGTTTGTTGTTGTACCTGAGCAGAAGTAAGTCATTCTTCTCACACAAAATCAGGTATGATCTTATTTATTTAATTTTGATTTGTAATTGGCAGAATGTGATGGTTGTTCATTGAAATTGCTGACTTGGATCTGTGTATTCTTTGTGTTGTTTTTGGCTAACATATATAAGATGGCGTTCTGGTAGAACAGTAGCGAAAGTTTGAGTACTAGAAGCTACGCCTGTTAATCGCTAAACTTATAAACAAACACTTAGTATAAAGTTTTTACTTGTATACAGTGTACATTAAAGATTTTTTTAAAAGGCACACCCATGCTTTTACTTTTATATATCATGACAAACACGCTCCAATACTCTTCCTTAAGTATGCGCTTAATTGCCCGTTATACAGCTGGAACGTTTGATTGTTGAGCTAGCTTACTTTGGCGCATGTAGACTGTAGTTAAGAGTTTCAGTGGGTTGTTTGGTTTGTTTTTTTTTTATTTAAGGGTTGTTTGGTTTGTTGTCGTCGTACCTGAGCAGAGTAAGGTCATTTTTCTCTTACAAATTCAGGTGTGATCTTATTCATTTAATTCTGAATTATAATTGGCAAAATGTGTTGGTTTTTTGTGAACCGGGATTACAAGGTTGGCATGTTAGCATCAGATCGGAAGGAGGCGACACAAACGAGTAGCTCTTTTTCCACAAGAAAAAGAAGTTTTTTAATCTAAATTGCTATAACTTGGATCCACATATTCTTTGTGTTGTTTCTCATCCAATATATGATTAGTTGGTGGAACAAAGGTGAAAGCTAAAGTTACCACATGATTTGGTCACTCAACTTACAAGCTAGGCTAATTTTGAAACTCGTTTAGCTTTTGCAACTCCCTCATTTACGGTAAACACGCTTCCTAAACTATCAAATGGAGCTAGAGAACTTATTGTACATAATTTGAGGTTTAGTGGGCTGTTCACTTGTTTGTTTTTTAAGCTAGCTCTTTTCGCACATATAATCAGAGTTTGAGTGGATTGTTGGTTTATTATCGTATATGAGCAAAGTAAGATAATATTTTCCTTGCACGGAATATATAGCATGAACTCAATAATTTTATTATATTTTATAGTTGGTAAATGTGACAGTTTTTATGAATCAAGATTGTAAGGAAGTTGCCGCGTTAGTAACAAATCAGAAATGATCAAACAATTATTTGTTAGACTTTTTTTATAAATAATGGATTAAATGCCTGACCTTTATATCTAAAAGGATGCACACAACCAATGGTTTATTGAGCTAGCTCATTATGGTCACATGTAAAAGTTGTAGTAAAGTAGGTTGTTTAGTTTGTTATTGTACTAAGACTTAGTAGATATATTCTTATCGCATGAAAGGTAATATGAACTTAATTGGCATATGTGATGATTGGTTTTTTTTTACGAAACCGCAAAAGGTTGTCAAATAACCAACAGATAAAGAAGATTTTTGTGCCGTTGGAGCCAAGTTCGTTGAGTGGAGCTACTATTTTGTTCGTCTCCCAGCCTCAAAAGGTGACAGAAATTCAGAAAAGCTTACAACATCAGTAGATCAAATAGCCAATAGGAACATAGGACTATTGGATCGGCAAAGGGCGTCGATTATAATCTAAGAGAAAATTAAGCTGCTTAATTAATCGAGGATCACATTGAAGTATATAGCAGCGAAAGCGACACAGGAAAAACGTGACTAAATTTAAATTGGTCCGTACCGTACGTGCCAACCACCAAACTAAACCATCCATTTTTTGGACTTGGCAACTGCCGCTTGTGTAACTATGCGCGCGTCACCGCCCACGGTGGACCCACAATTAATTTAATGAGAAAATTACAAAAACTACCCCAAATATCACTTCCCACTTTTTATTTATATGTTGTGAAAGATTGACAAGATATGATAAAATCTGGTGTGCACAAATTATTTCTTGACAGTAATAGGTACCTGTTATTTTCATGTACCGTTATTACTAACAGTCATTTTGCGACAGCTTCGGCGTATCAGGCCCAACGTCGATCTGAGAAATGGGCCCTGACATATCTCTTGGGCTTTGAATTCTGGCCCACTAACAATCCAGATCCAACCCGCTTGAATGCACACACAATCCGATCCACATCCCCAAACCTCCCCTTCCCGACTTCCCCTGACCCCTGCTGCGGTGCCCGTCTCCTCCTCGACCTCGAGTCCACCTTTCCCCCCTTCCACCTCCCCTCTCCGGCCGTCGCCGCCGCCGCCGCCGCCGCCTCGCCCGTCGCCGGCGCGTCGGAAGGAAGAAGAGGGCGCCGGGTAGGTAGCAGCACAGGGACATGGGGAACATCTTCGTGAAGAAGCCCAAGGTGACGGACGTCGACAGGGCCATCCTCACCCTCAAGACGCAGCGCCGGAAGCTCGCGCAGTTCCAGCAGCAGGTGCGCTACGCCCCACCCCCGTGATCTCCTCCCCTGCTGCTCCTGTTCGATCGTGCGTGATGGGGTTTCGGGATCGGGTCAGATTTGGTCTCCGCGGCCGCCCATCGCGCGGGTTGCGAGAGGTGGTTGGGGTTAGGTTTCGGGTAAAGTTTTTTTGCGTCTTTAGCTGAATTCGCCTGTCGCCTTGTTAGTTTTTTTGTGGCCTGATCATGAAGCTCTTCAATCAATCTATCATGGATTGATGGGATCATAGTAGCAGCGAGAGCACCAGGTGACAATCAGTAGTAACTAGTAAGAGATGATTGATTCCATTATGCGTCTAGTACTTCTGGTGAATGCAACTATTCGTTCGGGTTATTGAATAAGAAAAGACATATGCTGCGGAAACCAGGCTTGCTTCTACTGCACGCCAGAGTGCATTGCAGCTATCTCGTCCTCGCAAATTTGGCCACAAAACGACTTTATTTTCTGCGCTAGCATGTTATTATCTTGTTCATCAAATAACTTCAGGTTTCATCTGCTGTGTATAGTACAATAGGACTAGCAATAGGACTAGGCATGATTATTGACTGCGGTACTGGACATGTGTCGCATTAAATCAGTTCAATTCTTTTGTACTAACAATTGTGGAGGTCCTAATGAGTTTTGCTTACGATGGTTTCTTTTTTTTTGTTTTGCCCTCTTCCAGCTTGAGAAGGTGATTGAAGCAGAAAAGGAAGCTGCACGGCATTTAGTTCAACAAAAGAAGAAAGACAGAGCTTTGATTGCATTGAAGAAGAAGAAAGCACAGGAAGAGCTGCTGAAACAAGTTGACACATGGCAAATGAATGTTGAACAACAGGTTCGTAGTCCATTCGACATATTCTGTCTCCTTATGAATTCAAAATCATTTGACTGGGTAATATCTGTTTTTCACAATCGGAATTAATAAGCAGTGAAACGTTCAGTTAAGATGCATGATTGACGTCCTATTTTTGTTTGCTTGATGTAGCTGGCAGACATTGAACTAGCAAGTAAACAAAAGGCTGTATTTGACAGCCTAAAAGCTGGAAGTGCTGCTCTTAAGTCTATTCAGAATGAGGTAAATATTGATGATGTCCAGAAGTTGATGGACGACACAGCTGAGGCCAAGGCTTACCAAGATGTAAGTTGAATAAACTCTACACTCTTGCTTGTTACTACATTTACAGTTGTTTTATCCCCTTATTTGTCTGGAAGTCATGGTCTCAATTTTTTTTACTGTATCCTCCGTTATCACCTCTGGTATCATATCACCTCTGGTATCACATCAGGTTCCTATTAAAGCTGTTTTGATCAACTTATGCCAGACTAAATAGACTCTGTAGGTTTTCTGAATTATTATAGCAGTCTTGGTTCTAGAATAGCAGCATTATTGTTTACATCCATATGCTTCTTGAATGCATAAGTTGTCTCCTGATTTTATATAAGATGTGCTCTATTTGTGTGCCTATAATTGGATTTCATTGGAAACAATTGTGCATGATACAGCATTGGTCTATGTAGTTAACACAGCTTAAGAATGAATGGATCTGACCTGCATAACATTTGTTGATTTGTGAGTTTGTGATCGATGTGTCAAATTATACAAACAGCAGTATCATTTTTCTTTTCTATTGATGGTCTCTGCACTAAAAGCCTTCCTTCTGTTGTGTTGGCGCTCCGACTACAATTGCATGGACCTCCTTATATTGTTTACTTATCGACCAATATTGATTGCAGGAGATAAATGCTGCTCTGGGGGAGCAGCTATCTGCTGAGGATGAGGAAGCTGTTATGGCTGAATTTGAGAACTTGGAAGCACAGGTTTTAATTGATGTTTCAAGAGCTTTTATGCATTTTCCATTTGAGCAAATTATCAACATGAAAATGCTTTAATTCTGAACTTTCATGGGCCATAAATGGTTTATCTCTTCTATTGTTGATCATCACTGTCTGTTGCAGCTTGCCGTTGAGTCTCTACCAGATGCTCCAGTTACTGAAGTACAGCCTGAAGAGAAATCAGAAACACCTGCTGGCACTGAGGCTGCAGAAGACATTGACGAGGTCATTGAGCTTCCTGATGTACCTAGTAAGGCACCAGAGAAACCAGAAGCTGCAGAAAAAACAAAAGGTATTTTTGTTTCTATGGACATTTAATATGCATTATGGAATTTTTTTTGTGCTTTTGATGATATGCTTTATGACATGACAGTTTTGGAAGAACCCCTACCTGCATAGGGGAGTGGAGCTGGGCTGAATAGGGAACTCCAGGTTGGGAAATCTGCAGGGGTTGTAAATTATCTGCCATTTCATTGTAATACTACATCCGCAAGTTGCCTCAGAATTTTAATGTGTACAGCATCTAAATATGTTTGTTTAAAATTTTCAGTTATCAATTCATGAAAAGTTGGATTGCCTTTTGTCCGTTTGATAGTCCCACTAAGTGAGCAGAACAGTGCTTCGAGGTTTTTTTTTTTTGTAATTACAGCCGGGTTTTCTGTATATCTATCACAAAATCACAATGCTTCAAGCCTGTCTAGGTTTAGCTTAGACCTTGTTGTCTCTTGATTAACACCTGTACAAATGTTTGCTGCTCTACTTGTTAGTTTTTTTTTTCCCTTTAGTTCCTTCGTCTTTGATGTTGTCTAGAATGATAGGCCTCCTGTGTGCATTCACGCACACTGCTTGCAGTATTGCACTGATCTGAGTCCTGGACGAAAATGCAGCCCAACGAAGGCTACCAAATCCGGCAGCGTCGGTTGCATCGCATCGCATCGCATCGCACCGGCCCTATTCCACAGTATCATCACAGCAGCCTGCAGCCTACTTTTCTGATGGTTTTTGTCTCCTGGTTGTTGAGGCCAACAAATCCTTTCCTTGTTCTAGCTACAAAACCATCATCTTCAAGATGGAAACGTTTGCAGGCAGCTCCTGGAAACGGCAGCGAGTACACGCGCGGAAGAAGCAAGCGGTGCAGCCGAAACGAGCAAAAGTTGGCGGTAAATTAAACCGCGCGATGGCGACACCACCACCAACGACAACAAAACACCAAGGGCCCTTGACCGGTGATGAATGCTAAGCTCAATGCTGGCCCGCCGCCCGGTTGCCGGGTGCTTTCTCGCAATCTCGCCGCCCCATCCGCGCGTCTCCGTTCCCTCGTGTGTGGAAGCTGGAATTCACTCGCCGGCCATGAGCCACCGGCCGGGGCTCCTCGCGACTTACCTTATCCACGGTGAGCTCCCATGGTTTGTGCGGACCATCTCCGTCAATGCGGCTAGAGTGAATAACGAGCCAGCTCGGCTTATTAATTTTAGCAAGCTAAAAACTTGGCTTGGTTGGGTTCGTGACCTGACTTGTTATGCTCGTTAGGATCGTTAATTAGTTTTATCCCACTTATATCAGCTTTAAAAATGTAATATTTGTCATACGTCAACAACAGAATATAAACACTAACTAATAGAATATTCACTAAATATAAATAGTTTATAAGTAATTAAAAGAGTATGGCCTAAGACAGGATGATTCGCTTTCGTCGCTGCTCTTCATCTTGGCAATTGACCCCCTACAATGGCTTCTATCCAAAGCGACGATCTAAAGGTCATATCCAAACTAAGGGGGCAAAATAGCCCGCCTAAGAATCTCCATGTACGCCGATGATGGAGAAGTTCACAAGGGCCCTACGACTAAGATGACTTTGGCATGAATGGAAAGACCCAACCAAGCTGTGGGTGGGCCTCGAAACGCCATATGACGAAACGGATAAGCTGCTCTTCGCTGCGGCCACTAAAATAAACATCGAGGATGGCAACACGGTACGCTTCTGGGACTCCGCCTGGCTCGATGGACGAAGGCCAAAAGACATCATGCCACTAGCCTAAGCAATATCCAAAAGAAAAGGTAAATCCCTACGTGAAAGGCATGGAGAACGACGCTTGCATTGATGATCTAGACCTAAACGGCAGTACCCACCCCACAGTGGATCTAATCAACCAGCTTGTGTCCCTGTGGAACGCAACCCAAAGCATCCATCTAGACCAAAATGAACCTGACCAAATCGTTTGGAAGCTACCGAACCATGGGCAGTATTCAGCCTCGTCGGCATACAAGGCACAATGCCTAGGAACCATAGGTACCAATTTCAAGGCCTTAATCTGGATAGCATGGGCCATTGCAAAATGCAAATTCTACGCGTGGCTAGTGATCCAAAATAGAGTATGGATATCAGATCGACTCGTGACCATAGGCTGACCAAACAACGGGCTATGCCCCCTTTGCCGTATGGCTAACGAGTCGACAAGCCACCTATTCACCCACTATAGATACACCAGAAAGATTTGGAGCCTAATCACCTCCTGGGTGGCTTACTAACAGTTAGACCCGAGCCACTGGGATCCAAGCCAGAGCGTTCAAGACTGGTGGGAAATGTTGGCCAACAAAAAGGAAGTGCCCAAGAAAGGACTGCGCACCCTAATCATATTGGTCACTTGGAAAATTTGAAAGGAAAGAAACAAACGAGTTTTCGAGCACAAGGAGATCGCGGCTCCTAGCCTCCTAGCGAAAATAAAGGAGGAAGGAAGAACATGGCCTTTGGCAGGAGCAAAGCGGCTACGGGAGTTTCTACCAAATACTGCATAGGTCCCGTATAGCTCTATAGATATCTTTTTTTCTTCCTTACCCCTAGGGGTTGTATGTTTTTTACTTCTATATTCAATGAAATAGCACATTTGCGTGCTGATTCCGTTAAAAAAAAGAGTATGTATTAGTGACAAACATTTTTTTACTAATGAGTAAAACTAGTAGCTCACAATCTTACTCGTTAATGAGTTGAAAGCTTTGGCTTTGCTCGGTTCGTCACGACTATAAGCTCGATTTGGTCCGAACTAATATTTTTTTAATATAGTAAAAAAACAAGATTACAACCTAAAAAGCTCTAACCAGGAAAATAGAACAAAGGCAAACCATCACATGTTGATGACTCCTAACACACACTCAAGGAAAAAAATAGCACCAAACCAGCCGTCACTATGCATGAGGGCCGTCGCCAGCCCCAACAGGGCACAAACGCACCGCCCAACCACATCTTCAAGCCGAAAGCCCCCAATGGACTCATGGTCATCTACAGAGAGAAGGATTTACCGAGGGAGAGTGCGAGAGAGAAGAAAATCCACTCATCCCTCGCGCGAACCCGATAACAACTTCCAAGAGCTCTGTCGAAGACCTCACTGATTGGTGTTGAGATAGGGTAGAAACAGAATCACCTTAGAAATGACACTCCTAAGGAGGTCGCGATGCCACTATTTGTTTAATGACTCTTAGAACTGTTTTTCACTTGCAGAGTCCCGTTAGGAAGGAGAGAGGCATGTCGACAATGTTCCAAGGAAGATCACGACACCCAAAGAATCCGAACTGATATGAGCTTTAAGTGTGAAGAAATTTACGGTATTTATGAAAGTATCTCAAAGTATCTAAATTTTACAGTAAAAGTTTTAGTATCTTGAGATACCTGGTATCTAGTATCTGAAAACTTTAAATTTTACACTAGAAAATACGGTATCTTTCGATATTTTTTTAAGGATGATAAAACTATCTTTAAGTGTGTGTTTTTTTCACCGTACCCCACGTGTGGCTTGAATTGGCCGACTGGGATTGGCCCAGGGTTTCACTTACCGCGGTAAACCGCGCGGTTACCGCGCTTACCGCGGGGGTACGGTAAGGGGTAAACCGCGGTAACCGCGTCAAATTCAAATAAATTTGAAAAATAATTTGAATTTTTGATAAATTTTGTACGGTTTGTCGCGGTTTGTCACGGTTACCGCGATTACCGTGCGGTAACCGTGCTTACCGCCGGGGCGCGGTAACCGCGGCCCCGGCGGTAAGTGAAACCCTGGATTGGCCATCGCGCCGGTGGATCGATAGATATATGAAGACCAACGATGCACGCTCCCGGGACGATCGAGTTGCCGGTGCATGCACGCGTTGCGCTATTTTTCTCCGATGATATCATGCCATGCCGTAACTCGTAACAGTGGTACTGCAGCATGGCATGGCCTTCTTCCTGGAGAATGCAGGGTTGCCATGCATTCACAGGTACACTGTATGCAAACCAGATCGATTCAATTCAGGTCTTAATTATCACATGAAAGAGAGAATTTTAAAAACTCCAATATATAATTCCGTTCTCAGAGTTCGCCTGCTATATATATCCGCCCGAAGAGATCGATCGATCTCACCGACCCTGGCCAAATTCCGCTCCCAACACGCCAGACGCGTTTCGATCGTCTCCCGACGAATTCCGGTGCGGTGACACAAGCTCTTTCAGCACGAACTGATGCTCATGGACCTATCTGTGGTAAGAAACCGATGCTGTTGTCGATGAGCGTTGCAGTGTCTCCTCTATATATATATATATATATATATATGATCCGTCGATGATATTATTCTCTCCAATGCTAGCATGCTAGATTCGTGAGGCGTCGTCGACGCGTCTATATATACAAAATTAACATTCTAATTAAATCCATGCGTTGATCACATCTTGAATTACCTAGCTATACTGTATGATCTAAATCCATGTTGCGTATAAATGCGCGGGGCCTAGAACCTTCAATATCATTTCGACACTAGGATGCTCGCTCTTCCTTTTTCTTTAAAGATAATCAACACTAGCTTAATTAATAAATCCAACCTCCAGCTATTTTTTTTAATTAAAGAACACATAGCGACGCGCCATGCACTCTAGCTATAAATACCCTCCACTCCCAGTCCCAGCCTCAGTCTCTCGCCATCGATCGGGTCACAGAGTCTCACAGCTTCGCCGGAGCGAGACACGATCGATGGCGATCACGTTCATGGCCGCCGCCGCCGTGATCATCAGCGCGGTGCGGGAGCACGTGCGGGCGAGCGACCTGGCCGTGGCCGGCGCGGTGCTGTTCGCGTTCAGCGCCGCCGTGAGCCGGCTGCGGACGCGGTGCGGGGCGCCCATGCTGTGGCCGGTGGTGGGCATCGTGCCCACGGTGTTCGTGCACCGCGACAACATCTACGAGTGGGGCTCCGCCGCGCTGCTGCGCGCCGGCGGCGTGTTCCCGTACCGCGGCACGTGGGGCGGGGGCTCCTCCGGCGTCATCACCTCCGTGCCGGCCAACGTCGAGCACGTGCTCAGGGTCAACTTCGGCAACTACCCCAAGGGGCCCTACTACCGGGAGCGGTTCGTGGAGCTGCTCGGCGACGGGATCTTCAACGCCGACGGCGAGACGTGGCGCGCGCAGCGGCGGGCGGCCACCGCGGAGATGCACTCGTCGCGGTTCCTGGAGTTCTCGGTGAGGAGCATCGAGCAGCTGGTGTATGGCCGGCTCGTGTCGCTGGCCGAGCGGCTGAGTGGCGGCGAGGGCGAGGCCGGCGTCGACGTCGACCTCCAGGAGGTGCTTCTCCGGTTCACGTTCGACAACATCTGCGCGGTGGCGTTCGGGGTGGACGCCGGATGCCTCGCCGACGGCCTCCCCGACGTGCCGTTCGCGCGCGCGTTCGAGCTGGCCACCGAGCTCTCGCTCCTGCGGTTCGTCACCCCGCCGTTCATCTGGAAGGCCAAGCGGTTCCTCTGCGCCGGCAGCGAGCGGCGGCTCGTCGAGGCCACGCGCGCCGTCCGCGAGTTCGCCGAGCGGGCGGTCGCCGACCGCCGGAACGAGATGCGCAAGGTCGGGAACCTGCACGGCCGGTGCGACCTCCTGTCGCGGCTCATGTCGGCGCCGGGCGCCGACTACTCCGACGAGTTCCTCCGGGACTTCTGCATCAGCTTCATCCTCGCGGGGCGCGACACGAGCTCCGTCGGTCTCGCCTGGTTCTTCTGGCTCCTCGCCGGCCACCCCGACGTCGAGTCCCGCGTCGTCGACGATGTCCTCGCCGCGGACGGCGACATCAAGAAGATGGAATACCTACATGCGGCGCTCACGGAGGCGATGCGCCTCTACCCGCCGGTGCCCGTCGACTTCAAGGAGGCCCTCTCCGACGACGTGCTCCCGGACGGCACGCTGGTTCGCGCGCGGCAGCGCGTGATCTACTACACCTATGCGATCGGGCGCGACCCGGCGTCGTGGGGCGACGACGCGACCGCGTTCCGGCCCGAGCGGTGGATGCGCGGCGGCGCGTTCGCTGGCGGCGAGAGCCAGTTCAAGTATGTGGTGTTCAACGCCGGGCCGAGGCTGTGCATCGGGAAGCGGTTCGCCTACACGCAGATGAAGACCGCGGCGGCGGCGGTGCTGTCCAGGTTCGCCGTCGAGGTGGTGCCCGGGCAGGAGGTGAAGCCGAAGCTGACCACGACGCTGTACATGAAGAACGGCCTCATGGTGCGCTTCAGGAGGAGGGGGTCGCCGGCGCCGGCGCCGCCGCCACCGCACCACGTCGTCGTCGACGACGACGACGACGTTGCAGACGGTCATCACGTTGCTGTCGGAAGCTGCAACAGTAACCATCTCTAACACCCAAACAGTCTCTGTCATTACTCCGTATTGCTAATTAACAAACTACAACGCGCACACACATTGCTTTCCCGCGCTAATTGTCATTAATAATCGTAATCTCGAGCACTGATCACTGTGCTGTGAAGCAGCTCAAGAGTGAAGAAGAGCTGGTACCGTCTCGCGCTGGACTACAGTGTGGCGGAAAAAGACGCAACGCTAAGGCGTGATCGATCAAATCATTAAACATTTTCTGCTTGTTATATTTTCTTGTCTGTGTGACTGTGTGTATGTGTGTTCCTCTCTCTAGTGTACGTAACATTGAGATACTAAGGAAGTGTATTCTACCACTCAAAGAGGATGTCTGCCCATGTATGTACCTTTATTTCCAAAGAAGAAAATCATAGTTTAATTTAGTCCCTCACCAATTGTTTTGGGCTATCTGTTACAATTGGTTCTCAAAACCATTCATGTTTTTTTTTACGTCCACGTCTACATAAAGCCAACAATAATGTTATCAAATTAACAATAATAGTAAACAATAGCAAGATAGAGAAACGTATACGCAAATAATAGAACATAAATAAAGTCATCCTTATCTCTTTTCTCTATCTTCCATCTCCTAGATATATTTTTTTTAATTTTGATTTGTCAACTAAAATGCAAAAGGGAGCAATGTATCAAAACCACCATTTTTTGAGTCCAACTATGAAATATAAAGGATTTTGAAGGTTTTTATACCAATATTAATCGGTTCGATGGATAAGGGACAGAAATTGGAACAAGGCCATAGTCAACGAACTGAATGCGCATATTTTATTTTTAAAATACAATTCAAATGCTTGTAAGGAATTATATAAAAAATAACAATGTATAGTACATCGGTATATACTACTACACAAAAATCCTAGTCTAAGCTTGACATGTATATAAAGTGAGAAGAAAAGTAATTAAATACGGTGGTGAATACAGTGCACATATTTTTGTCGGGATGATCGAATAAGGTTATCTGAATGTTATTAAGAACTAGGGAAAAAAAGTGCACATATTGTTTGCAGTTTAGATTTTCTTGGTCAAACTTAGACTTCAAATGTTCTAGGATATTAGATATATGTGCTGGTCGCCAATCATGTGTTACACAAACTATTGCTCTTATTCATATCGATGTTACAAATATTAAAATGTTAATCATGATGAACACATCGATTATTGTTTTCTGAAATATAGTAGATTAGATTAATAGAAGAGTACGTCCATGTCAATTACATCGTGCTAATTATTTAGTTTATACTTTGGAATTGAATTAATGAATATTAAATTGAGAGTACATCTCACATTTATCAATTCTGAATTTCAAAATTATTAAATTTTAGAACAACTATAATTAATTAAAAGAGATCGAATACGGTATACATTTTTTAAAAATAATGGATAGAAATTCGGTTTCTATATTCATAGGTGGATATACACAACCAAAGTTACAAACAATAATACTTAGACTCCACGCCACACAATAGAAAAACCCAAAAGAACAATAAAACGACTACAAACTAAGAAAGAAAGTTCAAACTTGCTCTGAATTTATACAACAACAACTCATCACATCACTTATCTTTTTAGAAACTTCGAAGTCAAACTTATCCGTGGCCCGTCGTCTCCATCTATATATATGGACGCGAAGAAGGAAGGAACAGGACTAACCTGCCCACAACCATGCCACCGCTGAGCACCACCGCACCATCCTCAATTCCAAGTTGCCACTACAGGTCGTGGACGTAGACCTCTTACGGAAGAAACATCTGAGCCAATACGATCAACATTCATAGTATAATACAACCCACCTAACCAATGGCTATATCTTTTTTATGAACGTAAGAACTCACTACTATAGGTATGTATATTATACCAACATTATCAATCTTTTTAAAAAAGGTTTTCATGACTCAACTGTGAGCATTTTTAAGAAAACAAACAGTGTCTCTTAAATGTGAAAACACTGTCCGGTGATCTCGAGCTCTTTCTTCGACTTGTCTAGCCGCTTGTTAGGTCGTCGATCGTGTGCGTAATGCCTACCGTGCAACGATCGACTCATGTGCATGCGTGGCTACTGGCTACTGTTCCCAAATTAATTAACGCGCTAATCGAGTTAATTAGGATAACTAACACCCTCCCAATGGTCGTTCCTGCAGTGAACATGTGGGACCAGTACGCACCCATGCAAAAAAAAAAAGACTTTAGATATGGTGTGTGTTCTTAAACCATAGCTGGTGACCTGGTGTGTGTTTAGTTTTTGATCAGTTCATTGGTTCAGCTCAAGCGCACTGTTCAGTAACAGTACATGGATACATCGACCACACATGAACTGCAGCTAGGCGCGCCACGTGCGTGACACGAACTCTCTAACTTCCACCCAAGATCAATGCAGTCAGCTAGCAGCTAGCATAGTGTTGTATTGGCGGATTCGTGTGCGTCCCGACGTCTCGTCCGGGTAGATTTCGATTCTCTGATGGCGAATGCATGGACATCACACGATCGATTGATCGGTCGATTTCACGCAGCAATTAGCCCTCGCGCCACGGCCGCGGCGGCGGCCGGGGCCCTCGTGCTGGTGACGAGCTTGAACCACTGGGTCTCTGGGTCGCACTCGCCGCCGGTGTCGAGGCACCTGCACGGGTTCGTCACCACGCTCCGGCCGTCGTCGCCGACGTCCAGGCACAGCAACCCGCCACCGCCGTCCTGAGATGACGTCGTCGCGTTGACGGCCACTTGCATCGTCGAGTCCGACACGAGGCGCCACGTCGACAGGGCGTCGCCGCGGCAGCCGCCGGCGGCGGCGTCGCTGGTGGTGAGCCGCGCCGGCCGGCCGCTCCCCTCGGCTCTCAGGCAGAGCGGTGGCGTCCCCCGGCCCGCGCCCCGCAGCGCCAGCGTCGACGCCGGCTGCGTGTAGGCCCACGCGTCCGTGTCCTCGCACCGGCCCAGCTCCAGCGCCCCCGCCGCCGCCGCCGCCGCGTCATCCGCCGCGCGCCTCACCACGCAGCGCCCCGTCAGCGGGTGGTACAGCACCGTGTACGGCCTCTCGTCGTCGTAGCCAGGCCCTGCATGCATCGCCGCCGGCCCCATCGGTCAGAAACGCGACGTCGTGCGTGACATTGCACCGGCGATGATGACGTGAGCGACGCCATTGGAGCGCGCGAGAGCGAACTGACCTCGGAGCGGGCGCTGCAGCGACTGGATCCTCGAGAGCGCCGTTGCGTTGCGGGGCTTGCTCCATGACCAGTCGAGGACGCCATACACCTCGTCGGTCCCGGCCACGCCCTGCCGCAGCGCGTAGCTCCCCTGCAGCGCCCAGAGCGCCCAGTCCAGGTCGAGCTCGGCGGCCACGGCGGCGGCGCAGGGGAGGTACCTGTCGTCCTTGCGCGACCCGCCGCGGGTATCGGCGCCGAACTCGCTGAGGAAGAGCGGGAACCCGGCGTCGAGCAGGAACCCGCCGCGCCGCGCGACGCCCCGCGCGACGCGGCCGCACACCTCGTTGGCGTTCTCGGACTCCCAGGCGCGCGCGTCGGCGAAGCTGTACCAGTGCAGCTCGAACACCAGCTTCCTCCTCTCCGCCGCCGCGAAGCTCACGTCCACGGGCCTCGCGGCGAGGAACGACAGGTCGGTGTCGTACCCCAGCCCGCCCATGATCACTAGCGCCGCCGGGTTCGCTGCGTGCACCGCCTCGGCCCCCCTCTGCATGTACCTGTACCAGTCGTCGGCGTTCTGCCTCGGCCCACGGAGCTCGTTGCGGAGGCTCATGCCGATGACGTTGGGGACGCCGGCGAACAGCGTGGCCATGCTGCTCAGCCCCCGCACCCAGACGTCGGGTTCGAAGTGCCGGTCGCCGAAGAAGCCATTGCCGTCGTCGTCGGCGCAGCACCACCCGGGCTGGCTCACGTGGTTGTCCAGGATCACCATGACGCCGTTCTCCCCGAGGCTGTCCACCACGGCCCTGAACGACTCTATCAGCGTGAGGTCGAGGAACCCGGGGTTGTTCGCCTCGACGCCGGCGACCGCCTCGGCGAGGCCGTGGGCGAGGAGCGACCGCCGCACGGTGAGCGAGGACAGCGACGCGTTGGTCGCCAGCGCGATCGGGTACGTCAGCCTGACGCAGTTGAACCCGAGTGACGTCACCTTCTTGGAGATGGCGTCCACGGGCTGCATCCCGAGCCCCTCCGTCACCACCGGCTCCAGGTGCGACGGCCAGTTGACGCAGGCCAGCTTCACCCGCCGCCCAGCCTCGTCGACGATCCACCGCGACGACGTCGACAGCGTGACGGCCTCCACCGCCGCCTGGCCGGCGAAGGCAAGCACGAGGCACAGAGCGACGCGGCGGAGAAGGTCGGAAGGGCGCATCGTGACGGCGCGCGTTGTGACCGATGGCCGGGATAGCATTGCAGTGAGGCGGGCGCCGTCCATGCTCCTGCTCCGTCTCCGGCCGCGGTAAAAGAAGAACGCCGAGGAGGTTGGTGGCGAGTTAGGATCCCGGGTAGATGGAGTTCACGACGGCGTCACCCCGAGCGCGCCGAGAGAAGTTTGGTGACCTGTTGGGAGTGGTACTGTACGATATTACTGGTGTTGGTTAACTATACTTCTTGCACCTTTTTCTTTTGCCTGTCTGGATTGCTCCCAACTTTATTGGAAGCATGCACTTGCGAGTTGCGAGACGGATGTTCGGAACTTCGGATGCAATGGCTATTCGATCTGGCACTCCCGAGACTTGTTGATTAACCATGTTACATAACATTAATTTTCTCTTCAGTTTTGTTATCTCTCAAAAATAAATTTTATTTCGTTTTCTTTGTTGAGATAATATATACTTTAAGTGTTTTCTAAAAAAAATTTAAGTTGTATTGCTTCTTGTAATAACATGATCAATTGATCAGATGAAATGTTTTTCTTTGATGGGCCACCCAAGTCCGAACAGACATTTTATGAATAAATCTATTTCGCTGCCCTCATTTTTGTCCTTCGTCGAATCATATCCCTGAAACACAAAACCGGGTATAACATCTCCCCAACTTCAAAAACCAGTTTTTTTACTTTTTGGTAGTTTTGGAAACGGCTTTTGCTAACGTGGTAGCCCAGTCATCAAAACAATTAAAAATAAAAATAGGTCTCACATGTAATTGATAAGGATGAAAATAAAAAAATGATAAGGCCCAGTTGTCAGCCCCACTCTTCCCTTCTTCAATCTGTAAGCGCCGCAAGCCGCACCGTCACACCTCGATGCGTCGCCCTAGCGTCGCCGCCATCGGAGAAAGGGAAGGGGTCTGCTGCAGCGACTGAAAGCGGACGGCGATGGCGATGACGACGGCTACGGCCGTCGCATGTGCCACTTCGCTCGCCTCCCTCCTCTCCTCCGTAGGTGGCTGGGGAGGAAGGTGGCGAAGGCGCCACCACTAATAGAGGAGAGGGAGAGGTGGAGCCACCTACGGAGGAGAGGAGGGAGACGAGGGAGAGGGGCAAGGAGGAGGGAGGCGATCGGGTTGGCACATGCGACGGTGGTGGCCATTGTCCTCGCCATCGCCGTCCACTTTCAGCCGCTGCAGCAGACCCTTCCCCTTCCTCTGGTGACGACGACGCGTCGAGGTGTGGCTTGCGGCGCTTACAGATTGAAGAAGGGAGGAGTGGGGCTGACAACTGAACTCCCAACATTTTTTTTTATTTTCATCCTTAGCACTTACATATGGGACCCATTTCTATTTTTAATTGTTCTGATGACCGGGCTGTCATGTCAGCACACTTGGACCAAGTCAAAACTGCCACGTCAGCAAAAATTGTTTTCAAAACCACTGAAGAAGTTGATTTAAACCGGTTTTTGAAGTTGCAGGAGGTGTTATACCCGGTTTTACGGTTGAGGGATGTGATTTGGCCAAGGACAAAAAAATGAAGGAGGCTAAATAGACTTATTCCGACGTTTTAAGCTCAGATTGGCCCAGCCATGGCGTCGTCTTCGTCTTCCCCAGCTGCCAGCCCGCCAGATTGGCCCAGCCATGGCCTAGTCCCGGCTGCCTCCCCGTTCCATTCCGGCGTCAATCTGTTCGGCCGGCAACGCATCCTCCCGCTGTCTATCCGCGCCGCCGACCTCCTCGCATCGCCGATCCAAGCGGGTCCGGATCGAATTTCTACCGTTTTTCTTTGCTTTTCGGTTGCGTTCTCCGTTTCTCCGTTTTGGTTTTTTTTTTATCGTAGTTCAGTTTTGGGGTTTTATTTCGAATTGGTTTTGTTGGTGGGTCTATTTATAGTTCTGTCGCTACAAAACAAATAGAAAAACAGTCAAATTTCTGGACCATCGTTTCAGGCCCATATAATCCCCACATTATCATGGTCTGGGTTGGTTTCTCATTGGGCAATAAAATGTGTTGAGTTTTAAATATTTCTATATCTATATATATCTTTAAAAATATGCAAGGCTTCTGTAAAAAATTTAGTCCGTCTTTCCTATTTTCGATTTTCGTTTCTGATTTCCGATTTTTGTGGCGCACCGTTTCGTTACCGGTTTATGATTTTTGTGGCGCACCGTTCGCGGAAAGCAGAATTATTTCTGGTTGTGTTTACATACAAATTCCAAATTTCATGGGCCACAAACTACTTGGTGAGCTTGGCCAGATTACAAGCCAACCCAAACACAAGAATCGGCCCGATTAAATTTGATTCGGAAAGAGTTTAATTTATAGAGAAGTCCTTGCTATTTTAGGATATTACTAAACATACCATAATCTCGACATATGATTCTCCATGAAGATTTAAACTAAAATATAAAATTTATTTTAAAAAGACTTATAAAATTTATACGATCTATAGAGTAGAAGTATTTAAATGGTATTCACATGCTATAAATTGCTGATTCGTCAACAAGTATCATGTAAAGTTGAAAATCGTGCCACCTTTTGTCTTTCTTTTTTCGAAATTATTCTTTTAAATTAGTTTATCATGAGCTATTATATTTTCCTCTGTAAGTTGAGTGAGCAAAAGCATCGAGACAGAGTGAAAATAACTTCGGTTAAAAACAAATAATTTTAGTTTTAGTTTAATTATTTTAATTTTATTGTAACCGTAGCGAAGTACGGGTATTTTGCTAGGATAGTCAACATTTATAAAAATTACATCAAAGTTACATTATAATTATTTAAAATTACACGTGTAAATAGTGTGTAAGTAGTGTTTAATTATAATATAATTTTAATCAAAATAAGCTAGCACTATTTACGTCACGATGGCCAGAGCCTGACACGATGGGTAATTAAATGGTTATGCTTGTCGCTCTTTGTCTAAACTATGATGACGGTATGTTGGGCAACGTTAATAGACATGACGTATAGGAGAACTACTTTAAGTGACACGAATCTAGACGAACAGATTTAGCCAAAAATCGATTGTAATCTCGTGAAATTTATGTCGCCAGAATTATAGCAAAATCGTTGGTTTTTTTTTTTATCGTAGTTCAGTTCTGGGGTTTTATTTCGAATTGCCATCTGCTCTCAGAACCGTACTTCCAAAATAAGCAAGCGAAACCTCCGGAACCAGTGTTCGCCCCAAGGCCCATCCTCTCCTCTACGGCCGCGGGTAGCGCTCCGGCGGCGGCGACCAGGCTGTGGCGGAGCGGTACGGGAGGGAAGGGGAGGCCGCAGCGGAGACGGCGAGGAAGCCAACCGGCGCGGCAGCAAGGGAGACCATCCTGTTTTCACGGCTCCATTAGCTACCTATACAGTTCGCCGGGTTACGGCGGCCGGAGGTGGGACTGGAGCCGGGAGACCCAACTAGCGCCCACCGCCTCTCCATCGCCGCCGCCGTCTCCCGCGACTTAGGGGGTTTTGCTGCGGCGGCGCGGCTTCAATCCGCTCCGGGGCGGGGCGCCACCTCCGAGGCGCACTTCGCCGGTCGACGGCCGCCATGTGAGCTCCCCATCGCCGTTTCCGCTCCTCACCGCATGGTGTTCGTTGATGGCAGGCAGGCTGATCTACCTCGCTGCGTTTCCTCCTCGCAGGGGCTTCGCGCGCGTGGAGCTGCGGTGCCCTAGGGCCCTCGACCCCCGCCCGAGCTGGACCCTCGGCGACGTCCTCACCGAACTCGACGCGCTCGAGGCCACTCGCCGCACCGCGCAGCCCACGCCCCTCAAGCAGCCGCCGGAGTGGTATCTCTATTCTCCAATCCCTTGCTTATGGTTTCGCCGTTAAGCTGCAGTTGTTTGCCTCTACATTGGTTCTATATGATTTTTTTGGTTAATTTAGGGCTAGCAGTGGCAGCGTGAGGGAGAAGGCCTTTGTGATGCGGGTTGAAGAGGAAGATGACACGGACGATGACGATGACGGCAGCGATGGGGAGTCCCGGGCTCTTGTGGCCAAGGCCAATGGAGCAAGGTTCTCATGCAATGATCTAGAATCCAGGTGAAGATTTGATGCTGAAATTTGGCCACTGCAATTGCAATTTCATGAAAGAAATGTGTTTAATACTATGTCATTTTGCTGGATCCATTGCCACAGTATATGATGAATTGAAGCTTTGCTGTTTAGTACTTTGGAGGGACATGGCATACTTGTAAGGAGGACATATAGCATTTGACATTAGCACAATCTGTGAAGCATAACTGCATAATGATACCACTGGTCTATTAGCTACAACCTCAGTAGCATGCATTTATTTGCTTTGCAGTACGGTACATTATCTGCAGTTAAGTTTAAATGAATGGCATATTGTGTCAGATATCCCCTTCTTTTTGTTTTCTTCCTAGTGATGCTGAAGAATCAGAGGATGAAATGGACGGCAGGATTGCACCATATCACCTGATGGAGAAACGGAACCTGGAGAAGAGCATTCTGCTTGAGCTGGAACGTGAGCATCATCTGAAAGTTCAAGTGTGTATTTCATCAATCTATACTGTTTTATCTTTCTTACTGAATGCAGTACTTATGGGCTGATTTTTCTTTGATGTGTTGGCAATAGACCATTGAATTGTAAAGACCGTTTGAATTATTTTCATTACCATTAGTCCTCATTCTAGTTTAGGGTTACCATGACATTAGGTTACACTTTACGGATCAACTTTATATCTTTTTTCCTCACCTTTATGGAGGTCTTTTAAGCTATCCAGGCATGTGGATGCTTCCATTATCTTTTATCTTTCTAAAGTTATACTGTATATGAATTCCTGAATGAAGCTTTTGTTTGTTCCCTTCAAGGTTAGTGTAGTGCCACACTGATATGGTTGGATAATGACATGATGAAATTTCAAGAAAAACAATACATCACTTCTGTTAGTTGCTACTTGAAGGAGATTTTTCAAATACAATACTGCATTTACTTCAAATTGGATATTGCGATCCAAGAAGTTTAACATAGAAAGCCAACAGGGATGCCGTATAACTAAATTGCTAAGTATTGAGCATCATAGTACTAATTATCTTTTTGGCTGATGTTGCATGCCTTTATTTTTTACCATGATGGATTGATAAAATCTGCTCTGAATCCTTTTCGTTTGTTTTCTTCATATGATATATTTTTTTTCTTCAGGAGGAAGTCAGAAGTAAACTATCTGCATTGGAGGTATGCCACCAAAATGAAATCCAGCGAACAGTTTCTGCATTTGCTCGACTACAGAAATACGCAGAATCAAGAAAAGAGATAGACAGAAGGCTAGATGTCCACTTCCAGAGAAAAATGTATGTTTTTGTTGTTGAATTGTTTCTCCAGTGTCTTTTTAAATCTACATTTCATGATTACAGTTGATTTTTCAAATTTTGAGGAAAACTGTAAGTTTTACAAGGTCTATGGTGAGTAATATTTTATAGGCCCTATTTAATATGCAATTTTCTGGGACTAGGGTTAACTTCCATGCTAATTTGTTCTCTTTTGTTACTGGAGGATTTTCTGTGGCACATATCAAGATATTCTTGTACTAGTTTGTCAAGACTGAATTTTTATTGGTGGTTGCTTTGTAAAGTTATGCCGTTTTTATTTGTCATAACTCAATATTTTATTGTAAAGAGGGCTTACAAAGTGCTTAGTTTTTCATCCCAATATAGTTTATTACTCCTGAGTGGAAAATGTATATATTCATGAAGGCTGACGGACCTTGCTAGTAGCTACACAGTTTATTATGGATTATTTCTAGTGCACACAGTTTTTGAAGAGAAAACAATCATCTCCCATATGCACAAATTCCAATATAAAGATTCATTGGGTGATTGTGGACTAATACTAAGATCCTTAATGTTTCTTCCACCATTTGCTATTATCCTCATCGTTATTTGGTTAAATCTGCTACTTAAATGATCAATGGGAAATTTCAAGCCCAAGGTTTCAGCTCTTTACATTTTGCAGCAATTTATGAATTCTATTCACAACTGATAAAATTGTGTGGTTTAATGCACAAATATTCCATACTTATACCTGTGGTGTTTGGTCAAATGATTAGC
Organism: Oryza officinalis; assembly: GCA_008326285.1. NCBI lineage: Eukaryota > Viridiplantae > Streptophyta > Magnoliopsida > Poales > Poaceae > Oryza > Oryza officinalis. The sequence continues at coordinate 41,399,481 of BDMV01000002.1, read as the reverse complement.
GACTGAGACTAAGGGTTGACTATTTTTTAAATGCTCTATTTGTGTTTTATAAGGAATTAACTATCTGTGACACAATTATACAGTTTTTGTACTTCTTTGCATAGTAACTTCATGTTCCAGTTCAATCATCAGCACTGTAAATAATTTTTCAGAAGCTTTGCATGTTAGCGTTTGTATTTGTTTTCCTTTTTAGTAGTTTTCACAGGATAAAGGACATACACTCTGATGATCTTTCGTTATATGTTATACTTGGATTTTCTGATGATCTTTTGTTGTATTCTGTACCTTGTTATAATTGTTGCCTTTTTGCAGTGCAGAAGTACTTGATAAACATTTGTCTATGGTCCAAAGGGATCATGAACAGAAATCGCAAATTGTGGAACGTAGAATAAGAGATGATGCTGCTCTTGAAGAAGCTAAAAGAAAGGAGCAAGCCATGAAGGACGAAAAAATAAGGCAGGAAAGAGCCAAACAAGAAGCAGAGGTTTGTTTGCCTAGATGTGTGTTTCTGTTAACATAAACTGATATATGTCAATATGTGAGACTTAATTCATTTTTATTTCTTTTGGCTCTGGTATTTATCATAATACTTAGTCCATTGAGTTCCATCTAGTTCGGTTACATCTAATACCTTGTTATTCGTGTTGCTTCTTCACTAAACTTCTTTACAACCTACGTAATTCAGAAACCTAATTTTCTTTACTTCACTGGTAGTCGCTTAAATGCATAACCAGTTAACCAGAAAGTTGATGAACTATGATGCAGGCCAGACAGAAGGCAGCTGCGAAGTTAGCAGCAGAAGCACAGAAAGCAGCAGCTGAGGCTGCTGCAAAGGAAGCAGAAAAGGAATATGCTAAAGTGAGAGATGCAGCGGCTTCCAAATCCAGCCAAAATTCTCAGAACAACGTTGCAGGAACAACGATGGCAAAAAAGAGTGAAATTAAATCTGAATTACCAGGTATTTCTTGCTTTTACAGAACCATTACAAAGTTTATATCACAATGTTTTATGGAGCTATTCTGAAGATCTGCTGATTGATATGCTTAGTAGAATCAGGTTTCGTCTATATACATATTTCTTAAAAACTAGTTTTCATACTACCAGTCAGGCAGCCATTATCACCACTTAATGCTTATGAACATCAAATGGTGGAGATTAATCTAAAACGTAAATTATAGATTAACTTCTCATTTTTCTTGTATATTTACTTATTTAGACTCTGGGCTTATGGCTCATGAAGGGCCATATATATCATGTAAAAGTATTAGAACATTTCAGAAGGATAATCACCCCTAACTGACCTTCAACTATGCAAAACCCATGTTCAGCCCCTAGAACTTTACCATGTTTCCTTAATTAACACGAAGGTTGTGGTACTGAGACAACCTATTCCTAACACCAAGATATGAAATATAATTAAAATCCAGTGTAGTGGGATCCAGGAACCAAGCTAAACTTGAAGGGATACACATTTTCAACGCTTAAAAGCATACAGACATAAATAACACGAGGGGAAACTGTGGTTCTGCTTTCACATTCATGCATACGCGCTTCATCAGAAATTCCATTTTTGCATCAAGAATAATTTCTAGCCTCGGTGTTAATTTCCTAACTACACTGGTCACTGGCTGACTATCGTAGCTTGATTTTATAAGGACTGTGATATTAATGTTGATTGCTCATTCATAACAGGGATCAAAGTCTTTGCTGATCATTCTGCATTAGAAGCAGAATTGCGGAGGCGTGCATTACTTGATCAAGTGCCAGCGAACATTCATTCCAGCAAGGTCTTCCAACTGCATTTGTACAATTTGCTGCAAATTTGTTGTTTTAACACTGATGATGAATGATGGTCACCCGGTTTCAGTTCTTCTGCCATATGGATGAGCATTGTGCTAAGCTTGTATTTGATGATTATTGTTTTTATTGTGCAGGAGTTTAGCAGATATGACCGACAAATTGCAAAATCTATTGGTAAACTTATGCCGACTACTGACAGTGTCAAGTGAGTATATATAAAAAACATATTTTTAACTGCCTAGATCCTATATAGCTCAATGCACATAAGCACATTCAAATAAAAAAGATCTACATGTTATTCTCCTTTTTCCATCATTTGACGTGTGATAAGAACTAAATTGCCTTTTGGCCATATAGTTGTTTTTAAAGTGAGTATTTGATTTGAACATTTATTTAATTTGAAATCTACCCTAAACATTTGTTGCAGAGCAAGGGCTGGTGAGCTTATTAAAGCTTTAGATGGACAGGATTGCCCACGTCCAATTGCTTGCCGTATATTTGCAAACAAGGTAGGTACTTTTATGTGGTAATGGCCTCTTTTTTCAAACGAGTAGCATCATAAATATATGTCTGAAATGTCAAAAAGTCTGGGTTGAACTGCATGATCATGCAATATTTATATCCATAATTAGTTCAATATAAGTACGAACATACTTGCAAATATAAACTTTGGCCCAAACACTTGCTTATGAACTGACTTGCAGGTCAATAGTCGAAAGTCGAAACATGAACCATCAAATACCTGTTTTCTAGTTTAGATAATTGGTATGTTAACTGGTGACATGATGCTAGTACCTTACATTTTTTAGACACATTTTTTTGATGTGAAAAAATGTGTCTAGAAAATGTAAGGTACTAGCATCATGTCACCAGTTAACATACCAATTATCTAAACTTCAGTTACATTTTTTAGACACATGGATTTACTACTTCACTTTTTGGCTTTGCATAGTCTCTCTATTGTAGTATATATCTCTGCATTGCTGGTCTGCTGTTGCCAACATGAACTTAAGTGTGCTTACATATCTCTAACTAGAATTTTTTGGCCTTCTCATGTACTAGAATTAGAGTCCTACCAGGCTGTCCATTTTGACATACTGAAATTCTACTTGATATTGTTGACCTACATAGCTGACCTGATATTGATTTGCAGATTATTTCAATCGTCAAGAGTAGAAATACAAAAGACAAAACGTTTGGAAATTTGGCCTTTGCTTGTGGATATGTCATGCTTCTAGTCACCAGCCAGGTATTTTTTGTGTTTTTTAGTATTACTAGGCATTACTCATTTGTTAATAAGTGCATACCAAATTGTGTTGACTTTCTGGACATTTACTACACTCAGTTTTCTTTCTTATAGCTCTCTTCTGATATTTCAGAAGGCATCCTTAATAAGTGGAATGGAAACCCCACAGTAACTATTTTTCGTTATGTTTCATGTTAAGTTTAAAAATTGAAGCTGCTTTTGACATCTCATTTAAGCATGAAGTGGCAGGACCACATGCTGCTTATATGCAGTGATGAATTATTGCACCGTTCATCATGGTTGGAGGAAGTGGGTGTTAAGTGTCCTTAAATTTGATTGCAATGAACAGTGGAAGGTTAATAATTATGGAGCATGGAAACTCACATGCTGTTTGCCAGTAGCTGGGATAGATACTCCAGTTGATTCCAATGAACATAGGGCTACTGTGTGTATCTTTTTTCATACACTGATCTGTCACTTTTGCAGCCTAGTTTGCAACCACATAATGCACAATCTTGTGAATTTTCTTATCATGGTTGGAACTCAAAACAAAATTCGTTGCTGCATGACCACTAAGACGATAGCTAGTTCCAATATTTCTGTACACTCCTATCCTGGCTTTGCTCTTTCAATGAAGTTTAATAAGAATTACTAACACAAATGCTCAGGTACCAGATGCAATGGATTATCTTCTAGCTGAGTTCCACAGAGTTTGCATATACACAGTTCCAAAGCATCTGCATGCTTTAAATGTAAGTCTTCACGCCACTAAACTCCTCAATATCTTCTCAGCTTGTTTATATTCTTGCTTATATATGAGCAGCAATGGAAAAAACAAGTGAGGTGTTCTATTTAGGTGTTCTGAACAATTATAATGATGTTTTTATTCACATAATTATTTCTGATGCTTGTAGCTGTTTAATGCGACAAATTTTATAGTTCAAACTGTCTGTTATGCTTTATCTGGATATCGTGTTTAGCTCATGTATTTGAATTTTCTGATTTTACTTTTAATTGTTTAGGCACAAGTACGGAATAGAGATTATTACAGACTGATTGGCTACCAGGAAGAAAATGGACAACTCGAGAGCACTGAAAGTTATTTGACATATGTTGCCGCATATGTCAAGCTGTATGCTGCAATGATTCAGGTGTGTATGGCCTGTTGTCTAACATTACTAGTGTAGTAAAAATAGCTGTTAAGGGTTATTAATTGTTAGAAATGGGTTTGCATTTAATGGTTTTGCGCGTTTTGTTGGTTCCCCCTCTACTAATATGATGTTTTCTTGTCTTCTTGGTTGTTGCAAAAAGGGCTTATTATTTCTCATTTGCGATTTGTCATTTTTTTTTCCTGGGATATTATTTAGACATGGGCCACCACACAGTAACGAGCTCACAGAAAAACCATTACAACCAACATGACAGACAGTTTGCCAAAATGGCTCCAACTAGCACATGCTTAAGTAGTGCATATGACTCTCAGTGATCAGATAACTGTTTTCAGTGCACTGACTCTGAGTGTAACATGTGTTGCTTTGCACATTAATTGAATTGACTATCACAGTTCCATAAGTTCACCCAGTGTTAATACCGTTTCATACGATCGTTTTATTTGAGCAGCAGACTTCTGTTCAGCAAATTGATGTTTTACTTGGAATTGAAATACAACCGTAATTTTTTCTACAGACCGAAATTAGGGGTGTGCGGCATCCACATGGCTTAGCTGAGGGGTGGAAATGGCTTGCCATGTTCCTTAATACTCTCCCGGCCACCACAGCAACTGCTTGTGCCCTTCATGCTTTCCTCAAGGTAAAAGTATGCTTCATGACCCCCATCCCCTCCTATGCGTGTGTGCTTGTAGGTTTGTTGTAGCTAACTTGGATTCTGTTTCTGTTTCTATTCAGGTTGCTGGTTTTGCACTTCACAAGAAATACGGATCACAGTTCATGAAACTTCTAGATGTAATATCGCGATGCTTTTTACCTGCTTTGAAGGAACAAGACTCACGAATTCAGGCTGAGGCTGCCAGTAATCTACAGAATTATCTGACTGACAAGGTTTACCTCGAGGAACCGGAAGGCCAGTACCTTGCGCAACAGCTGCTATCTAAAGAGTTGTTCACGTGAGGATCAGACACTATTAGCATGACGATGTACAGACTGGGCAAGTTTGTTGCCGCGGTTAGCAGTGGCTGTTGCCAGATAATGCTTTGTGTGCAGCAAGACATTTCATATTCTGTCTAAAACGGAACCTGCTTGGTTATATGATGGATTGATGGCAGAGAAAGCCAAAATCGCCCTGAAGAAATGTCTTGGTTTTGCCCCCAGCCACCAATTTGAATGTACAAGTGCCATGTATGTGGCGTTGGAACAAAGTCAAACAAGTACACAAGTACGATAGATTAGATGCGATGCAATTTGTTGTACGCCTGTATTGAGCGCGAGCCTGTAATTTGTTAAAAGTAATGTTATTGTGGACATGTGCTGTCTTATACTGTATAATCTGTTGTACGCTTGTTGCAAAACTAATAATATCTCTTGGGCAACAATGAAGTCTTCACGGATTGCTGGCGTAAGGCAATAGTGTAACTAACACCATATGTCCTGCTTTTGCATATTTGTTGTATTTGTGGCTTGTGTATTGTGTTGTCATGCAGTGAGCCAGTGATGCAGGTGCTTCAGGCTCCTCCGACTCCGGGGCTCCACATGACGGCATTTGCACTCCCCTGATCCAATCGTAGAGCTGGGAACTGGATGGGGATAAAGCTACGGGCTACGGCTAAAGGCTTAAAACCTCGGCCTAACATCTCCCAAAGTGCTCTGAACATGTTCCCTAAACCCTCTCATCGGTTGAAAAAAACTTATTATAACTCATAACAACTTATTAACAATTAAAAAGTAATTTATGTAATATATATATGTGTATATATATATATAACGATTTAAAAGTCAATGTTGAAAAAAAAACTATGTTAAAAATATCTTAAAAATCAACTTCAAAATAAAATTTTAAAATTTAAATTTTAGCTTTGGCTTTGACTTATTCTTTTTAGTCCACCGATAAGGCTGAAAATTTCTGCATACCTAATGATGATACCAAGCTTACTTAGCCATATCACCTCTTCACGCCCCAAATCGCTGCAATAGCGGCAGAAATTGGCAGCTCTTGCCAATTCCTTTGCTCGCTCCAAACGTCGGTGCGCGTCGTCGTTGGCGTGCCTCCTGTCATTCGCTTTGGATATCATCGCGCTCTGCCGTCATCGACCTATCTCCTCGCTGGGTCTTTGGGCACCGCCGAGGCACCGAACCTCTTCGTGGGGTGCTATGCAAGAAAGTGTCGCCGTGTGTTAGCCTCCCCTCCCGCCAAGGCACTGATACCCTCAGTTCATGCCTCCCTCCACGGCAGCCACTTCGTCGGCTTCGTCGCTGCGCTCTATCCACGAACACAAGCTCTCTGACCAGGTCATCGTATCCCCTCCATCAATTGTCGCCTTGCATACTTCGCCAAGTAAATGAGTTGGTTCTTGTTAGGCTTAATCTAGTCCAGTGAGTTTGCGCTTCATTCTTGTTTGTGTGTGTGCTCGTGTGAGAGGAGCTGAGCCATCGATTAGCCAACCAGTGGTATCAAAGCCATGTCAAGTGAAAAAGTGTACACGCCGCCGAGCCGCAGCGGCAACGGCAATGGCAATGACAGCGGCAACGACAACGGCAGCGGCAACGGTGGTGATGGCAGCATGGTGGCAATGGTGGCAATGGTGGTGGCCAAGGCGGCCTTGATTTGATCGTGCAGTAGGTGAAGGAGGTGGGGGTGACGCTACGTTACCCCATGCTTGAGGAGAACAACTACGACATTTGTACAGTGAAAATGAAAATTTTCATGCGCGCACAAGGTATGTGGGCTGCCGTGGAGGGCAACACGGCCGATGAAAAGATGGACCAAATGGCTCTCGCTGCCATTGTCCAAGTTGTACCGGAGGCAGTGGTGATGGCCATATCCGAGAAGGAGAAGGCGAAGGAGGCGTGGGATGCCCTCAAGCATATGAACATGGGTGAAGAGCGTGTCAATAAGGCCCGAGTACAAACCCTCAAGAGGGAGCTTGATGATATGCACATGGGTAATTCTGAGAAAATTAATGATTTTGCTTTAAAGGTTACCACGATCGTGAACGAGATTCGCTCTCTTGACACGAAAGTGGAGGAGACCACCGTCGTGGAGAAGCTCTTGCATTCCGTTCCCAATAAGTTCCAATCCCTCATAAGCACCATCGAGCAATGAGGGGATGTGTTGGAGATGACGGTGACGGAGACGATCGGGTGTTTGTGGGCTTTTGAGGAGTCCTCCAAGGGGCGACGTCGTGACAACGAAGGGAAGGAGCAGCTGCTGTTCATGCGTGCTGAGTGGGAGGCCAAGTTCGCTGAAGAGAAGAAGAGCAATGAGGCCTTTAGTGATGACACCAAGAAGAAGTACCATGACAGGTTCGGCAAGTCGAAGATTAAGTGTCGTAACTGTGGTGAGTTTGGACACTTCATCGACGAGTGCGACGAGCCAAAGAAGGTGACCAAGGCAATGGCACAGCTTGCCATAGCCGATGCTGATGATGAGCCCACATTGCTTTGAAGCCCCATGTGAAGGTGTAGAAAATAAATCAAACAAGATTAGGGAGGTGATTGTTAGACTTAATCTTGTTATGTGTGTGTTAGTCATATACATGTGTGAGTGTGTGAGTCAGTTTGATCTGCATGATAGTGAATGCATGAAAAGAAGTCCTAGTTTACAGATGCACGTTGGCTTGGAGTTGTGGCCGAGTCAATTAGTTGGAGCTACATGGATAGTGGATGGATTAGCTCAATGCATGTGTGTTAGTTACCTAGTGATGCTCTACATGCAAGGAGATGTGGGCTGCATGTAGAGAAGTGATTAATTAGTGACAAATCACGTGAGTGGTTGGCCAGATTGTGCGGCTAAACGTGACTAGTGTGCATGCTGCGTGTGTGTGCTATTTAAAGCGTGTAATCAGTGGGTGATTAAGGCGTGGAGAATAGAAAGTGAAGTGTGTGGTGGTTCGCTGGTGTGTAGCGATAAGAAATTCTCTAGTCTCTCATATTGTTGTGTCATTCTTCTTCTTCAGTGCCGAGACAAATATATCTTTTGTGTGTGTTGTTTCCATTGTGTGTGTGATCTTGTGTTTCAGCCAACAGTTCTCTGTTTTGGTTTAGTAGTGTTGTTTGTTTTCAAGGACAACAATGCGATGCTGGCAGATCAGATTGAAGTGAGATCTTGCTCATCTCTATCGCATTATGAAGCAAGCAACATAAGTTATAAATTCATATCTACAAAGAAATATTGTTTCAGCAACATCAGCATGGACAAGTAGCATCAATTGTTTCAGCCCTAATCCAAGATTATTTGGAGTTAAATTTTGAGACCTCCTTCAATCTTGTAAATTTTGGACCATCGGGTTGCTTTAAAATTTGTGTAAATCACTTCAAACCATAACCCTCCTTTTCTTTTTCTCTTCCCTCCCTACTGTCGCACGACGCCAGCTTCAATCCTACCTCCTCCACTCCAGCACACCACCACCCGACCTTGTCGGTTGGCTTAAAGACGTCAACAACGCCAGCATGGCCCCCTTGGTTGACCTTCTCCCCCTTCCCCTCTCTTCCTCTTTGTTGACGCAAAATCTGTCTCGTCGAGTGTGCTAAAAGATGTATTGACGTAGATCTTACGTGTGGCACACGAAGGCCGGAAAGTTCTGCTTAGCTCTAGTGCAGGTCTTAAAACTTTGATGAGATGTGGGCGTGCCAGTCAGTTTGATCCTGTAACTAACAAGATATATAAATTTAAGATCAAAGAGCTGATCGACTGACAAGCCGATGGAGTAATTCTAGCCGATGCCGATACTAGCCGATGTCGATAGAGTTTTGAGCAATCGGCTATATATCGAATGTAGATTCTAACACTTCATGTAAATAATGATATAAAGATAATCTGCTGATGATAATGCAATAAAACAATAATGTAAACCAATCGGTTAATAGAGATATGATAGAATAAGCGTTGATCCGAAGGTTAAAGCATACATCGGCTGGAGGTCTGATGTCATTAAATCCAAACGATTAGATAATCAATGAAACATTGTTGTCATCGCCTAAATCCAACTCGTATGTAATCCATGTGAGCTGATGCAACGTTCAGATAACTCATCGGCTAAAACCCCGATGAAACCCTTATTGGCAATCAAAAAGCAGACTAGAGATTATGATTCTAAACATGACTAGGGCTGATGTGGCACAAAGTATGAAAAGAAACATAATATCTGGACAATCAAGCTTTCGACTGATTTCAGGGTGATAGATACCTTAACTAATCTAGATCGACAAAACAATTTAGCCGATAACAGCAAAATCCAATAAAAGATTTGACCGATACAAGTAAATTGAATAATCGACTTAGATTAACTAAGATATATGATAAATAGGTAGGCAAATATATCAACCGAACCAGAGCGACCCAACAGGTCTATCGGTGACATGGGACCGGGGGTATCGTGACTAGAGGCTTGAGTGGTGGCAGTCACCCACGTGGCCCGACTCCCCCCGGGGGGGTCGGGCCCGAGGGTGACGTGGCCACCCCTCCCTCTGTCTCCCCGAGGGGTCGGGCCGCTCCCGTTTCGGCCCCGAGGGCTGGGGCGCCCCGACCCCCTGTGATTTTGGCGTCACGTGTGTGGGTTAGGTGAGCACAGCAGGGCTCACCTAACCGCATTTATGGCGGATCAGACGAGCGCGCCACTTCGCATTTAATGCGGCGCAGCGCACGCTTATCTGGTCCGTGACCGGTTGCGGTGTGTGACCGGTCACAGACCGGTCAGATCGCGGGTTAGGTGGCGACAGGCGGCCTGCGGCACGCCTCGCCCCGTCCCGTCAGAATGATGAGAGCCTCCTGGCTCTCGTCCCTAGCCGGAGCCGGCGTGCTAACTCCTGGAGTTGGTATGTCAGTCCCGGTCAGATCCATTCCGGACTTCAGCGCAAGCATGGCAAGGAAGTCGCTTGCCATTTAATGAAGGTTGAAACGGGCGTCCACCGGGAGAGCTGACGAGCTGGGCAGGAGGCGTGTACCGTGCCTGTCAGAGGTCACTTCCGGCTGTAGACTAGCCCTGTTTGTAAAAAGAATGTTTTCTTTCTTAGGCAGCTAGAGGCCCATGTGGTAACCCCTTGCCAGATAAAAGGAGGCCCAGGCCTAGGAAAGAGGGAGGGGGGACTCCGGCCGATACGCTCTACTCTCTTTGTATTGTTGGAGACTCTCAAATCCACCAGAACACAGGAGTAGGGTGTTACGCTTCTCAGCGGCCCGAACCTGTCTACGTCGCCCGTGTTTTGTGCGTTTCCTCTCTCGCTGACGTTCCTCAGATCGAGGGCGAAGAACCTCACCTAGCGCCCCCGGCCGAACCGGCGAAGGGGGGCCCGCGCGGTCTCCCGGTGAGGAGCTCCACGCTCCGTCAAGGTCGAAGTGATGCAACCTTGAACAACACCAATGTAGCCGATACAATTATCAGGGCCGGCAGAACATAGGACTTACCCCTTTACCGGAGATCGAAAGCCGATACATCCCCGTGTCAGGTGCCAAGTTCCGCCGATTGATAAATAAAAACCTTGGGAAAGAGGGTGGCGATGCGCCGAGAGTAGTTGTATTGATCGAGAGATAGATTACATAGTCCCCGGGTGTACATATTTATACCCATGAGTAGATACTAGTCCTTATTGGATAAGACACAAACTTTCCTAAAGATAAAATAAAAAATACAAATTCTATTTGGACTCTAAGTAATCTTTCTTAAAAGTAAAAGAAAACTAACTAACTCTACCTAATTAATAGATAACTTGTCGTGCTGCATACTCCTTGAACTCGATCTCTTCTGGATAAGCTTTCTTTAATTGATTAATTTCCTTAACCGAATCCATCAAGAATCCAACTGCTAGCAACTTGATATGTCCATCGGTTAATTCCAGGACTCTGAAGCCGATACGATTCCTAAGCCGACGATAACTTCAGGGCTTACCAAATTTTGGCGTTAATACATGTCCCCCAATTTTGGAGTATGAGAACTCATGCATCAAAATTATCTTCTTTCTGGTCTTGATAACTCCAAAATTGATCCTCCTTTGCTTCTTGCCATCGGCTCTCATAAGCCGATACTGTCTGCATTAGATGAGCCAGGCTGTCAAACTCATGGCAAAAGAATTTGTCCTTGATAGGTGCTATGAATCCTTGGAATGCAAGATCTGCTAGCTGCTCATCACTTAGCCTCAAACTATAGCATCGGCTACGGACATTACGAAATCTTTGAATATATTTCATAGCCGGTTCTCTCTCTTGCTGCTCAACCGATATTAAATTTGAAAGCTTCATCTCGTCGATTCCAGCAAAGAAATACTCATGGAATTTCTTCTCAAGATTGGCCCATGCTCTGATAGAATTTGATGGTAATAATGAAAACCATGTGAAAGCCAATCCAGTCAAAGACAATGAAAAAAATCTAACTTTCAGAGCCTTTTCAACCGATGCCTCTCCACATTGCGCTAAGAATCGACTAATATGTTCCATTGTAGATATATCATTTTGCCCCGAAAACTTGAAGAAATCTGGAACCTTGTATCGATGCAGCAATGGAACCCTATCAAACCATTTAGGATATTGCTGCCGATACATGTGGATCTGTTCCTTAGGTCTAAGTCCAAACTGCTCCTCTACTAACTTTGCATTTCTATCGGCCCAACCATTAATATATTGATACTCTTTACCATACCTTGTTAACGTCAAAATTTGGTAAGCCTCGAAGTCATCATCGGCTTAAGAATCGTATCGACTTCAGAGTCCTGGGATGAGCCGATGGACATATCAAGTTGCCAGCAGTTGGATTCTTGATAGATTTGGTCAAGAAAATTAATCAATTAAAGAAAACTTATCCAGAAGAGACCGAATTCGAAGAGATAGATTACATAGTCTCCGGATGTACATATTTATATCCATGAGTAAATACTAGCCCTTATTGGACAAGACACAAACTTTTCTAAAGATAAAATAAAAGATACAAGTCCTATTTGGACTCTAAACAATTTTTCTAAAAGTAAAAGGAAACTAACTGACTCTGCCTAATTAATAGATAACTTGCCATGCTGCATTCTTCTTGAACTCAATCTCTTCTGCATAAACTTTCTTAATTGATTAATTTGCTGGCAACTTGATATGTCTTTCGGCTAATTTCAGGACTCTGAAGCCGATACAATTCCTAAACCGATGATGACTTCGGGGCTTACTAAATTTTGGCGTTAACACTCTTTTATCGTCGGTAGTGAGGTGCACCCTCCTTGCCATTTTCCTCATCTCAAGCGGCTAGGGCCGCTGGATCCACCACCATCAACGCCACATCCTAACGGCAAGGTTGATTTGGCCTCGCACCAATGCTAGTTCACCACCCTCCTCCATCGAGTTCAGACTTTTCGTCTTTTCCACAGCCCACTGTCAGGTCGCTATCTCCCACGGCTATTTCTTTAAATTTGGCGATCTCCCCTCTTCTTTCTCCTCTCGGCTCCCTCTCCTAGCCCACCCAACCTAAAAGACTAAACCCTAACTCCACTGCCATTTGTGGGGGTCGCCAGAGCGTAAATTGCGAAGCAAATCATCCAAAGGTTAGAAACTTGCATGAAATCCTCTGAATATTTATGGAGAATGTAATTTAGCGATTCCCTAAAATTTAGGGCACTATTGGATGGCTCAAATAGGAAATTCTCGGTCGCCGTGATTTGCTTTTCGCCCGCCGCCGCCCACCACCATCCCTCCACCGTTTCTTTGCTCATCCTGTATCGAGGAATTCCAGATCTTTCTCAGGTTAGTTAGATGAGAGAAGCTTCGCAATGCCGGAGTGCTACTGGTGCGATCTCCTCGGGATGCAATGCCCACGGCGATCTCAGGGGATGACGACGCGATGCCGAATCCGGCCGCTTGGAGAAGAGAACGCGGGCCGATCCGGCAGCCTCTGGCCCTCACAAATGGAGGGACTGGGCCAACCTGGCCTCCGACCTCGTCGGAGAGATCGCCGGCCAGCTGCTCTCCGTCGACGTGGCCGAGTACCTCCGCTTCCGCGCCGTGTGCAAGCCGTGGCGTGACCTCACCGACGACCCCAACGCCCACGGCGTTCTCGACAGCCGCTTCCGCCCCCGCGACTGGATGGTGCTCGCCATCACCCCCGACGCCGGGCCCCGCCGCCGTCTCCTCAACCTGGCCACGGCGGCCTCCATCAGCGTCGACCTTCCGGCGCTCTCAGCCCACTGCCACATGTGCTCCGCCGACGGCCTCCTCGTCCTCGTCGACAGGGCAACGAGGGCCATCCGCCTGCTCGACCCGCTCACCGGCGCCCTCACCGATTTCCCCGCCTTCACCGTGTCCAACGTCGTCGCCGCCGTGCCCCCCGTGAAGCCGGAGTACGTCTCCGCGGTGTTCCGGAGTTTTCCATGGGGTGGCACCAGCCCGTACGCGATCGATGGCGCCGGCATCGACGACTCCACCTCGCCGCCGACACTCCTGCTCTGCCTGAGGAACTCGCTGTCCAACATCATCTTCGCCAAGCCCGGCGACGACCACTGGACGACGCTGGTGAGCCAGGGCGACGCGTTCTTCCCGCAGTACGAGAGGGAAGGCAAGGTGCTCTACCACTCCTTGCTGTCCTTCCATGGCCGCTGCTACGTCACCACGCCGGAGGGCTCCGTCTACGCGGTGGAGCTGTCGCCGCTGCCTCGCCTGGCGAGGATAGTCCAACAGCAGCGTGACGTGTGCCCATACAGATATAGACATCAAGCATACGTGTGCTCCTTCCTCGCCATCGCCGGACCATCCGATGATGACGGCGACCATGGCCGGCGGCGGCGGCGGCATGCTGATGGTGCGGTACTGGAAAAACATCGACAACTTCGGCGGCAGGGGAGCCTACAAGCGAACGCAGCTCTTCACGGTGCGTGGCGACGGCATCGACAGCGATCGTCGTCCAGTCACCGGTCGCATCGAGGTGCTGGAGGTCGACGTCTCCGGGAGGAGGCTACTCCCCATCAGCGGCGGCCTCGGCCGCCGCGCGGCGTTCGTCGGCCAGACGCACTGCGTCATCGTCTCCACCGACACGTTCCCCTCCGTCGCCGCCGACGCCGTCTACCTGAGCTACGCGATGCAGTTCCATCACATGTTCAGCATCTACCACATCAACACCAATCGCCGGAGGAGACGTGGATCTCTGACACAGCACGAGGACTGTGGCGATAAGAAGACGAGGAGGACCTCGCCGCCGCACGAGTTCGCTATGAACGAAGACGCGAGGGCTGTTCCATGCAAAGAGCCCTGCAATGTCGACGAATATCTCGTTTGCTATGTTGACCGCAAGCACGGGTTAAGCGGTCCATGCATCAATCACCCTAACCCTAACCATTGCCACTTTGAAAGTGGCAGATCGAGCTAGAGAAGATGTGCTGCCAGCAAGGAGTATACTAGGGGATTCACCACGTACTACATCCAAATAATTAAGCTCGCACTGTAGTCACACACAGCTAGCAAGCATGTTAATGTTCATCAATTTCGCCATGGAGAATTGCAAGGAAATTAAACCTGATCGATCAGAAGGTGTCATTCCATATGCTAAAATCGGAACCTGGTCTGCACTGTAATCCGTAATTTGGTAGCAAGGATTGTGTTATATATCATTCCCATTACCAAATTCTTTTATTTATCCCTATTGGTGACTACTGCTGTTATTGTCCTGTCGTCTGAAACAGGTAAAATCTGTCATTGTCCTTGTCGTCTGAAACTGGTAAAATTTTAGTTACTTAGATCACTACAACTAGAATATATACTTGCACTTCACTAGACTCTTTACTGCACCATAAAATAATGGTTTTGCATTTGCTTATGATTTTGTATTGATTGTTGATTGTATTGCTTAAAGAATAGCCATTCACAGGCTATTGGGCTGCCAGCGTGCCACGCCGCCCCAAGAACGGACCATTTACCGGTCCAGGCAGGCCATCGTGCCAAGATTCCAGGCCTCTGTGTCTTGGGCCAGACTATGAAATCACGGCCCAAGTACCAACTAGGCTCGATGTAGGACGGCGGTGCTTGTGTTTCCCGGCCAAATCGGCGTCCACTTCTTTTTTTTTTCATTCTGATTACACGTCAGGTAGAAGCTTACGCGCACACGCCATTACACACGTAACATCGTACCATATCTCTGCAAATGTGTCCTTTAATACATGCTCTAAGAAACAAAAAACCAGCAACACATCCTTCATCTTACTAAAAACCTTTGAAAAAACCATATGTATGTGTGTAATATTCGTGAACATCAAAATTTAAGCATCAACGAATGAAGTCATACATTCACAACTTCGCTACCACAGCACCAGTGCTTCCTCAAATCGGTGCCAACTTCTGTCCTCTTCTTCTCAACTCATTCAGGGTAGGAAGCGTACCAGCGTACGTCATCCTGGTGTTGGAGACGAAAGAGATGACTGGGTTCAAAGTGAAAACATCCGTTGAAGGGTGATTCAAAGCAAAACATTAATAATAAAAAGTGATCCGAAATAATTTTTTCTTAAAAAATATGAAAATAACTTATTTTTTATTGAAAACATATGTTTTTATAATAGGTTGATTTATTTTGGGAGGTGAGATACATCGCAAGCTGGCTTAGCACTGTCGAGGGCCCCACAATTCTGGAGTTGCACCCCCCTCATCCAATTGCGGGGCAGGGAACTGGATGGGGGATAAAGCTACGGCTAGAAGCTAAAAACCTCCGTTCTGAAAGAACACGGCCATCAGAGACATGGCCGCGCCACCTCTCGGCCTCGCGCGCCGCGTATCCGGCGCCGGCGCCGCCACCCCGGCCGCGGCGTGGTTCTCGTCCTGCCGCTCCAGGCGCCTCCGCCCTCGTCTCCTTCCTTCAAAGGTGCGGCCTTTTTCCTTTCTTGGCGTCCTCCCCTTTTCCTTTGCTTTCATTTCCACTGAGCTGTGACTGCAACTTGTGTGAATGATTTCTTTGGTGCAGAGGTGGAGTGGAGTGGTGAGGATGGGAGCGGCCGTGGGAGGGGAGCAGGAGGGCGAGGACGAGGAGGTTAAGCTGGCCAAGGAGATGGCCGCCGCCCGGAGGCGGTGGGAGACT
Source organism: Oryza officinalis (assembly GCA_008326285.1). Taxonomy (NCBI): domain Eukaryota; kingdom Viridiplantae; phylum Streptophyta; class Magnoliopsida; order Poales; family Poaceae; genus Oryza; species Oryza officinalis. Next base: position 41,383,240 of record BDMV01000002.1, on the reverse strand, counting down.
CTGGTGAGGTCCCCGTCGTCCCTTCACCTTACCCTCTCTCCCTGGCTGCAATTTCTTCTTAAGATTTCCCCACATTTGGGTTTGAATTCAGCATCATCTTGCGTGATCTATGAGACTATGACTATTGAAATGCTGAGCTTCTGCTGTTCATGTGTCTGTGGGATGCTCTGCCTGAAGATTAGGGAGCAGAAGATCAAGACTCTTACACCCAGGGAAGCTGGCTATACATTCAAGCTCACTGACAAAGTTCTTCTTGATGTTAGGCCCTCGAATGAGCGGCAAAAGGTTTTGTCTTTCTGCCTGTCAAGACTCTGAAAAGTGTTTGGTTGTTGCGGATGGGCATTATCTGATCGCCTCGTTGTCATTGGCCGTATTGAAATCGGTGCATTGCAGGCCTGGGTGAAAGGCTCTGCCTGGATTCCTGTATTTGATGTGGATACGCCGTTCGATTTGGGTGGGGTCGGCAAGAAAGTCACCAACTTTGTGATGGGTATGATAAACAGAGTCACCATATGCAGACCATTGTGTCATCTCTTGTTCTTGCATGCTTTCTTTACAAACCTTGTTCTCATTGTTCATCATTAAAGTTAGCATTGGAGATTATAGTATGGAATGTTTCCATATATACACTCTAGAATGGAGAATGCAATGACCAGTTTACATATATCGTACATTCTTTTAGATTATCATCATACACACAACATTAGTAGTTCATGAAACACAATTACTGGAAGCGAGGGCATCTGTTGCTTTCTGTTTTAGATTAGTGTTCTATCCTCTGTGAGCCTGTGAATTTATTTTTCAACTCATACATCACCCCTCCTGTAATTCGGGAATCTAAATGATCGAACTCCCATCACTTCCCTAGGTGGCTGGTGGAGTGGCAGCTCAACAATGTCAGTTAACAAGTATGCCCAACATCAACTAAATTCAGAACTTTCATCTGCTATTTTCAGAACAATAAAATTGACTGATCGTAGATCAAATTACTAGGAACTTTGTACAACAAGTTGAAGAGAAGTTCTCTAAAGATACAGATATCATAGTAGTCTGCCAGAAGGGACTGAGGTAATTTTCTAAAGATACAGATATCTTACCAATGCTGAATTTTATATTCATATGACATTTATCAATACTTTATCACCTTGCTTATCTTTTGAGAATGTTAATTCAGTAATGCATTCTTTTGTTGCACTTCATTGAAGATGTGTAATTCTAGATCTTTTATGGAACTAAACGAGAGCTTCTTCTTAAATTCTTTTATTGGTTGTGTTAACTTTTGCCTGAAATTTGGGCAGATCATTAGCCGCTTGTGAGCAACTTTATGGTGCTGGTTTCCAAAATTTATTCTGGGTACAAGGAGGACTGGAAGCAGCTGAAGAGGAGGTAGGAATTGGGAAAGGAATAATTATTTCATATATGCTAGTACTTCTGTTTATGGAATTACGGATTATAATTTTGCCCTCTCAGGACTTTGAGCGAGAAGGTCCCCAGCCTTTCAAGCTTGCTGGTATTGGTGGGGTTTCAGAATTTTTCGGGTAGCTTTCAAGACCCCAGCTATTTCACCCCTCCTAGTGGTTTATTATCCCTATTATTCTCTGACCGATCTACATACCCAAGTCATCTATTAAAATCAAAGCAGTTGCTTGGGTACAAGAACAGAGTAATGTGATCTTGATATGGGCAAGCTAGGACTAGCAAACAACTTATAACTTCAGATTGTGTCCACACAGGCAGATGAGCATTATAATGGAATTTTCCTATTACTGTTACACAACCAAAAATATGTTTCACGCTTCCATGGAAATGGAAGCATGCACTATTGTTCCTCTATACTCCAGCAGCACTCCATCATGTTACAAATCTTTAACCTTTGTGTGCTGACAACAACTTCATTTCAGCTGGACGGATCAGCAACGTGCGCAGGCTGCGAAAGAAGGGTTGGGCTATCGTCTGATCTTCACAGGCCGTTTGGTAATTCTCTGAATTCAAGAAGACACATCAACTCTTTTCTCCAATGGAAATGCTTTTACATGTTACTTTCCTGGAACAACAGGTTGGAGCACTCGTGCTTGTCGACGCTTTATTTCTTGGCGCTCAAAGGATCGGCCCTCTGCTTCAAGAACTGCAATCTCGCTAACGAATATCGGTCTACGGACAAACTGTTCTTGTGATGTCCAAGGTTTTGGAGCACCTCCGGCTGTTCATCTTGAGTTCGTGCAGCTCTGTATCGTAAGCCCACTGTACATGTATCGGGAGAAAAGCCAAGCTTTACATGTTTTAAATTTATGGCTGTAGGTTACTAGGTTTCATATATAATTTGGTCAAATTTATTGTTCCCAAACAAGCCTAGAAGGTTGCTATCAAGTTTCTAGTTTTGGATTCTTGAGATAGTGATGAAAGCAGCACAATTCCCAGGCTGAAGAATACTGTTTGTTTCGCTTCTGATTTCTAAATCGTTGGAACTTGAAGCCATTGTGCTTAGCAACACAGCGATATCCGTTGCTTGAACCCTGGTTCTGTGCGTTACCAGGAGAATAGTTACTATAAAGACAAAACTACTCCCTCCGTCCATAGTTCACAATTTTAGTTCTATAGCACTGCAAGTTACTAAACCATTTTAGGTTTCCTGCTGTAGTTTGCATATATTTGTAGTACTTAAATATCGCCTATGTAGAAAGAACAAAAGTAGGGAAAAAAATACTTCCACTGGTTTTTAATGTACAACGTCATCGACTTTTAGATATGCGTTTGATCATGTGTCTTATTCAAAAAATTTTATACAAATATTATAAAAATACAAATCATGCTTAAAATACCTTTAGAGGTAAAATAATGCACAATAAAATAAATGATAATTGTACAATATTTTTAATAAGACAGTGAAACAAAAGTTAATGGCTTTATACATTAAAAACCCAGATGAAGTAATACCCAAGAGAGAATAAAATATCATGGAGAAGAAAAAACACTGAAAGGACAAACTAGAAGAAGAGCCAGGAGGCTAGTACAAGCACAATTCCTAGTCAATAACAGCCAGCATAGCAAATTGCCCCAAACAAGGCCTAAAAAGTATCATACCCTCAACAATCATGTCGATATTATATAATTAAGTATGATCTATTCCGGTGTTGATCATTCCTCCTAACCTGCCGCTTCTCCTATCACTCTCACGACAAATAAACACCAGTTGATAAGCCAAACGTCTTCTCTGTATTTTCACACTAATAGATAGAGGCAAGTCAAACAAAATGATGTTTCTTGTAACTCTTAACCGGTGTTAAGAGCCACATGACCCCACACGAAGTTGTGTCCTCTTTTAATTAGTACTTGTGTTGGTTTTACCGTGTCGATGCCGGCATGCTGTTGCTATCAAGCCATCAGGCAACATACCAGATACACTGAAGATGATCATATGACACTGGGTTCTGCAACAATTGGGCACTCCTGGATGATAAGCTTGGCCCCATTCACTGGGCGTTCTAGAATGAGAAATTTGAGAATTTGCTTCTGGACGCTACATAGCCTAATATTATTTCCAAAAGTAAATTTCATAAAACCGTAAATATTTAGTTAAATTTAACACTTTGCAGTAACTATAACTTAAGAATAACAATGATTGTGGATAATTTTATCATAAAATTACAACTTTAACTGATATGAGTGTCTAACATGTGGACCCAACCTAAAAAAAATATTAGTGTTCTATATACGTTTGACATGTGAGCCCAAACCTATAATGTAATTAAGAGAAAATCCAAAAAATACCATTGAGACGATTTTGTCATAGAAATACCATCACCGTTAGGATTTTTATACAAGAACTATTTGATAGTATATACTACCTCCGTTTCAAAATGTTGTTACCTAGTAACATATTCTAATACTATGAATTTAAACATGATCATGTCTAGATTTACAGTGCTAATGTTCAGATTCTTAGCAATAAAATGTGTCGCATCCAATACTAGGTAGCAATATTTGAAAACGGAGTACTAGTACATAGGCCAGCATATCAGATATGCCAGGCATGTGCAGTAGGGCATCTCACACGATTCCCCCACCTCTCTGGCCTGAGCTAGAAAATAGTACTCCGTTCTATAATTCGTGCAGTAAAATCTTACAACCTTAAATGATTAATTAACAAAAAAATATTCGAATTTGATATGAGAAGATGATATTGGTATATTTCTCAATAAAACTTTAAAAGCACTTTTATATAGTTATACCGGCAGTTAGTTCTGGTTTAACTATGATTAAAAGCACTTTCTATGGTTTATACCTCTAATAGTTATACAGTTAGAAAAAACAGGATAACAGGCCATGCTGGATCTGGAGCCAAGCGGAGGTGGATGCAAGGAAGGAGGAGGCGGCAAGCGGCGGGGTACAGACCACGCATTGAGCTGGCGGCGACAGAGTGAAGGCCGCGGTGGGCGCCACTGGATTTGCTAGGGGCACCGCCAGATCTAGAGCCAGGTGGAGGTGGAGGCGGGGAAGGAGGAGGTAGTAGGCGGTGGGTAGAGGCCACGCGTCGAGCAGGCGACGACGGCGCGGAGGCCGTGGCCGCGATGGGCGTCGTCGGATCTAGAGCCAGATCCGCTGTACCTCCATGCTACGGGCCTCTCCAGCGTGCGAGGTTGGAGTTTTATGGCAGTGGGGTAGAGGGTGATGAGGCACGTGATGATGGGGCAAGGGAGGCCGCGCGGTGCGTGGCTGGCGACGGAGGGAGACTGGCACAGCGCCAGGAGGAGGGGCAGCTATAGCGGAAGGCCCGTGCGGGTGGCGCCAGGAGGTTGGTGCGAGCGACAGCAGGGAGGCCGACCTAGCAACGGCAGGGAGGCCGATGAGGTTGACTAATGAGGGGCGTTGGTACAGCGGTGACCACATGTCGACAGAGATTGGCTAGTGGTGGAGCATTGGAGTGTTAACTGTTGGTCATCAGGGGGTGGTGAAGCTTCTAGGCCCCCGTAGTTAATTTTGGTAATTAATGACAAGCACTAATTGTGGACTAACCGTTGTCTTTGAGCTATATATTTTAAGTTAGATTCACATCATGTATGCGCAGGGATGATTATCGATGGATTAAAATTGACGGCGCAAAGCAAAAAGAAGAGAAGACGGTAAACTAGTGTTTTCATTTTAAATTGATCGAGGCGTTGGGCGATCAAAATTGTGCTAGTTTATTTATAGCTTTGCCGTACTGTTAAGAGGGGTAATGACCTAGCAAAGAGATGATCAAAATGCCACATTAGGTCATTTGCACTTAAGTCCTGGTTTGCTCTTGAATTCTCTCCTGCTGACTGACCCTGGGCGGTCTGACCGGAGTGCTCTCTACGGTCTGACCGGGCCTTTGCGCCGGTCTGACCGTGGCACACTAGCCGGTCTGACCGGCCACTTGCCGCCGGTCTGACCGGACGGCTGGAGGCTGGATGGCCGCCTCTGGCCTGACGATCCAAAGCCGCCAGAGCCGTAATCGGTCAGACCGAGCCGATGGCAGTCTGACCGAGCCACAGGCGGTCTGACCGGCAGTTTGGCCTCCGGTCTGACCGGCCATGTGGTCCCAGTGCATTTAATGCAGTTCAACGGCTAGTTTTCCAGCCATTGCGAAGTAGTCCGGTCTGACCGGCCACACAACTGCGGTCTGACAAGCAATACACAGAGTTGGTGGATTTCGTCCCCAATGGCTAGTTTTGGTGGGTGGGAGTATAAATATTTCCCCACCAGCAGCAAGGGGTCTTTCTTGGCACCCAATTCAATTGCATACACCCTTTGCACCTCTCTTACATACATTTGAGCTTAGTGTTCACCCATTGTAGTGATTGAGGTTGTTCTAGCCAAGAGTCAAGTGCATTTGCTTCCATTGTAGAGCTAGTGTGGCACTTGATCATCTCCGAGCCGGGTCATTGCTTGTTACTCCTGGAGGTTGCCGCCTCCTAGACGGCTTGTGGAGGAGTTGCCCGGTGACCTCTCCGAGAAGATTATGGAGGAGGCCCGGTGCCGGTTTGTGAGTGGTTTGGAGTTCACCACCTTCGGAGTGAAAGAAGAACTACCCCGAGTGATCGAGGCTTGGGTAGTCCTCTCCGTGGGCCGGCTCCCGCCTTGCCCACCCCTTGATGAAGGGGGCGTGCGGTGGCTTTGTGGTTGAGCGGTGGAGTTGGGCTCGCCTCAACGGGGAGTAGAAAACCGGCAAGTTTTTGAACCTCGGTGAAAAATCTCTTGTCTCCTTGTCTCATTTGATTGTCGCATTTACTTTTGTGCAATTTACATTCCTAGAGACATACTTGAGATCATCTCACCCTAGGATTGCTAAACTTTGACATAGGAGTGTGATTTACTTTCCTAGAGATATAATTGAGCCACTATCATCCTAGGTTTGCAAAACATAACTTAGTTGCTTAGTTAGACTTGACCCTCATCAAGCCTAGCAACTTAGATTAGTTTTGATTAGGTGTCACTTAATTTTTAAATCGCCTATTCACCCCCCCTCTAGTCGACATCTCGATCTTACAGGTGGGTGGCAGGTGTAAAACCTAGCATAGCTGTGCCGGGCCAGTAGTGATGGCGTTTCAAGCGTTTTTGTCCTCTTGGGGGCGCTGTCGAGCTATCCCTCTCCCTTAGGTGGTCTACCGGGTGAAAACTCTGTCTTGGTTCTTCTTGAAAGCTCGATGAACGGCGGTGTCGGTGTTCATCGTTGCTTTTCTCCCTGAAGACATCGTCTAGGAGACCCCTCTGCCAAAAGCTCTCTCAGACAGCTTGTGCACACTCTCTTAGATGTTTATTCTCTCGCGATGGAGTCCTAGCCAATGCAAGCTGACCATGTTGGCGGGCCTCATGGGCGAGAACGGTTTTATCCTTTTCTCTCACTCTCTCCCCTCCAAATCTAGGGATGTGGATAGAGTTGAGAGCGGTGCTCGCTGTTAGGGTTTGGTTTTGCGCGGCTCGGTTGTAGCTTTTTTGTTAGCCTAGCGACGGTTGGTCACGCTTAGCGGCGGCCGGTCCGGTGTTAGCCTTCTTCTGGGTTCTGTATAGGTGTTGTCGATGTGTGGTGCGTGGTGGTGTTTTTTTTTTTTGGCTACTGTCTTTCACAATGATAACCTTGTATTTTTTTTGCCCGCTCTATTCAATGAATCATCGCATCATGTGGTATTGGTCGTTCAAATAAAATAGTGACAACACCTATGTATTGGAGACGACCATTATGAGTGTTTAAAATGACAAGTAAAAAAGAACAAAGATTCAAGCATCATGAATCTGAACATTTTTTTTTCAAATTCGTAATTGTGTCACATTCATCCAAAATGAAGGAAGTAGCACATAAAAGTTCCAAGGAAAAAAAAACACGTGTAGCTGCTGTGGTGATGTGAGTGTGGTTTTCTGTTGAGTGTGCTCGCGTTCAGTATACTCCTCTTTTCTTTTTTCTTCGAGAGAGAGAGAGACGATTTTGAGGTGTGTCGTGGGCTCGTGGCGAAACAGCTACTACCAATTTCGATGCTCATATGCCAGTTTAAGGAGAATGATTCTCATTGTAGCAAGTATCGATTTTCTGTTTTAGGCAGGATTTTGTTTCGATGCATCGATCTGCTTCTACATCTTGAGCAAGCTAAGCTAGCTAGAAGCCTAGAACTGGGGTCCTTAACTGCAGCACTAGACAATCAAGAGATGAAGCTGGCTAGCTAGATGAGCTAATAAGATCAACTGTGCACACTTGGTCGTGTTCGAGTTCGATCGACAGATTGGCTGTCCTCTTTGGCATGAGAATCTGAAAAGTTTTTTTAATTTTTAGTTTTTTTTTAAAATTCTGTATCTAGACTATATAAACCTGAAGATTATAGGATAAGTTAGAGCATGCAAAACAAAAAAATCATTAGCGTATGATTAATTAAAATTTAACTATTACAATCTTAGAAAATATGTTTATTTGATATTTTAAAGTAACTTTTATAAATTTTTACATGAAACGCGTTATTTAGCAGTTTAAAAAATATCTTAATAAAAATCAATATAAAAATTTTACATCTTAATCAGAAAAAGATACCATATCTTTCTGTGCACAGACACATACTACTATACCACCTTGCAATCTGGGCCATCAATAGTGATCATTTTCATACATATGAAACCATCTAAACTAGCTGATGGCCGTACAATTATGTTACTAGCACCCATAAAATTATATATCTTTTCACATGATTTTACTTACAATTTGTAAAATAACCATATCGGTGTTTTATGACTTTTAAAAATCGAACCTTATCATCTCGAGGTTTCTAATTATATATTTTTTAAAAGTCATATCAATCATTACCCCTTACTTTTTTATTTGTTTGTCTGGCCTACCACAGTTTTTATTCATCATCCTTGGAACCTTATAAAAAATTAGACCTTTTAGTTTTCAGAGTTTACTGTCTCGTCGGGCTTCGTTTTTATAATTTTTGAAAGTCCCGTCAAATGTTGTTGCTATACTCCTCTACAGCCCGCCCGTCGTCTCACCTCTTTAGTGTCACTGGGGATTTTAAAAATCGAAAATGATTATTATTGGGTTCATTTTGTACTTCTAAAAGTCCCGCCAACTGTTTGTGACTGAGCTGCTTAATGACATGCCTGTTATCTCTCTTTTTAATCGTCATTGGGATTCTAAAAATCGAATATAATCAATTTTAGGGTTTTGTTTATAGTTCTAGATATCCCATCAACCATTGTCACCCTATTCTTTCATGGGTCCGTTGCTTCTCCCCCACTTTATTTGTATTTACTACCGTTGTGTTTTAGATGGATTGTTCTTTCAATATTTAATATTGTTTATTTTGATTTGTTTTTTATTTATGAATTGTATTTCTACTTGAACTTTTTTTTTCTAATTTTCAGAATTTGTTTTTTTATAAATTTTATCCCGTACTGCATTCTACCTGTACTGTTTCTTTCAATAATCATTTTTTTAGTTATTTCAAAATTGTATTCCTACTCGAACTCTTTTTTTCTTTTTATAATTTCAGAAATTTTTTATTTTTATTGTGAATTTTAATTAATCATATATTGGGTTTTATATGGACTCTTCTTTCAATATTTCTTATTTTTAATTCTAAATTTTAGTTATTTTTTGATTGTACTTCTACCTGGACTTTCCTTTTCTCTTTTTTCTAATGGACCATTTTTTCAACTTTGTTTATTTTTATTACGAATTTTAGTTATTTATAAATTGTATTTCCATTGAAACTCTCTTTTTTTCTTTTTCTAATTTAGAAATTTATTTTATTTTTTATTTTGAATTTAATTAAACTCATATTGTGTGTGAGATGGATTATTCTTTCAATATTCTTTTTATTTTGAGTTTCGCTATTTTAAAATTTATTCCTTCTCAAACTCCCTTTTTTCTGATTTTAGAATTTTTTTTATTTTTTATTCTGGATTTAATTAATCATGTATTGGGTTTTTATATGGACTCTTTTTTCAATATTGCTTATTTTTAATTCTAAACTTCAATTATTCTTTAGATTGTATTCCTACTTGAACTCTCTTTTTCTTTTTTAATTTCAGAATTTTGTTATTTTTTATTTCAAATTTTAATTAATCATGTATTGGGTTTTTATATGGACTTGCTTTCAATATTGCTTATTTTTAATTCTGAATTTCAGTTATTTTTAGATTGTATTTCTACTTGAACTCTTTTTTTATTTTTCTATTTTTATTTTTTTATTCTGAATTTTAATTAATCATGTATTAGGTTTTTATATGGACTCGTCTTCCAATATTACTTATTTTTAATTCTGAATTTCAGTTATTTTCTAGATTGTATTTTTACTTGGACTTTTTTTTTCAATTAATGTGAAAATTTCAGTCTTCACAATCAACGTGGTGTCTTTTTTTCGAGTTGTCTTAATAATATAAATAGATAGATATATTTTTGCGAGAACACTATATCATCAAATTTTCTATTAAGAAATGCCTTCTCAATACTATAACTCCAATCTTATAATCTTAATACCAAATGAACCTACCATGAACGTCATGCTCACAATTTAATTACAACAACCGAGACACTTAGATCATTCGCGGTTGCCGCTTCTCACCGGTTGCCGGAACCCTTGGGCCCCCTCCAAAAGCCTAATTACCCCCAAAAAGAGCTCCAAACCTCACGAATCATATGATCCCTCTTCTCTTCTCACACGTCAAAGCCTCTGACTTTGGATATTCCCGCCCCCTAAACTTAATCAACTCGATAATCACAATAATTAAGCTGCCTCTTGGACCCAACGAAGTAGCTGGTCAACTCCCAAGCTCATAGCCTCGCTCTCCCGCCTATATATTCACCAATCGATCGATCGATCTCATCAGCACAAGCAACAGCAGCAGCAGATACAGATTCATTTCTTCGTCTTCGTCTCCGTCTCCGGCCACCGGCGATCGAGCGCTTCCTTGGTTGATATCCAAGTCCAGTCGGCCGTCAGCAATGGCGAGGCTAGGTGTTGCTGCTCTCTCGTTGGTGCTCGTCTTGCTCGGCGCCGGCGTGCCCCGGCCGGCGGCCGCCGCCGCGGCGAAGACGCAGGTGTTCCTCTCCAAGCTGCCCAAAGCGCTCGTCGTCGGCGTCTCGCCCAAGCACGCCGAAGGTAAACTAGCTGATGATGACCTTCTTGCTTCTTCATTCTTACAAAACCGTTTGACCATTCAATTACCGAGCAGTTAATATTTCGCCAAAAGTTAATGTTTTTGGGTTTGAATTCTTTTGAACTTAGCCAGCCGGTTTATCCAGCGGTTTATAAATTCGAACCAGCTCGACAAGACCGATACTGTTGCATTTTGAAACCGTGTTTGAACCACCCAAGAGCCAAGATTGCTCTTGATTAGCATGCATTATGAACCGAAAATGCTCTGTCATTTCATCGCTACCATACCTCATCTTGATGGCTAGCTAGCTCGCGACTAAAAAGAAGTATTTTTTTTCGCCTAAAGTTTGATGGAAAATCAGCCTCAAGAAGATTAAGAGACCTGGAATAGTGGAATATGATCCGATACCCACTTGCTCAACTGAAACTCCGAATGACGACTTGTCTGATTTGTCGCCTGTGATCGATGCATCCGAAAAGGGGATGAACAGCAAGAGAGAAGAATATGTTAGTGATAGGCCGGCCAATGCTATTCTTTTATTTTGAAGAATAATATTACCTTCGTTCCAAAATATAAAAACCTAGTATCGAATGAAACATTTTTTAATACTACAAATTTAAACAAGCCGCTCAAATTCGTAGTAATAGAAAATGTTTCATCTGATTCTATGTTTTTATGTTTTGGAACGGAGGTAGTAGCATCTAAAGAAATAATAAACATTTTTTCTCATTTCAAGTTCACTTTCTCATTTTTCTCATTTTCTCATGGTTGTACTACAAAATTTAAATTTTTGTTAGCTCATTTTCGTTTTTTATTAAAAGGAAAAATCCTGCTTGTCCTTGACTGCACGTTAGGCTTCGTTGAATTTGGCTGTAAAATAATCAGAATAAAAGTGGCATCTGTACTTTGGCTACTATTACTAACCATTAATCAAGCGAATTATTCCGGTGGTGAACAGTTATGTACGCCGGCGAGAACACGGTGACGGTGACGTGGTCGCTGAACACGACGGAGCCAGCGGGCGCCGACGCGGCCTTCAAGAGCGTGAAGGTGAAGCTGTGCTACGCTCCGGCGAGCCGGACGGACCGCGGGTGGCGCAAGGCCTCCGACGACCTGCACAAGGACAAGGCGTGCCAGTTCAAGGTCACCGTGCAGCCGTACGCCGCCGACGCCGGCGCCGCCGGCAAGTTCGACTACGTCGTCGCCCGCGACATCCCGACGGCGTCCTACTTCGTGCGCGCCTACGCGGTGGACGCGTCCGGCACGGAGGTGGCCTACGGCCAGAGCTCGCCGGACGCCGCCTTCGACGTCGTGGGGATCACCGGCATCCACGCCTCCCTCAAGGTCGCCGCCGGCGTCTTCTCCACCTTCTCCATCGCCGCGCTCGCCTTCTTCTTCGTCGTCGAGAAGCGCAAGAAGGACAAGTAGATCATCTCGCTGCAAACGCAAGTACAGCTTCAGTGGACTGGATTCCGATATTCTGTTATCGAAAAAAAATGCGTACTTTAGCTTGCTATTACATATACATGTACACATTGCTGTTCTCTCCGTATCTAATTTTGTGTTTGTTTTGCCTCTTCTTTTGTTTTTTTTACCTTTTTTGAAATTATATTTACCTTTTGTTTCTTTTTTGTTTGGTCACGTGCAACGAATATGAAATAAATTGGTTGCTATAAATAAGTTTGTCTTTTCTGGTCTGATGATGTACAGTATGGGCAATATGGTCAGGTGAGCAGCGGGTGCCAAAAAGAACAAGAAAGCTTCCAAAATTATCCTTTGCATTCAAATCCAAAATGAAAAACAAAAATTGATGAATTGGTCCCAAACATCGCATCAAATGCAATCTTGCCAGAGCTTCCTATGACCGGGGAATTATCTGGTTGGAGTGCTCAGTTTACAACTTTGCAGCCAACATGATAGGAAGCTAACTAATTGCCTAACATATATTTGCCATCTCATAGTCAACTTTGTAAACAGGTGTACGCTTCCTAATGTTTGTAATTTGTACTCCTTCCAGCATAGTGAAAGGCCAAGAGGACTAAACATTATAGTTTTTCTGGTACTTAATAGGGACAGCAATGAGCTTACCTCCCACTAAAGTATTCAGCTTCACACGTAGTATGAAAAGGCAAAATAACAATGTCAACCGCAACGGAAATTTTAACCCAATTTTTTTTATACGTGCATACGGCACACACAAACAGCAGAACAATTCACAAGCACAGGCAGATGTGAACACTGACATAATAAAGAATTCCATGTAACAATGGATAGCAGCAATGCCTGAATGTGAAGGTTGAAACATAATTGTGCAGAAAGCAAGGACAATAGTTAGTGTATCAAAGTTTGGTGACAAACTGTTTTGACATGGAAGAGAGGGGCAAAGGGGAATTAAGAGGAAAAATAAAAGGAAACAGAAGCATCATCATGGAGGTGACAATAGCTTGGACCCTTATGCGAGCCTGCGAGGTATTCCATTATCCCCCTCCACTCTTCCAAGGCAAACAAAATGGGAGTCAAGCAGCAACAAGAACGCGGCAACTTATTTGTCCATTGTTTAAAACAGGAAAAGAAGAAAAAAGATCATCTGTCCGAGGATAGAAGTGCTCAAAAGGCCAAAACCATGGATGGTAGAAGAGTTCACCATCTCTGCCCTGTTGACGACCTGAAAAGCAGGTAGACAAAGAGTTCACATCTACCATCTGCTGAAAATTAATAAATGATCTAATACTTGACAAAGATGTGTAGAAGTACAGGGCAAAGTTACTGTGATCAATGTTAATCGTGTTCAGTTGAATTTATGTGAGTAAGCATCATGAACAGTACGAACAAACAAACCTGTCAGTATTTCTGTTACCACCAAATGAGCCTCTGTCCCTGTTGCCCTGAAATCCCCACCTTTCTTCTGCTGGTTTAGGATTTTGGTCTATGCTGCTATGGGAACGTGGTTGTTCCGTTGACTCTGTAATCTGTGATTCGTCTGCTGAATTACTTAAATGTGCAGTAACCTTGCCAGATCCAGAACCAGGTCTTTGCCCAAATCGAACCTTGTTGTCCAACTCAACTGTAAGACGCTCCAGTTCCCTTTCCATCTGGGATAACTTTTCTGATAAACCTTTTTTATCCTCGTCACTTATGTTTGCTTCAGTTTCTTTCAAATCCACCCTAAGCAGGTTAATCTCTTCTTTCAAATCCTTCTCTTCATTTGTCTCCGGTCTGAAACATTCAAGTTCATGAACAAATATTTAAAACAATAAAATTCCACAAGTAAATTTCAGTAGGACCAGCGATTTTTAAAACAATAAAATTATTGGAATGTAAAATTGATTAATTTTGCAATTGGGTATGGCCAGCAATTATTGATTGGTTATTGGAATGAGAGACGTAAATAGGTCCAAATAACCACAAGGCAAGGGCTAAAGCAATTGACTATAGGAACTGAGCATAAAGACAGGAAGAAAGTCATTCCCCAAAGGCCCAAACCATATGAAAGTTGAAACAACGAACTAGAGGAACATGCATGCTTCAACGACCAGAATATTGTCATTCGTTAAAAAGAAAGGCAAACATGCATGGACAGTCAAAGTATTTGATAACCAGGAACCACCAGAATATTCTAATATCATGCTACAAATGTCCACAAAAAGAAAAGCTGGTGCAGAATGTTTACCAATGATCTTGCTAGTCTTTCCTAGTAGTTACATATATCTGGTAGAGGTGATAAATTATCTACATGATAACATATTAGGAGCAAAGGCAGTTCAAGTATTGTACAAATCAGGGCTTGGGTGGTTTACAAATTACAATTTCAGTTCCACAGTAATCTCAGCACCTGGCAGATGGCAATTGTTGGTCACATAGATCTGGAACATTTCAAAAGTAAATTTAAAAATTCATGAAAAAAGTAACAAATTAGTGATAATGTTGGAGGAATTAACGTACACAAGAACATAGATGAAATTTATTGTATTTTAAAATGTCTATTGACTGCCGATAGCTTTTCCATTGTACAGATAGATTTCACTCAAGATTGTTGACACAAACAGGTTAAAAACTGTCAGGCTTCTGACAAGTAACAACCATAACCATACAAATATCGAGCATGAGCAAGTGGGTGACCAATGAGGTAATTCAATAAACTAACACCACCACACATTACAACGCAGAGTTACACAAGCAAGAGCAATTTGTTATAGTGTGTAAGTAGTAAGAACGGAAAATGTTGCAGAAAGCCAGATGCCTGTCATCTTCTTCAATAACTAAAAATCATTGAATCTATACTTTTAAAGTAAAATCCACGATGGTGGTAATATACCATAATAATTGAACACAATACTGTTAAACAAACCCTATCCATTCACACACAAAAAAAGTACTAAAAGTGAAATTGCCATAAACTATTGAGTTAAAGTTTGTCATGTGCATTCCAATTAACCAACCAAAGGTGGCCAAATAGCACAGTGTGATATTGCATATCCAATAGAAGAAGATGGCATAATTAACAGTTGAATTAATATTTACATATACTTGGAATCTTTATGGTTTTTGTTATTTGACCATGTCCTTGAAAAGGTTAATATATAAATAAGAAATGCATGCACAGGTCCCAACCAGTTTTCATTAGGAATAAAAGTTTATCCTCCCAGGTTTTCTTACAAAGGGAGTATATGGACTAATAAGAAGACATTTAAATGGAAAAGGTAATGAAAAGATACAAGTTTCCCATTATAACTATCCATAAGACCATAATTAGTTATTGCTGTAAATGTAGTTACTCATCATGCAGTTCTCATAATCTCTCAAAGCAAAAAAAAGAAAAAAGAAAAAAAAAGAGGGTATATCCATTCCATTCAACCAACTGCTCATTGTTATATAACCATTGAAATAACCAGCGAGCACAAAAAAAAATGTCACGCTTATCTCATAAGCACTGTGCAAAATTAATTTGCTTAAAGAAGCATAGAAACTACTTCTTAGAGTGCATATCTGAAATAGAACTAATGTCTGGCTGGCTTGAACTATTGCAAGGTGCTGCCGAAATGCTTCTGCAAAAGCTATTTCACTTAAGCACCACCACAACTCACAAGCATAAAGCAGCCAAAGGTCATGGCTAAACACACACTATAATTGTTAAGGTCACAGGCCCAAAGATTCAATTGTTTTGATCAGTATTGCATTCAAAGACAAATGCTAAATGTGCAGTTGTGCATACTATAAAAAGGTAAATTTTGTTATAAAGAGGCAAATCCATTTATGGCATACCTATCAATTCGACGATGCTCCAACTCAAAATCAATCTTTCTCCAGTCCTTGCCTTTCTCCTGAAGAACTACCTCTCTTGGCTTCGCATCCCCAAAAGGATTAACCTTCGCCCGAGCCCTCGGCACACCTTCACTACCCACAGCTGATGTCTGTGATCCAGGGCTCCCAGGACGTGACGAATGCGCACTTCCTGGCCTACTAGACTGTGAGCTGGTTGGACGGCTAGTTTTATGATCAATCTCTGTCTCCATCTTCCTCCAGTCCAGCCCTTTTTCAGCAAGAATGTCCTCGCGGGGCCTTGCGGCACCAAATGGGCTTGGCCGGCTGCGTGCCACCTCAGCAGGAGGCGGCGTAGGGGTGGCCGAGGCATCCCGCTTGGGCGGATCGAGCACGAGGCGTGGCCGCTCGCGCTCGCCATTGTGCGGAGGCGGAGGAGCGGCACGGGACCAACGGTCGGAGTCGGTCGAGGTAGGCGAGTCGCGGAAGCCACCGCCACCGGAGCCGAGGCTCGGGTAGCGAGACGGCATTGGCATCGGCTTCTTCCCGCGCGACCAGTCGCCGTCGTCGTCGGCGCGGCCGAAGGAGGAAGCAGCGGCGCCGCCGCCGCCGCCCCCGAGGGATCCGTACCTGCTCCGAGCGCCCGAGTCGGCGGGCGACGGCGTGAACGACTTCTTGTTGAGCGACCAGTTGCCCGACTCGTCGGCGCGCGACGGCATGTCGAGATCCGCGTCCCTCCCGGGGCCGCCGCGTCGGCCGTCGTCGTCGAACCCGCCGCGGCGCTCCCCGGAGCCGTAGGAGCGGAACCCGCCGCCGAGGCGGGACCGATCGAGCTCCTCCGCGGACCGCTCCCGCGGCCCGGTGGGCAGCATCATCATCTCCTGCGGCGTGAGCCCCTTGGGCTCCGCGGCGGCGGCGGGCCGCCTCCCGGCGGCCGCGGCGCCGTAGGTGGTGAACTCGGAGAGCGAGAGGGTGGTGCCCTTCTTCTTCTTGGACTTGCCGCCGGCCGCGCCCGCGGCGGCCTCGCGGAGGCTGGGGAAGCCGGCGGCCGGGGCGGGGGGCTCCGGGGCGGCGGCGTTCTCGCGCTCCTCCTCCTCGGCGCGCTCGGCGTCCAGCGCCCACGCGCCGGCGCCGCCGAGGCCGCCCCAGGCCTTGGACATGGCGGGAAGATGAGATCTAGGGTTTGGCGCTCGGCTGTGTAGGAGGCGGAGGAATGATGGTGCGGAGGAGGAGGAGCCGTCCGGTTGGGTTGGCGATGCCGATGCGGAGAGGAGAGCAGACGAGACGTAGGCGAGCGGAGCCCGGGTGGTGGGTGGGTGAAAGCGTGGGCGTGGCTCGCGCGGCGCGGTGGCTGTCTTGGCTTGGCTACGAGCCTGCGACTGCGTGCGGGGTGCGGTTGGAGAGCGTGCCGTGACGCGCCGCGCCGCGGTGGGTGGCTTTAGAGGTGGCCAAACGGGCCGGGCCAAAACGGGCGGCCCGGGGCACGGCCGAACCTGTAGCAGGCACGGCCCGGCACGGCCTGCTACAGTAACGGGCCGTGCCGGCACGGCACGAGTAGCCGTGCCGTGCTTGGGCCGCTGGCCGAGCCCGCGGGCCGGCACGGCACGGCACGGCCACTGTAGCGGCACGGCACGGCACGGCCCGCGGCTCCGCGCGGCCGCGCGCGCGCGCATGCGCAGGCCGGCAGGCCGACAGCCCGACAGGCCGAAAGCGGGCCAGCGCCCAGCGGCGCACGCGGCCACGCGCCAGGCCAGGCCGAAAGCAGGGACAGGGCGGGCGGCGGTCGAATGGGAAGGCGCCACGTGGCACTAACGGCTATTTGACCGTTCAAATTTGAAAATAACCGTTGGGAGGCTAAAAAATTCATAAAAATTTCGAAAAAATTCCAAAAAATCTCAAATTTCGTCCTATAAATAGGGCATGAACCCCAGCCATTTCTCCTCATCCCACACTCCTCATCTTGTGCTCTCAAGTGTTTTAAGTGCTCTCTTTGTTCTCAAGTGTGCATTTTTTTGATTTTGACAAAATTTGCTCAAATTTTGTCAAAAATCAAAATTAGTTTCGTAGTTCAACAGTTTGATCGCAGAGGTTTGAAGAGCTCGCGGTTGGAAAGATGTAAGTAATATTCAAATTTGTGTATTATTTGTATTGTGTTTGTGAATTCAATAAATATTCGAAAATTTGTTTATGTCGGTTTAAATTTTCAGAATGGATCCGAACTTTCCATACCAGTCGCCGTCGTTCACCTTGGGTGATTTCGACCCCAACTACATGTCGGGGTTTGACGATGCCTCCGGATCGGCTCCAACTCCACCATCTGTGGAGGAGGTACCGGTTCATACGGCTGTCGTTGAGGAGGTACCGGTTCAGGCGGCGACAGCTTCGGAAGGATATTCCGGAACCGCGAGCGGAAGTGTTTCGACACACACCGGCTCGAAGAGATCGAGAACCTCCGGTGTGTGGCAAAACTTCGACGAGATAAAGGAAACATGCCCCGACGGAAGGGAGGTATCGAAAGCCCGTTGTAGAATATGTAGGCAAATTTTATCTGCTCGTTCTTCTGGTGGTACAGGTCACCTCAAGCGCCATGCGGAGTCGTGTGCCAAGAAGCAAGGAATACAACTCCGGCAGCAGCAACTTATGGTAAACCCAGACGGTACGGTACGCAGTTGGGAGTACGATCCCATGGTTGCTCGGGAATCTCTTGTCCGGTTAATCGCCAGGCAAGATTTACCCCTGAACTTTGGGGAGTCCCCTGCTTTTGAACATTACATTCAGCAATCTCATAACCCTAGGTTTAAAGCTGTGAGTAGGCAAACATCAACTAGAGATTTAGAGAATGTTTATCACAAGGAAGCAACTGCACTTAAGGAACTGTTTAGTACATGTACTTTCTCTGTTAGTGTTACTTCAGATATATGGAGTAGTAGAGCTAGAGAGGATTATCTTAGCGTAGTTGTTCATTTTGTTGATGATGATTGGCAATTACAAAAGAGAGTTTTAGGGCTTAGGTTAATAGATGTCTCACATACAGGAGAAAACATAGCTGAAAGAATTAGGGAAGTAATTAATGAATTTAATCTTGCTGATAAAATATTTGCTGTCACCCTAGATAATGCATCTGCTAATTCTAGGGCTATTGAAATATTGCAACCTTTATTTTGTGTGTATGCTCAATCTTTTCTACTCCATCAGCGTTGTGCATGTCATATAATTAATTTGATTGTTAAGACTGGCATGAAGAGGGTAGGTGACCACATCGATGCTGTTCGTCAAGCAATCGCGTGGTTAACTGCTTCTAACCCGCGGATTGCTGCATGGAAGAGGTTTTGCAATGCGGCCGGTGTGAAAGCTCGTAAGTTTGCCACCGATGCAGAGCATCGGTGGAATGCAACGTATTTAATGTTAAAAGTTGTTTTACCTTATAGTAGTTTACTTTCTGATTTTGTTCAGTCACGTGGTGGCCCAAGAAACAGTGACGGGTCTTCAGTACTGAACGAGCATGTTTGGGCAATTGTCCAAAAATTTCACCAATTTCTAGAAACTTTTTATGATTGTACTCTAACTTTGTCACAAGTTTATTATCCAACTGCTAATATAATTTTGCACAACCTTCTTGAAATTGCTACTTTATTTAAAGAATACGAAAATGATGACGTTCTAACTGAACCTGTCTTTCACATGAAACAAAAATATTTGAAATATTGGAAAAATATACCTATGTTGTATGCTTTTGCTTTTGTTTTAGATCCTAGGTGTAAATTAAGGGGATTGTCTGCTATTTTATCACTTGTTGGAGATACTATAGGTGTAGATTATAGTTCTTTTTATACTGAGGTTAGACGTAAATTATATGAGGTTTTTGGAAGATATGAAGTAAAGTTTCAGGAAGTTCGCCAGCAGAGACCCCCTCCTATCCCCACTACAGGTAAGAAGAAGATACAGTGGGGTAGGATTTGGGGTGGATCGTCTTCAAGCCAAGGTGGTGGCAGTTCGTCGGCTACAAGTGGAGACGCCTCTTCGCATGTTGTGGCCGAAGAGTTGTCCGGTTATTTGGACAGCGACGCCATCCACCACGAAGCACAAGATTTCAACGTCCTCGGGTGGTGGAATGACCACAAGATAACATATCCTGTGCTTTCAAAACTAGCACGGGATGTGTTGACGGTGCCCGTGTCGACGGTGTCCTCCGAATCGGCCTTCAGTCTATGCGGCCGAATCATCGAAGACCGGAGGACGACTCTGCGCAGCGACCACGTCGAAATGCTACTAAGCGTTAAAGACTGGGAGCTTGCTCGACAACATGCCCAATACACTGCGGACAACCAAGAATTGGCGCCCAGTTCGAGCAACTCTACCTGGATCCAGACCAACCCCAGTAGAATTTTGTTAGAAGTAGTTCTGACCTTTGAGCTGTACTCTTTTCTTTGTCATGGTTTTCTCATTTTCCCCTATGAGTTTTTACATGACAAAGTTTTTAACGAGGCAGCATGTATCATTGTATCCTGTAATGATATAAACATCAATAAAGGTCATTACTATTTTTAACAAATTCTTTTTGCAATATTTTCGCAAGTGTGGATTTATCTTTAAATTATTTCAAAATAATGAATCACAATCTATATTTTTAAATTTTTCAACACAACAAAAAATACCATTTTTTCTTTTTTTTAACATTAGCAAATCATTACTTTTTTTAAAAACTTTTATTTCCATTTTTTAAATACCATTTTTTCATTTTTTAACATTAGTAAATCATTACTTTTTTTTAAACATTTTATTTCCATTTTTAATTTTTTTTTCCTTATACATTTCTTTTGCTTTTTTTTTAAAAAAAACACTGTGCACTGGCGGGCTGGCGGCTGGCGGGCTGGCGGCCTGGCGGCCAGTGCAGCTCAGCTGCCGGCCTGCCTTCACGGGCCGCCGTGCCCCGAACGGCCCGTGGGCCGCAGGCGTGCCGTGCCGGCACGGGCACGGCCCGGCCATCCACGGGCCGTGCTTGGGCCGGCGGCTCGGCACGTGGGCCGGCACGGCACGGCCCGTTTCATCAGCCGTGCCTAACGGGCCGTGCCGAAACGGGCCGTGCCGGACCCGTGCCCGTGCCGGGCCGGGCCATGCCGCCCGTTTGGACACCTATAGGTGGCTTTGAGTTCTCAAGTTGTTTGGTGTGGTGCGCATGGGATGCTGAACGAAAATACCCTGTAGATTCTTCAGGAGCAGTGCTACTGCTATGCTTTTTCTTTTAAGATAATGGGAATTTATAAAACCTGGCTTCTACATCAACTCGGGTATATACAGTCACATACTGCTATGCTCTATGAGGTGCTTAAAAAATATTTCGACAATTTAATTTAGTCAACTCGCAGTTATGAAAAAGATGAAGGCATAATCACAATCTGCAGCATCAGTTTTATTTGGAAAGTGTAAGTTTTTCTTATGTGTATCAGATTCCATCCTTAGCCACCCATTGCACTTCTTTCTTCAGAATTGCTTACTGTGCGTTTCATTTCTCATGTTCAATTTGTTCCTTCCTAGTACGTCAAAACAGCGATCTAGTATATTCATATAGCGTTAGGTGTATTTTTTTTTACTTTTAAACCATTTATTTCGACTATCTAATGTTTGGAAACGTAAACAATGTATATGTACCGACAACTCATCCCAAAACAAAACAAATAATAATCTTAATCCTTATATGTTAGGCGTTTATATGTCATTAGGTTCGATGCTATAATATCATCACGAAACTATTTATACTAGTTATTGTTTTTTTTCTCTTTGTCTTATCAATAATTGCATGTAATGCGGATTTATGACTTAAAAAATATTATGGTTTGCTTGTTGCTATGGTGCGGCTTTTCTAATGCTCCGATAGCTATGGTTGAGTTTTCATTTTTCACTAACGTTTTCTATTCCATTTTCATCGAAAAAAACGTGGTTGTGGAAAACAATTTAAACATTTGTCCCAGTGCCCATGGCCGATTGCCTATTTGCCTGACGGGCATGCACGCATCGCATCAGCACGGCCGCCGGCGCCGGGGGCCAGAAAAGCCGTAGCTTTCCGGTGACAGCGGCTGCAACGGCTGACTGTGAGACACGTGGAAATTCTGTGGGCGACCATCTCACTCGTCGGCTCACCAACGAGTTCACTTCTTCGTTGAGAGGCTCTCCTCTGTCCCTTTCTCCTTTTTCTTGCTTTCTTTTTTCACAAGAGATCTCTCTTCTTTTTTTTTTCTACAAAAGGTGCTTTTTTGGTGCATCCTTCAGCAGAAGTCCACGGAAATTTCTGCCTTTTATCTTTTTTTTTATGGAGGACCTGACTTTGCCGTCCACGGAATCAAATAAATACTACTGATGCTTGGGATAATCCTCCAGTAAATGTGCAGCTAGTTTGTCTCTAACAATATGAGTTATACAAAGAGAGAAATGTGCAGTATTTTATTCTAATTATTTGGAGTATGCCCAAGCAGGTCAGCGGCTTAGTTGAGAATTTCGTTTGGCCTTTCAGAATTGCAAGAGGAAGGGAATGAGATCCCCTGCAAAGCAAGATCACATCATATACAGAAACACAAAAGATACTAGCCGTCAGAAACTCAGAATGGATTAGAGAAAACGGGAAAAGGCTGCTCAGACAACTGCAGAGAGACGAACTTGTAGTTGTTGGAGTTAACCTTCTTGTCCTGGTGCCTGTCAAGAAAAAAAGAAAAGAAAAGAAAAGAAAAGAGGAAACCTTCATGTCCTAGTGATGGATATCATACCTGCTCAATGGATGGAGAGAAGACAACATTTCAGGTACTTTTCAAGTTAATGAAGTTTGCATAACAGAATGCTGTTATAACTTATATTACATGTTTTTAGCTTCGAAAAAGTGTACTGCATTCGATCATAAATATCTGACATTTAGAATAAAATTTTTAAAACTTTAACCATTAATTTTACATTAAAATGCTTATAAAATCTATACTTTTTAGGTAAATATACGTATAGCATCTCTTTTATTTTTAAACTAAGCATATGAGACATTAATTATCAAAGTTTCAAACTTTACCAAATCTTATCCTACACGTCAACTGAATATTTATGATCAGAGAAAACACATGTTTTTGGAAAGCTGATGGTACCACTTAAAAAGTAATGCAAAAAGCTCAAACCAACGCCAAAAAACCCTCACATTAAAGTTATTAAAACAGTACTTTTCCTATGTACAAATAACTGATCCTTTTTCGCCAACTTTCAATTTTCCAACATATGTGGTTCTCAGGACATCTCTCCCAGCAGGCCAGTATTTGTTGGTTGAGCATCTCTGAAAGAAATTCACAGCTCATATGCCCACTGAAGTACTGAACTGGTGATCTTCTCCACAATGTTAGACCAGCACCAGCTTCAGAGCCATACACACTTATTATAGAGGTTGGGTGCAGCTAACGGAGTTCATGCTCATCATGCAGATACTTGAAGCCCATAAGAGGTTAATGCACTAGATTATTCGAAGATAACAACAGGGAGCTAAATGAGTTAGCACTCTTAGCCCAGCACAGAAGGGTGAAGAAAACAATTACATGTCAGAACACTCAAGAGAACACAACTACACAAGTACTGGCATACTCATGAAAGCTAATACTGCGTTTAAATGTGGTACAACAAATGCAAAGAAAGAATTAGTATGGTTGGGTGCATAGACTGAGACAATCATCTCAAACAGCTTAAATTGCATACACCTAATTCTAACAGGCAATTAAGCAACCTCATTATAAATGGCACATAAAGAACAATCACTTGGACACACCAATTTGTTAACCAACAGATAATTAATATTAGTTCCCCAAAGAAAAAGAAGATAATGAAATTGATCTATAAGTAAGCATCAGAACTAGCATCAAGATAGGTTTGTCAAGCAAGCAAACCACATCACAGATGGTGATAGGCTGCTAGCTTATAAAATCTGAAGCAGGAAATGTATTGCATCCATACATGTGTAACTCTACAGTTCCATGTGGCATCAAGCCCACACGAAGGTTCATCCCACCAACAGGAGAACATAGTAGTCAATAGATGAACAATTGAGCACATGACAGTGGATGGCACTTCATAGCCAAATTAGTTGCAAACAGATGTATCTTTGTCGTGAATATCACAAAGTATGCAAATTCACTTGAAGAGAAAAGTGCCATACTACAATTTCACATGAGCAACCCCTAAAACTCAACGCGTAATAACAACTACAGAGCATTTCGCAAAGAGTAAACAAGGAAAATTCTCATGGTGGATATGCTCCATCCAGTTTACTTCATGATCGTATTGATGACACCGGCCCCGACGGTCTTTCCACCCTCACGGATGGCAAACCTCATTCCCTGCTCACAAGCGACGGGCTGGATGAGCTCCACAACCATCTTGACACGGTCACCAGGCATGCACATCTTCGCCTCCTCGTCCTTGTCATTCATAATCTTTGTGACATTCCCCGTCACATCAGTAGTCCGCATGTAGAACTGAGGGCGGTAACCAGGGAAAAACGGTGAGTGCCGTCCACCCTCGTCCTTCTTCAGGACATACACAACCGCATCAAACTTGGTGTGTGGTGTGATAGAACCAGGCTTCGCAAGCACCATGCCTCTCTCGATATCATCCTTCTGCATACCACGGAGCAGCAGGCCGACATTGTCCCCAGCCATTGCATCATCCATGGTCTTCTGGAACATCTCAACACCAGTCACTGTGCAGTTGCGAGTCTCCCGGATACCGACGATATCGACTGTGTCCCCAACCTTGACGGTGCCACGCTCAATACGGCCAGTGGCTACGGTACCACGACCAGTGATAGAGAACACATCCTCAACAGCGAGCAAGAATGGGAGGTCAGTCTGCCGCTGCGGGACAGGAATGTAGGTGTCCACGGAATCAATCAGCGAGAAGATTCCGTCCACCCACTCGTCGTCGCCGCGCTTAATGGCAGGGTTGGCCATGAGGTTCTCGAGCGCCTTCAGCGCGGAGCCAGCGACGATGGGCACTTCGTCACCATCGTACTCATAGGAAGAGAGCAATTCGCGGACCTCGAGCTCGACGAGCTGGAGCAGCTCCTCGTCGTCTACCTGGTCCTTCTTGTTGAGGAAAACAACAATCTTGGGGACACCGACCTGCTTGGCGAGCAGGATGTGCTCCTTGGTCTGCGGCATGGGCCCGTCGGCGCCGGAGACGACGAGGATGGCGCCGTCCATCTGCGCGGCGCCGGTAATCATGTTCTTGACGTAGTCGGCGTGGCCGGGGCAGTCGACGTGCGCGTAGTGCCGGGTCTCGGTCTCGTACTCGACGGTGGCGGTGTTGATGGTGATGCCGCGGGCGCGCTCCTCGGGCGCCGCGTCGATCTCGTCGTACTTCTTGGGGGCGCTCCCGCCCACGGATGCGAGCACCATGGTGAGCGCCGCCGTCAGCGTGGTCTTCCCGTGGTCGACGTGGCCGATGGTGCCGATGTTGACGTGCGGCTTGGTCCGCTCGAACTTCCCCCTCGCCGCGCGCACCACCAGCAGCCCCGCGCGCCGCCCCGAGCCCCGGGACGCCGCCGCCGCCGCCGTCCTCCGGAACCGCGCGGGCGAGAAGCCGACGGAGCCGGGGAGCGGGAGCCGCGGCTTGGAGGAGGAGGTGGAGAAGACCAGCGAGGTGGAGGCCGAGGCGGAGGCGAGGGAGGCCATGGCGGAGGGGGAGAGGCGCGGAGGAGTAGGGGAGGATTTGGGGATGGATAGGGGGGGGAGGCGAGAGCGGAGAGGGGTTTGCGCTTGCTTATCTAGAAGAGGAGAAGAGGGGGATAAGGGAGGGCCACGGATTAGGGAGGTGAGGCGAAATCGTGAGGCGCTGGGTGGCCCGCGCGGCGACGGGTTTGGGTGGGTGTCTCGCCGTCTCGCGGAGCCGCGGAGGCAGGCGTGTGTGCCTGCGTCGTCGGGTAAAAAAAGGAGGGGAAGTCTCGGTGGTTTTGCGGCGTCTGGGCCAGGAAAAATGGGGTTGAGGCCCAGGTTTGGCCTCGTCGCCCTGAACGCCGACCTCTCTTTTTGGGTTTTGTCTGGTGGCGGGTTAGGGCGTTTTGCGTTCTCTTCTGCCGGTGCACGTAAACCGCGCGGCCCTGGTCGTTCCATTTCCGCGGATGTCAGGGGGTGATGTCGACGGTGAAGCGAGAAGAGTGACGGTGATAGTGTCATCGTGTGTGTCCGTGCATCGAGCGTTGTTCTTCAATTGTTGTGAGAAGAGGGGGGCTTTAGTGCATTGGGTCATTCAAAGTGCTACTATGTAACGAATGGTTACGACTTGCCACGTCGGAATCGTAACTCCATCTTAGCTGATGATGTGTCCCCATAGAGCCACTCATGTTTTGCAAAGAATACGTTAGTCTCGGCTCTTGACGTTCGGAGCCACGATTTGGACATCGTGTTGGACTCTAATAGGGTCATCGCTCCAAACAGATACGGATGCTCCAGACACACGACCACGTTGGTGATCGAATTTTTTTTTACTAGATTCAAAGAAAAGAAACACAATGCTAGCTAGATCCAAAGCAAGCAAGGATAGTGTGCAAGGACGTACTGGGAGGACCCTACCACCCCGCAACCATTGTCATCATCGTAGAGCTCACCGGCATTAGCCCTCTTGTGAATCTATCTGATAACGGCACACTCGAAGAGATAAAGACCAGCGTACTCGTGTCTAGATCTAGTGATTACTTCGTCAGATGGACAAGGGCATATATATAAGTTGTTTTTGTTTTTTAGGGTTTTAAGTAGAGAACTCAAAGAGTTGATACAAAATGTTGAAGCTACCACTTAAAGCAGTTTGCATTGTGTAAGAAGAATATTTTAGAGATGTAGTATTGGCATACATGACACCTTGAGCCAATGGTAGGAGTGACTTTCCATTATCAATGCATTTAGAAGCTTTTGACATATTATCTTATATTACCTCGTATTTGTGATTTATGTTTGATTATGTAATTGTTATATTAAAAAAATGTTAATTGGATCCATACCATTAAAATTTCTTCAATTTTGAAATACACCATTATAATTTATGAAATTAGAATCATGCCATTACAAATTCTCATGTGTTTGAGACATGCCACTATTTGCCCTCTCAATGCATTTCTCAAAATTCTTAGACCAAATTACCCACATTTTCTTCATTCCCCCTCTTGTCTCCTCTTCCGGATCTTGACAACGTAAGCTAGCAGCAAGCAAGCTTTCTCCAAATCTCTAGAATCCAATCTCAAAAATCTCCAATCAAGAATCCAATCTCCAATCCAACGAGCAGGAGCAGCTAGCAACAATGGCCATTTCCACTACCCATCTACTTATCGTCAAAGCTCTCATCGGCATCGCTAGCTGCGACGAGGTCTTCGAGTAGGTGAGAGAGCTGGCCGTGGTTGGTGGGTCAGGCCAGCTATGGCGAGCCACCATGTGCATGCTGTGGAGGTCAGGAAAGCTAAAGTAGCCGGTGTTATGGCCATCACCTTCACCACACCGTCTTTCACCAAGAGCGTGTAGCGATGGGACCACACGCCGAGCATGGCCGGTTTGTTGGAGAGGTCGAGCTCGATGCCCATGGGAGAGGAGGAGCACCTCATCACCCACGCTAAGACTCCTTCCAGGACTGCATCACCAACGCGTCATTGACGGAGACGGAGGCCACGGTGTCGACCCCATTGGCACAGAGCTCCTTGTCCTTGGTGAAACTGAGGCCAGGCCATTGTTGCCTTAGCAGCTAATCGGCGTTGCCGTCGTCACCCAAGAGAATGACCAGATTTGTGACCAACTCTGGCGAACTCAATGCGGTGGAGGGTGATGGAGAGACGGTGGCTCGGTGGCACGGGGATGGGCGGTTAGCAATGGGGCTGGGCAGGGAGGGGCGGCGACCAGCAGTCGATGAGGTTAGATAAGAGAGAGAGAGGAGGATGGAGGAAAAAGACGAGGGTAATCTGGTCACAAAAAATTGTAAATTGCATTGAAAGGGTAAATAATGGTATATATCAAATACATGCTAAGTAGTAATGGTATGGTTCTACTTTCGTAAATTGAATGACATATTTCAAAAGAGGCAAATTTATAATGGCATGGATCCAATTAACCCTTAAAAAATCGTTTGATTTAATTGATCTTTTTGAAACTTATACAAATCACTTCAAAAGATGGTCATGCCATATAGTCTACGTGAGCTGTGTCTAAGCTCTCGTAAAACAACATCGACAATTTTTGTATATAGCCATTAACACGTCTTACCATTTCTGCATCAGCAGGAACAACCTTGCTACTTTGCTAAGAGACTAAACATTAAGAGATGTATATATGAAGCTATAACTAGGCATTGTTTATAGTGTCAAATTACGGACACAAACTTAAGCTCTTCCTAATAAAATGTTAGAAGAGAGTAATCCCATTAAATTTTACTTTAGATACTAGTCTTCTCAATATTTTAGCAACAATATTTATTGTCATTGGCCATATCTTATTTGTCCTTAACATCCTATATAAGGAGTAATACAGAGAAACAAATTATATATAGAACGAATATTAAAAAAATATGAGATGAATGCTGTATTGACAAGAGTAAGACGTTTCATATTTTGAGGAGCACATGCCTGATATATCTGCGGTCATTCATATATCTACTATCATAGTTTTGTTTCACACTCAAGTTTGTTTCTCTTTACGAAATTTACTCTAAATGCAAATCAATTATTGTTTATAAATATATAGGGTAGTACTGAAAAATAAACAAGAAAAGCCATTCTCTTTCTCTTCCTCCCCAATCCCCGCTTTTGTAGCCTCTCCTCGACACCGATCGCATCCGCCTCCAAACCCTAGACGCGGCGGCCATGGCGCGGCGATCCACCCCTCTCCTCCGGCGCCTCCTCTCCCCTTCCCCCTCCCCGTCCCATCCTCTTGCCGCCGCCGCCGCCGTCTCCCGCCGCACAGTCACCTACATGCCGCGCCCAGGTGACGGCGCCCCGCGCGCCGTCACGCTCATCCCGGGCGACGGCATCGGGCCCCTCGTCACCGGCGCCGTGCGGCAGGTGATGGAGGCCATGCACGCTCCGGTCTACTTCGAGTCCTACGAGGTCCGCGGCGACATGCCGACGGTTCCCCCCGAGGTCGTCGAGTCCATCCGCCGCAACAAGGTCTGCCTCAAGGGCGGCCTCGCCACCCCCGTCGGCGGGGGTGTCTCCTCCCTCAACGTGCAGCTCCGCAAGGAGCTCGACCTCTACGCATCCCTCGTCAACTGCTTCAACCTCCCGGGGCTGCCCACCAGGCACGACAACGTCGACATCGTCGTCATCAGGGAGAACACCGAGGGCGAGTACTCCGGGCTTGAGCATGAAGTCGTTCCTGGCGTCGTGGAGAGCCTTAAGGTATGGCGAATTCTGCTTGTTGCTAATGCTAATGGTTGGAGAGGCAGTGAACTCACCTAGTTGATGTAGTGTTTGCCAGGGTGCTAGTTAATGCGACTGCTGAAGGAACCCCAAATGCAACTTAGTTCTGCACTTGTCGAGCCATCATTGCACTATAGAAGCAACATTGTTTCGCTGATATGCTTAGGACATGTTTGTTTTACTTACTGCTTATTACTGGATTAGTAGGTTTATTGTGCACATTTAGTAACCTTACTACTTTAGTATTCAGTTGAATTGATGAAATTTACCGTGTGTATTGATGTGTTTCTGAGATGTTAGTGGTTTCTTTAGGCATATGTGACTGGTACCTTGTTATCCTTGTGTTGCTTGCTGTAAGGTTGAGATAGTCGGGATGACTATTTAATACAGATTTCGATGGATGAGCTTCCAAATATCCTCAAATTGAGTCAGTTTTACAAAATTTTTATGTAATCACCTGTAGAAATTGATAAATCTCTTGGATGATCCACAAGGACTTATGCTATGTAATAAACACCAAACGAAGCATAAAAAATAATCTGATAACTTGCGGTATCCAATTATCCATCCTTTGAGAAGGGAATAAAATTATTAGGTTAACTATCATTGGTGTAGTTCTGATTTGAAGAGGAAACAAGTTTCTTTTGGGTCCTGTGACAATTTTCTTATGTGAATGGATCTCACAGTTGAAGTTTTGGCTGCTAGCAGCACATTAGGAGCAGTGGTTTAAGTTCAAATGGTCTTGATGTTGGTTAGATCCTATATTGTTGGAACAGATACCATGGTATGCGTTAGCATTGACGCATGATGTATATCTACATAGTTATATATCTGATATTGCTAATCTGGTCACTAGTCCATGGTGATCTGAGTCAATTAGTTATGTTTTAACGCTTTTGCCTCCATAAATGGCCTGTTGATGGCACTCTAGCTAATCAGGTCTTGGGAGGCAGTCCTTTACTGCACATATTCTTTTATACTCCTATTCTGCAAATTTGCGCGAGTACCAATTTCTGAAATAGAACGTATGTAATTTGTCACTTTTCATTTCATCATCTAAAGGAGTTTTTTCTATATGTTACTGTTACTAAATGGATTTACTAGGTGATCACAAAGTTCTGCTCTGAAAGGATTGCCAAGTATGCTTTTGAGTATGCGTACCTCAACAACAGAAAGAAAGTGACTGCCGTGCATAAAGCAAACATCATGAAGCTTGCTGATGGTTTATTCTTGGAGTCTTGCCGTGAGGTTGCAACAAAGTATCCTGGAATTCAATATAATGAAATCATCGTGGACAACTGTTGTATGCAGCTTGTTGCTAAGCCTGAACAATTTGATGTTATGGTAAGTATGCTAGTTCTATCATTACTATGCATCTCATCAAATGTATTCTGTTTGTAATGTCACCCTATTATATACTCACCTACTGATTTATGCTTTTATCATGTCATAAAAACAAAAACAAAGTTTTTAGTTTCTGCTTGATATTTACATATATTGATCAAATGCACACTATTAGAGTACTTCGTAGATTATCTGCAATGAATGTGATAGAATATTAATTCCCTTTGTACTTCTGTCTGAAGGATGTTTTTTTGATTGTCACAGAGTTTTCAGATCAAGTTTCTTTCATTACCTAGGAACTTTTGATTATCATGTTCTTGTTTGGTGTGTTTGTAGGTCACGCCAAATCTTTATGGCAATCTGGTGGCTAACACGGCTGCAGGTATTGCTGGAGGCACTGGTGTCATGCCTGGAGGTAAATTTTGAACTATCGCATGTAATTCTGTACTTTTACCTGCACAAATAGTCAATACGACTATCAGGAGCTGGAAACCGACAGGCTTGCTTTTCCGATTGTCTGTTAGTTACAGGCTATGTATTGTGTGATATTTTGTTTTGCATTTTATACACTTTCTTGTACCCACTCAATGTATGTTGTCAGAACCTCTTATAGATGTGTGTTAACACTCAACTTGTGCATATTTCATATTTGCGCATATGCAAAAAACAAAAGCATTAAATCCTCATGTAATGCATAAATTTCAGGTAATGTGGGTCAGGACCATGCTGTCTTCGAGCAAGGCGCTTCTGCAGGAAATGTTGGAAACGTCAAAGTTGTGGAGCAGAAGAAAGCGAACCCCGTTGCTCTGCTTCTCTCATCTGCCATGATGTTGCGGCATTTGCAGTTCCCGTCATTTGCTGACCGGCTGGAGACGGCGGTGAAGCGCGTCATCGCAGAAGGCAAGTACAGAACCAAAGACTTGGGCGGCAGCAGCACCACGCAGGAAGTCACGGATGCAGTGATCGCGCATCTTGATTAATTGCTGGCCGGCTGCGTTCTTTTGAAACAAAATTTTCCCTTTGGACTAGGTGTCTAGTCCCGACTGATTTTTGTTTCCTATAGCGTTAGATCATCATTTCGTTCGTCACAGCCTTGTACAATCTTCAGGTGTCTTGTGTCTGGTGGGTTTTGCTTCGGAATGATGGAGCAAATTACCAGGAATCCAGGATCGATTTTTAACGCAATGTTTTTGCGGTCTTAACTGGAAATAAGAGAGAACGATTCTCTTAACTGTAACACTGTTGCGTTGATTACTTCTACTTATTATTAGAAATTCTGATCCTTACTATAATATATTTGTCTGCCTGATTTCTTTTTAGAAAGAGTGGTTTTGCAGTTAACTGGCAAAATTCTAATCCTTGCTATATTGTACGAACTCATTCTGATCTCAAATAACTTTTAAAATGCGTGTACTGAACATGGGTTAACTTTAACTATAAAAATTATTCAAAATATAGATTTTGGATGTATGAATATGTAACTTTAGTGGACAAATTGTATAATGTTGAATAAAAATAAGTCTAAAATGACTTGTCTTTGCCGTCTCTAAAATTTACTACTACAATAGTAAGTAAAAGGAAAAAGAACATCAGAGAAAAATATACAACGCATCCTTCAACTTACAAAACTAGTGCAAATTAGGTCCTTAACGGTATTATCCGCGGTTTTAGCTGACGTGGCTCATTTGACTAGGTATTTGTTTTATATGGCATTGACGTAACGCTTACATCACAATTTGATCTGAAAAAAATGAAAAACACGGTACCCATTAGTTACACTAGAAAATAATTTAAAACTGATGGAGCCCATCTCGAACCCATGTGTCATCCTCATTCTCATTTTCTTCTCTCCTTCCTCTCTTCTTGTTTTCTCCTTCTCACCACACGGCGTTGGGTAGAGCGAGCGAGCTCGTCGGTCTTCCCGTCCCCCTCACCGGCCCCGCCTCCTCCCTCTCTGTCGCTCGCCGCCAGTCTCCCTGCCTTCCTCTTTGTCGCCCGCCGCCTCCTTTCACCCATTTCTCGTTGCGCAATACACCGCGACACTCCTGTGCCGGTGGTCGTGGCGGAGAGAGCTCGCCCCGAGGGAGCAGGTGGTGTAGAGGAGGGCATCGGCAGCGGGCACGCCACGTCGCCGGCCATGGCTTCCTCCGCCGCTTCCTTCACCAACGGCCTTTTTCCACCACACGCACCACCATCACCCCTATCTCGCCGGTGACGACGACGACGAACTCCCTCCATCCTTCCCCTTCCCCTCCTCCGCCTCCCCCACCTCGCCGGCAACGACGACGACGACTGCATCAACACGAGCACCTCCTTTGCCATACACATCTTTCCCTTGCCTCCTCCCGCCGCCTAGCCTCCTGCTCCACGGCCTCGCCGTGCGCCGCCTCTCGCGCACGCACCGCAATGACGATGATGTGTAGGCCAGGGGGGCTGTGGACAGCGAGCCCGCCACGTGCAGGAGTGTGGAGGCCTGGGTCGTCGAAGACGAGTGCGCCCTCGCGAGGGTCGTCAATGGCGGGCGCGATGCCGTGGAGGTGGCCGAAGGCGGGGACCTCCTCGTCCCCAGCCATGGCACGACGATGGATGGAGGGGAGGGGATACAACAGCAGGTGGCTCGTCAGAGCCTCGCCCCACCAGCCATGGGCCGTCTCCTCTCTCGCCTTGCCCCGCCGACCTCCTCCACCGCTCCGCCCGCCGATCTGGAGAAAGGAGTGGAAGGAGAGAGGAGAAAATGAGAATGAGGATGATATGTGGGTTCACATGGCCCCATCATTTTTATTACTTTTTTTAGTGGAAGTGATATATGGATCCCATGGTTTTTATTTTTTCGGATCGAATTGTCATGTAAGCGTCACGTCAATGTCACATGAGACAAAAATTAGTCAAAGGAATCACGTAGACGCTCTGTCAGTTAAAACCGGATACAATACCATCGATGGACCTAATGCGTTGTATCCGGTTTTACGGTTTAAGAATGATTTTGTAATTCGGTGACAAAATGAGGACTTCAGTGTATTTTTTCCTAAGTAAAAAGAACCGAGGCCGCGGTAAGCTGGGCTGGCCCAAATATTCGCCAGCCAGCCCATATGGCCCGCCACCTCTGCTGATGCAAACCCTAATAAAACTTCTCCGGTTCTCCCCTTCGCTAGCCTCCAACCTCTCTTCCTCCCTGACCCGAGGCGGCGGCGACCCTGCCTCCCCGATTCTCCCATCCCCCATGGCGTCCCACCTCGACTTCCGCTACCTCGACGAGGGCCTCGGCGGCGAGCGCGGGAAGCGCAAGCGCCGCGAGGCGGAGGAGGCGGAGGCGGCCGCGGACTCCATGGACCTCGACGCCGACGCCGACGCGCCCAGGCC
Organism: Oryza officinalis; assembly: GCA_008326285.1. Classification (NCBI taxonomy): domain Eukaryota; kingdom Viridiplantae; phylum Streptophyta; class Magnoliopsida; order Poales; family Poaceae; genus Oryza; species Oryza officinalis. The sequence goes on along the minus strand of BDMV01000002.1, from coordinate 41,349,267 downwards.
GTCCAAGCTCCGCGCGGTGCCCTCCATGTCCGACCCCTCCAAGCCTGCCTCCTTCGGGCAGCCCACCTACGACGGCGTCATCGCCGGGCGCGTCTCCGGGCGGCGCTGGAAGGAGGTCCGCATCCGCCGCGCCTCCGCGCTGGCGGCGTCCCGGAAGCCGACCCCGCTGGAGCAGCGCGTCCGCGACAAGTCCCTGAAGCGCGCGTACCAGGCCCGCGTGGCGGAGCTCAAGGAGGAGATCCGGCAGAACAAGGCGGCGAAGCGGAAGCAGCGGGAGGAGCGGGAGAAGCGGAAGAAGGAGAACGTGCTCCGCTCGGGGACCAAGCTGCAGCGGGTCACCAACCCCAAGACGATCCAGAAGATCGCCAAGTCGAAGAAGCGGAAGCAGCTCAAGGTCGTCCCCGACGAGTTCCTCGGCGGCAAGAAGTCGGAGGCCAACCGTCGCATGCAGGTGCCCGGCCTGGAGAACTGAGATCGATCGATCGATCGGCCGCCGCCGCCTTACCAAACAAATCCTTTCGTAGTTTTTACGTTGTGCAATGAGATTTTGTACTGCTTTAGCATGAGATTTTAAGCATGATCAATCGAGCAATTATGTTGGTATGGTTTTAGTATGATGTTGGTGCAAGCGCGTACTAGCTGATTGATTTCTTGGCTGAATCTGAAGCTGGTGTTGGAACTTTAGAATACGATTTTTGGATTAATTTGTGGGGGGTTTCTTTGTCAATTTCATTGACTGGCTCTGTCTTCGGTTGCTGAGAAGAAGAGCAAAGAGCCCACCTATTAGAGTTCAAAATCAGTTTGAACTGATAACTAGAAATCAGAAATCGCTTTCGACTGAATCAAGGAGGGCTGCGTTTCGTTCAGTGTTGGTGAAACGAAGAGCTGAATTTCGGGTTGGTCTGAATGATCGATTTTCTCTGAAGTGATCATACTCGTGTTGGTCTGAATGTTCGAGTTTTTATATGAAGTGATCATACTGTATAGCTGCTTTCTGGAGAAATTTTAATATCTAAGATTTTTTCAAAAGGTTTGAGTGGATGCAAAATTTTGTATGTTTTCTCTGATTCTCTCTACAAAAAGGAATTTTTTTTCCTATAGCTACATTCCTATAAATCAAATGATACTTATAAGAATTAATTCTTGGAAATTCAAATCCTACGTTTGCTGGCATTTCGAGACCTTGCATGCAATCGCTGAGTGTCTGAGTCACCATCTGTGCTCTGTAGTGTGCGTGCTTGGTGCTTAACTGCTTATTGCTCTTAATCCAAGCGAGAATTACCTTGTTGCAGCTGTGTGGTGGCTCTTAGGCTTAATGTTTCGGCGGGCAGAGAAACGTGAGACCCGTTTGAAACTCAAGGATTAAATTGACGCATTGTAAAACAAAAAACCATTAATACATAATTAATTAAATTTTAATTATTATAATAGATATATTTGATATTTTAAAATAACTTTTATATAAAAATATATAAAAGTTTTTGTACGAAATGTCAGGTTTTTAGAAAACATACTAACGAAAAAAAAATCTGAGTCTTGTTAGAGTTATCGAGACAATAATTGATGTTATGCCGCGTATGGAGATCACCGGTTTGCATAGATCAATGGACGACAAAAACCTGCATGCATCGATGTGCCATCCCAAACAGTGTCAGTGAAAAACGAAAGTTTAGTTTACAGTTTGCACGAATGGACCATTCACAAATTTTTGCACCTGAAATTCACATCCTTTATCATAATAACATTATTATTATAAATATTAATGTGTGAGATAATAGAAATATAAGACTGATATACCAGTTGACTTGACTGTACACAGCTATCGATGTGAGTCCCGACGAGCGCGCGGCCACGCCGCCGACGGTGGCAGGATAGTAGGAGTACGCCCTACGGCCGGACGGCCAGTAGTGGCCGCGGCGGAAAGGAGCGTGGCGTCCATGCCAAGCGCGCGTGTTTCCCGCCGTTGGATCGAGCCCCGCGGCGGGGATCGAGGGCTAGGATGTGTCCGTTCCCAACCCGGGATCGAGTGCGGAATTGAACTGAGTGAAGACGCAGTGGCCGCTCAACCTGTTGTGCTCCTGTACCATCACGTACTCCACCAGATTAGATTAGATGAGTTTTTTATTTTCTTCAGCGCAGCCGACGCGCACGCGCCCCGCCGCCCGCGGCCACGATTCCGAATTCGAATTGCATCTCGCCCAAATCTAAACCCAAAACCCAAATCCCTTCCTCCTTCACCGCCACCCACCCGCACACGCGCTCCGCCGCCCGGATGGCCGCCTCCACCGCCGGCGGCGACGGCGACGGCGACGACGAGTGGGAGATCTGCAACGAAGACGGCTTCGTCTACAAGCGCCGCCGGGTACTCCACCCGCCCGACGACGCCGACGCCGCGACCTCCTACGCCCCGGGGCCGCCACCCGAGGCCGTCCTCCGCCGCCGCCGCCGCCAGGCGCTCCTCCGGCTCCGCGCCAGGTACCTCGACGAGCTCTCCCGCTGGGAGTCGCTCTCCTCGGACGTCCTCGCGCCGCTCCCCGCCGCGCCGGCGGCTGCCCTTCCTCCCCGACCGCCTTCCGACCCCGACCCCGCCTCGCCGCCTCCCGGCTCCTCCTCCTCCTCCTCCGACCTCACCGTCATCGACGGCCTCCTCGCCCAAGTAACTCACCGTAACAACCCGCCTCACTACCTCGGTCACTCTAGCTTCCCCCATTTCCTCACCTCCCAGAATCGTGAAAACCCTTGCTCTTCAAAATAAAATTAAAAGATTAAATTTTACTTTGGCCCAACTTTAGTTACCAAAGTTTCACAACGGACTAGAGCTAGGTTCATCTTTTAATATAACACCACATATAATTATAATCCTTTGCACTGATATCTAAATTACCAAGTAGTGTAATCTGATCTTTGAATGTTCATATGAAGTAATGATATCTATTTATCTTTGAATAGTATAACCTGCTACATTTGATGTTCTTGTGCTAACTTGTAAACCATGGTCCAAAGTGCAAAGAGTGGTAACTATATGTGGTGTTAAGTGAAAATATAGGCTTGGTTCTAGTTCATAGTGAAACTTTGGTTATTAAAGATGGCTGAAAGTGAAATTTACTCAAAATAAAATTGAGAACCCTTAACTTGAAACTGTTACAGTATGTTTTTGCCAACTGGCTAGGTAGCAAAAATTTTAACATGTTTTCCTAATTCTCTAATCCTACTGTAGATCATCAAATAAGAATGTCAGTATGGTATGTTGATGTACTTATAAAGAATTGTCGTTCACTATCCATTTGTGGGGTGGTGGCCATTGCAGGTGGAGGTGACGGAGCAGTTGCTCAGGCGGCTGACGGAGGTGTGTGATGAGATCGATGAGTTCTGCCGTGCGCACGAGGCAGCCTTCGTGGATGCCATCACTGACCTGCCGGTATGGGGTGATCCACGGGAGCTCATGAACTCTTTGTGTAGCCCCACTGAGCTGCCAATATGTGGCGATCCACGGGAGCTCATGAACTCCTTGTGCAGTCCCGGAAAGAAGGCTGTCTCTGGTACCGATTAGGCATCCCACCTGCTCTATTGGTGCTTTCTATGCTTACTTAGATAATTTGCTTTATTGTGGTCATCTAATTTGGTGGCTGAAATTAGGCTCTATGTGAATGCTGTAGAATGGCTGAGACGGCCGCCGTTGTACTAAGGATGGCGGGAAATCAGCATGTTGTAACTAATTTAATTTAATTAGGGTATCTTGAGTTGAGATGTTAATTTATTTTTCTGTGGGATGCCATCAGAACTGTTGGAATTGTAGCTATGTATGGAAGAGCTTTTGTGCCTTGTTTGCTTATATGAAATTCATGCCTTTCAAAAAGGATGATCTTTTACTTTTGGAGTTCAGCACAATATTGGCATAAACTTATTTTTGCACCTTCCAATTGCAGCTTGCTTTGTAGACAAGTTGAAAACTCAAATTCCTATCCAAGATATTGCTACTATACACGGTTAAGTTATACCAGTTTGGGAAAAAAATAGTGTTTTGTACCATAACTTTGAATGCAGTTGGCAACATGGCAGCTACAGAGTACCATCTCAGTTTACTGAATCTCTGATTTCTTTGCTCATCTTGGATTGGAGGAAGAGGAATTGTGAAGCCGGTATACAGTCCAAAGGAGAGCTCATATACTCTTCTTAATATTTGTTGTCTCAGAGGATGTGTCGGCTTCCTGCAAGTGCCGAGCACCAAAATCAATTCTCCATCAAATTCTCCCCGTGACATCTCTGTTTCTTGTTGTATTGCTCCTTTGTTGAAAATTTGAAGACATCAAGCTGATCTCTGAACTGGTGACATCATCAGCCACTTTGCATTGGATGTCCTGCAGGTATGACCATATGAGTATTTGTTTTGACAAACAAGTGCAATTTATGGTGCTTTTTGTTAGGAAAATGCCAACATTCTTTATAGAAAGTTAACATGCAGGTTGTGGTTAGTTCTCTGATGCCTTAATATAATTGCAATTCGATTACAACCAAGCCTGCATATTTCAATTTTTGTCCCTATATATTCCAAGTAAAGTTATACCCTTGTTTTTCATTTGTTAAAACTGTTGCTGTTAGACTGCAGTGTTGATGCTCGGTTAAAGTGGAATTCCTTAGGCTTGCTAAAAAAGATATGTCCACATTATTGAAGTGCATGTTGTGCAAACAAATATAGTAGGTAGGTATCCATCATATCAAGTATCAAGATGCATTTGTGAGGTATAACGGGCGAAGCGGGTGAAATGAACTGAGATAAAATCAGCAAGATTTGTTGTAAAAAAGAAGAAGCTATAACTTATCTCAGAATAATAGACCCTTTGCTTCCAACAAACTTGAGAGTGATTGTCTTGTAGTGTAGTATTTCATGCTTTTAACGACCTTGGCGCTGAAATGTCTGGTGGTTATTTTGTGCTTGATGATGATTGCGGGTTTCTGCTCTCTTAGATCATTATGAGCATGTAAAACTAGTTCTTTTGGTTGTCGATATAACTTCTCATTGAATCTAAACATATTGTGACTTGTACTTTGGCACATAATATCACTCTACTAATCTTTCTATCTTTTGAGTTTGTAATGAAAAATATTGTATCGTTCTATGATTAACTGATAAAACAACCGTGCTTGAAAATTGTGACAGTATGAGTTCAATTCTGAGACTGATTTGATTGAATGAATACACATATAGCATAAGTTACAAACAGTTAAAACTCAGGCTTACTGAGAACAGCTATTACACTTCGTTAAATGCATGTTGTAAAAATGAAATATTCCAAGGTTTGCATCCATCGTACAAAGATGCATTTGGTGAGACATACCAGCTGAAGATTGAAGAGAGCAAAAGAAAAGGAGAGGAATCAACGAAGAAGATGAGCTGCGGCTGCGAGCAACAAGAAGCTAAGTTTGTGCCTAGGAAGACATCCCTGCCTCCGGACAAGTTCGTGACTAAGTTCAAATCAAGCGTCTTGATGATGATGTCTTGGATCACTTTCGTATACACGCTAATTATTTTAGTGGCTGACATTTTTAGTCTAGTTTGTGTAAGTTTACATGCTTGAGTGACAATCTTAGCATGTTGCAAGTTATACTCTGGTGCAGAACTAGTGAATGGCAGGAAACATTGGTTCCTTGCCAGCATCGTACAATTCTTTTCAGCTTGCTTATGTCCAACTGCCATTTTCACTTTTTCAGCTTGCCTATCTCCCACTGGAAAGTTTGATCTAGCTAAAGTTTGGAGATTGTATTCTTCCATGATTTCATTGAAATGCACAGGGTTTAGTGGAACTTACATGTACAGTAGTAATTTGTAATACCCATCCCGTCATAAATATTTGATGTTTAGGATAAGATCCAATCAAGCTTTTAAAACTTTGACCATCGATAACTTACGGAATGTTTAGTTCAAAAATAAAGGAAATGGTATGCAAAGATTTGCATTGAACAGTACTATCATAGTATCATAGACTTATAAGATTTTAAAATTTTATTTTAATATAAAAGTAATGGTTAAAGTTTTAAAAGTTTGGTTGAATCTTGTTCTAAATGTCAGATATTAATGACCAAAAAAAGTTCTTTTTTTCTGTTGTGAGGAACTCTTCCACAACTGGGCCTGCATAACCTCAGAGTCAAAATGCTGCTTGAACAATAGTTCAGTCGACTTCGAATATGTATGAATGCTGCTGTTGTGCATATGTATTTTCCAGCCATCGCTTTTATAAATTGCCGGTGGATAACAATGTGTTGCACGTCAGTTGCTGCTTCAGAGAACTGATGTTTTCCTTAAAGGGAAGAAACATAGAGAGTTTGTTGTTTGTCAAGTAAGCAACATTTATAAATCCTCTTTCCTTTTTTTTCCTCAACAGTTGTTTCTATGATGTGTACATAAAACATAGAGAGTAAATTTTCGACTCGATTGCAGATTTCAAGTTTTTCATATGTAACAATGAAGATGGTCAGAATCGTTAAATGTTGGTGGCTTCATCTGTCCCTCACCTTAGCTTTGCAGGAGAATGTGTGGAGTGGATTCAGGCAGCTTCAGAGGGATCTTCGAACTTCCGAACATCTCGAGCTGAACAGACACGACCAGCTAGAGATTAAGAGTTCATTCGTCATTCGCGGCTGGATCGACGTCAGCATTTGTCCAATGCAGCAGGACTGCAGGACGATGTTCGATCGATCGTTTTACTCGGAACTCACGGCCGGAGAGGAGAATGCCGGGGTCGGAGTTTTCTTTCCCGAACCCCCGGAGGTGTTTACTGGTGTTTCTTGCTTTGGACATGTTTTGACATTAATTGATTGATTGCAACACTGAAGTAGCTCCTGAGATACGGAATTATCTATTTTTGCACGGTTCATCTTGTGTATGCATAAGTATTTGTTTTTGTTAATATGTTTTAGTCGACTCACTATCCTCTGTAACCCTAAACGCTTTTGAATTGTGGCTTAAATAAACTTGCCGTTGCTATTCGTCTATTGTAGTACAAAGCGATTTTGACTGATCCATGTTGGCGATCATGGTTTCTGGAAATAGTGTGCTCTGCTACCTCAGATTGATACACCAGAGAAGAGGGAGTAAATTCTGGTTCGTCGTCGACTCGTCGTGCACGGCCAGTTCAGCCCTTTCGCTTGAAATTACTCGGTACGGAGGACGAGGGCTAGAGGAGAGGCGAGCAGCAGCAGGCTCTGGTGCGATGCGGGAGACCGCTGTACTGTGCCGGAGAACGCCAACGTTCATCTAACCGATTGAGGCCCTGATACGGCTTCGCCGATTAATCCACCGGAAAAGAACGTGCCCACATCTTCTCGTCGACGCACGGCACGCGCGCACGCGAGGCCGCGGTGCAACGCGCCATCCGACGGGCCGTGCTGTGCCGTGCCGGACGCCTGAAGGAACGTGGTTGGCGCTGGCGCCAGTGAGCACGGAACGGAAGCACGCAGCAGCTGCTGGTCGACCGGTGGGTGTCGCGTAATCCCTCCGTTCTAAAAAAAAAAACTTAACCTAAAAAGATAGGACCTTTTCTAATGCAATAAATTTGAACAAAATTTTATTGAGATTCGTTATATCAGGAGATGTCACATCCCTTCCTAAATGAAATGAAGTATTTTTGGGACGAAGTGAGCTCATTGCTTCAGGTTGCTTCAGTTAGGTTGCACGCCCGGGACATCACGAACTGAAGATCTGCCGGGAACGAGGGTCTGCTTCTTATGAGGGTTGGAGTTCTCTTTTCCGAACCCCACGGGAGGCTTCTGCCGAGCAGCGTGACATTGAAGTATTTAGCGGTGTAACTCGTTAGATATGCTAGAGCTAACGAGTTTTTACTGATCATTCAGTGTGCACAATAGCAGTAGTTCGTTTGTTGATGTGTTTACTTGGTCCACTTTTTCTTGCATTGCATCTGTACACAGTGTGCTACGCTGCTCCAAGCAACGCTCGCGTGCGCCAGCCAGGCCGCAGTGCGCTGTACGGTGTGCCGGACGTGCACGGAGCGGCCGGCCCGGGCCGCATGGTGCTCAACAGCTGCGAGCCCTTGGAGTTTATCTCTGGTTGGTGGTGCTGTGATACTAAGGCCCCGTTCGAAACCTCTACAAACATACAAACAGAGGATAAAATTTTAAATATTCGTGACACGTTTTTCAAACTGTTAAAGGTATGTTTCGTGCAAAAATTTTTGATATGAAAGTTGTTCTAAATATGAGATAAATCAATTTTTCAAGTTTGTAATAATTAAAACTCAATTAATCACACGTTAATGTCGTCTCGTTTTACGTGAAACATTTAATTTTCATCTTTATCTTTATCTTCAGGAGATTCAAACATCATCTAACGCCGGAGTTTAGCTACGAGCCCTGGAGTTTAGCCGGAGTTTATAAACCCCCCCCCCCCCTCTCTCTTTTTCTGAACAGTCGATTCTATGATGTGTACATAAAACATAGAGAGTAAATTTTCAACTGATTGCAGATTTCAAGTTTTCATATGTGATATGTCACAACGAAGATGGTCAGAATTGTTAATTTTTGGTGGCTTCATCTGTTACTCACCTTATCTTTGCAGGAGTGTGAAGTGGACAGGCTGCTTCAGAGGAGGTCAGAGTTTAACTCTCCAAACCCCCGAACATCTCGAGCTGGTGAGTGACAGTCTATACGACATGCGCCAAATTTTTCAATCAAAATCTGTCGAATCTTTCTACCATGCGATTAATACCATAGACTTTATTGTCTTGCTTATTGATACCACCCTTTATCAGTAATATAGTTTGATTTTAAAAATGGAATACAACAATGATTTCAAACAAAAATTACAGTGGCATCGATAGAAAATTACAGTGTAATTATTACGTAACTACAGTATAACTATGATGTAATTACAATTTAATTATACTGTAACAAGATGTAATTATATTGTAAAAAACATGCATACATATATCTCTTAGTTTGGGCCTATTATCTCATAACCCACTTTTATTTTTTACTAAATGAAAAAACTTTGGGCCCAACTAATTGTAGCCCACTCATTGCTTTAGCTGAACGGAAGGCCCATGCACAAATATTAAAGTAGATCCAATACGTCGCAGAGTTGCCTAGCACTGTATGTATGTTGATTGGACGGTGTAAAAATTTGATTGAAATCAGCCACAAAATCTATCGATAGATTTAATTTTTAAAGAAAAAAACATGAGATTGTGCCTTTTTATTAAATATAGCAGGAGTAGGGCAAAATGTCACGTAAGCTTTTTCTCTTGCCACTGCCATTGCTCATGTCTACGTCTCTTCCTTGATTTTGATGAAAAGAACTGACGACATGGCCTTGTTATGCTCGAAGATTCGTTAGTTCTTTTTCTTTCAGATCTTCAAAACGACAAGGAGAATAAAAGTGTGCAGTCTGTCGTATTTGCTAGAACCTCTCATCAGCTACGGTCTTGGTGGCCTTTCATTGTCCAGGGACAAGTTATTGGTAAGCCATCAGACAGCTATGATGCTTTATATATATATTTTTTATATGCAGCTGACAGCGAGACGTGAAGCCGTTCCGGTTGATAGATTTTTAGCAACACCGTTTCGGTTTCGTCGACTCCGACCGATATGATTCCGCCCGAAGCTATACTGTTCAGTAGGACTGGCCTAAGATGATTATGACTCAGCCCAAGGCGAGGAGCAGGCGGTGGCGCGGGAGGCCGCCCGCTTCGTGCCACAAAGGCCGCGCCTGTGCTTATGGCGCTTTGGTGCAGTGTGCCTGTATCGCACGCCAAGCAGGACGTGGCAGGTCGCGCGGCTCGCGTGCCGTGCCGCAGCGGAGCAACGCGCCAACGGCTCGAGCGTCGCATGGGTGGCAGGGCAGCCGGAAGTCGCGGCGCGGTGGGGAATTTTTTGTATTTTTAGATTTTTTTTTAATATTTACAGAAATATTATAGCGCCGAAAAAATTTGCAAAACTAGACCTTGCCGCCCTTCGCAAGGGCGGCAAGCCGACGTGGCACACACCGCGCTGGACGGCGCGGGACGGCCGTCCTCCTGCCCTCTTGCCGCCCTCCTGCCCTCTTGCCGCCCTGGCAAAGGGCGGCAGGACCCCCTTGCCGCCCTTACAGAGGGCGGCAGGCCTAAACATTGCATTTGTTGTAGACCCCTCCACCGCTATGTGATTTTGAGCAGTGGATCGACACCGAGATCAAGCCGCAAAACAAGGAGCGTTTGGAGTACATGCGGCAATGGGATGCAGAGCGCAAGGAGAAGATAGAGCAGAGACGCAAGGAGGAGGCCGCAGAAAAAGAGCACAAGGCTGAGGCGGAAAGGAGGCGTGTTGCTGCGTACAGGGAGGAGCGGGGAGCGGAAGCTTGAGCGTGCGCGGCGAGCGAAGGCAGCAATGGAGGAGAACCCCGATGCACAGAGGAAGGGAAAGTGGCCTCGTTGCACTCAGTAGTATGCACGAGTTGGTAGTTGTATGGTGTTAGGGTTTAGGCCGACCTTGTTTCGCTAAGTGGGTAGGAACGTGTTCCATCGGTTCGTGGGATCTCCATATCTATCCACTCAACGAATTTGCAGACCCAACGATATGCCTATGTAACATGTTATCTTATGTACGATCAAGTTAGCGTTCTGCGTATTCAGAATTGGTACTAGAAATTGGAGCACATAAGTCATACCCGATCCATGTTGCCACATTGGAAGAATCCAAATGTGGCGCTGAGGCTGGCGCGGGCGGCTTCGGTGAGGCGCTGAGGCGAGAGAAGATAAGAGAGAGCGAGAGAGAGGGAGGCGTTTTTATTTGGAGCGGCTTTAGTGAGAACGGACACCACGGTTCCTTTCTTTTTAATATGGTATAGATACACTACAAATTTAGGTTTCTGCAAATTTTCGGAGCTATCCGAAAGATTTTCGGAATTCGAGAAGCAAAATAAGATTCTGTATATTTTTGGAGTTGTCCGAAAATATTTTTCGAAACTTTCGAAAATGATAGTGTAGTCATTAAGTTTATGAAATTTTTCGGAGTAGTTCTCTTTTGGAATTTTTGAAAAACGCGTGTAAACTCGGGAAGTTGCAGTGCAAATTTAAAATAAATAAAACCTAATTATCATATACTAATATTTTTTTACATGTCCTTATTTACTTCTCATCTTAATCTGATCTTGCTCGATGATCAGTTGCTTCTAGCTAGCTTTGGTTTGGTCATGGGACACGTATTTTTTCAGGAAGTTTCTTCTTTCTTTCTTTCGAACTCAACGTTGATCCATCTAGAAGATATGCACGTACACGTACACACACATACCGTACTGATGATGCACAGTCTGTTGCCACATGAGCTAACCAGGGTTTCAATTACCGCCGGGGCCGCGGTTACCGCGCCCCGGCGGTAAGCACGGTTACCGCACGGTAACCGCGGTAACCGTGACAAACCGCGACAAACCGTACAAAATTTATCAAAAATTCAAATTATTTTTCAAATTTATTTGAATTTGACGCGGTTACCGCGGTTTACCCCTTACCGTACCCCCGCGGTAAGCGCGGTAACCGCGCGGTTTACCGCGGTAATTGAAACCCTGGAGCTGACTGAAAGGGCAGGATGTTGCCGCCCTTGCAGAGGGCGGCAAGCCCTCGGCACACCGCGGCCCGTGCGCGCCGTCAAGACGCACACGGCGCCGTGTGCCACGTCGGCTTGCCGCCCTTTCAAAGGGCGGCAGGGTCTAGTTTTGCAAATTTTTTCGGCGCTATAATATTTCTGTAAATATTAAAAAAAAAATCTAAAAACAAAAAAAATTCAATAAGTGATAACCCATGGGTTTTTATGTCGTGGCCTGGCTTGCTGCACCTATGAATGCAAGTGGATCGACTCATCAACCTATTTATAGGTCAAATTATTAGTTAACCGGCGGGTTACTTACTAATTTTGCCTATAAACGGGTTCGCGGGTCAGCCCGCTTGCATCCCGACGTAATGTCACGCCCCAACTAGCCCCGAGCGGAGGCCAGTATAAGACGATCCAAATTAACCTGTGTGCATGTACCAGTCCCAGGAAAAAGCGCTGGTACAACAGGAAGACAGAATATCACAACAACAGCGGTCTCTTTATTAAGAGTAGGATTACAACCAAGGTCGGAACTGCGGACAGAACCCGAGTTCACAACAGCATTACAAAAAGGCGGAAGCGGAAAGCGGAGACTAGCCCTAAGCCACAAGCAAAGCCTTGGGGAAAGGCCGAAACCCTACTACTGCTCGAAGACTGCTTGCTCCTGGAAGAACTCTTCATCAGCAGGGTCCACCTCTTCATCTTCGAGAACTGGGGGGG